>JAVJGJ010000037.1:86649077-86678177 GCA_035590215.1 Microhierax caerulescens | reverse complement strand
TTACATCATGTTTAAATCTCGTGCTGTTGCTCCTGGCCCTGCTCAGGTCTCCTCAGCTGCTGTGGCAAGAGCTGTAGGCTCCTGGTGGGTATCTCTGCTCCCCTAAGGTTCCCCCTGTTCAGGAATCCCCGCCATGCACCAAGCCGGAGCGCTCCACTGCCGACTGTGCCTGCACTGGAGCTGTTCACCTCGGTGACAGTCAGTGCTAATAATGCTTTGGCGAGATGTATTGGGTAGGTTAAATGAAACATCAGTCTTCTGATTAAGTTATTCCCTTCCAACACATGCGTAACAAACATCCTTAATTTGATCTTGACAAACATCCTTAATTTAATCTACAGTTGTAGTGTCAAGAGAAAGACAGAGAAATTACCAAACTGGAAAGTCTGTTTCACTTTGCCTAAAATTAGGCAACAATAAAACCCATTATATTTTGGCTTTTGATTAATCACAAGCTGAAACCAGCAGGTGTTTCTGGATTCTTGCTGATGAGCTCTGAATTCTACTTCTGTGCACTGGTACACAGAAGCTGTATAACCAACCCATCTTGCAACACCACAAAGAAAATCTTTGGCCATCCAGTACTCTTTGTAAAACCTAATGTTATCATAGTTTAGTAACATATTTTCCTGCAAAGACAAGTATACGGTCAAACTTAAGAGAACATATTCCTTAAAATATTCATGTGATATAAGTAATACAGAAAAAAAAATCAATAAAACACACATCCCTATCAATGACATAGCTTAACACATTAACAAAAAGGAAAAACTAATATGGAGAAATGTCAAATGGGCAAAAATAACTACTAAAATGCTATAGAGAATTGAAGCTAGATTCCTAAGTCACTCAGTTCCCCTCGTCCCTTTTGAAGTAAATGGAATTTGAGACAGGGATGCTATTTCTGACACCTTAAAAAAGTATGCATTGCTAAATCAGTTTATCTGAACCCAGTGGTAGTATTAAGTCTCAGTAAATAATGTGTATATTCCAAACAAACCCCAATTATTCAGCTTTAGGGTTCTCTTGTGCTAATCTAATTCTATGCAATTTACAGTGTTTTATAACATGGCAATGTTGCTTCACTGATGTAACAATGAAGCAGGAACACAGTTTTAATTATCAAAGCAGCAGAAAGACAACACAAATAGTTGTATATTGTATTGTCTTACCAGTTTTAAACACAAAATACTACACTGTTGGAAAGCCCTTCCCAGATATTAATGCAGTCAATGTTAGCTAACACACTCACAAATTCTAAAGGTAGTAGTTACTGTATCATTTTGCCACCCAGCTTCTAGAGGTAAGAGGAATGAACTACTTGCAGAAAGGAGCTATTTGCCAAAAAGCCAGTGGAAGATCAATAAAAATCTCCCCCCAAAAAGCATATACAAATGCACTAATAGTAATATGCTGCTATGCAAAAGCACACAGGAATGAAGACACAGGTGCTGCTTGTAAAACACTCTCATCTACTTTTTATTCTGAGGTGTTCCTCTTTGTGAGAATCAATATAAATCTCAGCATTGAAAACTCTATCACAAGTACACAACTGAACCTCTTAAGTATTTAAATATTCCCAATATTAAAATATCAGAAAATATTTTTTTTCATTCAGTGAAATAACCTCTCCAGATACTGGATTTGGGACTTTTGAAAAGGCAGTATCTTCTGAGAGAGTTTGCAATCTGAACACAAACAAGAGAAAGGTAACAGATGGGAAATAGAATTAACAAAAAAAGAAACGGCAAAACTATTACATCGAAATTGAAAAGCACTATTTATCTGTCTACTATGTTGGCATTTCCTAATCTGTCAAGCTCAAAGCATAATAAGGAGCATTCAATGAGCAATTATTTTCTACATTGTTAAGAGACAGCAGCCTACCTTTGACTGCTATGTTATTACTATAAGCAATGGTATTTACTTTTTCAACAGCTAGAAGTGTAATGGAAAAAATTATAGTAATTTAGGAAAAATCTGACATCCAAAAATAAGCCATTAGCTATGAACACAGATTTTCTGAACAATTAGAAAAAAGTCCTTGAATAATGGAATAGTGAATAAAAGTATGGTGTAACATCTGGCCAGAACCAAATAATTTATTGGTACCATACAGTACCTTTATGACATTTATCGATATACATAGCAAGATGATCATAGGCAAAAATTTCAGCCTAAGTCTCCTATCTTAATTTGCTTACAAACCAAATAGTAGAGAAATCAGTAACTACAACATTCTTCTAGAAGTCTTCATTACTATTCATCTCAACAAAAAGCCTTCCTCCACGTATAAGATGTACCATTTGGGGGAAATTATTTAGAAAATTGTTTTATTCAATCATCATTTTTAATTCTGAATTTTCAAAACAGATCTCTCTCTGACATTTTTAACATCTCTAACAGTTTTAGCCATTTTCTTAACAAAGACAACCGCCTGACCTTGCAAAGTGATACACTGGAAAAAAATGCTGGTTTTTTTTTTAATGCATTAAGGGGAAATAAGGAAGTAGAGGATCAGATCTCTAATATTCCAAAACTGGTTCTGAAGCCTTACTGGAGTCAGACATCACTGTTTGATTTAGAAAATCAAAGAACCCACATATAATCATACACACGGGCAATGCAAGGATGTAAAGCAGTCTTCCTGGCACATATTGCTGGAGAGGAAAAGGTCATGCTATATATTAATAAAAGATTTACATTAGTATTAGATGGTTCTGGCACAGATGGCTGCAGTCTTTGCAAAGACCAGTTACAGGAGCTACCCCAAAAGAAGTTATTTCAATACTCACAGGCTTCTTGTAAAAATTTTTCTCTAACGCTGTCTGAGGTGCAGTTTTTACATGTTTTGATTGCAACAGCCATAGCTGGATTTTCCTGGAAGACATTATTGAGAAATAACTGAAATACAGTTCACGAAAAGCTAAGTCCTTTAAAATTATAGCAAAACTGTTTACAGAAGATTACTATCAACTAAAATATCTTTAGTTAAGAAATTAAATTTTGGAAGTTTCCATGTTAAAATATTATTAAAATCAAGACATCCAGTGTACAACATTTACATCTAATGCACCCAGGAAATACTTTATCTGTTTTGAACTATGTTAAATTGTACAAAAAATATGACAAAAGACAGTAAGTTTAACTGAATAGTACTGTAAACATTTTGCATTACTGAAGATGGTAAACTCTTGACACTATTTAGCAAAAGCAGAAGAAACAAGTAGATATATGCCTAAAACCCACACTTGGCTTACCCAAGCAAGCCACATGGAAAGCCAAATAAGGGACTATTTGTGGCTCTTGCAGGGCACAAAGACTAGCTCAAAGACTTTGAACTCAAACTACAAAGGGAAGTAAACCAAAGGTTTTACATATTAGCTTCACAATCAGTTATATCAAGTGCTTAAACCCAAGTTAAACACAACAGGTATTGAAAATCAGAAACAGATTTTACCATCTCATTGCTTATTCTCTGAATACTGAAAAATGAGAAGCACTGAGACAGCCCAAAGGATCCCTCTTAGCTCAGGTGGCATCTTTCACCTTCTCTTGCTTTGGTGTGTTTTTCAAATACCCTTTCCATAAATTACAGCCAGCCCAGAGAAGCTGCAAGTGCTTTTCTCTTGAGCAGCTTTAAGTGTTCAGGCTTCCCTAGTATTCAGAATGCCATGACTTAGAAAATGGTATTTTTACAACACAGTGTATCCCCACAGTAACATGCGGTGCTCAGATGTCATCACTCATACAAGTTCTTAACAGGTTGAAAACACCTGAAGTGTTATAAAATTAAGCTTCTACATTAGATATAGGCCTGCTCAAGGACTAGTATGCCTGCCTTCCAATGGGGAAACTGGGAATTGCGCACTGTTTAACAGGAAGATTACAAATACATCTTTCCTTGAAAGGCTACAGGGTTGACAATGTGCTTCCTCAGTTTTTAAGGCCAGTGAGAGCTGAAGATTCAGAGTTGTTCTCTGTCTGCTCATACTTGCTCTATTTGGAATCTGTTTTTACAGACAAACATTATCAGAATCAGAACAGTATTTGCATTTTGCAGGCTTAAATGTCTACACTTCGTAAGTTACTCACAACATAGCTCTTCAAGTTGACTTTGCAGGAATATATTGATTAAAACCTTTTTTCATATATTAACATGTCCATTAACTGACTGAAAAACTGGTGGTAAATGAAGATGATTTTATTCCCTTTTGAAATCAGGATTCAATAACCAACACCAGACGAAACCTCTGGAGGCCTGCCAGACCAATCCTGGTGTTACAGATGAAGTTTTTGAAACATCTCATAACCAACATCAGCATCAAAAGGAAGAGTTTCAGTGTCTGCAGCCAGCAAAGACCCCAGACATTTTCCAAAATTAATACAGGAAAAGGCCTTTTATCAGGGTTTGCTGATCTTTTGTTTCCAGATAAGGAGACAAAACAGTGAGGATACATAAGACTGGCAACAGGTTGTACTGAACAGCAAACACTATTTTAAATTACACTTTTGGACTAATCCCACAGGAAATCAAGCTTTGAACAGTCCTATTTGAATTGTGTATGTCTGAGCAACAGGATCCTATATGTATACATACATTTTGCATTCAGTATCCTATAAATATAGGCTGGTTGTGATATTTCAGGAATACCTAAGCAGTAAGCAGCATTCAAGAAGAGGTGGATGCTGCACGGTCACTAGAATAAGATCTTTACAAGTGGAGTAACAGGGATAAATGTGATTTTTCAGACTCAAATTTGAGCTAGCAGAAGAAGAGGCCAGAAATCTCCCCTGTAATTTTGCATGTGAGATGAATATATACAAGGATGGAAACACAATCACATTTCTGTAACTAATCTTTTATCTATTGTAAGATTTCTTCTAAAAGTTCAAGTTACACTTGTGATTAGTACATTAAAATTTAATGACAATATCTTCCTATTTTCCCTTCACATATTCAAGTCTTAAAATGTAGTAAAATTTTATTAATAAAAGTAATCAGCAGGCTGACATTTGAAAACCTCATACTAGACATACAATGACTGAATAAAAATCTGTTTTCCAAATCAAGAAGGGATAGACAGCATTTTCAAAAAAATAGTCCCTAAGAAAAGGGGTCTTTAATTGGTTTTACAGAGCAATGTATTTATCCACTGTGCTCCAAGTTCAGTGAAGTTCATTACTCCCCAAGTACTCCTCTTAACTTGGACAGGATTAAATTAAAAACAAGAATATCCCTTGATGCAAAGTGTATCAGATCTGCTTTTCTAAAAGAAGATGTAAGAACAGACTTCAAACTTGTCTGAAAAGGATAATATGTATCTTTATTTATCTAGTTAATTATTGCATTAAAGATTTATTTATACAACCCACCTAGCCCAGCTGTTTCTGAAGTTAGAACTATATGCTTGTCCACTTGAATTATTATGTCACCTATCAAAAATCCAGACAATTTCTCTTCACATGACACATAAATCTTCATTTTACACTTATAGAATTGTTTATTATAAGCTTGAAATTGGTTGAAATTAAGTCATTTTCCAGCTTTCTCTTGCTTTTCCCCCCCAAACTTAATTCCTTTGGGGCTGCAGTCTAGAAAAAAAAAATAAGCACCAGCCTAAATTACACAGGTCCCACCAACTTCACTGGTTTCACTGAGTTGACCTGTGCATTGGGGTTTTGCTTGATCAGTGTTCAAGTATTTTGCATCTTTTCTTTCAGGAAGAAGTGGAAACTTCCATTGTACAAGCCTCCTTGTGAAAGACAGCGAGACGGTCATTGGAGACACATTTGTTAAACATTATTGTCACTCTGCTATAGGCTACTGCCCTTCCAGCAGAACAGACTAGTATTTCTTCTCTGTATTTCAGCACAGATGTTAGATAAGCTTATCCTGACACAGTTGCCATCTTTTGCACTCAATGCTGAACTCAAGTCAGACCAAACATAATAAACACAGTTTTAAGCTTTGAAAATGGTTTTAAAGCATTGAATGCTCAATAAGGGAGTATGATCAGAGGGACATGTGCTTACTGTGCTTGGACACACTCAAAAGAAGAGAGTGTATGGCTGGGGTTAAAAGCAATGACTTCTAATTCCGCCTCAGCCAGTGGCTTTGATACAGTCCTGAATAATTTATTTGGCTTTTTTCACAATCTAAAAAAATAATGGGGATATAGGAGCAGAGAAACTGCTCTGGAGCTTGTTTTCTACTAATCTGAAACATGGGAAATACTCTCTATGTGCTGATTATTCTGAAAAATAAATCACAAAGTCAATTTTTATTTGTTTTGGAAGACTCAGACCAAGACATCCAAGCAATGGATTTAATCTTATTTTTTTAACTAGAAAGGTTTTATTGTTTGTTTAGTTTTATTTCAGAAGTGAGGCTTACCGGACTCATGTAAACTCCTTGGTGTACATCTCCAAACTGTCCTTCACCAATGCAGCGCCCCAGTTCAATTCTCTCCCTTTGAATTTCATAATCTCTGGCTATAAGAATATAATGCACTTAAAGTATTAAATTTCTGATGAAGGGCAAAGAAATGATACACAAGATACAAAATTCAAAGTAAGTCACTCAAATGTCTCACATATGAATAACTACGATTAACGTTTACTGCACACCAACCTATACAAATGCTGTATATACACAGTGGAAACCTCTTAAACGTCTGAGCCAAAGCAATGAAAAAGGAATTGTAAAATCTAATTTGCTAAATCAACTACTATGCATTATTTATATTTCAATGCAATAGACATAATTGAATCTTTCTTAATTATAGCTAGTAAAAGACGAAGAACACCAATAAGCCTAGGGCAATACCAAAGCTACTTAGAACAAATCCCTTCAGATGTTTAAGAGAACTCCACTATGTGGTATTTTAGATTTTGGAACCATCAAATAAGCCCAGAGAATTTTTAAAGAGGTAACTGCAAGAAAAAATACAGAAGCAAGAGCTTTGCAAATAAAAGATAAAATGAAAGAGCAAAATTTTGAGTGCACTACACCTCTCAGTGTGTAACTGAAGTAAAATTTGTGTGTTTTGTAGAGTTATGCAATTTTGTTAACTTTGTGGTTTAACAGACTGAGAATATTACTGATAAAAAATGGCTCAGTACTTCAGCAAAACATTTAATCAATTGCAATTGAAATACTTCATTTGCAATTTGCTTTCTAGCAGACATGAAAAAATATATCAGGAATAGCAGAAAAGCATGTGCAGTATATGTTTTCACCTCTACTTGCAGCATTCAGAGGAAAAAAATATAACCAACCAGCTTATGACTTCATGATGGATGATTCTGACCTCATTAACACTACAGAAATAATGTCATCTAGAGGTGGATAACAAAGTAATAAATGCCTTTATAATTTCTTTTTTTTCAGTACTGCATTTTCCTCTTTAAAATCCCAAAGCTAACTGGTTTAACTATAAATAAATGTTTATTAAATGAAAGTGAATAGTAAACTTAAAAATTCCACATCATTCCAAATTGCAAGCATACAGGGATGGGTAAAGGGTCTCCTGTTACCTTCATCTATTCCATAGCTTTCTGCAGTGCAATTAAGAGAAAAATCAAATGCTTACTTAGATAAAGCTTCTTAAAATCAAGACAAGGACAAACATTTTTTAACATTTTTTTTAAAAAATGAAGAAGTATATTGATGCAATTTTAAGTTTACATTAGCAGAAGTCACAGGTCTGTTCTTGCAATCTTTACTGACTCAGTCCTTTGAGAGCTGAACACTTGAGTCCACTTCAATCCAGCAAAGCACTTAATGAATTTCACTTCCTGTAACAGCCCATCTCATGGGCTTTGCATTGAAGGTATACTTAAGCGTTCAGCATCATCCAGGGCTGGGCTTACAAGTAATTACTTCCATGAGAATTCAAATGAAAAGATTAGGGAAAAGAAAAGATTCACAGAAATTAATATGTTAACAAAAAATAAAGGATATAATTTATCACAGTACTTTGTGATCTTGCAATTATTTTAGTAGAATCATGTAGCGACTTACTGCAAGACGTTCAAAACACATTGTTTATTTCTGGAAAACATATATTCTTGCTTTTCAAATACTTATGTTCAAATATATATGTTTTTCAAAACATATATTCTTGTTTTTTGAATATTTTCCACAGTAGTGGAAACACTGAAGTGATCATGAAACCTTCCTGCCACATGGTAAACTTGAGAAATCCTTACATACTTTCATGGTTCTTCAGCAGCATGGTACCAGTTCAGCACCATCTTCCCCCTCTTATATCAACCAAACTCAGCATTTTGACAGGTTTACGCATTGACGGATTGTCTACTTCTAGAGAAATCCGTGGTTGCCAAAATGCAACTGCAATTTCGCAGACACAACTTTTAAAATCAGAATACTACATTTTCATGTTAAATTAGTTAACCGTGACTGTTTAAGATTAGAATATATATTAAAAATGCCATAAGACAAAATCCTTGTGGTGGCTAAAGCATCTTTTTTTATGACTTCAAAGATGAAGACTCAGAAGAACTTTGAATTTTTATTTTTGTTTCAGAAGTCTTTCATCTTTAACAAAATTGCATGTATTACAGTTGACTTTCCTCTATCACAGAATTGACAACAGCAAGTTTGTCATAGAGCAAAGGTGAGATACCATTAAGACAGCAATACACAGATGCTTTTCAAATCCTTTGCTCTATCAGAGAAATCTTATGCATTCTTTCTTTAAGCACTGTGTTCAGCATCACAAAAAAAACCAACCCAAAACAACTACATATTGAGCTGTAAAAGGAATTTCACTGTGAAGTCACTGTCAGCAGCAAAACAGAAATTGGTTTTATTTCTTTCAAAACCTGAACTTGAAAAACACTGAATCTATGAGTTTTCAAAACACAACACATATTTTCTTTGCACACATATTACTTAAGGCTGAAATATAAGATTTAGTCCTGCCAAACCAAAACTTTCAGATAGAAAAGTTCCCAAGTTAACTACCATACTTACTTGATGGCATTGTGTAAGTATCTTCTTCATCTATAATCTCTGCATAGTCATCTGTCTCTGTAAAGGGAGGAATTTAAGAGTTTCCCAGAACAATACCTCCAATTTATCAAGGCTGATATGTGACAACCCCCAACTTCAACATTTCTGGGACATATTTACAACAGCATGAATAAAACTTTCTCATGCATAATTTATAGTATGATAATGACCTCAGTGCCAATTATACTACATCACATAGATGCATTCAACAAGGAAAAAAAGGAAGACTCATTTGTATTCAAAAAAGTTCAAGTTCTGTAATTGAAACCCATCTAAACTGTTGACTTAAAAAGAAAAATCTTTTTAACAGCAAATTCCATTGCAGTAAGGAGAAAACATTATTAACAGGTTAAACTGCTTCACCTTCAATAAATTGTGAATAATAGTTTCCTAGTTTTTTGTCAGACAGGCAGAACAGACAGTAAAGATGTTCGAGGGCAGCATCTACCTCTACTGTCAGTGTGGCAAGGTGAGTTATTTTCCATAGTCTTCTACAGCATAAAGATCTTTTAAACACACTCTTGCCTTACATCCATTTTTTCTGCATTAGCCTCAATTCTCCTTATTTAGTGGATATTCACCACCAACTTCACTGTCAAGAATCAACATCTCATAGACAGCATTTGAAAACAAGCAGTTCAAGAAAAATTTCAGAAAAATGACAGTGTATTTCTTCCTCTGTTTAAAACGTATGACTTCTACATCATCTGTTCTCAAAATGATTAAAATAGTGTCAACTCCTATCAGAAGGTCCTTCTCTTGCTCTAAAGAACTTCTAGTGTGTGTAGGCAATTTCCTAATGGTCAGATCAATCCCTCCAGGGCTTACAAAACCAGTCTACAACAGTGAGACAATTTTTCACCAAAAAAATTCTACTCACCAACTTTAAATAAATAGTGAGGTTCTCAAAACTGAATAATTTCAAATCCAGTATGCAGTTTTCATGGTTCATTTCAGGTGATCACACATTGGGCCTCTGAAAGGCGTGATTTACTCCCCTTTTTCCCCATCTGCCCTGGAGCATACGTATATCCCTACACCTCCCTGGCACCATTTCTAGAGGTATGGTTTCTGAATGGTGAATGGGACAATGCCACAGTGAGAGTGGAAAAAAGGATGGGATGATGATCCCTTCTGGCAGCAGCCCTCAGTTCAACCAACTAAAGCCAACTCTGAAACCAGAGCAAGGCTCATAAATACACACATCCATAGTGTAACAGGAGGCTTGCTTTTCAGACAGACCGAATATTCAACGATTAGGCAACTACAGGTTGCCTATAACCTTTGAAATTCAACACACTTCAGTGAGTAAATGTAGTTTTATGATCCTGACTTGGTACTATTTAAATAAATTAAAGCTATTTTTCTTTCAAACTCCTGTAGGAATATATTGTGTCTTGTAAAAACAGAATCAGGAAATTCTATGCCATTTAAATTTTTGCTATGCAATTTCTATTTAGGACACAGCAAAACAGAGTTACCCAATGAAAATTCAATGAACTATGAAGACAGTGCACAATTCTGAACAGGCAGCATACTCCAGAGGACTAATCTCTTTCTTGGTATGTTTTTTTCTCCCTACATTGTAAACTAATGTTTTTTGTAGAAAATAAAAGCCCTGGTTTAATCTAAAAAGTAAGCATCCATTTAAGGAAGTCATTAGTGTGATACCAACATAATGGGGATAAATTACTTTGCTTCCTTGTAATATTGTGGTAAGATGTTTTTAACTTTTAAGTGTTGTATATATCAATTATTGTTACAAACTAGTACTTGAGGATACCAGAATTCTTAATCTATGTAAAAAGACCGGACTGAATGAGACATTATTATAAACATATTTGAGAAGAATTTTAGGAGTTTGGAAACTAGAACTGGTCTTTAAAAAACCAAAACATCTGTCATGCTAGATTACTGAACAGTGCTTATGAAATGTGATAAATGGCTGGGCTTGTTCATCTCTCTATTTTAAATTAATGAAGTTAATTCATAATAAAAGCATTATCAGAACACTGCAGAGCACTTTACATGGTTTTGATACATCGCCCTAAATGGTCCTGAAATCAAAAGGGTCTTCAGTAGCCAATCCAAACACATTAAATGTATGCAATTAGCTAAAAAAGTATTTCTTGTTACACATTTAACATGCTGGACAGGAATATATAATAAGAGTTAAGAAAATAATTCCTATACATGCCTGGTATTGTTTCTGGGAATTAGAGGAAAATTCAATCAAGGCATTAACACTGACTTGCTCCAAGTGTTCTGCAACAAAGATAACTGACCTCCCTTACAGGCAGTCCTTATGTCATGATTATAGTGACATACTGTGAGACTATTACCAAGTCTGCTAAGACTGAAACTATGTATGCTAAGAGAGAGTTCGGAACCTATGTGGAGTCTAAAGCAAAACTCAGCTAGGCAAGGCTCTCCAGGCTGCTTTACAAGGAAGAATATGTCTCAAGAGCTAAACACAACAAAGCAGCAATTCCAGGAGATGGTCTGGAGGCCCTTGATAAGTCTGGAAAAACTAAGATTTAAAAATGGGGCTCATTACTGCTGCTCTCTCACACATTTTAAAACCAGCAATGAACCTTTTAATCTAGTTGGGTTAACCCCAGATTCTTCTAGATGGAAAAACAAATGGGTTACTTTTCCAAAAGAAAACTGTTGGTGGTACAGGTGACTGAGCCAATTTGAGCTTTACTAAATCTGAACACATTTATTAAACAGTAGGAAAACACATCCAAGAATATTACATCCATAATAGCTAATCCATGATGTTAATCACCTGTTCAAAACTTCCCTTTTCATGATTTTTTTTCCTGATTTATCAGCACTCATAATTTATAAAAGAAGGCAAGCACCAATAAAAAGATGTATAGGGTTTGTATCTGAAATACAACTTCTGAATTTATGACAGTAGAAATGTCCTTTGAGTTTTTCATGTTTAAGAGAGAAAATTGGGGTACTATTATCTTTGATTTATATTTGAAGGAGAGAAATGAGATGAAAGGCTAGACACCCCCTTTACATTTTATTGAACGGAAGGTCACAAGACATTATTTCTTCTTATCACATTTTATATACTGCTTTTTATGCTGTTTCAGTACCTCCTACTTGTAAGAATAAAAAAACCATACACTATCAGTAGTAGCAGTTCATTTTTTTTTTCAACATGAGATGGAATCCGTTAAAAGAAATTGCTAAAAATCTCTTTTAAAAAAAATAAAACCAAACCCCAACTTGTTTTCGGAGGATAGCAAGTCAATATCTTCTAGGAAAAAAATCCACTTACGAAGTCTGGAGAAGTTAAATATTTCAAAGTAGGTTTTAAAATCTTTAAGAAAAACATTAAAATCTGTATCTAAAATTAGCAGTTTGAGTAGCTAAAGCCTGGTTATTTCATGTATTTAATCTACATTATCTTGTACAGCTTCTTTTTATGCAAGGAGCAGTAGTGGACTACAAAGCACTTTGATGTTACCATGCCTTTAAAGCATCACTTAGTAGACTCATTTCTCACAGGTTACATCCATCAATCTCACTCACCGACCAAAATAATTCTGTGGTATAACCCTTTCAATCAAACTGAATGGACACTCTTGCAAACCTAATAAACCTTTGCATCATGCCCGAAGTCTCATTGCAAACACATGCAATACCCCATCCCTGTGTGTCTGAAATAGCTTCTCGTTTTTCCAGTTCAGCAGTGTTAGTTGCACAGCCTGTACAGTGCAGTATTTATTGGCTAATGTCCAAAGCAGACTGCTTTTCAATACTAAAAGCTGTATAAAATTTATTACTGAAATGTGCATTAAGTGGTATATGGATATAAGAGTTGCATATTGCACGTTAGTTAACACACAGACTAGAAAACATATTACCGTCCCCACTAATTTCATCTGCAGATCCAGGTGGCATGCAAGGAGAGAGAAAAACAGAGGGGGAGAGAGAAGGGACAGAGAAGGGGGAGAGGAAAATATACTATTAAATTCATGAGTAATCCAAAAGTATTCAGACTGTAGTTATCTTATATACCTGACCCAAGAGAAACCAGAAAAAAAGCAGAATTTAAGACTTCTCACCTAAAACCCAAGGGACAAAGATACAATCTAAGCAGCTTGTATGATGAAACAGAGTTAATGACTTTCAAACACAAATGTAATCAAAAATTAAATTTGGGAGTGGAACTAGTTACTTTAATGCATTATTAAGAAATGTCATTTTCTGGTTTTATTCAATACTTGACTACAAAATAGATATCCTGCAGCCAGATGAGTCAGTTCAATTTCACTTTGCACATACACTTATGACTTTGGATAATGTAGGTGTGACCCTTTCAAAGGAAATGCACTCCTGTGCTGTCATGAAGACATCAGTAAGAAATGGAACCATCTAAGTATTAATTATACAGAGCATATCCCAGTTATACGAAGTTGAAATTTAAACAAGTGGCAAACGGAGCAGCTCTACTAGGAAGATGTTCAAATGAGCACCATATTCTGCATGTACTGTAGCAGCCCTATTGCACACCAATACCCACAGCACAAGCTGATGCACTTTAGACATGATTTATAAACAAAAGGAAAATGTGCATTGATGTTGTCAAAGTAATGCACTTATTACTCCAGTTCTTCTTACCCCTAACAAAGCCAAACTGGTCCAGACCAGGTGCTGAACCAGTCAGTATGCAGCCAAAAGCATCGCTGTATTCAATATTTAATTCAAAGTGATCTCAGCTGATGCTTATTGTTGCTATTCTATTTCATTCATAAGCATGCTGTATCAGGGGTCCAAGAATGAAGTCATAACATATTAACAAAAACCCCATGGTAGACAGGGGCCGAGTAGCTATACAAATGAAATTATTCATATGTTTTTGTTAGTAAGATGCTTAAAAACAAGTCCCACATAAAAATGGGGACCAGCAAGCTTATGACACTGTGTGAAAATCCAATTCAATAGGAGGAAAGGGCTAGCAGAAATGTAATGAAATTATTCTTGGAACTCTGTTTATCTGGGACTAAAGTAGTTTAAAAACAGTAACTGAGTTAGTATATTCAGCTTTTGGGTTAATAAGGCAGCCTATACAAAGAGCAGTGCAGTACCCTTAGGCGGCGACTCATGGGAACAGAAGACGAAAGGGAGAAAGCGTCTAGCTTTCTTTACTTTATGCTGACAGTGACTTACTCCTTTACAAAGAGGCAAGAAAAGGAAAGAGAAAAACAGAAACAAATTATTTGGAAATAAAAGAAAAGAGACTGGAGAGAACATCTACAATGAATGAACATAAAAGTAAAGGTTTACATTACAATTCTGTATACGCAAATGGATATACCAATGTTGTTGAAACTCTAGAGCATATTTGGTATTTTCCTTCAAATTCCTTTCTACAGCAAAGTTATTCTCATTTCAATTTTTAAAAGTGAGACTAGAATCTATTAAAAAGTCAGCTTTCACCAACTATATATACACCATCCTTTGACAATGCAGAGAGCACTCTCTATCTCAGAAGCATAACCTGCTTTTGCAACCTCTCCATCTAAGTTCTACTAGACCATGCTATACCTAAATTCTGATTTAAGTGGTAGTCACCAGACTTAAACATGGACATATTGACTTTTTGGACCCTTAAAAAGAACTTAACACAAAACAAGTATTTCATATAGCAGGGTTACATAGAACAAGGAAAAAGACAGTTTCTCTGTCCCACTGAAATACAAAACTGACATATTTTATGATCTGAAATCTGCCACTGGATTTTTATACCCAGTGCAGAGCTAGTCTTGCCAATTATCTTCTAGCTTTCCAAGGATCTCTGGGCAAATGCCCCATGGTACCATGCTCAGTGTCCCCTTTCCTAGTCACCCTACTGCATTTAATTAGTAAAGCACTTACTGAAGGAAAGAGATTTCTGAGTAGGAGAAAATACAAAGAAGCCAAAACTGATTTCACAAGGTGAGAAAGAAGGACAAGACAACACTAAGAACCTGAGGATAGCTCTTCCTTTTATTTCTTGTTATCTGTTTGCTCCTCTCTCTGCTGTCCTCTTTTTTTCTCTCTCCTCTATCTCAGGAAATTTGAGAGGTGGTTTAAAAAGTCCATTAACTAAAAACCCACATCTTGTGGCTGATAGTCCTTCACAGTCAAAACTCAAAAGGTGAGGTCCAGCCACCTTGAGTTACACAGGCTGGAGGTACAGGTGTTAGAAGAGAAGCCCAGTACCGCAGAAGCAGCATACTGGAACAGCATACTAGTCAGTGGTGGCAAGAGTAGAGGAAGGACAGAAAAGGAGAAACACCTTTTAGTAAAAATAATTTCATGTTTTTCATAGATTCTGGAAACCTAAGGAGCTATACTTACACAAAAGCACCATCTTTTACACAGTTGTGCAGTTTTTAGTGGTCAGATTTTGAGGGATAATGTGCAGAATTTTTTAAAAGGTGTATTAAGTATGTTCAATCACCGTCCAATCTGGAGGCTGCATGTTGAATTTCATGCATGCATATCTAACAGGTAGCACACTACCATATACAACCCATTCTTTGCTAAGATGGCAATTTTCATCCAAAGTTAAAACAACTGGGTGAGTTTTATCATTATATCCTAAACAACAAAAACTACTATTCTAAAAACTGCTGGGGTAATTAAACAAACAGAAGTCATCCCTCAATTGTGAAAATGTACATGTCATTGGAACTGACAGAACATTAACCAGATTCAATGCTAAAAACTAAAAGAGGTGCAAGGACTGGGCAAAATTATTGAATGAGTGTATTAGTATTTCTGCACATACCACATTACTGCAATCCTAGGGACTTATCTTCCCAACATCACAGTGCAGTTTTCAGCGCTATCATCCTAACACAAATCTGAGGTAACATTCATGAAAAGCTTCAGACATAGTATGAAAGAAAAGAAACAAATACTGTACAGCTATTTTAAGACACTACTGAAAAGGTACTGAAATGAGACTAACGGAATCCAATACTCCGTACTGAAACAGAAGGAGAGGCAGAGTCACTGGAAGCAATGCAAGCTATATAAAAGGAGAGATTTCACCTTCTGACCTGTCTGCTCAGGCTACAAAGCTAATTTAAGCCTGAAATACTGAAAGGTTGTTCACTCTTGCATTGATACTTGTGTAGCAAAAGCTGACTGAGACCTGACTAACCTATTTCATTGAAGAGCACTTTGAAATCACAAAGGTGTTTTTAATTCATCATGTACATGTCCTGATGTATCTTCTGCATTTCAAACTTTGCCTTTATGATTTACCATCTAACGTTTGTTCAACTATTCTCCCAGACAAAATGGAAGACTGCTTTGTCTTAAACTTACCATATCTTCAAGTCTAGCTACAAAATAAGGTTTATTTAGGTAACCAGCTAACAAGTTAAAGAAAAAAAAAAAAAGGCTGAAACTGGTATGTCCCACTTTATTTTAGATATACATTCCTGAACCATTTGAAGAAAAACCGTGGGAAAAAAAAATCTGTAGAAGGAATAAATTTATTTGTTTTCAAGCTTCTGAAATAAAATGAGCACTATGCAGCTGTCACATCAAGTATGTTAATATATAAACAGCAAACCCCCAAGGCTATTACTGCATGGAACATTTCTTCAGTCATACTACAGTGTTACTACTACCAAAGTGAAAGTGCTGCTCAAATCAAATGAATGGATCACAAAGGAGAGTAGGAGGTTAAGAACTCTTCAACCAACAACACAGACTGATGAAACCAACGCATAACTTCCTAGGCACTGATATGGAGAAAAGCTGTTTAGACTGTCACCACAGTTCATTCTAGTCTTTTTATGCACAAAAGGAAGCATTTTAATTAGTCTAAAATGCAAAAAGATAATGCTTTATTTTTAACTATATTATCTTATTAATCAGTGGAATAGCTGGTTAAGTTAAGAAGCAAGTAATTCCATGAACTTGGAGCCTAATGACTTGCTAAAGGTTTGTAAAATTAATCTGCAGTAAACCTTACGCTTGAATGTCTCCCAGTCCTGTGACCATGTGGCAGAGCTACAGCTGTGCAAAGCCTTTATATTCATAGAATCACCGAATGGTTTGGGTTGGAAAGGACCTTAAAGATCATCTAGTTCCAACCCCCGGCCATGGGCAGGGACACCTGCCATGAGACCAGGTTGCTCAAAGTCCTGTCCAGCCTGACCTTGAACACTGCCAGGGATGGGGCATCCACAGCTGCTCTGGGCAACCTGGTTCAGTGCCTCACCACCCTCACAGTAAAGAATTTATTCCTAATGTCCTAAACCTATCCTCTCAGCTAATTACTTAATAATGTGAATATAGAACTATGTAATTTATGCTAAGACTGTTAAGTCATTTTTTTTTCCGCACAAGAAATGAGCTTTAGAGTATGACATAACTGACCTAGCAGACACAGCCATAGGCACTCAGAATACAATTTTTCACCTTAAAAAAATGACTTGGACTTTTCAGTATTGTGTCTTTGGAGTGACCTGAGAAAATGACCACAAAACACCCCCCCCAATTTTACAAGCTCAAGAAAAGAACACCTTTTGCCCCTACCAACTAATTCAAATGGAACTAGGAAATACAAGTCCTACACAAGAAACTCTTTCAGAGTTAGGCACAGGGCAGACCTTCATTTTGAGCACAGGAATCATGAAACAGAGCAAGCACTGTGCTCTGCAAGCAGAAATGATTCAATAAAATTGTATTTGTCTTTCCATGCCTGCTCACAGCTTTGCTTGTGATTAGCCTGTGTACATTCAGGTCTTTTCATATGTTGGTATATCCTTCATTAAGAAATTTTAAAGTGTTATAATACTGAAATCAGGTGAACAGATTTTTTTTTTCTCTTCTTATGCTTTGACATTTGGCTCCTGCTGTATTTCAGTTTGTTCTAGGTAATCTACCGGAAGCCTCTCACAGAAAAGTTATACCATATAATTTTTTTTCTGCATGCTAAAATTTCAAATAATGCTTATGTCCTTCAAAAGGAGAAATTTTTAAATTCAAATTGAACTTTCAGATAATTGGTACGACTGAATTAGCAACTACTTCAAAGAGGATATGCTCGTAAGTTTCACCTTAAGAGAAGAACTCTCATGGCACATCACTGCCATGGATCAGGAGTTAACCACAGTATGTGAGTTTAGGTGTCATGGTATTATACTATAAATCTGTGATTCTAAGGCAGAACCTGGAAACTTGCTGAGAAGCCCCCTTTTCAGGATGCTAAAATCCTTCAGTTCCTATAAGGAAGCCTGCTCCAAGAGATGTGATTTTTCCTTTGCAGGGCACGATACCGGCTATATCTAAACCATGGGATGTAGTAGTAATTTCTTACAGAGTCCCTCTAAGCAAACAGGTTTCCCTTTTTTCCTCTACAGAGAGGCCATGGCACACCAGCATTAATTAGAAACTTATGCCCTCATATTACCACACATTTAGCAGTTAGACTCCATTTGACTTTAAAAAGCTACCTGTGTTAGTCACAGCAGCTGCACCAGCTAGGGAACAAGATTTTTGACAAACAAATTTCTCTCTAAGATACCTATTTCCCTATTCAAGGTATGTGCCCTGGGGTTTGTTACTTAGATGACTTGAACAGCCTGCTTTAACATCTGAAACAGCGACCACATTTTTAAACTCCTTCCAATTTCCTTCACCAAATAAGCACTGACTAAAGCTGCAAAACCAGCACCCATTTTGAACCAGGACCAACCCTGTGCCCCTTCAGACACATCCCTTGTGCTGGCTCCTGCAGAATGGCTCATCTTCTTCCTCACTGTCTTCTTTCCAGTTACAGCTCCCTCCCCACAAAAATGTTATTATATTCAGCAGTACATGAACATCCAAATGTCAAGAGAGACTGCTAAGAATCACAGAGTAATTAAAGTTGGAAAAGACCCTGAAGATCATCGAATCCAACTGTAAACCTATCACTGCCAGGAACCTAACATTGCCAAGACTTGTTCAATACTCTGCTTGTTCAATACTCACTGAAAGAAGTGGGCCTGAAATGTCATACTCTGTAGCACTGCATGTCAAGTAACACTTGAGCTACAATTAAAAAAAATTCACAATCACAGAATTCTCTGGTGCAAAGGAGACACAGCGATTAGCCAAGAGCTGCAAAAGTGTATTTATTCTTCCTAGTCATATTTATGTAAGTGAGGATGGGGCAGAAGAAACCAAAGAACTCTGTGTTAGAATTTATGGAAAAAGGGAGCAAGCAAACTATGGCTTTATTGACTTAATTTTATGAATAACTTTTTATAATATATAATTGAATAGGTAAATTATTTTTGGAAATATATGTATCAGGAAATATATGCATCACCTTACTAAGGCTAACGTCTATTATTTCAAAACAAACTGCAGGCCAAAATAAGTTCCTGTAGACTAGAGTAGAACATTTTAATAAGGTCCAAGGAAAAACAGCAGGAAATCTAGGCAATAAAATAACAGTAAACTGATACACTGCTTCTTACAAATTTGATATACTATTTGCACAGAACAAATAGTTTAGCCTTACTGTTTCCTGAGTGTACACTCTTGGCTAAATACAAAGAATTCTTTTTTAACGTAAAGACAGAAGTAGAGTGAAAAGGAGATAAAAGTTGGAACTATCTACTAGTTAAAACACTCACTGCCTCTGGTGACTCGCAGTAACTTAAACCAAAAATATCAGATGTATTCCAAAGAAAGCTAAAATCCAACTAATTTAATTGGGCTTCTTGTATTTATCCTATACACACACAAATGTAAAATTTGAGGGATAAAATTATTACTATGCTTTAAAAACCAAGGGAAATCTGGCAGGCATCTTAATTGCACACAGTGAAATACAGTGCCACTGCAAGGAACATATCATTTGAAGAAGCAAGGCAGACAAATAATACCAGAAGAAACAGAAACAGAAGCATGCAGTAAGAGGTGTGTGGTGAAACCTGATTCAGTGACACACAGCCTTAAGAGAACACTTCTTGGCTCCCAGGTCCAGCAATCTGCTGCTTTGGATTCCTGAAACCAACTTCACACTTCACTAGTTTGAAAAGGCCTTTATTTAGAGCAAAAAAGAAAAAGTATTTAAAAACCTTCTATCTTTGTATGCTTTGGAATACTGAAACACTTGGAAAGAATAAGTTTTCATTTCTCTAGACCAGAAATATTTCAAGGTATGTTAATAAATATTTCAAAAAGAAAGACAGGGTGTCTTTCATTAACAGGTTCATTTTTAAACCTACAAAACTTCAGACAAATATCTGAACTTTTAGACCACAAAATCGTGTTCCACACTGTTTTTTGGCTATTGCCGGTTTTCCCAAATTGTGGTGGGGAACTCACTGTTGAACTTTTCCTTTAGAACTAAGGGTGTTAGTACCATAAATACGTCTGACCACTTACATTTTCCTGCCAAATGCCCATCTCAGATTTTTGCTATTTAGCTTCAGCATCAGGAAAGGTCTAAACAAATGGGAGCAATCTCACTGCAAACAAAGAGCAGACTTAATTTATGATTTAAACTATTAAAGGCATGAAGGATGTTACAGCTGTCAGTAAGTTATAAAAGCTCATCTTATTTGAAGCTCTTAGCTCTAAGTCATTTAAATGTCACCAGAGAAAAGCTCTTATTCTGAAAACCAAGATAGCATCATCCACAGCTGGCTTTGCACTGGATGCTGTCAGCTGTCAGACTCTGCTGACCTATAACTCTCGGGTTAACTGAACATTATGTACATCTGTTGTCTCCATTGCTCCATACTGATGGATCAATTACATGTGACAACAGTAGTGACACTTCTTCACATCTACATGAAGTATTACTTCATTTATAACAAGTTGATTCCTCTGGGTACTCACAGAGATTCTTATTAAAAGTAACTGCTGAGGAAAAACCCTTATCATGCAACTTCATCTTAACAATCTGTCTGTAGTTTAAATCTAATATACTGACAACCATGCCACACTCAACGCATTTCAAATAATTTTGGGGCAAAACACCCCAACAACAAAACCAGTATGTCTGTGTTCTGTGTACCCTTACTGTATTATAAGAACAAACCCTTGAGACTGAATAAGAAATGCAGTGGCTTGAATCATTACAGTATTATGTCAGTGTTTCCAGTGGTCTGTAACATGGTATAAAAAGCAAGGATCAAGCACAATGATTTCACTGTGGAAAGATATAAAATTTTACTACAATACAAGAAAAATACCTAACTGGTTATGATTTTGGTATTAGAAAGAGAAGGACCTTTCTGGTTTAATTTTATTGGTTTGCTTATGGCATCAGGAGCCAGCTTTGTGCCTTACAGCTTCTTTGACATTCACTTAAACAACCAGCTCATCTCCAGCACTGCTACTTCTGTTTCTTCTGTGGTACTACAACAAAGCCCTCGTTTGTCCATCATTCACCTTTATGTGATGCCCTCAATGCCAGAGTAATGTGGTCTTACAACTAACTTCCCTACATTAATATCAAAACACTCCTTCAAAAGAGTAGAGAAGCAGTAAATTTGTGCTCTGATACACAAGAGTACTTCAGATGTAATACATCAAGCAAAAGATACTTCAATTTGCAAAGTCAAAGTGACAGCAATAAAGGATCATGAAGTAAGCATTTATTATTGCTTTTAATAGCAGAAGTATATCAGCATTCTTAGAAAAATTGAAAGGGTGAAAATTTGAGGTGGCAGGGGAATTAGACTTTTTTGTCCCAAAGATTAGCTCGTTTTATGTGAGTGGAGTAACTGAAAAGCACAGCACTAATCCCTTAAGAGATTTCAACTTTTTCTAACAGCCAAAATGAGCCACACAGGTAAGAATCAAGAGAGAACATGCTGACCATGCTTCATGCTTATCTACCTTATCTACCATGCTTGCTCGATAGGTACTGAAGGAAGAAGAGCTGCTATTTGACTCTGAGTGGTAACAGTAACTGCTGAAGCTCTATTACACCTCTGCAGCTTGATACGCATTTTAATTCCAGACCCTCACATTTATTCTCTTTCACAAGGTCTGTTTACTTGGTCTTCCTATATCAAGGTGTGACTCTCAAACATCTTTAAAAAAAAAGGTTAAGGATGGGGAAAGGAATCTGGAAAGTAGGAAATCAAACATCTACATATCTTTTCCTTCTTCTATGAAATATGTTGGTTTTTTTGAATATGTGCCACTAAGTGCTCACATACATATTAAAGTGGGGTTGTAGCCTCCCTATAAGTCAGGGTGGACACTCCACTGGGTCACAGTACTGGTTCCTGAAGCTTGTGGCCAAATACTAGAAATCTATAGGAACATATCATAATATTAATACACTTTTGCAATGAAAATCTCCTTAATAAATACTATGTGTAAGGATTTAGAAATGTATTTTCTACTAAGACACTGAATTGATCCCTTAAAAGTATTTGTTTTAAGATTCTGTAAAAGAAAAATGTTCTCTCAAGTATAAAAGCTTAAAAACCCCCACAGTAACTAACAGAAATCTTAGAAGCCTATAAGATATAGAAACAACATGTATTACCTCACATGCTCATCCTTCAATTAACTTGTGATTTTCAAAAGCAAAAATTAACTGCTTTGATCTAAACAGCACCTACAAAAAAATATTGTTTCTTCTTTCTGAAAGGCAATGCTTAATACTTAATTGCCTATTTTCACTTTTCAAAGCTGTTCCTTCCTAATTAACACACACTCAGGTTATTTCCTTTCTAGCCCACGATGTTCTACTTCATTACAAAGCTAAGGGAAAATATGGACAAACAGCCTTGCTTTGAAGTATTCTGGCCCCGCCTTACTGCACGGATATGGCTGTGCTCACAAGTGACACTACATAGGACAGCTGCAAAAAGTTTCTCTTTAGAAACTGCACTACAAAGGCAGCATAGTTACACTCTTGGGAAAGTCAATAGCCATGTAGCAAGAAGTGAGCTAACTGCGGGTGAAAAATCTGCCTAAACATCTGCTAGCTTTACAAATAAACTCGCTTTTTTTTTAAAAAAAAATGAGCCTTACCTGACACAGAGACTGTGTGTGACCTTACTCCTTGCTTCTCATTGTTGGCCAGCCTGTAAAACAGAGGTTGGAATCGCTGAATGCTGTACATTCTTCACAGTCACATACACTGGGAATTCATCCTAACAGGGCACCTACTGTAATTAGCAGGGCCAATCCATTTCCCACAGTGACAGATTTTGAGGGGGAGAAAAGTCAGAAAGGAATCTACCATTTCAAACCCATCTGAGGGAGTAAGAGTGGAGAGAATGCATTGCCATTTTAATTAGCATATTGATTCACCACAACAGAGCACATTTAAAAGAAAAACCAAAATCTAAGTTCTATAAACTTTTAAGATTAAACCGTGCATGTCCAAATGTTGTCAATGTATGGAATTCTGATGGTGCTTCTACTTTCTGTGTTATTTATTGGGAATAAAATACGAATTGAGTTGTGTCTGTAAGATGACTTACCCTGTGCAACAATTTCAAATTAATATACATGTCAAATACATGAAGAAAACCAATTACATTTAAATGTAGTTAGGTATAAATGTTTACTAGTATCAGAAATTTCAATTAATTCTTCTAAATTTTTTTCACACACATGTATCAACACAATTTTAATGATAAGAGAGAACTGCACTTCATGCTTTCAGAAATCTGGAATTTCATCTAGCAAAAGCAAATCTTTCCAGATATAAGATGCTGTTGGCTAGTAGTTTTATGTATTTGAAAAGAGTCCATTCCTCTGCTGCTAAGACTAAGAGTGTATGTGGTGCCCTTGTTTAAGCAGACTCGAGCATACAAATTCAGGTTTGGCAAGCTGCCCCCAAAATAGGGGAGGCTTTTCCTTCAAACTTTATTAGAAATCCCTACAAATAAAAAAAGGATGCACTTTATGTAATTAAAAACTTATTTTGCATTTCTCAGTTGTATCCATTTAAGTAAAACCATATTTCCTCTTCCATATGAACACATGCTAAGTTTACCAATTTTACTGCTTCCAGCCTCGACTTTAATTTCCTTTTCCTCCCTGCATTTTAACTCCTCTCCTTCTGCACCATGAGAAAGCTACCTGGCTACCAAGGGCTGCAGCAGGACCTGCATAGGAAGAGCAAGCAGTAGTATCCAAGTGGCTGGTTTCTTGCAGCTTCAGGAACAAATTGTGTTCCATACTCCACCCAATAGTTAAAAAAGTAGTAACACCAACTCTGGACTCTTTCCAGGAATCAAGGGAAGAAACAGAACGAGGTGGCTGGGTCAAAGTAGGCACAGTCCCTGTGTCCCAGAAGAAAAAGACACTATAAACTGCTGAATTTCATTTGGTCTTTCAACAGTAATCTCCCACTACTGGATACTGATGATACTGATGATAAGGTTCAAAGAGAACAATCTGATGATAAGTGACTTTAAAATGGCTCTGAATGAGGCTATTGAGGAAGCAGTCAGATTACAAACAAGCAAAATAAAAAAAGTGGCTTGGTAAACTGAAGTTCAGGAGGCCACAATAATGAACTGTCTGTAGAAAGGGGAGAGAACCATCACAAACTGTCAGACAGGATGGCGATGTAGCCACTGACACCAGGAGCGTAGAGAATCAGAAGGCAGAATTAACAGGCTTGCCTACCACTGCATTATGGACTCCCAACCAACTCCCAACAACGTAAAATGTATTCTTCGTTCAAACATATTTAATTAGAAATTTTTTCTTATTTACCTTAAAGCTTGGAAAGAAGGAAAACGCAGAGATATCTTAGAAATCTTTATAAGAATTATTAGATGCAGAAAGCATGTCTCAGCATACCTTCGATACAGTATCACCATAAAACCAGCCATAGGAAAGAAAATGCAAATCTGTTTGCCCAATATAGATTAGTATTCTTACAAATCCACAATTACTATCAAAGAAGAGTATTTTTACATTACTATATTTTAAAAAAAAAGATTTAAAATTATTTGCCATGCAAATGGTATTCTTTATTACACTGAACCTAGAGATCCGAACTTAGACCAGCCCCATTATGGAAATTTTATTAACAAAAGGTGACACAACAGATTCAGGATATAAGGAAAAAAAAGTATTTTCTGTATTTCACATAGCAGGAAAGGGGACAAATATGAAAGCAAGAGCACAGACTGACTCACAGACTGAAACCACAATTCAAAAACTGTTTAGCATCATGCCTATAAAATTTATTCATGGACTCAAAATAAATAGCCTGAATCCCAGTCAAGTTTTTTCCGAAACATCCTTCTTTTGTTACTGTCAAATATAATAGATGCATTATGCACTTTTTTTCCTCAGGTTTTACTTCTGGTATCTTTATACTTTAATACTGCTGTCAGTCATTTATGCCCCTTGGTCCCAAATCACCACCTGCTATTTGTCCTAGAATCCAAAAGCAAAAATAAAAATCAAGCACATATAAGAAGTCCTAAAGCGTCACTTATGCAAAACTATTTTTCAAAACGTTTTTAAATATATAAGAAAACATAAAACTTACTTTGGTATTGATGGTAAAGCTCTTTCACCTTCTGTGTAAACAAGAGGAAAACAGGATTAAAACTTTTTCAAGTTTCCAAATAACCTCTCTCAATGTGCAATATGTACATGCCTGAAACAATAATCATCACAAGTCTCTCAGGGAAACTTATGCTGATTCAAAAGACTGCTCTATACATATATTAAGAGCAGCATATCAACACAACTCCTTCTAGCCAGTGATAAAGACCTTTTGGCAAACTCTTATCTGAGAAAACAACATATACAGAATATAAAAGTTTTTTACTCGTAACAAATAACTCTAATAAATCATGTGCAGAAGGTATGACAGTATCTCATCTCTCTAGTAAGAAATGCTTTTATCTCCAAGATGTGCTAAGTGCTAACATACAAATAAAATAATTGCAGCCAACTTGGATTTCCAAGTAAGACAACTGACATAAATCATTAATGCAGGTAACTTATAATATTGATTTCACATTTGGTTGAGATTATACAACAGTAACACTTAGTATCCAGAGATGAAATTAGCTTTATCTGAACTATTTCAAATCCTTGACAGTCTTTCCTTGATAATGGTATGGTGTATAAAAGCTTGGATGTACGTATTTAAGGGGGTTTTGTCCCCTATTGGCTTAGATGAGACACTTGATATACATGTGGGGAGGGATGATGGAAAAGTTACTAATCCTTTACTAAAACACCACCAATTTACAACAGATTGAAGTATGCAGGGAAGGACAGAAGGTGGGCAATTAAAATGGGTTTCAGTCTCTAAATCACTGTAGTACAAAGTGACCTGAGAGAAAACGGGATAGCCACACTTCTAGAAAATGGTGACATATAGAAAATCCTGTAAATTCTAGTTTGTTTTTATCCCATGTTAAAATTTCTGGAACTTCCAGATATCATAAAAGTGAACTACAGTCTCACCTTTGTGCACACCAAGACATGCCCAATGCCCAGAAGCCATGCTCAACATAGGAAATTACAGTATTTCCTTACAATTTTTTTGCTGTTTGAAGGTAGAACATCATTATTTGGCTCATCAACCTAACTCTGTTTTCATCTGTCTGACAGGGGCTGTTGAAAAAGAAGATGCAGGAAAGGTGGAAAACAGGAAGTTGTGATTTGGAAGATGACCTAGAGCAGCTCGGCAAAGTCACTAGAGCAAGCACTTGAAACTGGAGGCTGAATGAGGGACAGCAGGATTATACAAGAAGCATGATGTGGGAGATAAAGGTATTGTAATGTTAGAGTAAATGATACCTCTGAGGGAAGGAAACAAAAGGCAAAGATCCTTAGAAGTAGTGTGGAGTGACAAGTATGAGGTCAAAGGCATGAAGGTGGCAACCTGGCAATAAAAGACTGGAGGCTAGGTACCCAAAAAGGAGAGACTGTAATGGGCACTAGAGGCTTCACACTGGATGGAACTGTGCAAAAGACATCAAGATTGGAGAAACAGGTAGAAGAGTCCTGCCTGCTACTATGCAGGCCTCCCTAGGGTTGTGGACAACACTCAAAAGAACCTTAAATTCCATCTGATACCTACATCAGCTGTCACTCATTATGTGTGAAAGCACCCTGTGTTGCAGTTTACATCAAGTTATGCTGCTACTGCTAGTCATTGCATACTGCTCCTACATTTGGCAATGGATTTAATGGTTTAGATGTTGCTGATGAATCACAGGTCTTACTGGTGAAACATAATTACAGTCTTGTTTTTAAAGGTTTAGAATATGATACAAATTTCTGTATTAAAAGAGCTTTATTAAACTGCACAGTTAACTTCATCATTCCATGTTTTTAAATCAAGTTAATGGATGCATAATTAATAAGCAGCTATTCGGAAGTCTTGCTCTTTAATATGTAGCTCCATTGCGTATTAACTGCATACTATTCAAGCTGTATTCTAAAGATGGAATTTTAATTTCCTCCAGGTTTTTTATTTTTGTGTGGAGCACATCAGTATTGTATTTGGGGACTTCAGAAACATCAGTGAATGATTTTGTAACACTTGGAGGGCCAGAATGCTTCATATGTTTAAAGTACTGACCTCAGCTGCAGATCAGGTTCTCTCTCCTGCAAATGTAGACACCAACCTCTCAAGAAAGTGAGAAATACCAGACATGGCAACTGCTAGTGTATGCTGAAGTCAATTACTACCTATCAAAAAGGATCTGAGAGAGATAAAGATAGAATCTATCTTTCCAGTGCAGTATTAAATTTCCTTAACAATGAGAACCCTGTTCTGTTCCTGCAAGTCTGCACTTTTCCTACTGAACAGCTTCCTGTCAGTGCAAAAGACAAAGCAAAGATCATAGTAAAACTTCTTTCACAACAAAATCCTAATTCCGTCTTCACAATAAACTCATTCTACACATTTTGTGAGGTAAGGATATCGTGACTAGAAGTGGTATAACATAATTAGTTGAGAAGTAGTATGATGTAGTTAACAAGTAGAGTGCCACAAAGGTGAAAGGAATTGAAGATGGCTGGAAAACTGTGAGAGGAAATGAGAGGGGCAGACAAAGAAAAGCAGATTCTAACACAAGTTAAAA
The DNA here is from genome assembly GCA_035590215.1 of Microhierax caerulescens. NCBI lineage: Eukaryota > Metazoa > Chordata > Aves > Falconiformes > Falconidae > Microhierax > Microhierax caerulescens. Next base: position 86,650,064 of record JAVJGJ010000037.1, on the reverse strand, counting down.
GTTTGTTTGTTTCCAGATTGGCTGCAAAAACAAGCAGCATGCATGCGTTCAACATAGCTAAACCCCTGTTATATCTGATCATCTTCCCTTTCACTGTCCTTGGGCAATTTCCATGAGGCATAACTGATACATACATTGTTTGCATTAGTACCAGAACAATCCACTGTCATGCACTGAATGGAACTGGGCCCTCATCCTCTGGGTTGATGGGGGCAGGAGGGGTGGGCAATGTACACTCAGCCCTGGGGAGAAGGAAGGAGCACATGGCAGTGCTCTTAAGCCACCATTTGATGTATGCATTGACTGCCCTCATGGACAACATTCCCCTTTTGGCTGCTGGAGATATGCGTCAAGTGGGGAGCCAGATATTGAGAGGGGAAATGGGAAGTAAGCAAGTGTATGTGTAGGGGACTAGAAAAAGGCAACTAGAAATAAAAACCTACTATTAAGCAGTATTAGCGATGCCTCCCCTTTCACTGGAGAAAATTCAAGGAAAATTCATCCACATGGAACTACTGTTGAAATGGCAGTTTGAAGTGTATCTTACAGACACCTACATGCTTGCTGGTTACACACTGCTCACTTCAGGCAGCATTTCCCAAGTTGGTGCTCACTTGTTTACAGCTTATATCCCAAATAAAATACGAAACATTAATTAGTACCCTTGAAGGTCTAAATTCGAAATTTGTTACTAACAGCATCACAGTAAAAGCATATGTTGTTTTTCACAAGTTGAAACCCACAACATTTTGCCAAATTCTATATCCAGTTAGAAATCGGGATATGCATGATTGTATTGGGGTGCCCGTGCCCAGGTGCTGGCAGCAGGAGCTGGCAGCGAAGCCTCTGTAAAGGGAGGCTGGGGCTGCCCCGGGCCGGCCCCAGCAGCCTCTGCCCCTGCAGGGCACAGCTGAGCCCCTCAGCCAAGCCGGGGGCGCCGGGGAGGGGGGAACCAGGTTTGCACAAGGGCCACAGGCGGCCCAGGCA
>JAVJGJ010000037.1:86618544-86648882 GCA_035590215.1 Microhierax caerulescens | reverse complement strand
GCCCTGGAGAGCCCAGGCGGGAGCAGGGGGTCCCTGAAGGGCTGCAGCCCGGGGCAGGGCCCGCGCTGGAGCAGGGAGACGGGGCAGGAGGCAGGAGCGGGGCTGAGGGGCTGACACGGGCTGGCCCACAGCCCAGACCAGCCACAGCCCCCGGGGGAGAGGGGCTGGGAGCCCGGGGGGCAGCTAGGAGAATGGGTAAAAGTTGACAGAGAAGTTGTGTTTTTTTAATGTTTGTCTTGTTTCTCACAACTCAAATACATTTTAAATGGTAATAAATTAATTCTTCTCCAGTCAAGTCTGGTTTGGGCAACTGGTAAGTTATCTCCCTTCCTTTCTCTCAACCCCTCAATTTTCTCATCCTACTCTGTCCCCCTACCCAGCTGAGGAGGGGGTGAGCAAGCAGTGAGGCTGGCTGCTGGCCTGGGCCAACCCATCTTTTTGGTGCCCAATGTGGAGCTTCAGGAGTTCAAGGAAGCAACAGTAATTGAAAAGGTGGCAGCTGTAAGTCAGGCTGGAGAATAGCAGGGAAGGGAACAAATATGGAAGCTTGGATCTTGGATGCTGGTGTTGGGAATGTGTTGTCATAAAGTGGCAATAAGGAGAAGAGTTTTATCGTGTGTATATGGGTTTTTTTTTGGTGACAATACCTTAGATCCACTCCTACCACCCCTCGCTCCAAGAGACATGAAAAGAACTCTCAAGTATTTTGATTCACCACAACATAAAACTGTCCTCACCTAACTGAAATTATTGTAAAAGCAAAATCAGTGAGACATCAAACTAGTCAAATTGGTAACAGTATCATAAGATTTAGAAAACATGTTGTCATTCCATTAAAGTGAAAACAATGCTTGTGGTTAATTTGTGAGACAGAAAACACTTATTTGGAGAACTTAATGGATTATTTAATTTTGGTATTTTGAAACACAAAATTCTCAGTTTTCATTTAGCTATAATCCTTTTAGATTCAAAGGGAATGTTACAATGCAAAAGTGAGTTCTGCTATGAAGGAATGACAATCAGATAACCATTTCAGTTGCTCAGGTGTTGACAATTTTGCATTACCTGTAAAGCTTGTTTCAAGTGACTAATAGATACAAAATTCAGCCACTAGACTTAAGATCACAGGAATGCTAGTTCGTGCATAGCCCAACCAGTACACGGCCACTTAGTATCAGTTTAAGTTTTTATCAGTGGCTTCATTTTTGCTCTTTGCTTGTAAGAGTTAAGTGTGATAATGGAAACACAAATATTAAATTTTAAGTTTCCACATTGGTCTAAAGGGATAATAGAAATACTAAAATCTTTATGAAAAATTAAACAAACTGAATGGAAATATGCCAAATGCTGTCCAGATCTTAAATGTTACTAAGTGCTCTCACCAAATGAAGAGAAACTGGATTATTAACAGATAGCAAGACAGATAATATCACAAAAACACAGATTCTTTTAGTAATCAAGAAACATAATTTATGAGGAGACTTGCAATAAACATGTACATTTACAACAGAGGGGATGAGAAAGTTCAAAGAGGGGAGAAAACACATCTGTTGGATCAAGAGTTGTTACATGATTTGTTTCTGATGTGCCTTATATAATCAGAGCTCACTGTGGGAGGGTTCTGGGAATGCAGATCATGGCAGGGACAGCTCCTACAAAATGTTTAATTAATATGTTGAGTTTTGCTATGAACTTCAAAAAAACCCACCAACACAACCCTCAGACAAAAGAACCCCACAATTTATTTTAACTGGAGGGATTCTCTTCATGTTTGCATAAAGAGGAGTGTTCCCAAGTGCGATATAATGTTCCTTTAACTCAATCACTCCTCATTTGATGTTATCACACAAAAACAGTCTATTAGATGCACTGATTTATTTTGCATTTGTGCCTACCAGCAAACCACAGTGTAAAACACAGTTCTGCACCAGAAAAATCTGAGATCATGTCCTTCACAGAGCTTAGGGAGTCTAGAAGATGTAACAGCTGAATGATAAGCAAGTCAGATCAGAGGAAGACAAGAATTAGAAAGAAAAAGTGCAAATGCAGCGAGTCAATTTTTATTGTCACCTACAGCAGCAGTAAGTCAGGATGCCATGTGCCCTGCAAACCTTAGATGGCAGCTGCTTGTATGCATCGTGAAACAAGTAAGCATTGAAGAGGACACAGTAAATCCTGTAGAGATTCTGACTTTGAGCTGCTCTCTTGCCTGGACAAGAAGAGCAGAGCAGGGTTTGGCTGAGAAATGGAAGCGCATGTGACTGGAGCACAACCAGCACCACAATACACAGAACTGGAAGCTTGCACACTGGACGAACAGAGCTAAGACTAGATGAAGGCCATGACTGCCTGCAGCTGCTGTTGTGAAAGAATTGGAAACCATCAGTCAGTGGTATTTTGTGAAGAGCCTTTGTGTATAGGTAAGAAAAGAAAAGCCATTCTAATGGCAGAGGAACAAGCTGATAATAGCACTGGCAATATCGACTGGGTGGACCAAATTGCTGAAATACTACCAGTGCCAAAGTGGCAAGAATTGGGACATACTCTACATGCGTGGTGCTACAGAAAAAGTGGAGGACAGAGTCAAAGCTACCCATTAGCTTAGTATGGTTGAGAAGTGGGGGAGATGTAATGTGTTAAGATAAGGAAAATTTTAAAACCTCAACTTTGGCTACTGTAAGTTCAGGCTGAAGGAAAGTTTTGGAACTGAGTACTAAGGATTGTAACAAGTGTCACACATTTTTCAGAAAGGAGTCACAAAAGACAACTGCTTACAGACTAGCCTAGTGAAATGAAAATATTGGGTTGTGATGCCTATTTCATTTTCAGAGCAATAAAATACCATTATCACTGATGCTTAGCTTATCCTTTTGGTGTTGATTTTGGTGTCAGTGGTTCATCATCACTGAGCTGCACACCAAGATAGCTAGAGGTGAGTTTGTGTTATGGGAAGATTCTCCTTTGTATGGAGGTAAGGTTGCATGACTAATGCAAATTCTAACAAAGCTGTCTGTGTTGGAACTAGAGGTCACTCACACACGCTAAGGGTCAGAATTAGCAAACATGCAAGTTTAAGAATAATCTGAACAATTACTAATTGCTGTCAAAGTATCTAACACCCTATAATTGCACTTCACTACTCAATGACTAAGTTTCAGTTTGTTGGGGTTTTTGTGCTGTGCGCAGGCAGGATGCTACATATGGACCTGGGAGAGACCTGAACTGTTACTAATACTCATTTGAACAGCTACAAACCAGGGAAAACCAAACAAAAAAGCAAAAACATGGCTAAAAAGGGACTCAGCTTCAGATTGGAGAGCTTCTGGGATAGTTTGTGTACTTCTTTGTATAACAAACAGGGAAGATGGAAATAGTTTATTGTTTTAGAAACCAAAAATTTGGATGGGTTTTCACAGATAAAGATTAGTACAGGAGGACAGAAATTTCCATCCTTAAGTAGCTTTGCTTGGATGTTTTCAATAATTAAAGCTGGCTGAAATGAGAAAAAAATCTAATGAAATTTAATTCAAATTCTCTCTTTAAAGCGAGGTGTACCTGCACCCTTGTCTCACTGCTCCCAGTTTGTGGGTTGCTACAAAAACAACTGATCAACACTACAAAATGCATCTCTGCTTTAGTTCTGTTTTATGAGAAAAGCTCAGGAGACTTTTCTCAAACTTCCTATTTTTTAAACTGAGATGTTCTGAGTATCTAGGAGGAATGAAGAAATTTTAAAAAATTATCACTAGTCAGAACCTTATCCAAATGCATTCTAACCAACCTCTCTGGATTTCCACTTATGTATTAGGGAATCACATTTCAAGATAACACATCCTTGTTAGGAGCACCTTTTATTACAATTTACTTCTGCTAGTTAAGTTTAGAATAGTGTAAAGCACTGATTACTGAAAATCAGTTTAAATTCTCAGCCATTAAGTCATTTTTGATGGAGTGACATCTACTGCTGGCATGCCTCATAACAAAAATACCTCATGGTTCCTCCCTGAAAGACAAAAGCTTCAAAATGAGGGGTTTGCTGCTACCTTGTGTGTTCTATTCACGTGCAAAATAATCTCTCAGTAGATAGGAGTATAGCAGCTACCAGAATGAAACATGTCCTTACCTTTCTGTGGCCTGATAATAAAAGATTGCGTAGCTCCATTCATCAGTCGGCAATATCCGTCTATCAAGTCAGCCATATTCTCTGCAATGGTTAAGGATGGTGCTGTCACTGTCAGAGGCTAAAGAAGACAAAAACAAGGCACCAACAAAGAGGTATTATTGTAGATGCAAACACTGAGCAGAACAGCTGTGTCATTGCATCAGAACTTTACACACATTTGCCAGCAGTAAACAGCAGAACATGGATGAGCAAAGAACTACCAGATTCTTGCTTTACCTTTTAGGTAGCAAATTCAAAACATGAGGTTTAGAAAGCACAGCTGACAAAACCTTCCACCCAAATTAAATACTAACCTGGGTTTAGTAAGTGGCTGCTAGCTAAACTTTCAGCCAACCAACCACTGTTCATTACAACTGCTATGACTTTTACGGCAATAATTAAAATTCTGAAGAAGCTGCTTATTCCTTAAAGCTCTTACAGGTGCTATCTTTTTCTACCCTTTTGCAGCAATTTATTCCTTTCCCAAAAAGGTGACCGCCCCAAACTTCAAAAAAGATAAAAGTAAAAACATGGACGGTGGAAAAAAAGATGAGACACATAGGGACAAGCTATTAATTTTAATATTGCCAACATTCATCACACTGTGCAGATTTGCCAACTTGCCCTCAATCCTCCTCTACCACAGTGACTGCTTTCCAGTGCACTGGACCAAGAAAAAGATTTGATCTCACTTCCAGCTCTGCCTCCCTGTAATATAAGGGAACAAATTTCCCCTTTTTCCCATTTCCCCTTTTCAGAAAAGTGAAATTGCTCAGTTTCCTCTTTAGGACTGAGCATCATATATGTATACACTACTAACTATTAAGTTGCACTTCAGGGCTAGTATTTTTAAATTAAGCTTCTTTTACAAATGTCAAAGTCTACAAGCACCAGATGTAAAACCTAAAACATGCAATGTGTTCTACATCTATTTTAAAACCAAAAACACCTGACTAATATAATGACGAGTGCCCACACTTGACTTCCCTTTCCCCTTAAAGAACAAGAAAAATTAAAGAACTGCAGAATGCCTAGAATGTAAAATGTTAGCATATAACACGCTGGCTGTATCTACAGGAGGAGCAAGAGAATTTAACAATAACTGAAGTCTTTATACACATACAAAGACAGGCAGTCCTCAGCTTAAACACACACGTAAAGAAGTGAAGTATACATTTAGTATATTATAATTACGCTGACAGTAGAAAAACGCGGAATGAAGTTAAAGATCAGAACACAAGTACTATATACAGAATCTCTTTCATTCAGAACATACTGACCTCCACCCCTTCCCAGGAAAACCAAAGTTGGTAAGTTTATCATACCTCAGGTGCACCTGCTATCTTGAGTTGCAACATGCCTTTTCTGTCCTTGTCTTCACTGTTTGAATACTGAATAGTTTGCACTTGATTAAAGTCTGCTAGATGAGTTGGCTGCAGAAACGCAATGGAAAAAGTGGGGAAAAATTCAAAATTCCAGCAAAATACTTTTCTTTTATTCCTGATGTTGCAAAAGTAGGTGCAGACTTTGATCCCCAAACTACAGTTGCAGAAATCTGTTCCTCTGTTTCTTTCTACAGTTTTGTTAGGCTCTGGCTAACATACAGAAATAGCCACAGCATTTGCAAAATGAAACCAAGCACTTCGTTTGCCTACAGAGGTCACTGTTGAGTAATTCCAGGCACATGCTGAAGTACATCGTAGAAACAACCTCTCGGATGGTAAGACAGAAAACTCAACAGGTTAATCACACGAACCTGCACTCACAGCGCACAACGTATCTCCAGACTGCTGTAAAAGGTATGTTCCTAGATAGCTATGTATTCTTAATCTCCAAACCTTTTCACTACCTTTGAATTAATTTCAGTAGAAGTTGGACATGGGCTTAATTTAAGCCGTGATTGTAAAGGTCCCACTTGCTGTAAGAACCTGTCTGAACGTAACTTCCTTGCATCAGTACAGAAAATACTGTAATGCAATGAACATCAGGTAATAAAAAGGCTATTAAGGGTATGAAGTAAAGCAAATAAGCCAGCAATGGCTGCAAAAATGCTAAATACTAACTGAATAAGCAAGTTCTTCATTTTCACATTCCTAAGAAAGGAGAATAGATTAGAATAATTTGCATGTTTCATTGTTAAGAAGTCACAACTAAGGCTTCAAATTCTGCAAGCACTTCATTGGATACAAAAGCCAACAAATTCAGTGCTAAGGCTGACAGGGTCTCTCAGCTTCACCCAACCACATTTTCTCCAATCCCAAATCATGAGTTAATATCTGAGCAACAGCTGTATATACTGGATCTCCCAGCTCTTTCTGTGTTTAACTCAAAGATTAGACTTGTCATTCCCCTTTTTGTGAAGTTCAGTTCACAGCAAGTCATGGTTATTAAGACAGCAACTGAGAAAAAAAAACCCAGAAGTAGACTTACATTTGCACCCTTGTCTGTAAGGTAACTGATTCCTTCTTCTGGGCCAATTGCCAGTTCCACTGAAATAATCCAGCTTGACTTCAGAATCGAAGGAGAAAGACAGGGCAAAATTTCAATAGTAAGACAAGACCTTGCTATAGAAACACTATCCTCCAATGTTATAATTACAGTTTTTAGTAATTAAACTCTAGAAGCTTTTAAACTCTACAAATTCAAAATGTATTAAAATCAAGTAATTTTATAAGTAGCAATACTCCTCATGACTGGTTTCCTGCGGATCCTTGCTACTCAAAAATGCATTTCCATGTGTTTTATCTTGTGTCTACATGAGAACACTGCATTTCCCGCATTTCCTCTTCTATTCTCATGGACATCGATGTGCATGCTCTAATTTCTACTTGCCTATTTTCACAAAGCTTGCAGGCTTACGGCCCTTTCTCAAAATTTGCTTGAAATTAGTAGATTAAAAGGTATTAGAGGAAAATTTACAAATAGAAGAAGCCGAGAAGTCTCATCTCCTTACAAAACCAGCTTAAAAATTGCTTGACTTTAACAACAAATCACCAATAAAAATAAATTTGAATGTACAATTCTTACCCTACCTAATGAATGGCACCTTTTAAACAGTTAACTGAAAAAGTTCTAAATAAAATCAATAAATATATTTTGTTGTTAATTAAATCCATTTTGTCTTTACATCAAAACAGGAACTAAGCAAGCAATTACTTGCAGAATTAAGCAAATCCAACACAACTCATAACTACAGCATGTATTCTGGTGACTGTCACATCCCCCTACTTACACCGAGAGCACACTTGAAGCATTCCTTGTCAAATCTGTACACTGGAGAGAGGATCTCAAAGAATTTCAAAATACTTTCTTCTCTATTGAGGTTGGCAAATTGTCGAAATGTTTGTTGGATTAATTTTCGTAGTGTTTTGGCCTGTGTATAAAGTGTTTAAAGATCAATGATATTAATTTAATCAGTGACAGTGCATTGTAAGAGTTTCAGTCAGTATCACTAACAATTTCTTTATCAATGAGATGCAGATAATTCTCAAGAAAAAAAAAGAAGCTTCAAAATATAAGTAACAGTTCTGTCTTCTAACTTCTGCCTGGGAACAAAATTCCTACTGCTAGGTATTACAGAGAGAATATCTAACTAATAATTTTTTGAATAAATTATAATAAAAGACATGTTAACCTTTGCAGGAACTATTCTAGACTACTCATTTCTCCCAACTTTTTAACTGTATACCAGTACAAAACCACAGCACCATAGGTTCATATGAGGTTTTAAACCTTAAACTGAAATCATCATTCTCTTATCTGGTAATAACAACTCAGCTGTAGCTGTGTCTGAATCTCTGTGCACAGCAGTGTATTCATCAAGTCTAAAAATATGCAAAATAACTTCCATATAAAAAAATAAAATTTGAATAATAAATTCAAAATTAATGTAAAAAGTTAACCAAACAATTAAACAGTTTAACTATATTGCATATAATTTAATTAATTGTTTTCAGGGTAGAAATAACCACATAGAGCAGCAAAAAATCCTCCCAACATCTGGGACAGTGGGACAGAGCAAGACACCTAATAATGTATCCTGAAAAAGCAAATATGTAAAGGATATATGCAGGCTTTCAAGCAACTGCATATAATAATAATAATAATAACACAACAACAACAACAATAATAATAACCCAAAACCCCTAAACTAAAACTTATCAAAAGTAAAGTACAACAACAATAATAATAACCCAAAACACCTAAACTAAAACTTATCAAAAGTAAAGTATCTGCCTGTAAAAAAACTGAATCTGAGAAGCAATTTCTTTACCATGCCCCAAAACTGAACAAGCAATCAAGAATCCTGAATAAAAACATGTTTCTGAAAACTAGAATTCATCTAGACAAAAGTGCAGTGTCTTCTCTTCATCTGTCCTAATCCTAAGAATCACAGAGTCATTTAGGTTGGAAAATATCTAAGAGTACATGGATGCTCTGTGACTAATGCAGGGCCAGGAGACCTACTCTACATCATGTAGTGCTAAAACATGAAAACCACAGACACATCTATTATTTTTCCATTTGCTAAAGCTTGACCCATGTAACTGAATGTGTTTAAAAAACCTGACTAATACCCATTTCTAATATATCTCTTCCAATTAACAACTACAGAAGGTAAAATCGTGCTTATTTTTGCAGTATGTCAAGGTTGACAGGAATTACCATTGTTCCTCTACCAAACAGTATCTGAGTGTCCTACTGTAACAGCATTAAAACTCCTCATTCTTTCACATTGCCTGTTAACTGCTCTGGGCACTATGTAAATATAAACTTCCTTTTGTCTTTAGCACTTCCAGTCAGACTAGGCATTAATTTTTAGTAAGCCTTTGAAGAACATTCAGAACTCCAAATTACCAGAATTTTTAAAAAGGACTGTTCAGGAAAGAGTTACTCTTAATAGCAGTGATTGAAGGGTGTTGTATATTCACATACAAAATGATGATCAGTTTTTCAACATACATATGGGTTGGAAAAAACCCTTAGCTCAGCACATAAACTTTAGGTTATAAAGTTTACAGAGACATCTGCCATTTCATTGTAATTTTAAATTACTGTGTCACTTTAGGAGAACCTTTTACCAACTATCAGGTGGATCACTTAACTTACTTTCTTTAACTTACTTCACTTACTCTTAACAGGCTGTGGATACTTGGGTAGGATAAAGAAAGCATCTTGCAGTCAGGAGACCCCCCTACTGCACCCGGAGCTGCCTAAGACTTTGTTAGGACTCAAGATACACTATACTGGACTTGTCTTTTTATCCTCCTTTTTAGAGAGAAAACAGATGTTAAGGGAACTGAAGACTTTAGCCTTAACTAAACATCTGGCAAATAGCAGGAGCGAGACATCACAAAAAGAAAAAAAAACCCTGCTAGCTCAAGTTGTCCCAAGTATTTCAGCTACTCAGTTATTAAAAGATACTTTATTCTGCCCATGGTTTGTTCCCCTGGCCTGTTTCAGCATCATCTTGACTTCCACGTGTAATGACATATGTCATTTGTCTCTTTAAGTCCACCAAGATGACTTACTCTTCACTTTGAGATCATTAATAAGGTGTAAACATAGAAAATCAGTTAGAGAAACGCACCTCTTCCATAACAGAAGAGCACCATTTGCAAGAAGTATCTGCTAATGACAACTTCAAGGGAAATGCAGTGAAAATTTGCTCTTAAATATTTCCTAAGAACATTTTTTTTCCTCTGCTTTTGCTCAAGGCATGCTCTAGAGTGAAAGTGAAGACTCCTAATTCACAAACTAAACACAATCTGTCTTAGGTCCATTTCCCTGCACCACCCCCTGCCCTCCAGCTGTTGGTTTAGTGCAAGTAGATTTTTTCCCCCTATGGTGTTTGGCATACTTGATACAGCTACTTAGAACATGGCTTAGTGGTTATGGCATCACTGAGGCACCATTTACTAAGATAAACACAGGAAGGTTTCTTATTCTTCTCTAGTGAAGCAATGAAAATGGAAGCCCTGCTGACTCAGCGACTTTTCCTATGTACTTGGAATTATTCTGACTTACTCTTTCTTGAACATGGATAAACATATGAGAGAGAATGCATTTTTCAATAACTTTAATGTTTCCTCCTGGAGAAACCTCCCTAGATACCTCCTAAGACAGCACTCGCTTTTCTTTACAACATCATGTCGTACAGACGCTCTGTGATCAGCTAATACAAGATGTCTTTAAACTCCTGACTTTTAAAATGTATTTAATGAGCTCTTCAAATAAAGCTGAATGTTCTGTTTTTAACTCCCTGTATATCACCTCATACTTCGCATCATTAAATATTGTGATTTCCATTCTTCCAGCCCTCTGGTCCTCCCATACATAGAGTGACATCCTCTGTATAGTGGGCATCTCCTGAATGTGTAACATCAACAACTTTGATTACCACTGCACTACAGTCCAAGCTTTACTTCACTAACAGAGAGAAATAATTTACTTTATATTTCATGGCCATCAGGAGCCTTCCTTGGCCTGCCAGTTCAAAATCATTGGTTTTCACAAAGTCAAAGAGTCATTTAATCACTGAATCAATCCTAGATTATTTTTAATAGGGATTTAATTTTCATTAAAAAGCAGATCTCTTCTTCCTCCCCTTGTTTTTCCTCTTTTACATCTTTGCAAGGTCCTATTCAGCTTCACCTGGCAATTCTTCCTTCTTTCTGCTGTTCTCTCAATTTCATGATTTCTAAAGACCAGTTTTCTTTGTTGGTCAGTTTTCTGGCTCCATAATATATTTTTTGAGACAGTTATTCATTCTTTTTCGTCTAGAGCATTTCACCACAATTTCTCCTGTTAGCAGAAAATACAGTTTCAGATAATTGCTTAAATCAAAATGCAGAGGGATTACTTAAATCCAGTTGACTTCATTAGCTTTTGATTTTCAAAAGTCTTTTGAAACAAAACCCCTTGATGAAAGACCTTTTCTGTTTATCTATTTAAATCACAATGTAGAAGCTTTCTAAATCTGAAGTTAAACTCTTATTATTTCTATAAACAATATAAATATATATAAAATTATAAATATTTATATAAATAATATAAACATAAATAATATCACTGCTTACCAAACCCAGCTCTAAAATACTGATTTATGATTTATACTTTTACATATGAATGGTAAGAGATGTTTTACCAAGACATTTATATCAAGATGGATATAGCTATAAAAATACTTGGTGACTATTATTAATCCCTCTTTTCAAAACATGTTGAGAAAAATTTGTTGGGACCATATGGACTTCAATGGAAGTGAGGTTCAACTAACATTTATAGTCTTAACTAGGATTAACGTAAGTAGAAATTACTGGAAATCTCCCTTGAATGAGTGGAACAGAGTCTTGATGAAGGGAGGCAGAATATGGTTTATCAAGTTGCCACTGAAAATACGCTGTTTTCTTACATGTCTCCTTCCTCTTTCTTCTGATGTCTCATTTAGGGGAGAAAACCAACAGAACTAGAGGATCCGAGGACTTTTTTGAACTGTCCACAAGGTTTGAGAGGCAGAGGTGTAACTCTCTCACAGTAGCTCAGCAAAGCCATATTAAGTCACTACTATCTTAGTTCTGCCAGTTGCACACCTATAGTAAGGGATTTATATCCTACCACTCTAATCAACAGCTTCGATATTTTTTCACCAAGACAACATAACTGCACAGTAATTCCTTTACAGCTATACAGTGAAAATTATAATGCAGTTTTCAGATTTCTGACACTTATTTTTCCTAAAGTTGTATACAATGGACTGGAACTATAATTACCTTCACCGAATCTAGTAAACTCTTCGGAAAAAAACGTCTTAAACCAACATCTTTCCTGAAACAAAAACACACAGGGCATTAATATTAAAAAGATTATGCAATATTATATTGTTCTTTTTCAGGGTGGTGCTTTGGGTCTGGTTTTTGTTTTCTTTTTCAGCTAGCATGTGCTACATAATAAATGATTTTCATAGTAAGGTCTTTGACAATCTCGGAGTAACAAACACAGTCCCATTAAAATGATAACCACAGTTGCTCCACAGCAAATGTGAGATAGCAGTATCTTCTAGTCCAAATTCAAAAGGATATTGCATTTACAACAGGTACCTGGTGTGGAAAGTGTATTATTTGAAATGTTGGCTTGGGCACAGAGAAGTTTTGAGAATTAAACCCTGGGTTTTGTACATGTTTTAATAATTCAAAGAATATTGAAAAAATATTCTTACAGCATGTGATCAGGTGAGAAGGGGACAACATGAATATGGCAAATTCTAATAAACATCTATTAGAATGGAGTAGGAGACACAACACAAAGGAAAGGACTTCTCATGAGATCACCTAAGTAAGCATGTTCACTTCCACTACTGTTTTACCATTTGCACCACTATAATTTGTGTGGGTTTTTAAATTTATGCTGTCACTTTTTCCTCATATTGAACATCTAATGTTAAAATTCCTAGCTTTTTCTTGCAAGTAATCTCACTTCTTGCACTTGTAAATCAGGATCCTAATTCCATCCACGAGCCTGCATTCCGCACACTGAATTACATCAAGCTCATGTTCACACTTACAATTAGGGTTGCAGCCCTGGTTTGAAACACACAGCCATAAGGATTAAATATTTTTGTGGCTCAGATGCGTGCACCTAGCTTATGTCTGATGTGTATGTATCACTATAACTGAACATTAGCTTCAAGAAAGATGCCTGAAAAGTTGCCAGAGATATGCTAGTGCAGAAAATCATTGTACAACCAGGTAAAACAAACGTTGCATGACCATGAACTAGTTTTGTAGTATTAGCTGAAAATTTGCATGAGAAAAATGAAAAACTGAAAGAAAAATGTAGATAGGAAAAGGACTTGTATCCTTGCCTCTCAAAGGTGTTACTTCTTTCCTTTAAGAGGTTACAATCTCTTTCAAACACACAGTCTTATCTGCTTCTGAAACAAGTACGAAAGAAAGCTTTCCATGACCACATGCTTTGAACATAAACAGAAATACATCTGGAATTCCCACATTTGGCAAAGCAAAGCCAAGCTGTTAGTGAGCCTGAGATATACAGAATATATTTACTGCTACCTGATGGCGCAAGAAAACCAACATTAAAGTCAATACAAAAAGCTTACTTGAAATACTGAAACAGGGTATTTTTAAAGCTCTCCAAAGACAAATAGTTTACAATTTCACAAAACATACTAAAAACGTCCTCAACTGAGAAGAACAGTGCATTCATGTGCAGCAGCAAACACTAGCATCTGTGCAATGACAGTAAGCTGAAAGATTATACAATTTTCATAAATGTTAATTCCTTTGATGCATTTCTTCTCAAATGCAAATTATATGCAGTTTATCATCCCACACAGTTAAATAAATCTAACACACTATTACCATCTAAATAACATGCAATGACATTTTGACAAGGAATATATTAGTGTAACATTAAGTATTTGAGAGAGAAATGGTGTTCTCAAAAATGAAGCACCCTACAACACTCCAGTATTACTTCATGTTAACACTACTGCAGCACACGGCTGTGACAACCTGACTCAATTCGTTGTTAAAAAGAGTTGTAAGTAGCCTTTAGTACAGATCTGTATGTAACAAATTCAGAACAAATTCTATGCAGAGTACAGCAAAACACAACTGTTAATAAAATGTGTTAATAAAGCATAACCTGTGTTTAACTGAGACTGCATATTTACTGGAGGAGAATTTAACATAAGAAGCATAGAGATATAATACCATGGTCAACAGCAAACTGTGGGTATTGATACGTAAGATAATAAGCATTGGGAATTGGAATATACAAACAGTTTTAAACACACAAACCCTACAAACTCCTTCCCTTTCCTCCTCAGCTGTACTGCGTGGGGGTAAAATGGCCAACTTGGAGTACACACCGACTCAGTCCTCCAGATTAAGAACTCCGACATCTGTTTTCTGATTGCCAGTAGTAAGAGATAATAAGCAGCAAGATCCCCCTTCATACAATTCCACTACAGCCTTCTACCTAACCTCATCTACTCTGTCCTACTTGTGGGCTTAAATGTAAATTTATTTTTTATGTATAAACTTCAGTAGGATTAATAAAACACCAACTACAGATGGATGATACCGCTTGTCATACAATGATAAGTAGCTTTAGGCAACATATATCTTTATTTCTATTTTTCATCTCAATTGAAGTTACAACAAAAAAGTAATGTTAGATTAACATAATAGACTAACATGCTTTTTACAAAACTGTGGCTGCAGCTGTTCCTTCATATAGCTCCCATTTTTGTACTTGTAATTATCCCTGTTCTGTGCTAACAGGCTTCACATTTATTACGAAAAAATTCTTTCATTACATGAAGGCACAACTAATAAAGGCTACTTAACGGTTTGATTCTATCTACCATTTCCCATCCAGATTTGGTCTTGTATGAAAATCTGATCAAAGACAAATATACATCAAATAGACATCTGACAAAGACAGGCAAGAAGCAATCACACCAAATGCAAAAAAGTGCCATTTAAAAATTGCACTCAGCTGGTTAAGTGCCTCATGATGTACTAAAACTAGCAAAAAAACCCCAAACCAAACAAAATGCCTCACTTGAGAAATAAATATTACTTGTGTAGATAAACCTTTATAGGCTATTAAAGTGGTAGGACTGAATGAGTACATTTTGGGGATCACTGGTACTTTCTTTAGATTCTTACTAGCTTATAATTAACTATAGCCACTTTAAGGTGCTTTTATCCTTCACCTCTCCCAGCTAAATCCCATGCAAAATACATTTTGCTTCTCAAAGGAAAAAAAAAAGAATTACAAATAATCTTGAAGAGAATTCTACATTTCCAATTTGCACGGCATTAAGCTGTTAGATTTTGCATATTGGAGTTTTGCTTTGTCTTTCACAGCAGCAGTTAGTTATTTCCTATCAAAACAGTTACTGCTTGGAAAACAAATGCACTGAAAGAAACAAGTCAGAGTTAAACTGGAAGCAGCCCAGAAGAGTCCTCCAGGAACTCCCACCTGTTAGAATTCTTAATACTTCCTGTCATCTGTTATGACCCTTGTTTCCTTTGTTTCATTGTTTCCAAAGTTGTTAACCTAATCACTAATGTTTGTAGCTTATGAGTTGCCAAATAACTGACTTAAAAACACCCTTCTCAAGTTGTTGTTGGAACATATTTCAACTACAAACACTGTAACTCACTACTTTCAAATCTTTTTCACATCACCTTCTTAGCCACGTCTATCTACTCCTGTTGTTCATCTTTATTAGTCTTTTCTCATTTTGTTATGTGTACCCTCAACCAGGATATTTCTGCTAGTGACTACCAACAGAAAACGAAAGTCCTTCAAAACAAACACAAACACCCTAATTCAACCAAAAGCACAGCTTTAAAAATTCCACATGTATAGAGGAACACTATGTAAATAGCAGATACTATATAAACGATCAGGAAATTCATTAAAGTTATTTTGACCTATTGAAATCAGTTTCCCCAAAAATCCTAGTGAACTTGTTCACTGTGGTGAAAAATCTTTTCTTCCATTCTCTTAATTTCACACCTCTAGAAGTTAGCGCATTTTATTAAAAAAAAAACCAACAAAAAACATTGACTTCACAGCTACACTAAGCTTTTATCCCAATTTTATGTTACACTGGGCATCATCTTTTCACAAAGATCATTAGTAGTGAAGAGTAGCTCATTGATGTAGGTATGTATGAAACTTGTTAATTAACACAAATAAAACCAGTTTTAAATCCCTGAAGTTTCCAAAGGACTTTGGATTGAAGCCATCTACTGTACATGATTAAGTAACCAAAATACTTTCAATCTTACGATGCTGCTTAAAATTTGTGACACATAGACACATAACAAACTTGCTAATTGCAAGATCACAATTCAGGAAACCTACATACTGAGCAAAGAGGAAAAAACCCCAAACTGTACCACGAAGATTTTCAAGTAACTCAAACTTTAGCACCGATGAGTCACAATGAAAAATGCAACTATGCATAGAGAAACGTTTAGAAACAAAATTGCCTTAGGACTAGACTTGATAAACCCACAAACATTAGCAAAATTGCAAAAAATTATACTAAGCCTCCTAATCAAGTTTAAACAATTCCAACTCTGCTTCCCTGGACCACAGCTAAAGGTGTCCTTCCTACTTCTACACCTAGGTAGGTTTCATCATCCTTTTCTTACATTAAAGCACTGAAGATCTCAACAAACTTAATGTTTTTGAACTGAATTTAACGTTCCCCAATGAAGAAACAGTTCAAACCTCAAGCTAGAACACCATACTTACTCTAACACTTCATAGTTGGACTTCTTTTCTAATGCATTGCCTCTCATCTCTCCGTAGGATCTCCTGAAGTCAGGAAAAATATTTAAAAGCAACAATTATTGGATGATCCAGCCTAAATCTACAACATCAATGTAGTCAAATCTTTCAGACTTACCATTAGAAAACACTGGCAGAATGCATTCAAATATAAATATCGGTATATTATCCTCCTACCTCAACGGATCTGATTTTTATTTAAAAAAATAATTCCCATGTATTGAACATTAGAGACAATGACAGGAGCACTGCATATCCAGAACCACCCTAAACCAGCTTAACTACACTGCTACCAAAAGAAGTGATCTAACCTGCCCTTCAGCAGCTACTTTCTACCTCCAGCAGTGTTTCCCTCCTTTTTAACAGCACTTGCATCTGTGTATCAGGGAGAACCAGAGGAAGCAGGGAATGATGAAAAGTAACAGTTTCAATCCAGACATGTTAATATATATACGTGTGTAAAAAAAATAATAAATCAAGAATGAGTGGCTGTTGATATGAGAGGGCTGGGATCATTGTCTTCACTGAGAAAGTCAACCAGCAATGCTTATGGGTAGGACAGTCTTAGTAGTCATCTATTCAAAATGCAATGAAATGCTCTGAAGAGCCACAGCATGAGAACCACAAAAAGCAGGACTTGGCTGACAAAATAATCATGGATTATTATACTCATTACATATTTTGAAATAAGGCACCAACAATTTTGTCAGTGCATAAGGAGTCTGCAGTTACACAAAGAATTTTTGTTTTCCCTGGGGCTACCAGCAAAACTCACAGCAAAGACATCAGGTTCTCCTATGACAGACACCTAGGAAACTTCGTAATTCTAAATTTTGTTTTATTTTGGAAAGTACTGTTCAAAGGACGCTTTTCTTCCCTGTTAACAAGTTTACATTTGCCATTAATTTCTTATCAATTTTACTTCTTCCCTTATCTCCCTGTGTGAGACAACAGCTTAACTAAAAGCAAATGTTTCAAGCTGGAAATTCTGCATAAATTAGCAAAAACCAAAACATGCATTTCAATAGCTGTGCTGGGAACTCTTAATCTGATAAATTTATCTTTATTTTCCAGCTGTCTATACAGTTGACAAGAACACCAAAACCACCCAAAAGAACCCTTAAGATTTAATAATTTGAAAATAGAACAATAAAAATTGAGTAGATGCAGAAAGGAAAGGTAGCAGCATTTCTCTTTAATTAAATTCTTTAGCTGTAGGATTTATATATGCACAATGATAAGACTACTTGCTAAATAACACCACAGATGCATTTTTTTTTAAGTATACTTCACTGTAGTCTACAGGCCTTTGAATTATTCAGATGAAGAATTCACCCAAAAGGCAGTATCAAGATGTAATTAATTAAAATTTTAAAATTAATGTTAATTTTAAAATCACTAGAAATTAGTTACAATACAATCTGTTCAGTTTTTCTTCAAACTACTTTTACCAAAAAAATCTTACGATGTTTTATTCAACTATACTGTTCAGAAATCGATGAACTATAAGCAGTTTCAAAATTAATGTGTATATATTCTGTCAGAAACATGTTGAATAATACATGAAATTTTCAGCTTACCGGATTTCAAGGCAACCTAGTTTCAAAGCAATTTCTTGGTCCACTTGATCTGCTATTTCTAACATATAGTCATTTTTCACCTAAAGCAAAAGAGGTAGGTATGCATCACAGAAAGACCAATTCAGTGCCAATACAGACTAAAATTCTGCCCGAATAACTTTAGAATAAGAGTCCCAAATTTAAATTTTTGTAATTATGACTCATAGTGTATGAAAAGAAAAAAGTAGTTACGTTCATATTCTCCACAAATGAACTGCACTTTTGTAAGAAAACCCTCTTGATTGCAATGAACTTGATAAAAAATTTATCTGCAACAATATTACCTATGTTTTAGTAAATATAATCAAAAACTTCACAGGAGGCTGAGCTAATGGTTGCACCTGCATTCACGTTATGTGAATGTATGCTGTATTCTTGAACCACCTTGGTCAACAATTTTTAATTTTGTAGGTGAATTGAATCATGCATATAAAACAAATGTTCATGCGTTACTGTGAAAATAAAACCAGCAGCAAGCAAAAAGAATACTATTCGAAAAGCATACTGCATACTGACTTAAAATGTTTGAACCAGCAAGAAGCAGCATGAGTGAAACTTGATGGTTACAACCTACAGTAGGAAATAAAACGGGCCAAAGAGTAGGCTCTGACCTGGAGGAGGCCAAATGCTATGGCCAAAGGCCACCTTGCCTGAAGAGGATGGCTGGGCCAAAACAGCATACTTGGACCACTGCTGGCACTCATCGCCCACCAGCTGTGCGTGGGCACAGTCCAGAAGAATGGTGAAGTGGCATGTGCAAAAGCTTGTACCACAGAGCATGCTAAGTACTCATTAAGATAACTATGAAGGTTCAATGCTTCATCACGTCCTGTACATCACATGTACAAGATGTAGGTAGGCAGAAAGACGACTTTTTAAGTAATACTTTCTCCACTTTGGAGTAATTTATACAGTTACTAACAACAACAAAAAAGAGCAAGATTCGAACAAGTGCTGAAGAACTTAACTCTGCAAATCACATCTGTGCAATAGCATTTTTTTACAAGTAACATATCTCTACAGAAGTACAATTTTTCTTTAATGGCTCATGTTATCCTCTACCTTAGGAAATCATAAACTTGCTATTGAGATCCTAAAACCTAAGATCCTAAAGTTGCAAAAAGTCCTGAAATATCACAAAGATCTACATGACTGACTTGCAGATCAAATAGGAGATTATATATTATGAAAGCAATGCACTTCAAAAAATATTTTTCTGAGTGATGACAAGTTGTAAGAAAAACTATTTCACACTGCTACCATTATGGAATCAATAATTTAGAAGATAAGGAAGTACAGCAGCAGATTTAACAGCCAGAGGTCCTCTCTAGTCAGCATCTTCCCAGTAACCACGAGCATGCACCACAGCATTCCCTCACCACCAATGCCACAGCTGGATCCAGCCCTAGACTACAAACCAACAAATACATAAGACCTTCCCACTTACAAAATGCATGAAAAATTTTGATTTCTTATTGAAAGATCTGAAAGAAGAAATATGATAAAACTGTGCAAGAGTGAGAATATGAATTCTTACAGTAGCTGCAGCATCAGGAGAAAGCCTTCATTTTAACTCACAGAGGTACTCAACATGACAAAACAAGCTTTTTTCTCAATTCAACTCTTCCAAATAATAATGAGAGTGACAGAAGATGACATAATTGTCCTTCAGCATCATGTAGTTTGCTATTTGTATACACACAGGGAAATATTCATTCTCTACTCCCATGTTAGTACTACAAAAAATATGTAGAATTTATGTCTTTTTCTTTATTATGCTTACGATTTAAAAAAAAAACCCACAAACTTCTTATGTGAAACAGCATTCTACTTGAGTTTTCCTGCTAACACTTGGAAAAATTTATCTAATTAAAGATTGGAGGTGGGGGGAGCCCCTCCAAAGCCACAGACTCTATATATCTGGTAATTACAATGGCCATAAGTAATACAAAGCGGGAACGTTTTCCAGGAAATCAGGGTGTTTTGATTCTGTTTCATTCGGAACCACAAAGATCCTGTAGTACAGAGACCTATGTGTTCACCAAGTAAACAGTCATTGCTCTAACGGATGAAATATCTTCTAATTAATGAAATCATGTACCAACAATCATATATAACTTAGACAGAACTGTCAGTCATATGGCCATACATATCGTGTGTATATACAGTACATAGCAAGGATATGGATCTATGGGCCAAGGCAAACTGTATGAGGTTCAAACAAGGCTCACTGCCGGGTCCTACACTTGGGTCACAACAACCCCATGAAATGCTACAGGCCTGGGGAAGAGCACCTGGAAAGCTGCTCGGCCGAAAAGGACCTGGGGCTGTTGGTCGACAGCTGGCTGAACATGAGCCAGCAGTGTGCCCAGGTGGCCACCAGCATCCTGGCTTGCATCAGAAATAGCATGGCCAGCAGGACCAGGGCAGTGATTGTCCCCCTGTACTTGGCACTGGTGAGGCCAAACCTTGAATCCTGTGTTCAGTTTTGGGCCCCTCACTACAAGAAAGACACTGGGGTGCTGGAGTGTGTACAGAGGTGGGTAATGGAGCTGGTGAAAGGTCTAGAGAACAAGTCTTGTGAGGAGCAGATGAGGGACCTGGAGTCCTGCAACCTGGAGAAAAGGAGGCTCAGGGGGAGAGAGACCTTATTGCTCTCTGCAATTATCTGAAAGGAGGTTGTAGTGAGGTGGTTGTCAATCTATTCCCCCAGGTAACAAGTGATAGAACAAGAGGAAACAGCCTCAAGTTGCACCAGGGGAGGTTTAGACTGTATGTTAGGAAAAAATTCTTCAACAAAATAATTGTCAAGCATTGGAACAGGCTGCCCAGGGAAGTAGTTGAGTCACCATCCCTGGAGGTATTGAAACGACAGGTACATGTGGTGCTTAGAGACATGGTTTAATGGTGGACCTGGCACTGTTAGGTTTACAGTTGGACTCAATTATCTTAAAGGTCTTTTCTAACCTAAATGAAATGAAATTATCACGTTATCTATTTATTTATAAGATACAGCAGACACATTCCATTCATCTGAAAGACTGGGCAAAGAAGGCACTGCAGAAATAGTTTCTGTAGGGGGAACTTAAAAGTCCTGTTCTTCAGCATCAGGTGTAAAACACTGCCTAATGTTATGAAGTGACTGGAGAGGTCTCCCATCTGAATTACCCAGAATCACACTGGGAAGGAACCTGTGGAGGCCATCTGGTCAAGCAGGGCCACCTAGACCCAGTTGCCTAGGACCATGACGAGACAGCTTTTGAGTATCTCCAAATATGGAGGCTCCAGAACCTACCAGGACAACCTGTGCCAGTGCTTAGTCACCCTCACAGTAAAAAGAACAAAAAAGTTTCCTAACGATCAGAGGCAACTCCCTGTGGTTTAGTTTGAGCCCACTGCCTCTGGGCCTGGCACCAGGCACCACTGAAAAGAGCCTGGCTCCATCCTCTTTGCCCTCTCCCTTCACGTATTTATAGGCATTGATAAGACCCCCAATACCAAGCCTTCTTCTCTCCAGGCTGAACAGTCCCAGCTCGCAGCCTTTCCTCATCAGAGACACTCCAGGCCCTTTATCACCTTCATGGCCCTTCACTGGACTCTCTGCAGAAGCTCGATCCTCCTTGTACTGAAAGTTGCTACAATGCCTGGAGGCGTTTTCAAGAAATTTGGTGATTCAGAAGGTTGGGCATTTCTGACCAGCATATAGTGATCAGTATCCTCAAGCACCAACATGGGAAGAAGTTTCCCTGGAAGGAACTTCTGGAAACAATACACAAAATGCTGAGATTTTGAGTCATATCTTATCTCAGCTTGCGTCCATTTACAATCACTCTTCATTCTATTGCAGAACTCCACCTGTTAGTAATGATATAGTATTTCCCTAAGAGAAAATCTTCTATAACCAGGGTTTTGTTTAACTTTAAATCATAACTACCATCTAGATGCCTTCATAAATGGCACAACATAATAAACAGAAAATTATATTAGAACTTCTGTTCATCGGTACAAACATAAAACCTGTCCTGCATTAAAACAGTCAGACCCCATCTCAGAGCAGTTAAATCAGGAATGTAGTTTTCAGACACCATTGTTACTACCATAAATGACCTCTGCGGTACACATAGGTGGCAAACAACAGAACAGTACTCCTCATCCACAGGTCTACATGTAGATATTTGAAGAAATAAACTGAAGATGCAAACTCTGTATGAGTTCAGGTTTTATATGGATGCCTGTATAAAGAAACGTATCAAGTTAAAAGAAACTATACTCAATTTATTTCTTGTTTATATTACCCATACTGAGGTTTAATGAACTTCAACTGTACTTTAAAGACAAGCTTTTATTTCATTCTCCTACCCTTTTTCTGAGAATTCACCATTATGTACAGGCTAAAGTGACTTCACCTAAAAAGCTGACATACCTGTTTACAAAAAAATGCATTAACTAGCCCACCTTACATCCACACAAATCAAATATCCATTGGCTAGTTCACTTACCTTTAATAAAACTTTTTTTTTTGTAAAAAACCTGCACATTTGATTTTTTGAGCCACTGCAACAATTTTGCACCACCAGGAAATGTCAGAGATGTTATCCACCTATTCCTTGAGGTATTCAGACACCAAAAAGAACAGGCTGTAGCAAAGTATTTTTTCAGTCCTGGCATATAAAACTTCCCCTTGCAGAGACTATACTAATTTGAGGCTAGTAGTATATCCTGATCAAATATGCATTCATTTATCTTCACAACTCATTGCCTTGTAGATCCCAGCACTGAAGTACTTCATCTGTTAAACTCAACAGCTTAAGACCATCTTCAGTTTCATGCAAACATATTTTAAAATGCTGCTAGCCTCAAGTAACTACTGTTCCATAAATAAATAAGCAACATTACCCAAACATTTAAAAGTTCAGGGTTTCTTTCCTCTTGCCCTCTGGCTTGTGAGCTTTCAGAAATTCCAGTCATGTTTTCCCAGTTTGACTCTGTAACTACAGGCACCAGAACTTGACTAAGAAAATTCTTAAAAAGCTCCCCATCCCAACAATTTGGAAGAAAAAAATAAGTATTGTGAAAATTCTCAGCTTCTTTGCAAGACAAAAGTGAGACATTTTCACCACAATGCTGCAAGCAGACTGACATACTTGAATGTATCATTTTATTAGTGCAACAACCAGGAAAAAAAAGGGCTTTTTTTGCACACCCCAATCCAGAAGAGATGGACAAACACGGTATCTCATAAAGGTGGAGTACATTACATACATTCCTTCGACCTCAGATTTCAGCCAACAGAAACTCTACTCTCCCCTGCTGATTTATTGTGTGGGGTATGTGTGTATGTGGGCGTTGCTTCTGAAGTTCCTTGGTACAGTAAGGTGGAGTTTCAAGTCTTTCATAATAACTACATTATATGATTCAGCCAGAGAAGTGGGATAAAAATACCTTTATCCATCTACGAAACTAGATGAAAACACAGAAAAAATATCCCCCCTCCAATGTCCACAAGTGACAACCAGCAGTGTTCACAGAATCACCCTCTCAAAATAAATAGCTGCACTTCATTACCATAAAACACTGCATATACATTATACACACCTATTTATTTTTGTGTTTATTTTTTGGAAGGTATACAAAGAGATTATAAGATTCAGGAAGCCTATGGCCAGAATCTTGTGGTCTAATTAGATTGAGCAGTGTCTTATTATGGATCGCAAAGGTAATAAATTGATACAAGGAATTAATTTTATCTTGCTTTTTTCAGAAACTTGTCCGCACACATTCTTCTTTAAATTTCAGTAAGTCTGAGGGGGTGGGAGGCAGATTCAATTTCTAGTCCCAGAATACTAATGAGAACTTCTCTTATCACCTTTAATTTTTCTTGACTGTTCGCTTTGAGATGGCATTAGATCAATGCATGAACTAATGCTCGTGCAAATATTAGATAAGAATTTTTCAAGAGGTTCAGCACAAGTTGCATAACCTCCTAAGGAAAAAGCCTTAAGAAATATTAAATGGAAGAGACGCAAGAGATAATTTAATGGTAATTAAGTGCACTGCCACAGGGCAATTGAATAGAAGTCTTTTGTGTTTTCCCAATTATTACTTTCATTATTATTGTTGTTAATATACTTAAATGAGATAAATGAGAGCATTTTTCTTATGTTTAAGAGAAAAAAAGGCCCTGTCTTTAAAAGCATAAAGGCTATATCCATGCCAAGACACAAAAATGAAAGCACTGACAAATCTGAAGAATTCTACCAGTTTTTTCTGTTTACTAAAACTTCAGAGTAAGTACATTAAGAGGGAGGATGAACCCTGATCTGTGGGTTTTGGAGATACTGTTATCTGCATACTCCTGTTACACCTGCAGAACTGCCCTCCTTGCTGGTATGTGCGAACCTTTACTTACAGCTTGCAAGTTCAGTTAACTGTGTGCAACACCTAGAAGAAGGCTGAAGAGCACATCATCAAGATCTATATATTCTTCAAGAAGATCAAGTACCACTGCTGTTGTTGTGCTCCTCACGTCAGTTGTTTAGAATGAGATCTTTCCAAAGGCTAAACCAGAAAATATTGTAGGATGCTATTTAATATACATTAATTTTACGTAGTTTTAAAGAGAACACTAACTTACCTAAACCTGTCACACAAACCCGCTTTTGAAAAAGCCACCCCAAAAAACCAACTAGCTAAACAAGAAGCAGCAAAGCAGCAAGCTGTATTGATTTCCACCAGCCCAATGAAGCCTTTAAAGTACTCCTGCTAAACCTGAGTGGCATTACTTCAGCTATACCACATACCAAAGACCAGATGCTCTGGCAATGATAAGACTAAGTGAAGCCCATAGTCATGTCAAATACTTCATGGTCACAACGTTTTAGCAATAAAAATGCATAAAGATTAACAAGGCAAACAGATTAGGCAAACACTAGGATTAGGAATTAAATGTTATACTGCTAAAAGCCTATATACTTTTTATTTGGTAACAATCAAACCCACAAAATATTATGCCTAAAGTGAATTACTTTGGTTTATGTTGCCTCCAACACACTTGCTTCCACTCTAGCAGAATGTGCTTATCTGAACTTGCAGATAAAAACATATTGGAAAACAGTTTAAAGGAGGATAGAGATAAAAATAATTTCTTGATGCAAACCGTGGTGCTGATGTCAAGCACCTTTTCCCTAGGAATGTTTTTTTTGGGGGGGGTACATTTTCTAACAAGTTTAAATCACATTTACAGTCAAGCAGGTGTATGCTTTGGGGGGAAGGATTAGTTTAAGTTCCATTAAACACGGTATAATAGAAATGCTAACTACTTCAGGCTTCTAGTGAGCACTAGTATGATGTCAGTGTTAGAAGATATAACTGTACTTGCATTTGCTCATTCACAGGCTGGCAAACAAGAATTAAAGTGTGACATGCTTCAAATTTGTAGTTAACTTGCTGGTGTGTAAAACATGAATGCCAAGCATAAATACACCTCTCAGAGGTACGAAGAAAAAGTCTTTTACATGTTCTGATAAAATAAAAAGTGAAATAAAACTGTCACTCTGCCCCCTCAACATACACTATCTCTGCTCAATAAATACATATTTAGAAAGGGCACTAGTATTTAAAGCAAACAAGACTTCACAAGTCCAAGATAATCCTATGCTGTAACGTATTTCCTGACATATTAATGTCCTTAATGTTCAGCAAAAATTCACTTTATTTACTACTCACCAATATTTTCTGAATATTGCTTTCATCACTGTTCTTCATTGGTTAGCCAGAATAAAAATCTCTCTTATGTCTCTAGTCTTTTAAACACTAAAAGTTCAAAAATACTCTTGAATCATAACAAAAGACAGGAGGTGAACACTGAACCATGAACTAACAAGCTTTTTCCACAAGGAAGACAGGCATATAAACAAAAGCCTGGTTTCATTTCTGATGTCTGACTTTGAAAACAAATGTTCTTTTACTTGAATGGGCAAATTACTGACGGTGCAACTTCTAAATATCTCAAAATTTAGTAGGAAATAATGGGCACTTTCCTAGCTATAGAAATGGCTAACAAATTCCAGCTGGTGTAATTTAAAACAAATACCAGAAACAGAGGAAAGCCCATGTTTGTGAAGATAGAGAAATTAGAGAATAGCCCTACGCTAGCACACATGATTTAAGAAGAAATCTATCACAGGCCTCGTATTTTATATACCAGCTGCTACTTTCAAAAGCCATCTGCTTCACTTTTCTGCACACAATTTTTTTATGCTGCTGCAGTATTTCAGAAAAATGTTCACTCACGCTGACAAGCCATCTTGCCAGTGCAGTTCATAAAAACACTACGCTGGATTTAATTTTTTTTATTAGGAACATGAGCAAAATTATTCCAAACTTAGTACTGAATGCTTTCCAGGAGTTCAGGGATTTAAAAAGAACCCTATATTCTATGTCTTAAAATATATATTTTAGGTTTAAAATTGCTTATATTCTTAGAAACTAATAAATAAAATTATCAGACTTTCTCCTGAGTTTTCTTTTCAAGCACAACTACTGTGGAAATTCTTTAGCAACAGTACTATCAAATCATGTCTTAAAAATTGTGAATACCAATAATTAGCCACTGTGCTGGCTTTCCTAGCTCATATAATGTTACCAAGAAATTTCCCACCGGATAATCTCCAATTTTTCAGAAGGACAGTTTAAAAATATGCAATCTATTTCTCCTGCTTTACTTTCAATGCGTATGACCTACTTACAGAACTTAGTCCTTTTTTATTTCTTTATTTTGAATTGGCATTGCTTTGAAAACTACATTTAAACAGCACTTCAGTAGTTAAGTGCCCCCTTAAAGAGTTAACCAACTATGTATCACCACCACAACATGTAAGATATTTAGATAAACAAAGAAACAAAATGTCTTCCGTACTCCATTTAGTAAGCAGCATAAGAATCATAATTATAATTTAACGAAGCATGGAAAACAAAGATTCACATTACATCATTTTATCCTTATTCATTTATTCTAGCCAGGTGTTTTTAACTGGTGTTTTTTTATGTTAAGAAATTGTGTACTTAAGCTTAATTACTGGCATTTATATTAACAAATACAACCTTCCTGTATCTGCAATAATTATTTACTTATTCTCCTTTTTAACAGCTGACATGTATTTCAGTACCTGCTTTTAAACATTCAAGTTTCTAATACCTGAAGGTATTTTGGTGTTGGGTTGGCTTTTTTTTAGTTCTTTTGTCTTGTGGGTTTCTTTAATAGCCCACTTGGCCATCACAGAACTGCTCAATCAGGATCTTCATTTTATACTCAGGCACAATGCTTCTGGTGACATTGGTCCTATGAAAGCCTGGTGAAATTTTTCCCGTAATTTATCAACTCTCAAATTCCTGCTTCTGTAACATGAAAGTCCAGAATACCTTAGTATATCCATCAGAAAAGTTGATCTTCAGCAACTACTTATGTGACCATGTCAACGATTGAACCATGTACCGCATTTGTTTTCCCAACCATTTCACATTCAAAATGCACAATGTTCCTCTGTGTCTGGAGTACTCCTGTTCAGACTGCGTTTTGTTCCACACCTGCAGCAGGTACCACATGGAAGTCCACCATGATCCACAGCACAGCTCTTCCATGGTACCCTATCAGACATAATTATCTCAAATACTCTGTGGCTTCCACTGTAATCTTTCTGGGTAGCGTTAAATTCACCACAGAAATGCTGTAGTGTACTCTGTGGCAGATCAGATGAATGCAGAACAGTCACCCAATATAATTGCTTATATCTGTTATCACCAAACTGCCAAGGAAATGGCTCCATCTTTTCACAGCCCACCCTTGTCTACCAACAGCAGGTTCCTGTAGGAATTTTCTTCACTACAGAATCAAAACAACCAGTTTGAAAGAATAAGGTCCCAATCCACATTACAACAGCTTCAGAAACCTTATGCAAAATCAACCCTCCAAGATTTGTGCCTCATCTGCTTTGAATGAAGTACCATATGCACAAAAGCCCAAAGAATGCTTCTAATATCATCAGTATTTTTAGGATTCACCTTAATGATCGTAATAGTAGGGGGTTTAATATGCTCAGGAGGGAAAACACATATGTGTTTCCATGCCTATTTACCCATCTGATAATATTAGACTTACAGAAGGTAAGTCTACATTAGGGAAAATTAAGGCTTTGGCCTCTTCTAGTGGAGTTAAAAGCACAGATTTAGTATCAGGATAACATTTGCCACCTGCCCTCAGCTGCTCCTCCTCTTTGTCTTCCAAGGTCACAGTCTTTATATTATCTAGAGGTGATCTTTGACATCTCTAACTAATTTTGGAAGCTCCCCTGTTAATAATAAGGGCATTAGAAATGGGGTGGGGGGAATCAACTTCTGACGTGGCTTTGTTAGGAACAGAATGGCTAAAAATGTTCCCTTCTGTCCAAGTGGGCTGATCTCCAGATGTCACTGCAACAGACACTGCTGCCTCTCGGATCTTCAATAAAATAGGACTATACTCTTGGGAGCCATATAGTAGTCAACCTACTGAGCTTGCCTTGCTAACAGCTAATTTTATATTTCTCTGACAAAGAATTTTGCTTTTCCAGAACAAATAAGTCCAAGTATCAATGTAAGTCAACCTTTTTTTTTTTTTTTCCCCCCCTCATGAATGTTAAATACAACCCGATACACTAACAGAAGTGGCATTTTGTTCAAGATTACTAACAATGACATATCCATGCATCAGTATGTGGAAACCTGTCCTGAGCATTTAAGAGTAATTAAGAGTAATTCACATATGACTGCAGTAAAGCCAACAAACACTATTTTCACCACTCAGGATGACAGGTGGAAATATTAAACCAAAGCAGCCATTTTTGTCTGGACTGAGCTGGGCTGACTATTCTAGAGGTATTTAAGAATACAAGTAAGTTTTACGTTCCTACCATACAGCACTGCTGACATAAAACACACATCTGAGACACAAGATTTGGAAGAAACCAAAGCAGCTACACAACTATACAAACAGCAAGATCTACAACAAGAATGTCAGCATAGTGTTGAGTGTGTAAATCAACTTTTATAGTTAAAAAAATTATTACTCTATGAGATATTGCAAATTTCAGGAATTTCAAGAACTCGACCCCTGTAAAGGGTATCTCACTTATAATTACTTTTTCAAGCCGTGAAGAGCAGACAAGGTGATGTTCAGTTCTATGTATAATTTTTTTAAAAATATTTTTTTAGTATCTTTTCAAGCAGCTGCAATTCTTACATTTATTACCATTTCCCTGTAAGGCACAGCTTATGTGTCAACCATTAACTCGTCCTGAAATATTTTTTTGTTTTATTTTTTGTTTTAAACAGGCTGTCAATATTGGCAACATTGCCAGCTTTTCTCCCTATGTCCTTGATTTTCGTCAAAGCTTTTCCTGTCAAAGTCATTTGCTTTAGGTCTCCTATTTTTATTAGGGTATAAGAGATGTTGTTATTTAATTAGGTTAAAGAGTCTAATTCCCAGCCTGCACTTCAAATTATATCTCATGCACCTAAGCCTTATAAAAACTTAATGATTAAGTTGCTACAGTAATTGCCTGGACTTAAAATTTCCTACATGTTGGGGACTGTGTTATGAAAATAATTTAATTTGCATGATGCACTCATCTGCTACAATATAAACCAGAATTTTCATTTAAAGAAATACATTTTAAGTGTTAATATTACCTTTATAGACTCTACAGAGACAGAGCAAAAAAGTGCTATTTGTCTATAAAAAACTGCCTCCTCTTTCTTTAAAGATTTTTTTTTTTACCAGAAGAAAACAAGTACCACTTTTTTCTCTTTTCTTTTCAAAACGACTCTTCTTATGAAAGTGATCCTGCATTGTACTTGTCTGGTGAAACACAGGATCTCTGTGGCATAGAATTCAGCTCAATTTTTGCAGAACATTATTTATCTGCCCTAACTTTGAGATCATCCTCTTTGCTTGCAATTCCTTCCCTTGTGCATTACACAAACTTCAGCTCATTTTAAAAAGCAAATTCGAAACATGGTCCAGTCCCATGGTCTCCTTTATTTTTTATAT
Organism: Microhierax caerulescens; assembly: GCA_035590215.1. NCBI lineage: Eukaryota > Metazoa > Chordata > Aves > Falconiformes > Falconidae > Microhierax > Microhierax caerulescens. The sequence goes on along the minus strand of JAVJGJ010000037.1, from coordinate 86,618,677 downwards.
ATGTATACCTCCAAGGCATCTCCACATTGCAAGCTAAACAAGACAGCAGAGAGAAAAATTATACGCTGATAGAAACAACCTTTTCTTGTTCTTCGGGATCTCAACACCACCCACCACCCCCCCCAGAAGTTAC
>JAVJGJ010000037.1:86577282-86610291 GCA_035590215.1 Microhierax caerulescens | reverse complement strand
CTTTCCTGCAGGAGCTGCGGCCCTGGAGAGCCCAGGCGGGAGCAGGGGGTCCCTGAAGGGCTGCAGTCCGGGGCAGGAGGCAGGAGCGGGGCAGGAGGCTGACACGGGCTGGCCCACAGCCCAGACCAGCCACAGCCCCCGGGGGAGAGGGGCCGGGAGCCCACGGGGCAGCTAGGAGAATGGGTAAAAGTTGACAGAGAAGGTGTTTTTTTTAATGTTTGTCTTTTTTTCTCACTACCTGAATCTACTTTAGCTTGCAATACATTAAGTTTATGTTCCTGAATTTGAGTGTTTTGCCTGTGACCATACTTGGTAAGTGATCTGCCTTTGTTGTTGATACACAAGTTTTCTCATCCAATTTTCTCCCTCTGTCCTGTTCAGGAGAAGGAATAGGAGAGGGGCTGGGTGGGTGTCTGGCAGCCAGCCAAGGTCAACCCACCACAGAGGTATCAAGTGCCTGACCAAGGGGACCTTCTAAATCCCGGAAAAGAAATGTTACGATTCAATTCAGATGGTTAAGACATCTTATTTTAAAACGGATACAATAAGATGGCATTGAATTTTCACACTATACAAATTATTTGGTCTCCCAAAGTACTAAACTAATACTGTCTAAATACCGGTAGTCACTCCAGACACCCTCTCTTGTCCTACAAGCCAAAATCAGAGACATTCAGGCCTGAAGAAAATGTGTATGGAACTGATCTCAGACCCTCCTTCAGCAGCATACATATCGTCTCACCCTGTGCTAGGCCACGATACTCAAATAGTTTGTGTCCCTCACTACAAGAGGGACACAGAGGTGTCGCAGCACATCCAAAGGGCAATGAAACTGTTCTAGGGTCTAGAGAACAAGTCCTGTGAGGAGCTGCTGAGGGAACTGGGGTTGTTTAGCCTGGAGAAAAGGAGGCTGGGGGTGAGGTATGGGGAGGGGTACGATGACACACATCTCGTTGCTCTCTAGAACTACTTGAAAGGAGGTTGTAGTGATGTGGGTAATGGTCTCTTTGCCCAGGTAACAAGTGATAAGAACAACAGGAAATGGCCTCAAATTGTGCCAGGGGAGGTCTAGATTGGGTATTAGGAAAAATTTCTTCACCAAAAGGGTTGTCAAGCACTGGAACTGGCTGCCCAGGGAAGTGGTTGTCTGACCATCCCTGGAGGTATTGTGAAAAGATTGTGCAGATGTGGTGCTTAGGGATATAGTTTAGTGGTGGACTTCACACTGCTAGGTTTACAGTTGGACTCGATGATCTTAAAGGTCTTTTCCAACCTAAATGATTCTACGATCACGTGATTCTAAGATGTAGAATACCTTTACTCACCGAGATTAAAAAAAAACAAAAAAACAGGAAAAGCAATCTTTCTATTTTACAGGGACTTTTCTTCTTAATTGAGAAGCCATGAGAAGTACTGCTTTTTGTAATAGGATCTTATAAGAAAATCAGGTAAGGCAAAACAGCTTGGCTGGGACAGTGACCAAGAGTGACCTTCATTACCTATTTATAACCTAATCTTTGACTACGCCTATGGGAATGAAGAAGCTGACTTCCAAAGGCCAACTCTAGGACGGGCTTCATTTTCAATATCCTCTAAATCTACTGTCTTTGGAATGCAGCCATCTGATCACAGAATCACAGATAAGGATATGTCCCTTTCTCACAAACAACATCTGCTTTCAGAGCAAGTATCCCAGCTGATGATCACCCGGAACACCACTATTTGACTTTGAGTCTGCAGCTATACTGGGGTACAGAAGCACTCTTACTATGGGCCTCCACTCAGACCTAGAGAGGTGGGCATTAACAGTTAACAAGCTGTATGGTGAAGTGACTGTACACAGCATTGCATACACTACTTAGCTGTTCTAGGAGCTTTCTTATGAGTAACAGGCACTACCTGTGCAGTTGGTGGAGCCAAAAAAAGCAAGGATGATCCACTTAACATTTTGTGACGCTGAAAGAAATAACCTCACCAGTCCCAACCACATAGGTTGCTTCCAAAAGGTTCTGATTCAGTTCAGATCAACAGACAAGTAACCAGAAAGGAGAAAATGGGAACAAAACGGGCAGACAAAGGAGGAGCCTTGTGTGAATTTAATTAACTGAATGAGCTCACTGAAGGATTAGACAGGTATTAAGGCTCACAGAAAGAAAGAAAAAGGATTGGATAAGGAAACAAGAGGGGAGATGACAGACACTGGAGAGGAGAGGTACAGAGCCATTAGATCAACTTAGTCAACTCATTAAATCATTCTACAGGTGGTCTGGGCTTTCTGTCAGTGCCAAGGCATTTGTATTGCACATATCAAAACTTAAAGTGCAGAACTGCTAAGCACTGCGGCTTCCTTTGGGGCATCTTCTACCTGTTAGGGCCAAAGCATAAATGACACCTGGTAACAAGGACCTGCTTTACCTACAAACCTTAACTATAACACCAGAAGGTGTCTACCTTGTGGGAACACAGTGTATTCCAACACATAACAATTTGCTACTTGAACCTCTTGGTATTTCCCTTGTGGGACAAAAAAGACTGGCAAACAGAACAGTGCTTTGACACATACCATTTTTAGAGACAAAGTATAGCTGCTGTTGACTGCTGTTTAAAGCTCAGTGTTATAAAAAATGATGAGGGTTGATGCTATCTGTGATTCAAGAGTCCCACATCCTGCTAACCCTAGTTCACCCAGCTGCAGAGGTAAAGATGAAGGTTAAGTGAGGAAGGCTCCTTCACCTTTTTCCTTCATGCCCTTGGAAACATACATACACTAAAACTAATAATAATACTAAAAGTCGAGAGGAATTTCTTCATTTAAGTGAGTTTAACCTATGCCTTGCTAGCATAAACCCCAAGAAACCAGATGCAAACAAATCCACTCCAGTCTTTACTGCCTTCCCATTAAAAAGCCCTGGGGTTTTGTTTGTTTGTATTTCACCTGCCATCTGGGATCATCTCACATGGGCAGGTAAATCCTTAAAGAACAATTAACAATTTATACTACTGTAAGATAAACCCAACAGCAGCAGTGCTACTGGAATTCAGTATGAATAAAGCTCTCAGCCTGTATTTGGAAGACTACAGTTATTCTAAAACAACTGCATGGAATTACACTCAAATCATACAATGCTTTCATAGTGCTAAATCCTGTGTAACTCAAAGAAATAAGACTGTATTACCCAACATGACATAAAACACAGCAGACTAGAATACTTATTTCCTGAACAATCTACTACAAACAAATAAGCAAGCAGTTCCAACTGATCAGACAACTCTGATCACTTTTGGCACCATGATTTAGACGCGTTCGGAATTTTCTGATGCTGGAAGGAATTATCTTCATTGTCAGACAATAAAATAAGATGAAAAAAGGATATTTGGTTTGATAGTTAACTAGCATGAATGTTCTTAAAAGTAAATGTATAGTGAAGATGTAGGCACAGTCAATACAAAGCTTCTATCTGACCTTTAGTGTCAATTTTTCTTTGTAGGAAAAAAACCCAGAGTATTAGGTCTTTACTGATTTTTATTTAAAACAAACAAAATCACCAGGAGACAGTTCAACTATCTCATCAACTTCTACTATATCATGCAAAATACAAAGCTTTTTATCACAAGAAGGTGGTCAGAGAACTATATAAAAGCAAATATGAGGATGGGAAAAAGACTTCCAGTAAATAATGATTTCCTGTTCGTCTTTTGAGACATAACTGAGGTTATCCACTGGCAGTTTGGCAAAGCTAAACTGGGTGTCTCCTGCAACTGAACTGCTGGGAAGAAAATCTGAAGTGACAGAATTTTGGGTGACCTTGCCCTAAAGTCCACTATTACTCACCCTTCCTAAGCTCTAACTGCAGCTATACCATCTGACCGGAGTCATAGCCCTATTTCTCCCCTTCACTAGCACTTTCTCTGCAGGATTATAAACAAGTACAGCACCAAACAAAGGCTGCATATACAGGGGACTGATTTTATTCTGGTAACTTTTGCATCCAACCTACTGGCAACTGATGTAACTTCTAGTATCTGGATTAGTCCAGGAAAACATCTGAGATCTAATTTCTGAACACTGTGGACATACAGCCCTTTCAATTTAGATGATTAAAATAAAATTAATCAAGTGAGAGGCAATTACTGGTTTATTAACACTATAGGAAGCTTTTAATTTAAGAACCACTCCAAGACTTCTCCCCCTTTACTAATCTAAATATTTTTACAAGTACTGTCATGTGATCTTAAACACTGCGTTATGGTATTACAAGTATGACAGCAACATTTTGATTATGCATAGCAAATCTCTATGGGTTTAAAAGGTATGTCAGGCAGCATGTATTCAATAAAACATTAAATGACACTCTGGAAAGGTACTGAATAATTTACATCTTATCATAGCTCTTCCGTGAGTACTTTATACGATTCCTTTCCACAAACTTCAAAACAATATCTACCACTGCTTTTAAAACTAATTAACTTTGTTCTGCAATATGTACAATGCAAGTTGCACCACTTAATAAAAACTGAACTGACACTTGTATACTATGTAACAAATTTCCACAGCATCCATTATTCACATCTTACATGCAGCACTACTATCATGGAAAAATATTCAGGAATCCCCTACTTCCTAAGCTGTGATTTCACAGTATTATCAATGAAAAACTTTATGTGACATACAAAAGGGAAAATATTGATGCACATCCTAGAAACAATAAAAGGTAACATGCACAGAAGAGAATGGCAACATTTCTGAAACCTAAGTTTTAAACGTTCCTAATTTGTTTGAATTTGTTGCATTTGTTAAAATCAGGTCCCTAAATAGAATTTATAAACTGAAGATTGCCAACTTGACATTTGCTAGTATGTCACAACTCCATTTGCAAGAAATTAAGTATAGATTATTTACAATAATTTTGCAGAAGATATGTATAGACTTTAGAATACCTAGCAACTTCAGCACAAATTGCTGTTACAAATATAAACCACAGAAAAACATGCACAAAACCCCTGCAAGGAAGTAGTAATCATAGTAATCTACTGTTTTGTGTTCTCACACAAGTCTAGTACTATACTTAGTTTAATGAAATTTGAAAACACTGAGCTCCCCATCTTCTCTAGTAGACTACTGTGTCTTTCTACCAATAAATGTTAGTTTCCTTGTGTCTTCCCCACCAGGGAAATGGACAATCTTTCCCTTGATCCTCTCCAGCCCACATCCTCTCCTAAGCATGCACCATCAGCTTACTCTGCTAAAAAGCTGAAGAAAATCTTCATCAGAACGTAGGTCATACTGCTGCTTTGAGCCAGCTAACTGGTATCATAAAAATATCTCAGCAAATGCACCTAGGCTACAAAAACAACCCCAAAATTCTTCAGTTACCTTTCCATTGTTCATTTCTCCTGGTACAACTGGAAAAGAACCCAGTTAGAAGAAAGGCAGGTGTCACTTGTCACTCTGGCCCTCAATTCATTACCCAATATAGTTTTACAACTGAAAATTTTTACAACAGAGGGATAAACTGATCTATTCACTGCATTTCACTCTTTCCAAATCATCTCTCTCCTATTTAGTCTATTTTAAAATACAGCCAGGACTTAACAATGTCTTCTTGTTTTTATTTAAATAACAAGATTTATCCTTTTAAAAATCGCAGCGGTGTGATTATACCACAAACAGGAATAGCATTCCTGTCCTAAAACTTTTAAGGATGAGAAAACCTGAGATGGTGCTGGTTCACTAGACATACCACAAGTATTGCATATTTTCAGGACAAATGATTAGGAGATTTCTGCTCCTATTTTGTGCCTCCTCTACATCCCAGGTTACACATAGCTGTTCTGTTCAGTTTTCAAAAAACACCTTACACCAAAAAAAGCTTTAAAGCAAAACCAAACACTGCTTACAGCTCTTTGTGAAAAGTTTGGTGGTTGTTTCCCCCCTCCCACCCCATTTCACCACAAGTCGATCTTCCTTTGTAAAGGCAAATTAGAGTAGTTTTTAAAGACAAGGCAAAAAAGACTGAATTTGAATCTGAATAGATTTATGCTCTTACTTCCATTCTTCTGGAGGGTGGGCTAGTTCAAATTTCTCTCTCACATTGGACACCCCCATGTCCAGGTGCAGCCAGTGAACTTCCTCAGACTGCAGATGACTGAGCCGTAACCCATAGCAGGCCACATTTTTCACTTTCTGACTGTCCACAATCTTCTGAATTATGCCCTAAAACAGAGAAACACACATTCCTTACAAGCCGTAAAATACAACATATATATATTTTAAATATTATAATACCCTACAGAAGATACTAAGCAATAAATCAGGTGTCACTTTTATTAATAATACTAAACATGTTTAATTGTAAGCTACTATTTCAATCATTTACAACTTCTGAAGTTTTACTGGCACAGCTTCACAAAACATCAGTAAATAACATCTCCATGCATCTTGCCAGAATTAAGCCACTTTTTCCTCTCTGTAAAACAGAGTACCATAAAAGCCAAAGTATAAAAAGTGTATTGTGGATGAAAGCAATGTGCTATTTGTTTAAAAAAAACCAGCCACACAACCAAAAAACACAACAACACAAAAACACCAGCAGACTTTAAATGTCACTCTTCACCTACAACCGGAAAATCATCTTAGACTTTTATCCGATTTAGTGACCAAACAGCCAGGATTTGGTACGTCACGGTCACAACCTCTTGGTTTCCTTCCCCCTTTCCCCTCTACTCATTTTCTCCTGAGATTCAACACAGATCCCTTATAAAATGAGTCAAGAGACAATTATTTGGGAAGATTCTCAAACAAAACAAATGTCTGCTTGTTTGTCCTGAAGTAAATTTCAGTTTGAGGACCTCTTAAGCAAGAAAGGAACTTTTAAAAAAAAACGGAACAGACTGCCATTTCCCTTCCACCTTAGGTGTTAGGAAAGTCTAATGTGTGGTAACTAGAATTCAAATGTGTTAGTAGATTAGCAACCTTTCAGGCGCAGTGTGCCAGGCTGTCCTGCTCTTACCCAGATCAGAAAGTCAGCAGGGGGTCAGAGTTGCTGCCTCACAGCCCGGTAGAAGGGAAGGCTTGTCTCTGCAAGGCAGCAGATGCCTGCCAGTAGAGTTTAATGCTCAGCAGGAACATGGGCTATCTCTGCTCCCAGACACTTCTTTCAGGAATTCATAGTCCTTTGCTTCTGATCCTGCAATGGTCTGAAAGTTTTCCACTGAAAATGCTCATGTGTGAGCGTGCATATACATACATATATGTATGTACTCACACACAGAAGCACAAGCTGCCAATTCTTGCTCAGAATTTCAGAAAACATCGACATGTAGCCAGTGGTAAGTACTACAGGAGCCAGAGCAAAAGTTTTTTTTTAAAGGATGACATTGTTTTCCCAAAATTTACTGGTTTATATCCCCAAGAAATCATTTAAGATCCTGATTCTGTAAATTAAGTAAGAAAAAAAACTAACTGCAGAAAGAGAATTATGGAAGCACTGATTGAATAGAGGGGGAAGCTGACATGCGGAGGAGTGGAATCACGCTTTTGGTGAGGCGATATTGAGCTGCTAGCTCAGCTCACATATCTTATCAAACTGCAACCTTTAAATAATCCTCCAGAAGCAATACAGTGCACAGTGAAAAATAAAAAAATAATAATAAAATAAAACAAACAAAAAAACAAACAAAACCTTTCAAGCCTACAAGAGGATAACACAAGCCATGTTTAGTTAAGTTTGTGGAGTCTGAGTCAGAAGAGGTTCCATCAAGCCCATCACCCTGTCTCCAACAGCAGTGGCATGAACCTCCTCAGAAGCATCACACACTTCAGTACCAGTAGTGCCTCCCAATACCCTCATCTTCTTCCATGCCCAGGAGTTGGCCCTCCACTGCTAGGTAGATGGCAAGCTCAAACTTGAAGGACGACGGACACAAACAACAAAGCATGCAGGATGCTTGCGGACGACTAGCATGTGGGAGGGAGACTTCAAAACACGCTGGCAAATCAAAGTTTTCAAGTGGCACTATTAGCTGGCAGCACCACACAGAATAACCAGCAACAGCTGAGTCCTGACAACCAGAAGTTGCCCAAGTTGCTGGGACAAATACCTGATCCAAATCTCCTTGCAGGTACGTTGGTAAAACAACTGAAGGAAGAACTACAGTGGTCACAGATGGATGCCGGGGAAGAGGTGACACCAGGCAAAGAGACGCCACCAGGCAAGCACATGTGACACTTCCCCTATGTGCTCTCCTAGCCTCTGACTATTTTTATCCAAGTACATTTCCTGACTCAAGCATTGTTTCTATCACTAGTCATCCTTCAATGAAACTCTTCCAGGTACTCATCCTGTTTCCTCTTAAAGCAGGTAAGTTTTTGCAACCTTCCCCAGCAAGTTCCAAAGGTCTATTATCAGGTCAGTGAATGCTTTTAAATTTTAATTAAGCGTATTGAGCACAGTTTATAAAAACTGGTTAAGTTTGTTTCTTGCCTGTATTTGAAGGTCTTTGTATCAAATACTGCAAAGGAGAACAGTTGCCTGTATCCAGGGAATTGACAGAGGCACATTTAACCTCTCCTTTACCCAAAGGACAATCTCTGCCTAGTAAAGCCTAACATTCTGGCAGTCACGCTCTGCTCTGAAGTGAACACTGCCAGCTTTTCTATATGCATGCAAACATAAGAGATTAATTCATTTTTATCTCTTCCTGCACTCTGCACAGAGCACATAACATGCAGTGTTTGCTTTTGGAAATCCACCCCTTCCCGTGTCTCTGACACTGTCAGTTGATAATGAAAATGGGGGTACGTGTTCTTAAATCGATGGTTATGCCTGCTGTGTTAAGACAGGCTTTGAAAAGAAAAAATATTATGCCAAAAATTATCTATGACCACGAACTACCAAGAAAACTGATGTATAAGGCTCAGCTGAAACCATTAGTATTGACTCAGGAAAGAATCAAGCCAGGCATCTTTAATATTCAGGCTGGAATTTCAAAAGAACTGAAGAACTGAAGAAGTCGTATGTCTTAATTCCCACCAAAATCAAGTGAGATTTTTAAGCCTCTATCCTTCCTATATCACCGATCAATTCTAAACCTATCAGAGAACCAAAAGTATATAATAATAAAAAAGGAAATTTATTTTCTAAATTATGTAAAAAAGGTATCCCACCTGCTCTGGCCAGGTAGTTGGTATCACCACAAGAAAATTATTAGCAACAATTACTACATTTTGCAACTCAATAAAAAGTCAACTTCAATGTTAAGGTTTTAACAGCATTGGTGCAATGGAGGTCAAGTGCAAGTATTTGAAAATACATTCTAAAAACTTATGTACACCCAAAAAAGAAGAAGTGATGCTTTACACAAAACAAACATTAAGTGGCTTCTCTTTTGTTTAGGAATGCTGCAGAGCTCATTCCAGATGCTTACACACCATAGCCAGGATCAAAAAATGGAGAAATACAGAAATGCAGTGATTAAGACATGCAAAATGGCTGGCCTGCAGAGGAAGCCTCTCAAGCAAAACATCTATTTGCTTATTTAATTTTTTATTAACAAACCAGAGAAATTGAATTTTAAGACATTTAGAACCACACCTTCTATCAAAATAAACCAGCACCACACAACAGTGTGGTTCATGCAGCAACACAAATGTGTACTGGGAGAAGCACAGCATATAAACAGTATATATAGTAAGTTCCCACGCAGCAAGGACAGGGTTTGTTTTATTAGGCTGCTATCTCCAAACAGTACAATACTAGTCTCCAAGACTTGCGCTGGCACCACAGCCATAACCAGATCAGCGTATTTAATTCCAGTGGGGAAGTAAACAACATGTTGAGACTCCTCAGACCAAGTGGAGATGCTTGGAGTGTCAAACAAAGCCACTACCATCATTCCAGGATGGGTGACAGCTTCTCTGTCTTTCATGGTCACAAAGTTAGGAGCCTTGCCAGAAGCATGCCTGATGTTCTTTGTGGTAGTGATCAGAATGCTTAATCAGAAGTTTCCAGACAGACAATTTAACTGCTTAACCACTGCACAATAGCAACGAAGATATCCTGCTGAGATGTCAGGGCAATCTTTTAACAGGAAGCAAGCCAAAGAAATCTGAAATCTCTCCAGACTCTATTACAACCAGCCTTTTAGCTCAGGAAGCTCCTCAGATGCATTCTTGACTGGAAAATAAACAACAGGCAAAGAACACCGAAGTTTCAACCTGAACTACTTACAAGCTTGTAACCTCAAATTAATCACAGCTAGAAAAACTCATAGGAGAACTTGACTTCAGCAGTAACCTACTTCAGAACAAGATTTCACTGTGTAAAAAAAGCGTGTTTGGCTGTACACAAGACACCTACAGGAATATAAATTTCTAAGAAGAATTTTCATGTGTCTATTGTCATTCTCATAAATATCCTACAACTGTAAGAAAGTCACACAACCATATGCCAGTTGGATACTGTTTACTATAATCACATTGAGCTTAATTTGATTTCCAGAGCTAACATTTACATCCCGAACATAAAATAGGCTAGCACAGCTGAGCAAAAGAGAATGGGAAGCCCTTAGAGGAACTTCCTATCAATAACAGGTAAGTGGTAGGTCACCTTTCCCTCCCTTTAACCCAGAAGCAAGGGGGTAAAAAAGGTTTTTCAATAGCTAGAAAGCTGGATAGCACTCATTTTTACTCATTTGTCTAAATAACCCACAGATATTCAACCCAGCTATTTTGAAAAATAGATTAATGGTTGTCCTAAATTAGGAGAACATGTCCAGAAACAGAATTTAAAGTACAGTGTATTTAGGATGCTGTTGAAAAATCAACACAGACCAGAGAAAAGCAGAAAGGCACAGGATACCCTAGGCTCTCCCAGTACATATCAATAATACCCTGCGTTTCTGTAAATGAGTGAAAATGAATTGCTTGCTTGTAAATTAACAAAGCTGATGTGCTACTATGAATAAATGGAAGTTGAAAAAATACACTCCCAGTGTGACTACAAACCTAATTTCCCTATTTAGTAGGAAGGAGAAAGTGTCTTGCACTAGAAAAACTCATTTCAATAGCACCTCTGACATAAGGACACGGTGTTAATGTTTGTGAAGCACTTCAAATATGTCAAATGCTATTTATAGATCTAGTTTTATAACTCCTGATGAGATATTTATATGGGGAGCTTAAATGAAAAGCTGAACAAAAGTAAACTACAAAGCTCTGATGCAAATTAATGTTCAACTTCCATAAAGGAAAATTCTAGAATGCAGTTACAACATCCAAATGTGGGTTGTCCTCTGATGACACTACACCTGACATTCAAAGAGAAAAGCCCACATCCCTCTTTTTCTCATTAGCGTTCTACTTTCTTTCTCCTGTACTGACCCAGCAAGCACATGTACAAGTACATCACATGATCAACTAGATTGGGGAACTGATTCAGCTGAACGCGAACTCTGCCACTGAAGCCCAGCAACAAGTGTATCTTGAAACTATTGCCTGAAAATCCATTATTCTGGTGCCTAGGATTTTGACACCTTGCAAGCCTGGAAATACCATCAACTCAAGCAACACATTCACGTAAGTACCTCAGCATCTTTCACGCTTAAGCCCTACACAGATCTGCCATCCAGAGCACCTCTCCGCACCCACGTGTAATTCCACTGGGAACCTCCAAGTGCCTGCTGACAGTACTGTCAGAGCAGAGCTGGTACAGCTGTGCTTTCCGGTCTCCTTGGTTGAATCAGCAATTTTCTGATCCTACTGCACACTTCCCAAAGAAACTTAACAGTATTTTAAATGTTGGCAATGTTTAGTTTTCCAGAAGCTTAACATACAGGACTCACTATCCCCTATCCTCAGTTGCACTTGCAAAGTCTAAGAGCTTACTTGGATCCAGTACCTGTATGGTTGTGCTGTTGACTTGAAGCCATCTATAGATCTAGGTGTTTTCAGGAAGACGTCAAAGGGTTATTCATATTGGGTGTTAAATGTTATTTCGCATGTGTGTGTCATCCAAGGACATCAAGAGTATTTTGCACAAGTAAAACAGGCATCAGTCAAGCGTATTTTGTCTGCTATAATTAGTCTGATTACCACAGTACCATATTCTTTCTTTTTTACACTGCTTACATTTGCAGGTCCTTAGTTTTGAGTTTATGGTACTTTCTACAAGTTCTCAGAAGGGAGGCACATACTAACTAACAAATCAATTATGGCTTGTCACCTGCTACAATGCATGTAGGCATGTAGCAGAGGAAAGGAAGGGGGGAAAAAAGGTAAATGATACCTATTTTCCAGATCTATCACTAGATCAGGCATGATTTTATACTTTTCTACATTTATCTAATTGATGTTAGAAATCAGCACACTCCAGTCTGCTTCTATATATCAAAAAGTTTCACTGCCTCAAAGCACATATATTACTGTATACACCATTGCTGTATAAAGCAGACTTTTATAACACCAAAAATATTTACTTGGCATGGTTTTGAGTCCTGCTTACAAGCTCCTTCCACAGAATTTGTGTGACCAATCTGCTACCACTATACTATACTATCATAAGAACCTATTTTAGAAGAGAAATCCAGTAAATAAAAAGTTTCCTGTATAATACATTTACATTCTCCTTTACAGTTAGCAGTAGGCATATTAGGAACAGCCCTACCACATGCCCATTCCCCTATAATTATTCAATGTATCTGCTTGATTTAGGAGGAACCCAAGAAGCAATAAAGCTTGTCTGGCCCATTCAGCAGTTGGAAAGCAGCGGGTTCAACTTCTGACTACCTGGTAGTCAGTCAGAATCAGTATCATGTAGACCAGCTTCACTCCAGACCGGCCACAGCTACCTTTCATCCTGACACTGGGTCAAAATAAGGAGGGTCTGAAAAAGCGGAAGAAACCTGGAGGACAGAGATGAAGTGAATGAGTGGAACCATGGCTACAAGTTAAGTCTTCTCAGCGACTGCGGTTAGACTGAGAAGCCCCTTGCCCTTTTCCAAGACATGCAACATCGTACTTAACAAATGTCTGGAAACCAGGAATGCCGCAGTGGATGATGAGGGATGCTCATAAATAAGGCTTTAATACCCTATTCCCTGGTGTTGCAGTAACACTGCAGTGCCAGCACAGCCATTTTCTTTCTTCCCCCGATCTTCTCAGTTCGGTCAGTCTGCAAGACGATGCAGCTAACAAGACTGCAGAACCAATGTGCGTTAAAAACGACACTAAAACAATCATTCATTTTAATTTGGACTGAGTTTGCCAGTCAGTCACAACACCTATGCCAGCACAACTAAGGTGGTAGAGTGAGAAAACAAAGCAGCAAGGAAGCTGGCATGGCTGCCAGAAGAAATGCTTGTCTAACTAGGATATCAATTGAGTTGTAGACCTTTGCACTGGAGGCTTTTTCCACTCCACCACCACGAACTGGATCTCCCATCAAATACACAGGTCTCCTGTACTACTGGGTATAGCAACATGATACAGATTGAATGGGAGAAAAACAGGAGAAAAGCAGCAAATACTAACACAGTAATGCAGTTTAATAAACTATTATAATGATGTTCTGGCTGGATGTGCTTCAGCCGTTCTCCTAAAAAAAATCAAATTAAGGAACTGACTGGAATATACAATGCACCCATGCCTCCTACCTATGAAAAATAAGATTCTGCAGATGGGTAAGGAAGCTGATGAATTTGCTTTGGGCTTTTTCCATGATGTAAGCATGGGAGACAGCCAAGGTGTGCCCAGATATATCTTTATCCCTCACTAAGGATTATGTCCCTTTTTTATTGAGTTTTTCGAGTTCTTATTGTGTCAACATTAAAGAAGCTGACATTTCAGGGTAGTACTGCACAGAAACCAGAAAAAGACATCTGAATGATGAACAGGTTAAGAGAGCCCTGGACACTATCTTTATTTGTCAAAGACTTCTAACCATGCTTCTCTCTAGCTCCAGAAATAAGGACAAAGCTGACAGCTAAAACTTTTAATGTTATCTCTATTCAGTTCTTGTTTTAGAAAGTCTTATCAAATTCTAAGGAAATTAAACTGTATGAGAATCAAGGTGTGATGCATATCTGGCAATAACCTAGTTGCTTCAGATTTCTGGTTATTTCCACATAAATAATGCCATCTTTACTTCTCACTACTATTCAAGAACGAAGAATAAGCTTTAAGGGCTAGAAGCTTAAAAGAAGGTGTGATGGATGCAAGCGGGGCACCCCTGGGTGGGAATGCAGACCACGGAGCAGACTGCACCTCATCTATAAGGACTCACACAAGGTTTCCAAATGTCTGTTTTCTAAAAAACCCAACCTTTCCCTACCCCCTCAAATCTGCTAAATGCAGTGCACTCATTTCTCTATCAAATATGGTAACAATTCTGCCTCAATCGCATCTTCTGAAACAAGAAAGGCGATTTACTTGTAACTGCTGATCAAGGTGCCGTAGCAGTGTTTACTTTCAGGGTGCACTTGAGACCAAAGAAATTCCATCTCAGCAACACCCACCTATTTGCATGCCACACCTGAGGCTGTGAACAGGGCAGAGCATGCCCTGCATCCTCTCCAACCCCAAAGCCTGGAATGGAAAACCCTCTCCGTGAATATGCACATAGGCAGCCATACCCAGATTAACAACCTTTCTTTGGAAAATGCATAGCTATATATGCATTTGCAGCAGGAGACCAGTGTTTGCACATTCATAAAAGCCTTTTTTGTTCTTTTGGTAATGTCTTTCATATAATACCAAGGAAAAAAGGGTAAACTGAGTACACCAGTTCTTTGACATCCATGAAAGCATTTCTAAGAACTGAAAAGCTGCCCTTGAATCCATTGCAGAATACAGACTCATCCCTCAGAGGAAACAGCTGCCTTTGAGGGACTAAATCCATCCAGAACAAGCTGAGGTCTACAGCCAGAAGTTCTCCTCAAAGCAAAGCCTACATATAGCTACGTTATTGTCTTGCTAAAGATACTTCAAGTCCCATAGCAAGGAAATTATATCTTTACTCCAGCCACTTAGAGACTCTTACAGACAGCTAAATTCTGTTCATCTCAGCTTAACACCCTGAAGTTTTTTAAGGAAAAGGGTTTCCCCTCATCATAAGGATCTTTGCATACAGCTAAAGCACTGTTTCCACTCTACTTTTATGAAGTCATAAACAATATTTTTTTTTCTTCTAAAAGGGAAAAGGGCCTCTCCTCACTTCTGACTGTCAAACACATGCTTTCCATTGACAAAGACTTTGTTAGAAACAGAACATGTTAGAAATCACAAATCAGGAAAGAAAACACCCCCCTTACTTTCCCTTGATAGTAGTACATACCAAAAACTCCTCTGCTTTACCAACAGAAATATTTTTAATTGGCTCTTCTTAAGATTTCACACCAAGTCCGATTTCTTTCGACTACTGAAAAGGTTCCTCAGCTATCATCCCAGAAGCTGTGCTAACCAGGGAGTAGTCTTGAAAAACCTTTTTTTCTTTTCCTTTTAATAGTGGAGGTGTCTCAAAGACATTCACCTCTGAATATATTCTTACAGAACTCTTTTGAAAAAAGCCAAAGGCCAAACCCAGCACTAGTCTCCTCAGTTTGTAATTCAGAAGAAATGGAATCTTGAATTATTCAGCTTGGTTGAACAGCAGTCATTCTAATGGAATGTAGGTTTGTACTCCAACAGCAGTTTACTGTTTCTAAAATAAATGTCAGGACAGTAGATCTTTACTACAGAGTACCTGCACATTCAACAGCCATTGCCCCAGTTTAACAAAATAAAAAAAAAGAACCGCATTTGTTAAAACAACAAAGTTTAACAGCTACCCGTCACATTCTTCCTCATCAGGAAAGAAGAACAATACAAAAATCCCACTACATTTAGAAACAACCATCCAAATAAATGTGCATCTAAGGAAACTGAAAATTAAGGCACGTTTCAAGGAACTGCTACTGGCCTATTGTTTTGATCCTGCTTTTATAAAAGAAGATACCACATTTTTGCTTAAAATAAGGATGCATAACTGTAAATTGAACTCAGCACTGAACTTCCTAACAGGGACTGTAAGTTTTGGATCCTTAAAGCCCATAACCACAGGTATTTCTGAACGTGAGAAACCAGAGATTTAATCTCTGCTTCTGTTTTTCAAGTTTCTACATACTTTGGAAAGATAACCTCAATTTCAAGTACCACATATAGAACCCTAAACATTCATCCACAGTACAGGCGTGCAAGGTTAAAAACATAACGAGACATAGTTTTTCTCCCCTCATACCAAATAACGCACTTTATGAAACAAACCAATTACATTAGACATAAGTGACGGAGCAAAGATGTTTCATGTGGCACCCAAAACCCCCTATTCCAGTTAAAGTAAGCGTATACTATCAATGATAATTCCCAGTGCTGCACCTCTAATCTGCCCACTCACCAAGTCATCCCTAAACACAGGTATGAGCTTATTAAATAGGCAGGACAGATTTTCTGATCATCACCAATGAAAATCCTTGAATTTCACAGATCTATTATCACAGTCACAAGATCTACTTCACTGAGGAATGGTTGTTAAGTCTTTTCATATGCAGCCATGCTAGAAATGAAAAAGCAGGGAAAGAAGAGAAAACATTCAAAACATTTTAAGTCTTTTTTTACTTTATTTTCTTTTGCACAAAGGAAAATTAACAGTGGGCAGGAGGAGACAACAGGTCTCCTTAACTCTGACAACTCTCTCCCTTCAGCAGATTGGAATAGGACCTTGTACTGGAATTTGAAGTATTATACGGAGAATACAACATTGGAAGGAATGAGCAGATGGGAACCTGCTTCTGCAGTAAGAACCTTAGAGAAGTTTTGAAAATAACCCCACACACCACCTACCACCATGCAAGATTCTGCTTTTGGAGGATAATGAAAAACCAAGCAAACCATGAAGTTTTAAAAGCATTTGACATGTTAAATTGACATTTATTTCAATTTAAACACAACAACACCTCAGAAATTGAAAGAGTAAGTGTAGCAAATGGTAAGTAAAGGTCTCAGCATTAAAGACAGTGAATGCTTTAGAATAAACACTTTTTTTCATGCATACATAACATTCCTACATAGCTCAAGGATTACAGATACTTAAAAGTTCTTCTTTAAAATACCCCAACCTTTGAGGGTTTTTTGCATAGACTAACTAAAGGACAACATTGTAAAAATACAAGCAGCAGGCCACTCCCAGAGGAGAAGGGAACAGAGGGACTTGAGAGGAGAAAGGACTCTTCAGATCAGTTTCCCAGCACTCTGGAGAATGAGTTTCCAACCAAGACTTTCTTTTTTCTTAATCATGTACACATTACATTTAAGTATTTTAAACATGTAAATAAACACATCTTACATTTAAACATGTAAAAATTTATTAATTTTTGCTTAAATATGAAAAATGTCACCGTCATCCCAGGTCTCATTCCTGCCGTGAGGTGCCACACAGACTTTTGGGGAGTAAAAGTGGTAAAGGTCAATCGACATATGTCAATACTGGTATCTAGACTGATAACAACTGTTATAAATTTCAAATTGCAATTCTGCAAAAACAGAGTCAGTCCTCATTTATTTAAGATAATACAATCATACATCAAATTTTTCTGTTCTCAAAGAAAATTAAAGCTTTTTCTGATGTCACTCATGATATATAACTGGTAAAGATGCTTTTTAAATAAACCACAAAACTTCTGTGTTTGTTTGCTTCCAGATTTCTACTTCACATTTTTTGAGCATGCAGTTAACACTTAACCTAAAGATGGTACAAGAATGCTAAAGAGAGACTTACTCGGACATCAGTTGCATCTCCATGACGAATAATGCTGGCCCATGTTGTTGGTTCACTGCTATTTTCAAAGTAGTGAAAAACCTTTAAGACTCGTTCCATGGTCCCTGGGGAACGCTCCATCCCAGTACTGAGGTGCGTCTTTGCACTTGAACTTGGTGTATGATTCAAGTTTGGATCAAGGTAAGCTGCTGCCATGGTTTTGCTAGATGCTAGGTATCTGTCATATTCTAGGAAAGGGAAACAAAAAATAAATTAAGTTTAGTTATACCTGAATCTGACACTGATTATATGAATCAGATTCATACACAAAGCATTTACTGGAAATCCATTAAAGACTCATTTATAAAAGACATTTAAGTTGACTTTTTTGGAGTCCCCTCCTAAACCAACTATACAGCTACAAACATATAAAACCCTTCCAGATGACTATCAGAGAAACTGCAAGCCCCTTGGAGCAAGTGATCTGATTTTGACCACCACAATCATTAACAAAAGTGGCACCTTTAGCAAGACTCCTTCCTTTACTTTCTCAGTGACTTAACCCAGGCCCCACCAAAGCCTTCAAGACCAAATAGCAACCTCCAGTTTTAACAGGAGTTCCTATCCCTAAAATCTATCAAGTCTGGTCTTGCAACAAGCCTCTAAAGATCAGCATAAGGAAACCCTGACAGAGCAGTCACCACACTGGGGGGCTCTCCACTAGGAAGCCTCACACCAACACCAGACTCTCCTGTTTAAAGCTAAGACAATGACACATTACTTGCTTCATGCTATTTTGGGAATCAGTGGGACTCAGAACCATCCACAGCTAAATTCATTATTCCCTGAGGAACCACTAAGAATACCACCGTTTCTCTTCTCATCAACTACTAAATAAATGGCTAAGTTTTATCATCAGTTAGCTTGGTTTCCAAGCGATTTCCAAGTCTGGTGGCAAAACACATGGACCATGGTACAAGTCTGCATCTCAAAGAAAAAAAGAAAATATTGCCTCTTGGCTACTGCTGCAAATTAGTCAGCCACAAGCAGATGGTATCTAAGAAATAAATGCAGTAGAAGAGAAAAAGAGCAAACAATACCTCCTCCCTCGCCTGACAGTCTCAAGCATCATCCCAGTCTGCTGGCTGGAAAGAGCAAAGAACTGCAGGGCTTTGCTCCAGGGCTTGGGCAAGTGCACAGAGCTTTCTGTACCTCCTCCTCACAGAGAGCAGCCAGTGGGGAGGCAGTTTGGGAAATCTGGAGATGTTAAAAATAAAATAAACTTGATCTTTTTGGCATGGCACTCTGAATGCCTTTCTGGTAGTAAAGCTGGCCTGCAAAAGGGGGCTGGAGGAGTGAAACTGCCTCAGCACTGCTACTGAACGCCTGAGCCTTAGTTTACTTCACTGTGAGGCAGGAGGGACCCACATTTCCAGCTGAGCTCCTATAACACCTGGCTGCTCCTCAACAGAGCTTCAGCCATCAACGTGCCACCCACCACGGTGCTCTGCTGACCTTCCTGACGCCTGGTTCAGGAAACTACTGGAAAAAAAGAAAAGGCAGTTCAGTTTTCAGGGTTGGCTTAGTTTTACACCACAGATGCCTCAAGTTGCCACAGATGTTAAGATAAGCACACAGTATGAGAAACAGAAGCAGCCAGCGGTTGGCAGGCAGGAGGGCAAGCCACCATTCACCAGTAACATCAAACCACACCAGGAGCTCAGCTAGCAGGAACCCAGCACCAGCAGTATCAAGGCTTGAAATCTTCAGACTGCAGATAGCAACATTTGCTAGTGGCTAAAACAGGACTTGAAGTTTAATACAATTATCTTAAGTGTCTACCTTAATTCAGACCCACAAGGTTGGGAGGAAACAGTATGTCTTTACCTCTTGAATAAATGGTTGAATTGCATTCATCCAACAGAACTCTTAAGAACTTAGTTAGCAGTATTGTGTCAGACAAAAGGCCTCCAATGTCCTGCCCTCAGGGAAGATGGTGAGAACAAGCCAAGGAGATGCTTAACCCAGACATTCCCCCAGCGTCTGATCCCTGAAGGACTCCCCCACCTGCCAAGTGCTAGTTTAGTTTCATATCCCTGTTGCCTACTATCTGAAAACTCAAGAAACCATTATAGCTTTTGTACCTTGCTTTATAGTTCTCTGTTCCGGTGATCAATGCAAGTGTATCAACCCAAACTTATGCCACATTAAAACCTTTACTCCTATCCACCCTACACCAACAGATACGGATCGGAAAACGCCAGGAACCTCTCTGCAACGCTACTCCTGACTTATCCTCACCAAAGGGGTTTGTGAGTTGTTTTCATATAAACCTTGACTTGAAAGCTGAAGCAGGTATCTCCCCCTGTGGCAGACTAATACCAAGACAACATGATCGTACCTGCTCCTAACTGCAGGGCTCCTCTCCTCTAAGGTTAAAATAGCCATCATGAAACTCGGTGTCTGCAGGGTGGGGAGTTTCATCAGGACAAATTCATGCAGATGAAGCCCTTTAACAGTGCAACTGCTAGGCATGAAAAGGCAGTTTTCAGGCTCAGACACTGGCTGCTTAAATTCTGCATTATGTTCTGCCTCCTTCAGAAGAAGCTACCCTACCTCAAAGTCACTAGTAAAAATACTAAGCTGAATTTCAAGCACACGTATGCAAAACGCAGGAAAATTTCCTACAAACCAAAGCAAGATGAGCAATTTTTTAAGTAAAGGAGAACTAAAAGAAAGCATGCTTTAATATTAATTTGCCGTATTTCATCTACTGAACATACACATTCATCGAGTTTTATTTGGGGAAAAAAAGCTACAGGAAAATCCAAAACAAGCATTTAGAAGATGTATGACCACAGACTCAATATGGACAATCTACGTCCCTTGGGAGCAATAAACAGAAAAGGAATTAAAGACATCAGTTTCTACGTACAGAAATGCATCAGCAGCATAACTTCAATGGTTATTTGAAGTTATTTTGACAGGCAAAACATTATTACATTTTTTTTCACATTCATTTCATTGAGGGGAAAATGTGGAATCAAACATCAGACTGACCGTACTGGGTACAGGGTATCGGCAGTTTTCACAAGGTTTTATGGGATAGAGGTTTTTAAAGGTGAATCATCATCCTAAGCAAAATTAGAAAAACAGTTTTCCTTCAGAATCTGATCATCACTGGGTTCCTTACAACTTCTTTAAAAAAATCCTAATGCTTACTTTATGAGGTACCAAAAGGGCAATAAATCTGTTTGCTCAAGGTACAGAACAGAATGCTGTATCCCTGCTTATGGACCTATTAACATTCCCATTCTCTGCCCCAGGCCAAAACTCTGTAAAACATAGCTGCTCTCGAAGCAAGGATAGTTAAACAACTATTTTACAAGATATGCTTGGTTGTTTAATGATACAAAGAGAGCTAAGATTACAAAACTAGGATGCTTTTTGGGGCTCTTCTAAATTCAAACCAGACTGCTCTGTAATCCCACCATGACACATCTCAGTTTTGAAGAACAGCTTTAGTCCTCTTGGTATTAAATAGACAAGTGTATGCTATGATGGAGCAGAAACAAGCTGGAGTCAACTAAAAGAAGGCTAGAAGAATGTAGCTATAGATTAGATGTAAGAAATTTTGTACAATGAGGGTGGTGAGACACTGAAACAGGTTGCATCTGTGGATGCTCCATCACTGGAAGTATTCAAGGATGGACAGGGCAACCTGAGCAACCTGATCTAGCAAAGATGTCCTGGCCCGTGGCAGGGAGGTTGGACCGAGTGATCTTTACAGATCCCTCCCAATCCAAACCATTGTACAGTTCTACATCGTGTATGGAGATTTGATTCTGCTGTATTTCATTGGATGTTGTGGTGAAAAAAGAGCTGGAGCACCTCCAGACTAATGGTCTTAAATGAAGTGTGGTCAAACTTGTTTGTATGTGACTTCATGTACCAGCTATCCCTTTGAGCTTCCAAGAGTAAGGACTGTTGTTCTCCCAATACTTGCACTTTAGAAAAAGCACCTCTATTTCTCAGTATTATGAAGACTTATTCCAAGCTGGGGGAAGTGAAGCAATATGATCCTGGCCTGGTGATACTTAGTGGGTCTGCTGAGATGCTGCAGTTATTATACCACCAAGATGCATGTTATTGAGATGATCTCCTCTACTGTGGTGGAGCACCTGAGGTTTAGGAAAGCATATGGGAGACAGTTAAACAAGATTAGAAGATCAAGTTTTTCAGAAAAAAAAAAACAACAAAACAACCCAATACCACCAACAACACTGCCTTTCTCAAATCAATTACAAGAAAGCACCATTTATCTTTTTTGTGCTTCTTTCTGTTTCTATACAATTTGTTTTGAATACCTGCAATTTTCATTACTTAGCAGTTACATTAGGAAAGTATAAAAAAAAGTTTTATTTTCTCAAAAAACACACAATGGTGAGAACCAATTAAATCCTTCTAGAAGTCATTTGCTGCTCAATGTGACTCCTGCTGACACGTCTTAAGAGCACTGAACATTCTGCACTTCTGCTAACAACACTGGGCACAACGTCAATATTACAACTTCCAGGAGGACAAAGTTCAAAGTCACATTTCACTACCAGGTCCCAATACTTAGGAACTAAATCATTTCCACTAATGAGACAGTCAAAAATCATAAAAAAAATATTTAAATCAATTGACTAAAAATCTATTAATAAACTGATAGAAAAGTCAAAGTAGTCTCGTAAGGGAAATAATTTAAATGCCAGTAATGTCTTCAACGTTAGCAGTTTGATAATACATTAAAAAATAATAAAGAAAAATAAACAAAACTGTTCCTCATTCTACTATTGGCAGATGGCCAACAACACAGCATTAACAAGTTCATTTTACAAGGAACCAAGCTGTAATTATTCACACTGTGACTTCATGTTGTCCTTTGTAGCTATCACAAAATTTCACAGTGCCGCTCAGCCTCCATATTTGGACCCCCATCTCAGGCTTACAGGCATCACCACCTATGAGCTAAAGCCCCTTCCAAATAGCATTTCTGCAAAATAACTTGGTCCACCTCAATTAAACCTATAAAATCTGTAAGAATCTATAAAAAAATATAATAAAAATTCAGAGTGCATTTCTTTCTCTCGTCCTGGTGTAGTAATTCTACAAGACTTATAATACTATAACATATTGAGTTTATTAAAAGAAATAAAAGACTTCAGGTTACTTGCATCCTCAATAAATAATGCTGCTTTACCAGACCGACTGAGTGGAAAGCGGCTTTACAGAGAAGGACCTGGAGATCTCGGTGGATAACAAGCCAAGCATGAGCCAGCAAAGTACCCTTGCAGGAAAGGCAGCCACTAGCCTCCTGGGCTGTGTTCGGCAGACCATTGCCAGCTGGAGGAGGGAGGTGATCCTTCCCCTTCTTCAGCACTGGTGAGGGGTACTGGGAGTGCTGTGCTCCACAGTGTGAGACACAGACATAAAATGGAGACAGTCCAATAAAGGATCACAAAGACAATTCAGGGACTTGAACATCTGTCACACAAGAAGCTAAGAGAGCTGGGATGGTTTAACCTGAAGGAGAGAAGGCTCAGGGGGATCTCAGCAACATTTAACCAGTAAAGATGGACCCAGACTGTCCCCAGTAACGCCCGGTGAAAGCACAAGGCAATGAGCATAAAGTGACAAGACCTTCTGCACTACACGGGTGGGTGAACACTGCAACAGATTGCCCAGTGAGGTTGTGGAGTCTCTATCCATTCAAATCATGACTGGACACAGCCCTGACCTACCACCTGTAGCTGGCCCTGCTCTGAGCAGGGCCACTGGATCAAACTATCTCCACAGGTCCTTTCCAACATCAGTGATTTTGTGATTAAGACTAACTTAAGAACTTCTTTCACACTCTAAATTCCTTAGAATTATCCATAATACATCTCACATCAGTACACACCTCATGAATTTCAAGCTCAATCCATTTTCACAGCTCGATTTGAATCCTGCTGTAGCCCACCTTGTAAAGACTAACTTGATTATCTCAATCTCACAGAAAGGAAATATTTTAAATACAAATTTAACTATGTACCCCATGACAAAGCTTGTATTTTCAGGAGTCTGTGCTAAGAGTCGGCACATTGCTGACTTTTTATATGCCATCTCCTGATATATATCATATTTAATTTTTTTTAATCATAAGATCCGATTTTTATGTTTGCTGCTGGATGTGAAGTGCATGACTCGCTAAAATCTTTCTTAGCAGAACTTAAAAGATACATTTCTTCTAAGAAAACAATCATAGTGTATTCAACTATATGCTGATTGTCAGTCATGTGGCATGGTCTCATGCTTGGAGTGCCTGACTATGGCAATAGTCCCTTTTCCCAGAAGACCAGGCAGAGTGGAACAGTAGAAAAAGTAGTCAAAGCAGCACCCCCAAAACACATACATGCCACAGGAAAGAAGCAGCAAGCATGCTAGATGTATAACTAGTTTTATTAATTAATTTATTTTTAATTTACCCGATGTTAACATCTTGTTCCACATTTAAGGATGAAACTTTAAGAAAACCATTAGGTTTGTGATTTCAAATAAGGGATAAGCACAGAAAGAGAAAAGAAAGAGTAGGTTTTCCTATTATCATCACTTCTGCTTTCAGAAAGTCAATGATTTCAGCTATTTCTATAAATCACACTGTAAAGTGCCTGTTTGTTTCCTACTGAGTTTATTTTTCTTGTTCTCTTTCTTTCAGCTAATGCTGATGTTTCAAAACCAAAAGAAAAAAGCAGTAATCCTTTATTCCACCTTAGACAACTTTCAGCTGTATTCACTCTTCTTGGTAGTATTTGCTATGACTACATCCAAGAACGCTTTTATTTCTCTTGCTGCCTCTTCTTTGATCCTCTCCTGGACACTGCTGTCTCCTCGCTCCTCCAGATACGTATGTATTTAAGTACATTGTTTGCAGTCAGAAACATTTATCAAAGCCCCCACAGGTCAAAGTATAAAGCAGCCTGGCCAGCCATATTAAATCAATCTGAAAATTAAGTTCTTAATATCTATTTTAGTCTGAATTGACACACCGAGTATTTTATTATATTGAAATGAAATGGAAGAATGGCCTGGTACAGGCAATTCCTCTGAACACCTCCCCACCCACCCCACCCCTTCCTGAGAACACCGCCAAAGAGTTGCTAACTCTGTATCTCAATACAGTTCAAAGCAGAAATGTACAGATTTCTGTCTTTGCAGGGTCAAGTATTTTAGAAATACATTAGTAAATCGACAGGAAAGATAATACAGACCAAAGTCAAAACAAGTTTAGCAATGCAAGTTGCCAACGTGGACAAAAATTATTTCAATTCTATCAGTGTTTTAGCAGGTTGAATATTCAGGGGAACATGAAGGAGGAATTCAGAGCTACAAGACACTTATGAGCCAAAGCACTACGACAACTTTGGGCCTCTTAAACACAAGGCAAGCATAACTCTGAAAAAACAGTCTATTAATACATAATTGTATCACCTAAACTAATTGAAGCAAGGGCATATTCCATGTAACAGCTGCTATTGATGCCAGCTGTCTTAAGGACTGTAAGTCACTTGTATTTTCAGGAGTCTGTGCTAAGAGTCAGCACACTGCTGACTTTTGTTATGCCATCTCCTGATATATATCCTATAAATATTTACATTTTTTTAAATCGTAAGATCTTAGCAGCTTATAGATCGTAAGAGCTTAGTAGCACTACAGCTGCAGTAGACTGTTACTTGGGTAACACTGCACCTTGGGATGAAGAGAGAAAAGTTTCAGAGTACTGGCAATCAGCTGAACCATTTGTAGTGCCAAGCAGCAATTCAAATTACTAAGATGTCTTCCACTGTCCATCGACATTGAAAACAGTATCCATCCTTCTCGGTAGAAACCCACAGGATTAAGTCCTGACATACCTTAAACATTTGGTTTAACCCAATTTTATTGTAACATTGCATAATCTGCACTATCAGCAATTCCCTTTGGAGTTGGCACCAATTTCTATTTTTAATATTAAAAAAATTAATAATGAGGAAACATCAGTTGTGTTGGGAATACAAGAAAACCAGTGTCTGTATATGCCTTAATTAGAACAAGATACCCAGCTAGATACTTGCCTGATTTCTCAACAGCACTCTGAACCTTCACTGTGGTCCCTCGGCACCACTGAAATCCAAGTAAACACTGATCTCCCCTTACATCTTCTGCTGTTGATCTTTTGAATTTCTCTAGCAAGTTGTGAAGAATTACAGAGGTGCAGTTTTCTTAAAAACGGCACCACAGAAATGAGGAAGGAAGAATTCTGGATTTTAAAAATAAATGTTAAAATACAATTCTGTCTATTTTGAAGCTGCACTACTGGTTGGCAGCAGTCCTTCCTATGAACATCAAAACGAGAGTGAAGCCATATGAATTCAAGCAATCTTTTCTAATACTACTTACTGAAATACTGGTCTGTGGAGGCCCTACATAGCACAAGCTCTTCTTCTAAACAGCTTCAGAAGTAAACCAAAGCAGTGAGAGTTTACTGTCTTTCTAGACTAGTAAAAACTAATTATAGAGTTAGTGATAATGCAAGTGTGGTTCTCAGAAACTAAAAGTGCCTGAAACTAGATGCAGCTAAGGAAAGTAGTAAGGGTATTCTGGCTATGCACTACCACAGCTTAAGACACTTGGGTTTGGCTACCATTTGACTTTAAGCCTGTCTTTCCTAGTTTTACATTACTGAACTATACTATCCCAGTTCTATATTTCAAAACATTATTCAACTGTATAGGCTTTAAATTTTTAATCCACCTTAACACAATTTTAACCAGAAGCACAGATCAGATAAAAGCACTTAAGCACTCAAAAGGAACAGAGCATGTCACCAGCCCCTGCTGTTGCATTGCATGACAATGGCCTGTTACATAAAATTCAATGACCTGTAAAAAGTTTTACTTAAGCCTATTCCAGCTCAAATGTTTTCCAAAGCCAGTAATTACAGTCTC
The DNA here is from genome assembly GCA_035590215.1 of Microhierax caerulescens. Lineage (NCBI taxonomy): Eukaryota > Metazoa > Chordata > Aves > Falconiformes > Falconidae > Microhierax > Microhierax caerulescens. The sequence continues at coordinate 86,583,494 of JAVJGJ010000037.1, read as the reverse complement.
TGGTACATAGGTAGAAATTAAGAATAAAGTGTTTTTTATTCAAGTGATTGAATGGAAGTTGTGTAGGCTGATCATAATTCTCCTAATTACAAGCTTTTTTGAGATTATACTTCTGTGTATCTCTACACACACACAAAATGAGTGATTTTCAGTTGCAGTTCTTAGAACTGGGCATGTACCATGTGTCTCCTTGCATCCTCACATAAGATCTTGAACAGCAGAGTAAATTGTGATAGTCCCTTGGATCCTCTTAGGAATCAAAGCTCTTGGCTTCTCAAGACTGTATGCTATGTTTTAGGACCTAAACACCAGCCACATCAGTCTTTAGCTAGGCATTTGTTTCTCCTTCTCCATCTCTCCTCCAGTCTCCATCCACTGCACCCAAAGACAGCCAAGTAAGCAGAACTAGCTTAATCACTCAAAGAAGAGAAGTAATACTTCCTCAAATGTGACATTTGATTTAACAGTCAAGTCGAAGGCATAATGCCTGGTAAGAAATCAGTTGGCGGCCTCCAGGATTCACGTACTGACATGATCATGAAACTGGCAAAAACCAAAGCCTCTACTAACATGACTAGTAGGTCTCTGTACTCTGGTTAAGTTAAGCTAGGAGCAGATAGATATACACTGTATGGCCCATTTCAAGATTTTTCTTTAAAAACAACAAAACCCCAAAAAAACCCACTCAACAACAAACAAGAGAATGCCAACATCCCCCCCGCCTTAAAAATGATTAACACACTTAATCCACCTGAAGCAGTACATCGGGGCCCTCTCCAGACTTCTGGAATCAATACCAATGATTCCATATTGCTTTGTGGTAAAGTAACATTTATGGATTCTCCACCAGTGCTTTCACCCCAGGTGGATCCTCTTGACATGCTGTGTTGAGCTGACTCAACCCAGGATGCTACCTCATTGCAGCTGAAATTCTCCATGGACACAGTCCCTTGTCCCCACACACTAGGGACTTCTGTACTGGGAAAAGCATTCACCATCGTTTTCTTTTTAATAACAATGAGGTTTATGCTACTGATTCTTGTGGATTTTTCCAGTGAATGCTCCATTAAGTCTTTGAATAGAACCATCAACACTGAAAAGCTCTGATGATTTGTATCACCCAAGAAAACACCTTTGGACCCCACCAAAGAAGGCATTTTACAGTCTTTTACCTCCAATCTACTAACACGGGACTACTGAACTTTGCTTGAGTTTTGATTAATTAAAGCACATTTAATATAGTAAAGGTCCTGAGGTTCAACATTTGCATTTTATTGGGAAATAAGGAATTCATAATTTTAAGGAAGAGCTGTCACTTGATCAAGGTAACTTAAGATATGAAGTGGGTTCAGAATGGGGGTTTCCTCGATGTGCAGTAAAAGGGGACAGAACAGACAACTGCTTACCAAACAAATGATTTTAGAAAAACTGCTTTAGGTTTTTTTTGCTATAACCACCTCCAACATGTAATCCAGATCAGACAGACACTTGGTTTTACATAAAATTCAAGATATCAAAAGGTTAAGACTTCCAAGTTGAAGACTAACAGCTGCAATTAGACCATTCTATTTCCAATTGAGCTACTTCCTAAAGTTTTTAATCAAGGAAAATAAAAGCCATTCCTAAACTAGGTATTAGCCCATTCAAATATGCTTACATTAGGGCTTCCTTCAAAGGTCTCTGAAAAAGAAACTTAATACTTCAAAGGATAACATATCGGTCTGTAGTAGAAAAATTCATTGGAACCCACAAGAGCAGGGCTCAGTCCCCTACAGCATGACAAGTTTTGTTACCATTGAGATTCATCAGTTTTGTCATTTCAAATTGTGGAAGAAATCATGCAGGAACATCTCAAGAACATCACGGTACACATGGCACTTTTTTTCCTCTCCCCTGCATCCTCCCATGACAGGGGGCATCCTGGGTCAGAACTACATCGTGCTTTGCAGTGTGTGGGCAATAAATACAGCACAGTCTTACCACAACGAGCTTCAGCCTGTTCCATTAAAGCAACTGTCTGTGTTGTTTCATCTAGCTCATCTCATCCATTCCACCTGAACAAATCCGGGTATTTGTTGGTAACTGACAGTTATCTAATTTCAAACAACTTGGAAAAGGGTCAAGAAATACCAGGTAATTTGATTGCTGCACATTTTGAAATAAAAAAAAATCAGTAGTAAATTCAGTCTTTGTGCATTCTTTGACAGCCCATCAGCTGGCTAAGGAACACAAACACGACAGATCTATCAGCGCTTGCTCAGGTCCAGAAGCACCAGTGCTGTCCCTCATCACAGGAGGGTACAAAGGACATGACAGATGATTGGTGTAACAGCTTCACAGTCAAGAAACTAGGGCAAACCTGAAGAAATCAAGCAAGCAGTTTTCACTACCTCCACAAGAATTTACTGCATCTTTCATAATTATTTGATCAAGGACAAGCATTAAGAAGCCTCAAAAATATGAAACTGTTACTTTATAACACATTTTTGTTCTATTCAGTTATTTCCCCGGAAACAATACATCAATTCCTCACCATATCATAATGATGAAATACACTATTTGTGTACAACAATCTAACCATTTGCAGAAACAGCAGGTGGTAATAAATTAAGTTGGTGTTACACAACAAGACACCTCTGTAAGCCAACAATATACACAGAGCTATCAATCCAATCTTCCTTCAGCCCCTATTAGAACATACAGAAATACTAACTTGGGGGAGCTACTTAAACATGCAGTTTTTTAAATACTGAGTTGTTCCTGGTCTGAAAGCACAATCCCTTACAAGAGGATTTTGTAATTAAAACACCTTTGCACACAAGCTTCAGGAAGCAAAGATTTTTTTATATATTTGCAATCTGTACTCTTAATATGTTTAAATTTATTAAAGTAAGCACAATTCATAGTAGCTAATAAGAAAAATAAGAAAATCTCTTTCAACAAGGAGTATAAAAATACATACTTTTTGCTCAAAAGCAAAGTATAACACACTCCACATTACAAAATTCATTTTTTTCCATGCATCAGACAGTATTTCACAGGTCAGAGGTACCTACCATCACTCAAACCCCTATGCATACTGGTACAGTAGCTAGCATTAGGAAAAATGACACAAACACATAAAACAGTATTAAGCATTTCAATCAAGGATAAGTATTTCTTTGCACTGTTAATTTTAGCCTGAAACTGGGTCTTTGGGATGTTTATGACTTGGAAGCAGTTCTGTCAGTGCTTACTAAAGGCAAGGGGCAGGTGTCTAGTATCTTCAGAATAATATTCTATTTTAATCCCAAGGTGCAACAGAGTAGGAAATTCAGTGCAATTTCCACCACATCTTGAGTATTGTCCAGAAAGTCCACATAAGTACAACTAAAATGATTAAGGGGCAGAGCAGCAGCCACATGAGAACCTAAAAAAGCTGGGACTCCAGCAGAGAACTTGATCAGTATTTGCAAAATCCACAGTGGTGGATAAGCAGAACCCTAAAATTAATCCCCTGATTAGTTTCACTCAAAAGATCTTTTCTAAACAGGAGGTAGTGGACAGCAGACTGTTGATGCAGATGGTAGCAGCAAATTCAGACAGGTATGGACAACAGACACAGGAACAGGTATTAAGAGACTCTCCAAAAGTCTCTAATGCAGTGGATGTTGAAGAAGCACAAGAATGGACTGCAGACAACAGCCATGCTCACATGGTCTCATGAAATAGTCACAAATGGGAGATGGTGTCAAAGAAAGTGCACCAGTGATGTGATGCATTTATTTTTTTTTACATTAAGTACATCCATATAAGTTTAACCTCTCACTTCTACTGTTGAAGCTGAAACGTGACCCTTAGTCCCTCCAGAAAGTTCAGATGAAAATAGAGATACACCATCTTTGCAAGTTTTCTCATGCCTTAGGTTTTATAGACTACATTTATCAAATCAATAGTTGCCAGTGCAAGATGATGATTTCCAGGCTTGGAAAAGATTGACATCAAGTCTGAAAACCAAAAGAAGCTAAATAACATTATTATTATTTTCTTGCATAGAACAAATCAGAAAATTAAACAATCCCTGAAAAAAAGCACATCTATGAATGCATCAGAAAAGTCTAGATCGTGTATTTTGATCCTTATAAGGGGGTTCATATAAGTATGTCTAAAAAGCCCCCCAAAATACCTAAAGATGGCCCATCACTCATGTAACATTTTCAGAGCTTTTTTTAAAAGATGTCAAATATTTTCTTGCACACAGTTCAACTTCTTATGTACAGTTTAATGCTCAAATATCATTAAAGGAATTTGTCTGGTTTCTCATCTCTACCCATGTAAAAAGCTACAGAACTGACATACGATTGCTTCTAAAGAATATATATTCTACGTAAGTTTAACTTTTCAAAGGCAAATAAGTTGTCACCACAGGCTGCTGAACCAACTTAATACAAGCAATTTGTCGTTGCTGCTGCCAAAGCTGCGGAACTTGCTACCCCCTTCCTCCCTGCCAAGTGTTTCCTCATCCTCTCTTCCCAACTATGCAGACCTCACTTCCCTTCTGTGGCCTCCTGCTGCTTCTCAAACAGTTTCTGAGTTTTTACTTACTAAGACAGAAGAAATCCATTCAGGCTTCCTTTTTCAGGTTTTGGTGGGGTTTTAGTTTTGTTTGGGTTTTATTTTTTGGGGGAGGTCCATTTAAACAAGGTCAAGTGGCTCAAGAAGAGCTCTAAAAACTCTGGAGCCAGCACAAAGTAAATACCAAAAGCACATGGCCAGCAGTAGGGAGGAGGAGGCTTCCCATTTTTGGCAGCTGCAAGTGGGTATGTCAGCTCACGGCTCTTGGACTACATTTGAGGGCAGCGGGGGTGGGGGTGGTGGTGTGTGTGTGTGTGGGGGGGAATAATACATGAATGGGAGGCTGAATTCATCTTTGCACTCACAAAAGGATTGGAGAAATGAGTGAGCTTTGTATTGGTTTTTGCTTTTTTTCAGTACACCCTCACGAATCATTTGCAGTCCAAATCTGACAGGTCCAAGCCTCTGACACTAAACTATTAAATAGCATTCACTGATTTTCAAGACCTGGTCAAGAGCAGGTAAAGAGGGGAGAAGGAGGGAGGACAAAGCACTGGGAGGAGAGGAAGAGGAACTCTTCCACTGTACTGATTAAAGAAGGCAAACATAATTTTATTAAAATACCAATTTAAAAAATTCAAGTATTATTTTCAACTTCCATCATCCATTTTCCCCTTTTCCGTTATAGCCATTTATCAACTATTTGCTGATACCCAGGTGAGTCTGACCAACTAAATGGGCAGATTTTAAGAGACAAAGAACACTGAATAATAAGGTACTGAAATGGCACAGAGAGATACTGAGTAAGTGTCAGAGTGGAGAGAAAAAGGAACAAATGTGAAGAGAGAGCAGGGAGGAGAAACAAAAAAAGTTACACCCTCAAGGCAGAGTGCCTGAACTTTCATGGTGTTCAGCAGCAGGTTCAAAAATGAGAGTCCAGCTCCCTGCATGAATTAACGCTCCGCTCCCCTATCCAGTGCCTTACCTACGTCACCACGGAGGATCCTGCTGATCTACAAAGCTCCAATGGACATCTCCCTAATAATAAACATGAGCAGTTCTTTAGGTCACCAACAGACCTATGTAATCTCTATTCTGTACCCGGCATACTAAATAAAGAAAAAGAAAGGAAATGGCAGATACGTTGCATCTTAATAATGAAAAAAAAGGTTTTTACAGTAATGGCTTTGCTGACATTTAGAAGTTTTGTGTTATATACAGACTAAAGTCTGTTATAGAAAGACTAAATGTAAGGCCTCAGGCATACATTTCTTATCATTAATTTAAGATTATTCTTGTATTTCCTGACAGTGGAGCCACACAAGAAACTTAACAGTGATTTTCTGAAGTGTTTGTAAACTGGACAATTACAACTGCTCTAGTATCATGTTCTGATATACAACCATCTTCTAAAAATAAATAATCAATCTGATGTTATGTTTTGCAACATGCACTTTGATGGTATTATTAAATACATACAAATGATGAATAACAAGGCATGGAAAGTATATTTGTGAAATACTGAACACATTCATAAAAGTATATCGAAACTTCCTATCTGTAGGAACTTTTACTACTAAAAGTTAAGGGGAAAAAAAGTACAATCACCCGTTTACTGAAAACAATTACAACACACACACACACCCTTCCTTTAAAAA
>JAVJGJ010000037.1:86565314-86577182 GCA_035590215.1 Microhierax caerulescens | reverse complement strand
CTCTACAGATACTTTAAAAAAAAAAAAAAAAAAAAAAGAGTAGAGTGTTTACTAATAGATGAGACAGTAGTTCTGGTACTAGAGCAGGTTTTAGAATTTTTTTATGTTCTTACAACAATGAAATTTTAATTCCTAAATTTGGACACTGACAGCAGTCCACGAAATTCCTGGGGAACAGGACAGACAGGTAAGGCTTGTTTGCATCTGATACAAGGCAGACAAGGTGATGAGCACCTGTAATTTGCACCAAAATCAACAAAGCATCTGGTAGTTAACTATCACTGCACCATCTACAGACCTTCAGCCAGGGATCAGAATTCAAAGAGATGACCCGTTAAAAGTAGCTTTTTGGCCAGAGACCATTTGAACACAAGATAAAGTAACTACAAAGAAGTGTAAAGGAAAACGGTTAATTTGAAATGCATCTGGCACAGGCAATGGCAGGAGAAGCACACCTAACCTCTGACATATACAAAATATTGGGAAATAATTAAAGTATGGTTTGTAAAAATGTTCAGCATTTGTCTGAAACAAGTTTCCATTACATTTTAGTCAGCTGCAGAATATTTCACTGATCAAGTGAAGGAAATTTCACAGATGACAGGCATTCAAAGAGAAAAGCTCACTCAAAATGCAGCTATATTCTTCTGTTAATAACAACACTACTCAGAAGAATGACAGACACCAAAAAGAGGTGATGAGAGAAGCAGAGCCAAAAGAAGAGCTTGTCAGGCTTCGAGAACATTTTTGTTCCACCTGGACAACAGAACTGTCCTTGTGGGACACGGTGTACATACTGCTCTGCTGCCAGGGTTTGGGAGACGTAGCGCCTATGCTCCTTCTACACAAATGTAAAATTTGAGACATTAAGAGTTAATAAGATTTGCTGCAAAGAAATAAGCTGCAAATTATTTTCACACTCCAGAAGGAAATTAGTTTTCCCACTTTAAGGAGCAAATAGAAGAAATACTTGGCTAATACGAAGAACAGTACAGAGCAGCATACTTGAGACTTCATGGTTTAGTCTACCCCTTCATGTAAATAAATATTTTTTAAAAAAAACAACCCACAACTAAAAAATAAACAAGAACTGACCAAACTCATAAACAAACACCCTCAAGCACCACCTTTCACTTACTGCAATGCTACACATTTAGAAAGTTTTAAGAGCAAATTCTGATTCATTAATGTGCAACACTATTTCCTCATTTAAGGTGTCAGTGAATAAAGAGACTGAAATCATCCCTGTTCCACTCTTCTTGTGAAAAATGTATTTTTCTCAGCAAAAACTTCAGCTGCACAGCCTGCATCACTGCTGTACTTCATAGCAAAAGAGAGATATACAGGAAAGAGTGTTGCTGTAAGAAAAAAAATCCTTCAGGAACAGATACTGTTTCTTCACTGCAAAAGCAGCAGCACTGACTACATTGTCTCCCTTACTTTAATTATCCCTTAACACGCTCCTGCTGAAGATCATAAAACTGCATTTCTGTCAAGATTTCTTCATTGGAGGAGTTGAGGTTTCTACGGCCATCTCGAACTGTGGAAGAAGTTCCTCACGCCCAATCTGTGCTCAGTATTTTTTTAAATTAGGCAACTGATGATTTTTCATTTTTTAATTTTTTTTTTAATTAATCTGAAGAAACTCGCAGCTCATTTCAGAGAAGATTAACTGATATCAGAACTAAACAAAAACTGGTTTCAGTTTCTATTTGCTGCACATTTACGGTGTTTTTAACATTTATGAGGTTATTTATTAAAAACATCTCTTATCCATTTTCCCTTGTGCATAGCAATTCAGTCATTTTAACAGTATGTAAAAGGAGAGGACTTGAAAAAAACCCCCACAAAACCAAAACCTTTATTCCTCGTTTTTCAAATGTAAAATGTAATTTTAGAAATGGATTTGTTCTTTTGTAGTTTAATTTAAAGATAAGAGTGTGTTGCTACAGCATATATTCCATCTTAAACTTACCAAATTACCTTGGTGTTTTGTTTTATAAGGCGTTTAACAAAAGGTATACACCAACATAAGGTATTTACAAAGAAAACCTTTTGGATAGGGTCTGTCAATTCTTCCAGGACGTATAGCAGGAGAGACTTAAATGTCTTTTTTGTTTTAATGCAACAAAATTAAAATTAAAGAAAGATGTAATAAATTAGATTGGGAATATTCCTATGAAGATGTTGTTTCAACAGAAAGGTCTGAACTTAGAAATCAAGTTATTGTAACATTTATATAATCTACTCTTACATGTTAAACAAAACAGTTCACAGCAATAATGCAAACAGTATCTCTCCGGCCTGAAAGGAGTGTGAGGAAAGGGAAAAGAACATGAAGTTGTAATCAAAGCCAGAAATAACACAATAACACACCATCTAAAAATTCAGTGCCAAATTACACTGTACCACCAATGTCAAAGAAAACATATGCCATAACTAACAGATCATCAACATAAAGTGTGCAGGATCCACCCTTCTTCAGTATGGCCTTAATTTTGCAAAGGGATGACCATACCTATGGATTTCCAGGAGAAAGGCAGATTTGAATACACAGGTGTCTCTATCGTCATGTATTTAAGTTACTGCAAACTTTCTGTGCAACAAGTTCTCAAATTTCCTTCTATCAGCTCAATAAGCAGACATCCAATTGTAAAGAACCTCACACTGCGTCGGTGACTGGCACATTCTCATTTTTGCTTTCTCTTTAATTGCTACACTATCTTTCCAAAAAATCAATTCTCTACTTCAGTATTTTCTTTCAGTGGAAGTGGGCTGGTGGGTATCATATACCACGTAAGCTGCGCAGGACTTGGCAGGGAAGAGGTACAAGTTGTGATCGCCACCAGTGCTTTATGCCACTCATTGTGTATGACATTCATTACTTGAACAAAGCTGATGTCTAATGACAGCATTACTGAAACACTTAACTATAGTTTTCACTCTTTCCTCACTCTTCTTTAAGGAACCTGTTATGCTTTTCCTTAACCTGTTGATCAAATGCCCTGCAAGAAGTACGGAGCAGATGCTTAAAATTATTTTCATCATTGTTTTGCAACACAGTATCAACTTCTTCAACTCTACTGCTACTTTCCAGTCAATGTTTAGCAACGAAAATTATTTTCTACTGGGCATCTGAATAGGAAACATAAAAATTAAATGTTAACACTTAGGAAACAATTTATTTTATATAGTAGTGCTTCTTAGTACCTGTTTTTAGTGAGCAACATGGTTGTTAACTAGAGTAGAGGAACAACAACAGAAATTAAAGGAAATCCTGAAGTAAAAAAAAATAAAAGACAAAGTAAAAAAAATAGTACTAAGAATAGAACATTCACGTTAGATGTGCTTTATTTACAGAAACACTAAATATAGAGTACTTACCCCCTTTCCTCTCTTGCAGAAAAAATTTTCATAGAAACATAGAATCATTTCAGTTGGAAAGACCTGTAGGATCATCAAGTCCAACCGTTACACAGCACTGCCAAATCCACCACAAAACCATGCCTTACACACCACATCTACATGTCTTTTGAATACCTTCAGGGACAGCACCTCAGCCACTTCCCTGGGCAGCCTGTTCCAATACTTGACAACCCTTTCAGAGAAAAAAAATTTCCCCAATATCCAATCTAAATCTCCCCTGGCACAACTTGAAGCCACCTCCTCTCGTTCTCATCACTTGTTATCTGGGGGAAGAGCCTGACACCCACCTCGACACAACCTCCTGTCAGGTAATTGCAGAGAGCAATAAGGGCTCTCTCTCCTGAGCCTCCTTTTCTCCGGGCTGAAGAATTTCAGGACCCTCATCTACTTCTCACAAAACTTGTGCTCTGGACCCTTTGCCAGCTTCATTGCCCTTTTCTGGACACACGCCAGCACCTCAATGTCCCTCTTGAAGTGAGGGGCCCAAAGCTGAACATAGTGTTTGAGGTTTGGCCTCACCAGTGTCAAGTACAGGGGGACAATCACTGCCCTGGTCCGGCTGGCCACACTATTTCTGATACAAGCCAGGATGCTGTTGGCCTTCTTGGCCAACTGGGCACACTGTTGGCTCACATTCAGCTGGCTGTTGTCCAGCACCCCCAGGTCCTTTCCCCCTGGGCAGCTTTCCAGCCACTCTTCCCCCAGCCTGTAACACTGCATGGGGCTGTTATGACCCAAGTGCAGGACCCGGCACTGAGCCTTGTTGAACCTCATACAACTGGCCTCGGCCCATCAGTCCAGCCTGTCCAGGTCCCTCTGCAGAGCCTTCCTGCCCTCAGGCAGATCAACATTCTTGCCCAGTTTGGTGTCTACAAACTTCCTGGGGGTGCACTCCATTCCCTTGTCCAGACCACTGATAAAGATATTAAACAGAACAGGCCCCAGCACCGAACTCTGGGCAACACCACTTATGACCAGCTGCCAGCTGGATGTAACTCCATTTAGAACTACTCTTTGGGCTTGGCCATTCAGCCAGTTTTTTGCCCAGCACAGAGTACCCCCGTCAAAACATGAGCAGCCAGTTTCTCCAGAATGCTGTGGGAAACTGCATCAAAGGCTTTATACTAAGGTCATTCAGACAACATCCACAGCCTTTCTCTTTCCCCTTTGCTAGAAAGGGCAAAATATAGCCCTGCTCAGAGGAACAGCAGCACCACTGATTGATTGTCAGTCTTGCCCGCTACTTCCCACAAGTTGCAAGGTGTCATGCAGTTTAATTGCACCTCCAGTCAAACCAAGGAGCTTGCTCAGCTTTTCCTATATGAAATGGGAATAACAAACATGACCTCTTTGTGCATCCAGGTGTATCTAACAGGTGCTTGTTCCTGATTTCAGATAATTCTTATTACCAGCTTGTCCCTACTCATGTCTCTTAACAGTCACTGCTCCCTTGCATAACAGACTGGACACAGCAACAGCGTAACTACTTTCCCTTCAAATTTTAGGAATGGGTGATTTTGGATGAAATATACTCCAGAGTTTCATTCCAGCATATTGTAATAAGAAATTCAGCAATTTTGAGTTCAGAAAATGACCTGAAGCATGGTCTATCACAGAAGTCTTTAGGTAGCTGCAGCCACAGGAAATGCTGCTGTTCCTACTTTAATACCTTGTTCTTCATCACTTTGTGCTGTTTGTACAGTTCGAGTATGCTATCACATCCAGAGTTCTGAAAAGAAGTGAGATGTGACAGATATAAGTAACATTCCAAAGGAATTCTTACTGCATCTCCAGCCTGACAAAATATATTTAAATTATGTTTAGATGTGCAGACTTGGTACTGTAAACATCACATCCAATGCTACTGGCCAATGAAGGTCACACAGCTTATTTCCGTAAAACTAGATCAGTGCATCCAAAACCAGCAAGAAGTTTGTTCACTATCAGATAAAACCAGAACGTATACAACTCCCAAAATTACTCTGGAAGAAAGAACAACTAATGGATCTTTTTGTATCCAAGCACTGATAATGCCTTGTATCCATTCATTTAGTTTATATGTATTATGTAATAAATATGTAATATTTTATATCATGTACTCTATAAGTCTGTGTATATATATAAGATATATAGAAGTAAAAGCAATGTGGCTGAAGGAACTTAGCAGCAAAAGTACAAATCCCTCATTGCAAGGGCAGAACTGCAACAGTGCAATGACATTCTCCTACCTCTGCAGAAGAAAACCCCAGGCATTAAGTCCTCCCCTCATAACATGAGCAAAAAACCCTTAATATTAGAACACATAGATATAGAAACATACACAGAAAAGCCTACCTTCTGCTAAAACCTAATTAGCTAGTACAACATCAGCATACTGACCTGACAGGCACCACTGCTATCTGCCCATCCCACTGCTTTGCAAGAGGACACTGTGCTTAGACAGATCAACAGCTTAGGGTGCAAATCATCAGTTTCTTTGCCACCCCTTTGGATGAAGAACTGATACACAACTCCCTGCCATCTGAGTGGTACTTTTACCCTGAGGTAAAGGGTTGGGATGGGCATCTACAGCAAACGTATGCTTACATTTCAACAGGTACAACTATATATAACCATAAATCAGAGACCTTTTAATGCAGCCTTTTAATTCTGCCAGTATGATTCCAGACCATTGCAATCTAACACCTGAATGGACAAAAAGCTGCTGTTCAAGTTGTTGTATGGGAATCTGGTGTTATGATCAAATTGAAAAGGCTGCTCTAAAGTATCTTTGTTGCATTTCTTCAGTTTATCTTGACCAACCATCATGTCACAGACTAGACAGAAGCCCCTTTGAGTTGAAAACACCATTATTTCAGGAATATGATTTCTACTAGTATCTCCCCCTAACAGGAAAGACAACAGATTACTGCCAAGTTGCAAATGTAGCAGCACAAAGCCTATGAGAAGAGCTTAAATCTTATTGCCCCTTATCGTCAGAAGCCAGCTGAGAAGCTGCAGGAATACATCCAGTTCCTTCCCATCCTCCTCCCTAGAAATAAAGATTTAACAGGACTGCAGACCAATACTCATCATGCAACTACTTGTGATAAAAAACTTTGCTACAACATTTAGATGCTTACTAAAGGAGATTTTAAAGGAGATTTCTCAACCATCATGGGAATCCATGACCAAATACTGGCAATAAGGTAATTAGTCTAGCTTCATCAAGAAGTAGTACTGTTCTGTTCAAGCAAAGAAAAGTCTGGTTTTACTGACAAGTGTAAGTAAAATCGGCTTTGGGCAAATTCTTAGAGGAACTAGAAAAAAAGCATACAATGAAAGGAAGATACACCATTTTTTAATTGTGATTCAGACAACATCAGGGTGTCACATACTATAAGGAGCACGACAGTGAAGACAGTCTGTATCTTCTACAAGGCTGAGAAACAAGAGCCTTCCATTGTTATTTTGGAAACATTTAAAATGATTGCATCCATACATCTTCCAATTCTGAAAGGAAACTGCCACACTGCTGAGGGCCCATTCTGCTAATGTAAGTCAAACCATCAAACACTGGACACAGGGGAGAAGTGGAGACTACTCAGTTTTCGTCTGACAAAAAGAGACCTTTAGTTCTACAGTACAAATTGAAACCAAAGTTTAGTTTCAGTCTCAAAATGCTACAATTCAGTTTATTATGCTCTTCGTCTATTGACATGACACCCTCTACAGCTCTTCATTGAAGTATTTTCAGTTGCTGTGAGCAGTTGTAGCAAGCAATGGCAGAACTGAAGGTCACACACTGATTTTCTTCCTGTACTTACTCAAGATGAGGAGACTCAAGCCATGAAGAAAAGCTTTTTTTCCTTAGAAATTTCCTCAGTTAAGCAAGAGACAATAATTTGCAGAGTGAGTCCAATTTAAATAAAAAGAGACAAACCAAGCCCCTAGCGCTTAGTTTTATGGATCTGAAAATCACTGGCTGGGGAAACACTATTTTGGAAGTGGTGATGGTGCTTAGGAAAGTAGTAAGCAATCTCTCTCTGGGCAAAGAAACAAACCTTGGTTATCAAATAAATAAACAAAACCAACACACCCAAATGCAGATTATTTTCAATGAAATGACTCAGCAAGACTGAATTCCACCCAGAAATATTTTTCATAACATCTTTGCTAAACTACATTCAGTATCAGACAAGGAAAATCCAGTCCTCTTCCTGTATCACAGTACATAAAGCATCACATAAGTACTGAGCAACCACCAGTTAATCCCATAACCTCAGCAATCCCTTTCCTTTACAACCTGTCCAGAAACACTGGCACCAGTATTTCTCAACATGGATTCAACAGCAGATATTGCAGTGATCTCGTTTACTTTGCAAGATAATTAAATCTTCACGAATGCTACAGTATTTTTGTATCTGCTATAATAAAAAACATTTATGATGTGCTGTACTTAAGCTTGTTTTAATATAACTGTTACAAAGACATTTCCTTATGTCTGTCTTTTGTTTGCTGTGCTAATTTATAGAACCCAGCAGCTTGTATGGGCTTGCCTACTGTAACATGATAGTGTAAATTAATTTGTCTCCAGTTTTTAATAAACTGCCATGAACAAATCTGTATCAGGTCATGAATTTACGGATACTGTAACATATATCTATCTCTGTACGTGTGTCAGACTAATAGTTAAAGGAAACTACATAATCTTTGCTGGCACACCAAAATTTTAAAAAGACATTAATTTGCAACTACTCTGTTTGAGCAACACTTCAGCAAGTAGAAGGATTGCAACAAGCTGATGCATTTCTTACAAAACAAACAGCAGTCAGAAAAGCTTATTTCATTACAACAGTCCTTCCAATAAAGGCTGTGCATGAAGATCAGTTGTCCAATGAATTGTGTTTGCCAAAACCACAGAAACAGGTAAAAGATCATCTTCAGTATCTAAGGATGCTGATTTCAAAATATCACAACTGTTGCCAGACTAAACTGGGTAAGAAAAATGATGCTGAGTCAGTGTGTGTGTGTGCGCACATGCATGTCTGTACATGTATCTGTGCCATATAGAAAATAAATATATATATAAACCACTGTGACTTGTGATGAAAGAATTCAAATACAAACTGAGCAAGAAAGCTATTAAGGCCACGAACGCCTGTTTTAACTTCTCAGCAAAAATGCATCATTTCAATCAATGGACCCTTCTCTTAAATGGTGAATTCCAGACTTCTCTCTGCAGCCTTTTTCTAATGCATCTTCGAAATTTAAAACACTTTGTTTTCCTTGCATTAAGTTTTAGTTTTTCCCAGGCAACTCAGAAGTTAATTCCATGCTGGTTCACCGGTTCATTACTAGGTGCTACAATTGATAAGATCATACATCTCCATTACACAGGGAACACCAAATGCTCCCCCAGTGTTTAAAACAATCACTTTCCTTTTTTGTAAAAATATCTCAAGCTCCATCTTCTATTCAAGTAGCCTTTGAATAAGAAACAAATCACCCTAATGGAAACGCATCAGTACTCTCACAGCTGCATACTTCCCATACATTTTCAAGAACAATGTTATCCCATGCTGTACTGCAACACTGAAGGAAAGAAATCCCTCTGCTTTTTCAGACTATTTTCCACTTTTAAAACTACACAGTCATAACTGCCTTTGAAAATTAGTTGTTTAGTGAAATTAACCTTTTTCTTTTTATATACAAAGATTTCCAAGAAAAAAACCCTAGGCATACACACAAATTGAAAGAAGAGATGCTTTAACAGCGTACAAGTCTCACAATTAAAAAGCCACTAAGTTAATAAAATTTAACAAAAGTTTAGGCAAATTTATGGTTTGGAAGGAAGTGTCTAATGTAAGCCACTCTAGTAATTCAACGACAGACTGTCAAGTGACAGAGTAGGCTCTTTTCCCAGTTAGGCCTTCGGAAACCAAAGGAAAAGCACTTCATGGCATTCCTGAACTACACCTATGGATTCTCAAAAGTGCAAGAGTGGGTGCTTCCCTCCGCTCACCTCAACTGAAACTCACTGTGAAGATGCAGCAGAACATTCATACTAATAGAAGGGCTTTTTTTTCTTGTCTAATACACAATACCCATTATATTTCTATGTTACATATACAGCGTCTGTGTCAAAAAAGGTAAGAAATCTTTTAGAGACCATTTACCTGCCTCCCTTAGTGGTATTGGCAACTTTCCTTATGCTGTTCCTACCACCGTGTCCCTTATAGTGACTACTTACCACCTAAAACCCTAAGGGTCTATTGGATCGAAAATTATCACCCAAGTATTTTCTGTTAGCCAAACAGCAGAGACTTATGAGATGGAAATGAAGGAGAAACAGCAATTAACTTTTTATGTACCTATCTTGCTTATACTCAAGAGATCATGAACAGGCTCCAACTGAACACACCTCTTGAAACATCGGGGGGGGAAAAAAACCAACCCAAAACCCAACAAAAAAAACCCCAAAATTTAACTTGGAGTTGCTTATCACTTAAAAAAAAAAAAGACTGCAACATTAACAGATTGCAATAAACGGGGTAAAATGCCTTCTCATTTGATCAAATATATTTCACAACATAGCTATCTTAAATTTTTAATTTTTTTTTTTTTTAATATCAGGACAAGGTTTTTGACTAATTGGGATTGATTGTCCTCAGACAGTATAGAAACAGTTGAACTCAAGAACTGAGATCACCCTTCATTAACTACTCACACGACATACACTTAACAACATCATGCTATTTTATTGTTCATAAATTAAACAGCTTTTCATACACAAGATATTCAAGAAGCTTCCTCCTTCTTGGGGTGGATAACTTACAACTATACAGCAGAAGGATCCTTAACTGTTACATTTACATTTCTTTCATTGAGTAAATTTGTAGGCTTAAAATGGCATGCCACATGAAACTCAGGGAAAGATCACTAGTAAAAGCATCTAAACCAAGGTACAATATATTTATTATACAATTACTAATCTTACCAAAGATGAGAGATACTAGTGAAAAGTTTTTAATGATCCATGACTACTTTATAGTCTACTGTTACAGTCAGAAAGAAGACATCCCTGCATGATACCAGCACAAATTTTCAGTACTTAGCTGGAAAAGAACTACTGCCTTCTGAGGGACCAAGACACTCACTTCAACATCCCCAGAAAGTGCAACCAAACTTGAGGCTGTTTATTCCACAAGAGCAGAGATTTTAAGTTTCAAATTACTTAATAAGAGAAGGGGGTGGGTGTGTGTGTGTGATGGAGAGTGTCCAAAAATGTCTTACTTCTACCGATACCAAAGTAATACAGACTTGCTTGCTGAGAAGAAATATGCCAGTAAACAAAACACACAATTTCTCTTCATTTACCAACCAAAACATTCTCAAATCTGGAGTATGCAGATCCAGACTAAATCACTGATTTCAGTAACACTACTCAGATTGGACTGTACAATAAAGAGGCAAAACAGATTACACCAATACTTTATAAAGAAAACATCTTATTCTTTGATGCAGTCCTACAGAGCACGGAGCATTGACTGCAATTAGGTCATCACACAGTATCGCTAAGATGATTGAAGAATTTAGATTTAAGAACACTGAAAAAAAAAAGGTAGAAGCACACTCAATATGAACACAGACTCCCTTAAGTATTTTAAGGCATTTCCAAGGAACAAATGTTTACTGTGAGATCACACCTAATACACTGAAAGCTTAATGTGTCACATTCAAGAAGACAACCGATCATTTAGAAAGAAGTTACAGATAATAAAATACATACATCAAGATTACATTTTAAGACTTCATACAATACTTTTAAAAGTTTTATCAATTTTTGCTGCAGGTAACCTGATGCTTTAACAGAAAAACCAAAGAGCCAGAAAAAAAAAAAGCTATTGAAACTAAATGTTTCTCTCGTTAATAGATTACCTTTCTTTGACTGTAGGTATCTCACAGCCCTCATCAAAGTAGGCCAGATCCGTTTCATTTCCCTATGGTTAAGCTGGTGAGCAGTATACAGAGTATTCATCAGCTAAGGAACGGCCACCATTCAGCGACAAATATAGTACAAGCTATTTCTCATCTGTCCTATTTTTCATGGAGGCTGAGATATAACTTTTTCTAGAAATCATCACAATTGGCAGCTGCAAAGACGCTGTTGCCTTGGTCCTCTTACGCAACTCCTGGCATCCCCCTTCTCCCCCCAACAGGAATAAGAAGAGATTACATGGCTGTTCTCCATCTCCGGGCAGAGGAGGCCGGATAAGCCATCTTCTCTTAAGTTACATTCTGAGAATACTTCACAGGCAACCAGGGGAAGAAAGAGGGATCGTTTTTCATTCATTTTAGTTGCTAGAGTGGGTGGGGGGGAATCGATACCTTTTATCGTGGCCCAATGCAGCCATCTTCTGCAAGGAGCAGCTAGCCCTGCTGTAGTCATCCTCTGGTGCT
>JAVJGJ010000037.1:86539494-86563440 GCA_035590215.1 Microhierax caerulescens | reverse complement strand
GGAAGGCTGGGAGCCGCTTCCAAGTACTCGACCCACAAGCGAGGGAGGAGAACCGCTACCCTTCTTCCCGGGCGTGCTGCGCTGGCTTCACCTGGCGGCGGGAGCGGCGGAGGCGGCGCGGCCCCGCAGCGCGCGCGGGGCAGCGCGCTCCGGCTCCGGCGTTAGGGGGGCACCGCGCCGCTGCTTCATCTTCTCACGCCTCGGCGGTGGCAAGGCCGAACCATCCTTCCCCGGGGTGAGCTACCGAAGAGGGCGTAAGCAGGCAGCGGAGTGAGTGTGGGTGCCCGTATTCCTGCCTTCATTCAGGAGGGAGGCGGGGAGGGAGGAGGGGAGGCGATTAGCAAGCGCCACATTAATATGCTAATCTTCCCCTTCTGTTCGAGGCAGCCGGCAGCCGCCTGTTTACCGACCTGCCAGCCGGCCCGCAAACCGGCTGAGCCGCAAACCGGGCCCGACCCGGGGCGCGGCGGCGATGTGCTTCCCCCGCCCGTTCTCGGCGCTGCTGGACTGGAGAAAGGAGAGGGAAAAAAAAAAAAAAAAAAAGCAAAAAAAAAAAAGCAAGAGACCCCTACACCCTCTAAAAAGCATGCAGTAACTTCCAGAAACTTCAGCAGGAATTAGCGTTACAGACCCTACATCACCACCTGCCAGACTTGATGACCACAAGGTTCCCGAAGGCAGAACCCCGAGAGCATCCCTGTGCCCCACAGAGCGGGGAGCCCAGGCAGCGCAGAAGCAGCAGCAGCCGCTGCAGCCCCATGGCCAGCCGGCCCCCCGGAACCTGGGCTGCTACACCCGCTGCTCAGCAGAAGGCGAAGGTCACCCTGGCCGGACAGACCACGCACCGGGTGGCAGGCGTTTCTCCTTAACTTTGCAGTGTGTCACATCAAAACTGCTTACGATAATTATTTTTTTTTTAGAAAGGGAGTATAAACTCATGCAAAAGCATTTTTATCAACACAGACAGTGTATGTATGGGAAAATAAAGAAAATAGTCATTTTATTCCTAGCAAAAGATTTCATAAAAATTATGAACTGATTCAGCTAAAATATGCATTAAAAATAATAAATCATCAGGAACAACAGATTCACGTTGGTCATTAAAGCTCTTTATATATTACACATATTGCATGGTAGTATTTTCTCGCTCCCTGCCCTCAGCACTAAGGCATAAGGCTTATCCAAGACTATAACCAAAAGGGAATTTATCTAAAGCTAGCAGCTTTCAACTTAACCTATCTGCCTACTTGTAGCAGCATGTACTCATCTACAGTGTATGCTTCATTACCTATAATACTGCAATCTTCATTTCTCAATGCACTGGCTATGCAGAACTATGGTGGTGTCTGTCAAAACTCTTAATAAAAAAAATGCAACAACTATAATTAAGTATTGCTTTCTTTTCCATTTAAAGGAGAAAAATAAATATTCACTGGGAAAAAAAGAAAAAAAGTTAGATTAGGCCACAACCAGGCCCATCAGATGTTCTGCATCACTGCTCAGGCACAAAGCTCTTTCTGGAGCTGAAGAAAGCCAAAGAGAACTGCAGACATGCCTGCATGCCTTCCCCACCCCACCCCACCCCCAAAAAAAAAAGTTTTCAAAGCCCCCAAGTACTACACAGCCAGCCAAATAGTTTCAGCAACAAGGTCAACTGTATTTACCTTCCATGATAAAGCAAACCGCATTATAGTAGTATTTAGAACACAGATTATTGTATTGGTGTGCCTAGTGAAGGCGCAGAGGCTGGGGATAGGTGCCTTTCGAGTTCAAGCTGCAGCTCACAGCACAGGAAAGCTGCTATTATGCATCCAGCTCTGCCACGGGCTTCCTTGATGACCTTGAGCCAGTCACTCTTGTTTCATTACAAAACAGAAAGCTGCAGATAACTTCTCTAGTTTTCCCTAAGTTGGTTTGTGCTTTAGGGTGTAAAATAAAAAATAAACTCTGTCTTTCTTCCATAAAAAGGTTCTGCAGAAAACTACAAAAAAAATGTAAGGAGTAAAAATGGTATGGCCTGAATTAAGTTTTATTCACAGGGGAAAAAAAACCAAAACAAAAAACCCCAAACCACCAGCCCTTTAAATATCAACTGGTGAGTGAATTACCAAAGAGAATTTTAATAAACAGATTATGTGGACTCACATTTTTCTTTATACTTTCAACAGATGAGACTAATAATACAGATTACCAATACAAATGTCAGAAAACACTATCTGCTGTTACAGCTATCCTTACTGATGATACAACTATTAAAATCGTACTCCTCAAGGACATAGCTTCTTCTTGTAATTTTAGGCTACAAAATGAAGGTGAAAAGTTACTATGTAGCACGAGAAATTCTTTATTCAATTTTACAATTTATCCAATATTTTACACTCTGACCATGTATTTTTCAAAAGAAACCAAGCACTTCCTTGATTTTAAAAACCAAAAATTACTGAATTTCTATTTCTTATTCTAAGTAGTAACTAGCAGATATATGCTCATTCTCACCTTTCAAATAATATTCTGTGTTCTGCAGAAAGTCAGAAACCCCAAACTTTCAGAGGGGAGGGCAGCAGGGATAGAACAGAAGACAAGGCTGCCTAACACCACCACCACCACCCCCAAACTGGGAAAGTTAACTATGTCTCTAGTATACTTAATACCAAGCATTTGCAACATTTTATAAGTACAGCACATCAAGTAGGTATCTGAGTACCATTTCTATAAAATTATCTCTTTTAAGTAACGCCAATCAGATTACAACATTTACTGAGGTAAGGAACATCTGTCAGAAATTAGGATTGTGGAACAAGAACATTCATTCTTGTGCAAAATGCATATGCTGACATACACTGAGAGTATCTGCATAGTACTCACTGTGTAAGCAATGAGGCTAAGAGATATCAAAGAAAATTCTAATTTTAAAAAGTTAACATCAGCTCATAGTAAACCCACACAGAAGCACTGTCCATTTTCCTATAAAACACATTCTAACCAGAAAAACCTCAAACTACCCCAATAACAACAGACAGGCCAAGGTCCTCAGCTAAGAAATGGCATTTTGCCTCCAAGGAAACTGAAGTCAAGACTTTTATACTGACTATGACTTTGGTTGCTCAATTTCAGCCTGGTTTTAAAGACTACTGAATCATCAGCTTTTTGAAAGCAGGGAGGGGGGGAAGTCAGAAGCTTTTGAATTGTATCAAAACATTTAGGTTTTGTTTTAATTTTGCCTGCAGGGTTGATGCTGTCTCCTAGTGAAGTCAACTGCAAAAATAACAAAGCCTTGTGGAATAAAGGGTTAAACAGCAGTTTTGTACAATTGGGAGGCACACAAAAGGTTGTATAATTTTTTCCACTCAAGCTTATTCATACAAAAAGATCTAAAATGCCTGTTGGATGAACTGGCAAAGCTTGACTGTCTCTAGGGTTATACCTAGAGACTGAGCTCCTGTGGGGTGTCTCAGATACCTAAATCAGCAGAGCACTAACTACAGTTTCTCCCTCAGTGAATAGCATCATTAGGATCTCTTCGCTATTCAACTTATTTTCACATCAGTTAATATCTCTAGTCATCAAATTTTGATCAAACTGGCTGGCAAGTTCAAGCACTGTTGGGATAGGGAACAGGACAGGACCAAACAGAGGATACTTGCCTGAGTTCCACTGCTCTGAGAAACTAACTCAGTATTCAGAAGCTTTGGGAAGAAAGCAGACAGATCCAAATCAACGCAGTGTTTGACAGCAGAATGAAGATTTGTTTTTCCAATTCCTCTTCTGCGGTATCTCTGCTACCAGATGAGCATACCAGCAACAGAGATCTTTTTAAGACAAAAATGAAGAGCCACAGCCTAGAGCATAGCAATCACATCATCACTATTACTTTGGACTTGATTATTCATAGTCTTAGCCACTTCATGGGCTACTGTTTATCCCTCTAGTAGTTAACTAGAAGCTGAACAACAAATGCATTTATTTTAAGAAAGTCTGCATATTAATGTAAGGGATGGAGAAGAACACACCTTTATTGAATTCATTTTGCTAATAAAAAATGAGAGCTCCCAAACCAAGCTTGCCCTCATGAAAAGCAGAGGATTTTTTTTTTGTAAAGCCACAAATGCATTTTACTGAAACAACTGCAGAACAGCCTGTAAAGAGTCCTGACAACTGTTCTAAAAATTAAAGCATGTTTATTGCTCATATGACAATCTTCTGCATCCTAATTCATTTGCTTTTCCATGTTTGTATCCAGAATTTGGGAAACATGCTCTCCAAGCATTGAAACTGTGCTGCAATCTTCATTTATCTTCATTCTCTGAAGCCTGTTCCTTAGGTTTGTGGTTGGTTTTTTTTTTTAATTACTATAAATATTACACACATGCACACAAAATAATTAAGAGTGGAAAGGATTATCTGCCCTAAAGTTCCCTTTAGCCAGAGCCAAACAAATATCTTCTCCTTTGTTCAGAGGAACTATTAAAAATGGTGCATCACCATTATATCAAATGGGGACTTGTGGCTCCTGAAGTCTCCCTTACACTAAACTCAAGTTTGCTAAGGCTGTCTTGGAAATCTGCCTTGGATTACCTGGTCTTTATCATCCTTGCCCACTATCAAGCCCCTGCCCCTCCACTCACTTCTCAAACATAGTCTTCATAGTTCAGTGTCCTGAACACTGTTTGCCAAAGGGCACAACAGAGAAAAAGGATGACAAATTTCATGAACTCAAAGGATCTCTGAAGACTGAGCAGCTCAGTCCTCATTGTACTGCCATCACAGATGTTCCTTCTTATTTAACTGTGGGTATTCTGACAGATAAAACTGAAAGACAAATGACATTTGAGTGTCAAAATCCAAGCCCAGTTATCCGACAGAAATAATTCAGCGCAACTGAGAAGGCAACGTTGTCTCCATAAATTCATTTGACTCTTTGCAACATGGACAATTCCATGCTCCAGATTAGATTAAGCCATTTTTTATTTCTGAAGGAAAAACATAAAGAGGACTTAAAAAATAAACCTTAGAGAACCAATTAAAAAAAAATATGCAAACTACTAGTAACATCTATTGCCTGTAAAGCTGAGTGCTCTTCTGTGAAGTTCCTATCAAACAAATTTTTAATTTAGATTTGTGACCTAAGTCTTCATTTTGAACTTCTAGTGATACCTGCTTTAAGACTTCTTGCTCAGAGAATGCTTGAGATTTGAACGAGTACAATGGAGTGAAGCTCACACTGTCTAGCTTCAACCTGGACCAGTCAATAGCCAGGAAGAACAGAAAATACACTGCAAGATTCACACTACAGCACTTCAATCAACCAGAAGATGACATCAGTATCCCAAACTCATTCTAGAATATAAACTGCTTTGGATCTCTGCTGAAGACATTCTTCTGGCAGAAATTCAATCCAGTACTGAATTTATTGTTACCTTCCTCTATTTGGTGAGCTTTATGGTAGAATATATCTAGGGTATTCCTGAAAAGTGCAGTTTTAAACCAACACTTTTATCACCATCTGGGCCACAGTCATCTGATTAGCTTTACTACCCTCTGAACTACATTTTTAAAACAGCAGTTGACAACATTAACTACTTTTGTTTTACAATCTCTACCTATTGGTAGCAGTGAGATGGGGAAAAGAAACAGCAGCACATTGGGAGAGAGCAGGAGGAACATAGCATTAAAGATGTTTGCCACACTTCCCATTCCCAAAGGATCCTCTGATGCTGAGCAGCAGAGAGCATGCAGCCTCCTAGCCCATGCCGTTAAGACAGCGGACATTAGAAGGACCACTAAGTTTAAATCTATTTTTATTAGCCACTTTTTAAACCCATATGGGTAGTATTAATTTTCAGGCATTGAAGTTGTAGCAGATTTTCTTGTGGGTAGACCAACCCACTCATATGCTCCCACTTCCTTCCATGTACTTTTTGAAGACTTACTGTTGAGAAGTATAAAGTCAGCCCCATGAAAGCTGAGAATGGTTTAAAATTACTCCTTCCTTAGGGCACCAGTTCCAATCTTCTGCCTCTTCATGTTCTAGTCTATTTACAAAAAAAAAACCCAGCACCAAACTTCAAAACAAACAAAAAAACCCACCCAACAATTCCTATCCTCAAGACACCTTTGAGAAGTTCCTTCACAGTTCCAGTGCTTAAAGCAAACACCTGCTTCATTGAGACCTGGAAAACTAAGAGAAGAAAGAGTGAACCCTACACATCCTTCTTGTTTACTGCAAAACAGTCTGATAATTTGCTCTTTGACAGGATCACTGTACTTATCGGTTTGTACTGCTTCTCATCAACCTTCTCTGATGGGAAAAGATGAGCGGTGAGACAAAGTTATCCAGAATGGTCAACAGAACCCTTTTTGACTTTATAAAGCTTCTGTTTCTGCAGAAAACGTTCTGTTTATGAGGTAAACACAGCAGAAGGTAGCTGAAGGGGGAGGACTCCCCCACCCCTTTGATGCTGTTTAAAAGAAATGCATTCTGCAAGGATTACTTTTGTTCTGTGGAAGGGATCCATGAGTAGATCAGTTGACCTTACAGATGCTTCTTAAAGCCCCTCTTCATTCATTCAAGGGTAACCTAGAAATAATTAGTCACATCTTCTAAGAAGGATATAAAAGTTGCTTATGGGTCAGCAAGTCTCTTCAGTGCCTGTTCATATCTGGGCTGCTCTCTCTCTCTCTCTCATCTAATAACCCGTTACACAGAAGAAAGTAAGAAAGCTGTACAGCCAATTAATTTACCAGAAATTACATAGTCTGGACATGTCTCCCTTGTACTGCTCTTCCTCTGTATGCTAAGTATGAAGTTAGAACAGCAGCTTACCAAAAGACTTTGTGCTAAAAACAACGAAGAGTTGTAGCTGAATTATGTATCACTACACCTCAGAAGAAAATATGTATGTAATTTTCAAAGACTCCCAGCATTATATAAAACACAAAACATAACATCAGCAATTCCTCAGACTTCCAAACCATTAAATGTGATTACAAACTGAACAAAATTAATCCATGAGCTCACAACAATGCAGTACTATTCCATTTCTATTTAAAAACACACTGGTGGAACAGTTAACATTATATTTCTTAGTGAAGGATATGCATAGCATAAAAGCCCTATGTATACACAAACACAGGCCAAGACAGATAGCTATCTAACTTTAAAGTGCCAGTATTAAGGAACAATCAACAAGCCAGTGTTGATGTCCTTCAAGTCTAAAAAAAAATATATATATATATTCTTACAAAACTCTAAAAGATGTTGTGTAATACAAACGTTAAGGCTGCTCTATCAAACAGGTTATGTGCCTAACCTACCAAGCAAGACTAGTGTATTTAAAAAAAACAAGAAAATACTGTTAACTAGAGACAAATTCTCCTTTCTGTCTACAATGAGTATAATTTGGATTCAGAACTGTTACATGAGAAATTCCAACAAACTCCACTTTGATATTTTTTTTAGGAGAACCTCTAGTAGAGCCCAGGTGTAGCTAAGCCTCTAAACCACAGAAAATTCAGTTCCTTTTCCCTTTAAATCAACCCCTCTCCCAATTTTATACCAAGAAGGGACATTCACTTTACAAGAGCTTTCACCTCTATCACTGCTTCATGAGAGCAGCAATAAACTCTCAAGCAGCAGTTTGTCAGGCAGTCATTTTATCCTCTGTTACAGAAAATAAAAGGTCATCTTTAGCTAACAAAACTTTATTCAGTGCAAAATCCACCACCTGAAAATAGCCTCATTTGTTCCTCTAATTACACAAGACAGCTTGTCGTCAGCACAGTTCTGTCAAACAAGTTGTATTTACTTACAAAAAATACCTGCAAAGTGGTATCAAAGTGCTCAGAAAACACAAGAAGGTGCTGCTTAGTTAAAAAGGCTTCCAGGAGATCACCACCAAATAAAGTTCAGGTCAGTTTAGCGCAGCAGCTGTGACACTAGATGAAACAGCCCTCAGTATTTCAAAGACAGAAAACATGCCCAGCCTGCATCCTTTTATAATACATAAATTGATGAGCAGACCAATAAAGCCTTTTCTTTGTAGCTCCAAGTTCATCTGAACTTTAAGTTCAGATGTAATAAACTTTTATCCATTGACTCAAGGACAACTTCAGCATGAAAGGCAGGATTTTGGCGACTGTGAATGAAACACATTCAAGAATGCTGTTATAAAAATTAAAGTAGACAAGACCAAGATCTACAATGACCAACTGATACAGCTGGAAAAGAGCTAACTTTCTGGGGACAGCCCTTCTTCAGATCAAGGGGAAAGGATGTTAAGTAAGTATCCTATGTCTTCAAACAGTAAACAAAAAAGAAGTATCAAAAAAAACCCTATTTCTGATGGCAGCCTGAATGACCTACATTACCAAACATCGCAGGAACAACACTGGGCACAGAACAGCATCTGACATGGCCAAGAGTTCATCTCTTGTGTAGTTCTGAGCTATCAAGCACCACTATCAAAGAACTCGTGGTATTGCTCTCCTCAATCCCTTTTGATGCATTTCACCCAAGACACAGTACTAAAGCTTTTAAGAGACGAAGAGACTGGGCCAAAAATCAGTGAATGCATAAACAGAGGAAGACTATAAATCTTGTCCTGCCACTCATACGTGGAGAACAAAGTCAACTTAAACTGGTAGCTGAGAGGTTCAAGTACCCTGAAATGAAAGCATAGTAAGAATTTTGAACTGCAGAAGGAGCTATGAAACTGCCTTCTTTAATAGGTTAAATATCTTCAAGGGATTACAAGTTCTGTCTTGAGTTGAAGGACGCAGGTCATTAAACAAAACCTAACCTAACCACTGTCCTTCAACTTTCTACTTAAACCCCTTCTTTAAGAAGTTCTATATAAAACTATATACTGATGTTTCCAGAACCTCAACGATCATGACTACCTCCAACATCTCACTATCATTTGGCTCCCCTACCTTTCTCTATAAAGTCCTCAGGTTTCAGTAATACCTTTCACTCTTGGAGGACGCATAGTTCACCAGAGAACAGTCAGCAGCAATTTCAGTGCTAACCAATAATGTCTTCCAGGGACTAAAAGCCTTAGCTGCATTCTAAGTTATCATTAGCAGTTCAGCTGCTATTCAGGTCCACAGAAGTTTGCTCCACTAAGAGACTGATCCATTTTGCTGGAGCTGTTTGTAAAGTATCTGTAGGATAATCAGAAAAAACACCACAACCACATGTGCTTACACCCTGGCCCACCAGCCTTTATAGATTCAGTTAAAAAGCAGGTAATTCTGAATCACAACAGTGTCTATTAATCCTGGAAATACAGTTCAAATACTTCTCTGCATTGAGCCTTTCACAAAGTTATCACACAATGCTGTAAAAAACAAACCAAACCAAAAAACCTAAAGATAGCAAACGATGTGACACCATTCCAGCAACTAATCTGAATGGAGACTAAGTAGAAACTTTAGTTGTTAAAGATCTTTTTAAAGGGATAATTTGTGAATGAAGATATAATCTGGAAAACCTCTTTGTGCCAGAGTTAAACAATTCCTTAAGAAGTTTCACATCCATCTCAACTGTAACTCCAGCCTACCAATGGAAGCACAAGCATTTAACACTCCACTTCTGTTATTCTGACCCCTTGTCAAAATAAAGTCCTGAAGAAAAAAAAAAAAAAGTTTGCTGCAAGAACAGACTTTTTGTTGTTGTAAAGTTTGACCCATCCATATGAAGGCCTGAGCAACATAAGCTTTATGCCTGACTAACTTCTGCAGTTTTTCATATTCAAATTATTGTTCTCCAGGAAAAAGACCTGCAGGAAACATCACAGCTATCGTAAGCTGTCTGGCTATTTTCTTAAATATATTCTATTATCTACTTTCTAAAAATAAAATAAAAAGGGGGGGAGAAGTCATAGGTGCAGATCTACAATTTTTCTTACTACTTCCTTTTTCCAGTCTTCTGCTGAGCAAGAAAAAAAAAAACATTGCACAAAAAAAAAAAAGCTGTTCACCAACTGCACAGCAGAGCAGTGGAGCTATACATTAAGGATGTAAAAATAAACGAAAAGAAAGCTCGTATAAACCTTTATTTATGGTCACTTTAGGCGTAACTTATAACAAAGTAGTTGACAAGTTCAGCCATGCAATGTTTTTCCTCTTGGTTCACTGTAGCCCATGATACTCTACTTCAAACAAGCTTATGTGTATTTTGGGAGAAGATCCCAATCCACTCCCAACCCAGGTCTCACAGAACAAAAAATACACTCTAACTACTAACATTTTATATAAACCAAATACACAAGATCCAGCTTGATTTTCAGACTTTCATAACACTGTCAAACCCACCCTTCCTTTACTTAATAGTTGCTGCTACGTAAACATTAAGTACTAACATACTCTGACGCTATAGCAAGCGTCTCCAATGCACTCATCCAAGAAAGCTTCAGGTCTCATCAAAACCTACCGCTAATTGTGCCCAATCCCCCTAGTATTAAATTCTTGACAAGATGGAGGGATGGGGACAACCTTCCTTTCCAATGACTTCCATTTCTCCCTGCTGATAAAACACAACAAAACCAAAAAGAACCCCCACAAACCCCATCGTGAAAAACTTAAAAATGTTCAGTTATTGGTCAGTCATTTCTGCTGCTTCCACAGTAGGAGGCTACGATATTAGGATGTAAATAGAACTAGACAGGAGATTAATATGGTGTGTTGGTTTAAACTCCTGCAGATGCATAATGCAATTCAAGTTTCTAAGTTGAAAGAACTGCAAGAGTTGAAGGAGTTACAAAAATTCACAGAAACTGGACTGTCTGTGCAGTAGTCTTATAAAAAGAGTGAATGCATCACAGGCATAAAAAGGATACCACTCACAGGACAGAGTAAAGAACACATTTATGTACCATAAGTATTAATTTATTCTGTTTTCAATATTTCTTCTCTTCCTTAAGAAATTCTGCACCAGAACAAGTGACTGTCATGGAAGGTTGTGTGTTGTAAAGAAGCAACAGAACCTCCCATTCGCAGTATCTTGATGCCCTGATTACAGCTCACTGTCCTCCATTTGTGAGGCTGACTCTGCTCATTGATTCCACACCCCACCCCCACCAAAAGAAAGATTAATTTTCCAGTCCTCTTAGCAGATACCCACCTCCTACCTTGCCTACACAAAAGTTTTTATAAACTAAAAACCCACACGCTACCAAAAAAAAAAAAAATCCTGGAAGTTCCTAACCCCTTACCAAATATTCTTCTTAAAAAGTTCTACAATTTGCAACCCTACAACATCCTGTAGTAACTGAGCAGGTAATGCTCAGAGCTAGTACAGCCAGTCTTGCAACATAAAAGAAACTCTCTCCTGCTGATTGTTTGACTACAGCACTGGAACTAAGCTCACTGTTTGCACACACAAGAGTACAAAACAGAAAACAGTTTATGCATACTCTGCTACTATCAGGATGTCTCATTCCAGCAATGTTTGTGACATTGAGTTAGAACAGGGACACTCCATCAGGTCTTTACAAAGGTACCCACAAAAACAGGTGCACCAGCTCCACCTCTACTGCAAGTCAGCAGTAACCTCCACTTGTACACCTGCTCCCTGGGACGAAGAGTAGCAGTTCCCCCTGCAGAAACATGAGAGATGTTCCATTTCTGTAAGCTTGGTGGAATCCAGACAAAATTCTACTTTAGATCTAGATCAAATACATAATAACCCTTTATCAATGTCCCTTCAGCTTTTTCCACACTATCATTGCCACCCAGTTTGCCAGCAAGAACATGCAGGTGGGTGTAAAGTGTTGGAATGAACTTCTTCCCTTACAGACTGCCTTAGCTGAATTTGAACTGCCAGCTCCTAGACACCCATTTTGTTTCAACAGAATTAAAGAGAATATTTAGTGGTACAGAACCCACAAATAACCATTCTCAGTCTGTATTCCTTCAACTCCAAAACAGGGAAATGTTTACTCATAGCAAATAAGCATCCTGTTCTAAGCAAAACATTACCACAAATTATTTAATTTATTTTTGACAACACGTAATACAGAGTTCTAAGTCCTGCTGCAATTCCTCTGGTATCAGTACTGACAAAAATCCATAAAATTCAATAGCTTCTGTCCTAGGTAGTTTTTTCCCCCCCAAGAAGGTTTTTTCCCCCCAAGAATTCAAAAAGAACTAAAGAATTTTCACTGTTTAATTCTGTTATTTTGTCCAAAAACTGTCACAATCTTGCTTTTTTTTTTTTAAGAATGCCAATTCTTATTATGTTTAAACTAAAGTATGGGATGATCCTCCTTCCCTACACCTGTAACTATCAAGATATAAATTACCCACCTCCCAAATGGAAGACTAACAAAACTCTCCTGCAAAACCTGGCTGAGGAGTATGTCAATAGGTGCCTGTATGACACTGAAGCTCAGGCTTCTTCTCCATCAATCTCAGTGAGAGAATATTTCTAAAATAAACTTCCCAAGCTAGGAATAAAACTAAGCATACTATCTAGAGGAATAGAGAAAATGTGCAGATGACTTAATTCAAAGATAGACTACATAACTGGAATTAGAATATTTTGAGTTAATCACTGCTACTCCACTCTGGATCTCACCCACACCTTCTGTCACTGCAGAAGGAAGTTGAACAATTTTCCCTAGGAAGAGTATCCTTATCCCTCCAAACTGCAGAATTCCTGTTCTAAAGACATAATTTGTAATATTAATTTCTAAGGAAGCAGATAAATGACCAATTTGCCAAGTAGCTATGAACTAAAATAAAGAAAAAATCTCACATGACTATACAGTCAAGTGACACAATTTGTGTATGATGCACCTGACTAGGAATACTTCCACTTAAGAAATGATCACACAGGAGTAAGCATGAACAATCCTCACAGTAGTATATATGTCCCCAAAACCTTGAGAGCCAGAACTACAGACAGAAAACAAATGAAGTGTGCTGAACTGCTGCTTTTGTACTTGTTTTAAACTCTAAGACTATTAACCCAGCTTGTTAACATTGATAGAAATATCTGGCATAGGACTCAAAGGACCCTTCCTGTCATCAACTCCTACTCCCTACTTCCTCATGCAATCGAGTCATAGTCGCATTAAGTGATAAACATATCACATCTCACCTTCTTTGAGCATCAAAACAGACTAAAGCAGTTATTAGGGGTGTCACATCATTCCCAATACTCTTGATTTATGTCCTGAAGGTTTTTTTAATCCTACTGTCAATACTCTATATTGAAACAACTTTCCTTCTACCTCCCATGTCCTCCTTTTTCCTCTATCCCTATACATACTCCCAGAAAAATAAGTCTGCAGCCAGGGCAAGTTTCTTAACTATAAACCATTTCACAGACTCTCTGGGCAAATGGAGGAGGTTCCCAACAGCTGGAAGAAAGCAAACAGAACTCTTGTCCTCAAGAGGGGCAAGGAGGGAGGGTCTGGACAACTAGACTCTCCATTCCTGACAAGGTGATGAATACCCTGGTAGACATTTCTAAACACAACAGGAGAAGGTGATCAGAAGTAGTCAGTTTGGATATATGAAGGGGAAATCATGCCTGACCAACCTAATTGACTTCTACGCTGAAAGTACTAGCTTGGTGGTCAAGGGAATGTTGTTTCTTTTCACTTGAGCAAGGCTTTCAACGCTGTCTCCAAGGACAACATTCTTATAGACAAACCGATGAAGTACTGACTAAATAAATGGAAAGTAAGATAACCTGGAAACTGTCTGGACTGTCAGCCTCAAAGGGTTGTGATCAGCAGCTTAAAGTCCAGGTGAAGGGCCAGGCACTACAAATAAAAGATTAGTAGGAACATCAATTTCTAAAGGAAAAAGACAACATTCTAGGTTACCTGAATTTTAGTGAGGTGTTTAATATGTCACATCTACATAAGTCCGGCTCACTGATAAAAAATGTTAACCTTTTTCTTAGCAAACCAAGCTGTTGCTATTGACCTGGGTGGACATTAGCTACAAAATACAGATAGGAGTACAAAGACAGCAGTATCAAAAGCACAGCCAAAGTAAACATAAAAGTTTTAGTAGAAAGGCTTGTAAATAGACAGATTTCACATCAAGATCTCAGTTGTCATCTCCTCACCTCTCCAAAACCCCAGATACTAACAGTGATAGCTTACAAAGGATAAATGTATTGCTTTTCCAAGTATCAGAGGTATATAACAATGGGAAAATGCATTTAGGAGGTACAGATTATTACATCACTAAAACTACTTAATAAAATTTTTAAATAGGAAGATTTAACACACAAATAGCAAGGGAAACTTCCTCAAAGTGACATTTAACTTTTGTCAGCAATAGTCTCATCCAGTAATAATAGAAGTTTTGTGATACAGTATTTGGAAATATACAAATATCACTCATCTCACTGCCAGTTGAAAGAATTAAAACTGTAAGGCATACTTGCATCAAAAGGAAAGCCTTCTCACATCTTCTCAACTATAAGGGGCCAAGATGACAGCACTAATATTTCATAAACTGAGTTTTCAGTTCCATACTCTTGTCATTTGTAGAAGTACCTCATAATTTAAGTGCAAATTAAAAAAAAATTACAACCAAACCCATTACAAATATATGAAAATCAAGTTTACTGTTGGATAAAATCAGAATTCTTAATAACCTGCAAAGATTCCTAGAAGAAAAAGACTTCCTGATTTTCAAAGGGATTATTACAAATAATACTTCTAGTGAAAAAGAAAGTGCAGATTTCCTCATATAATCCCTTAAGCACCATGTCAGGCATTCTGATGTGAGAGGAACTGTTTACAGTCTTAGTGCAGTTGTATTTAGTTCTTATTTAAAACTGAACTGACAAATCAAAAAGCCACCATTTTGTACATTTTTACTTTTTTTTGACTACACAGTTGGGGTTTTTTTTACCCCTTTAAGCAGGGACATTAACAACAGTCCTCTGCTCATTTTACTGATTTTTTTCTCAGCTGTATGAATAATTGCTGCATAATTTATTATCCCCTGTAACACGTGAACATTTATTTTAAGACTTTGCATATCCTCTATTCTGTCAATTCTTGCTACTGCAACTTCATTTCCTCAACTGATTTTTAATTTTTCATCTTTTAACATCATTGCAAATATCCATGCCATTGTTGAGAGTTTGTTTTTAATTTTAGTCTGTGTTACATTTCAAGTTGCTATATTTAGGTTCATCACACAGGCAGGTGTAGGTTTAAGATAAGGAAGATCTAATTACACAGTGTAGCATTAAAACACCCCACCTCATATCTAGTGGGTATGAGAAAAAAAAGCAGCAGCAGGTTGTTTTGAGGCTATGTGCTTCTGCGGAAGGTGCCAGGAGATTAATCTGGTTTAATTAAATGGATCACTAGCAGGCCTTAAGTAAGAAGCATGGCCATACACACAACAAGAACATGTTTCTAATTCAGAAAAAACTTTAGGTTGAGCTGAAACTGTTCATGCTTTTTTTTTTTTTTGGTGCTTAATGCACACTTGGAACTAAAACTAGTTCCAAAACCATTTAATATTTCATGACAACTATGTGTGGATAGTGCTTATCTAAAAGGTACACTATATATGAAAAAATATACACAAAGCTAGATTTCAAATATGCTGCATATCTGGAATTAAACTACACAAAGGATGCTCATTTCCTATTAATTTTTCAATACCTTACGCTAGAAGACTGCAAGATTTTACTTGACTCAGATGTTTTCTGGAGGACAGTCATAAAGAACCAACATCTGTACCCAAGATTCCATTCTAGGAGAATGTTTTGTTCCATTTTTAACTGAAAGCACAATATATGCTTATTTCTTGTGTTTCTCTTTATTCTCCTCTACCTATCTTGTATATTTTTTTGGTATAGCTTTTCTCTTCATTACTGTTATTTCTTGATTCCAGTAATAAATACTTACTTGCACGACAGGATCAAGAACAAAGGACCAAATCTAAAGACGTTATACTTGCTTTACATTCAGAGGGCAACAAAATCCAGAAGGGATTTTTTAATCCAAACAGTGCCAACAGACAAAATTTAACTGCATTTACCAGAGGAAACTAGTCTTTCATTTCTCCAGATATACTGTGAACACACTCACGTTCCAAGGTAACTTCACGTATAGAGAGGAATACTGTGTTCCCTATCTGGGTTTGAAATCATAAAATATTAGCAAGTTGCCCTCCAAGCCTCTACTGGTTTGCATTCCTAAGATTCTCTACACTTACATCCATGGCCTCAAGTACAAGGTAGTAAAAAAACTTGTTAGCCACAGACTTCAAAGCAGTGATACAAATTCATGCAGGATAACTCTCCTGAGTTACACTTTATTAACAACCTAATCAAGTAAAGCATTCAACAGCACACAAACAATCCTTTTTTACAAGAAGATTTTGCTAGGAAATCAAAGCAAAAAGGAAGCATCCTGGATGATCTTGGTGTACCACTGACTGTAAAGAATTTACACGTAATACAACCTCAAACAAGACACTACAATAAAGACCTCCCTACTGCAAAGCTTTCAAACAGTGCAAAAGGCCGCCCCATGTTATGATGCAAATATAGAGTACTAAAACCAGGTGGCAAAAGTGAGAGCATTTCTAGTGACATCTATTGTTCATTGCTAAAAGTGGCACCCAGAAAAAAAAGATAAAGTTCTTCAAAACTTGAAATAAGAAAATGCTGTTATTTAAATAGGAGTTCTGATGAATAAAACTTCCTATCTCAATGTCAAACCTCATCTTTATTCAAATGCATTACACATTTTATTCTGGCAATTTTCTAATGTACAAAATTCTTTGAATTTTAATCCCATTATCTAACATGCTCCTAACTCTTTTTGTATTGGTGTTACTGGCAGACCAAATAGGCACATAAAGTCTATCATCATGGTCGTTAATGAAAATACCAGAGGACAAGTCAGACCTCTGTGGGACTCCATTTGACACATCCTTCGCTTTTGACAATACTTTAAGTGTGTTAAAACCAGGTTTCCTTCATTTGCTTCTCCGTTGCATACCGTCAAACCTCTGCTACAGGCAAGCTGTGGTGTATAGCTTTTACACCCTCTATAAAGGCCTCTTACCACACCATAGAAAAAGGTTACCATCTCAAAAACTTGGGCAAAATTTTACCCTCTATCAATACTTCAATGACAAAGTTAAAGAGTACAATTAGGACACTCCCACACCCATACCCAAACTGAAAAGAATCATCTGGTTGTGACTCAGGTTTACAGCACAAATTCTTCAAGTCCCGAATGGAAACTGGGAAGAAGATTCACCACACATCCTTGTTCTAGAAGCTGCAGAAAAAAAACCCACAATCATCCTTATCGTCCCGCCTGCCTGACCTAAACACCAGGCATTTATTTTTCCAGTATTCTCCACAAGTACTTGCCTGCCTGACAACTGCTCTCAGCACTCAATATCATTTAAAAAGTCTTCCTTAAAAGAAAACTTCTTCCACACATAGACTTCTCTTCACTGCTTCAAGCAAACCTGGGTTGTTGGGTTTTTTTCCAGAACAGTCACTCTAAAGTTCCTGTGGAAAGACTACAACTATCAGCTATCAGGCTTTTAACTGAAGTTGCCATTTGATTCAAATGGCAAAAATCAACTACCTCCAGAGCAGATTCATATTGACTAAGTACCGTTAAACTTTAGATACTCACTTGCAAAAAGACACTTTGTGGGTACGAAGCACATTTCAGTAAGAAGAAATAAAGGAATGGATACATAAGCAAAATCACCAATGCAGAATAAGAACAAAAGGCAGCAGACCTGATAAAACATCCAATCCCTTGCTCAACCACACGTGAAAGCACACTACAGTTACGATTCTAGAATTCACATTACAAATGGTGAATAGATGGACAAAACGCTAGGAAACAGAAGACTTCTTCATCCTAACCTCTACATCACAAGTTGAGCCTACAGCCCAAGTGAATTTATACAACAATACTTGGTTAAAGACCAAATGTATCAAACAATAAACAAAAAAGTATTACTTTTAAAGACCAGGTTGGTGGGGTTGATCTTTTTGGCAGGTTTTGTTGTCATTGTTCTGGGGGGTGTGGGGGTGTGTGTCTGTTTTCAACCACCACTGATACAAAAGACAGAGTCCAACGGAGATGAGGGATAGTTCTAGCTCCAGCACAAGTCAACTGTGACCCCAGCCAAGTGAATGTGTCTGTCACCTTCCCTACTACCACATGGAGAGGTCCCTTCCACCCATAAACCACTCATCCACATTTTCTTGCACTGTCCCTCTGATTCACCACTAACATTATTTATGGCTGTTCCTAATCTGTTCTTGACAGATGTATCACACACTGTGCTGAGTCGCTTTAAGCATTAATTATATCACACGCATATTTAACAACTGCACATAAATATCTCAGTTACCTCCTCCCCTTGTCAAAATACACTATTTAAATGTAAAAAAAATCTGTACCTCAACAGGTTTTGTTCTGACCTCAGATTCCCACATGACTAAGCACCATGACAGTGTCAATAAGAACCAGTATTCTGATTATATAAGAGCATGACTACATTGCAAAGCAAGCCCATAAAAGCTGCCTGCTGTCACATCAAGACATAAACGCAAGAAGAGAACTTACCTGCTGGCAAGGAAAATCTTGAGATATCTGTAACAATAAAGAAATACATTTAGAAACAAGGAAAAATTTCTAAAACTGCACTGGCCTAATAACTTTTCTGCAAGGCTGTACTTGTTTAATAAAGCACATTCTCTGAAGCAATTTGCTAGCTACTAGGCATGCCACATGCAAATCAAGAGCATTTTCCTTGTCTCACCCTGTTCATTAACAAGATTACATTTTGCCCACCTAACTGCAGGACAAAGATTATACTGCTAGGCAATGAGCATAATTACTACAGCAGAATACAGGTCACTACTCACAAATTGTTACATATGGATTTCACCATGATCACCTACATAATTTCAGAGCTGAAAGTGTCAGGGTTAGTCTTTGCATACTAAGAGAACATCACTGTAGGTTTTCTTTATTCTTAAACCTTTAGAGAAAAGGTAGCCAAGCTTACAAATGGTTAAGTATGGAATGCAGGAAATAATACTAAAATAAAGGAGTCTGATTTTTCTCACTAAGGCATACAAGATACAGTACTGAACATTTTTACAGTAAATGCCAAGACTGTCTTAAGCTGCAGACAACTTTACAAGAACCACTGCCTCCAAGTCAAAACAGATATTAAAAACTACACTCCTGAAGATAGGTATAAATGCGTAGACATTAAGTTTTTCTAATTAATTATATGAATTATAACATTATATTCCTTCTGCCTGCTTTTCATATATATACTTGCCAGCTCAGTACACAATTATAACTGAGACTTGAGATGCCAATCACAGTTCAGAACAGAAACCAGAACCCACAAAGAACTAGAAAGCAAGAATTACTCAAAGTCTGTAAGGACAAGGACAGGGGACACACATCAAGGGGTTAACAAAAGCTGAAATAAATACATTTTTGTATTTATTTTATTATTATGGGGGAAAAGAAAGGGGAACCAGTAAAACAAATGAGTAAGAAACTGAACTGAACCCAAGAAAAAGGTCTACACAGTTACTTGGTTAAAAGGAGACAGCAATGTTGAGTAACAAATTTGTCATACTGGGTACAAAATCCACAGGGAAACTGAACTTTAACCATAGGTGTTGCAACTGGAACAGATTCAGAGATTACCCAGGCAGATGGTCACTGCTTTGCTACCCATTAGAAGAAATAGCAAGGCTCAATAAATTTATTAGCCCTGCTCTCACCAACAGATTCATAACATCATGCTTGCTTTCATTTACAATCCATGTTTGTGGCTGAAAAGCATGACAACTCGAATACCGAAGAAATACACCTGATATTTAAAGGCAGTCTACTAAAAATTCAAAAATGAACTGTAGGACTAAGGAGAAAACGAAATGGTAAGACAAAGTTGAAACATAACACAAAATGAAAATAGCAACAGGACACCACAAAACAGAACACACTGCAGCCTTTATTCTGGTAGAACAGAGTAAAATTTAAAAAGATAAGAAGGTACATTTAAGAGATGCTCATGATTCTGCCTGCTTATGAACAACACTACCTTACATAAGAAGAAATTCCTCAAGATAGAAGAAGCCCAGACAAGAAGCAGCAAGCAGCATAAACTGCCAGGAAGAAAAACCTGAAGTCACCTCCTGCAACAGCTGCTGCACAGCATCAAGATCAGTGCACATGGAATGGAGCTTTCTTCTGGCAGAAAAATGTCATGGTGTCAATCAATTTGAAAAGTTAACAAATAGAAAAGTTACACCTTTTTGGCTGTTTATATATGTTTAATGGTTTCTATGTGCTCTTTCTATGAAGTCGCAAAAAAATCCCTGCTTGTCACTAAGACATACAATATGAACTGCAGCCACCCAAGTGAAACAACTAAAATTGCAGAGCAGAAAATACAATGTTTTATTTTAATTTTTCTACAGTGATAGAAAACAATCTCTAGCCTTAATAAGTTGAATTTAAAGAACATTGAAAAATTTGTTACTACAAAAAATACAAGCTGCATTAAAATTTTCTTCTAATTCTTGATGTATTAGAAATGTTTTATTGTAGCACTTATTACTCTTGAAGCAGACTATTTGATTAAGTATGCCTGCACAACAGATTTCAAGAAAATAATGGTAAACATAACCACTAGAAAAATACCTTACCATATACACATATATAGGCAGGACACATTGATTTACATTCCAGGAACTTAGTTAGCCATGCAATTTCTAACATCTCCAGGGAAAGCTCTGCAGCTAAGACATGCACGTATCTTTAACTTAAGACAAACTTCATCATATTCTAGTGTTTGTCCCTAACACCTGAGCCACAGGTTCCACTGTGATCTCCTCCTGCACAGGCACCAGCATTCACACAGATCACATTACTGCACTGGGACCTATTCTAAACAGGAGACCTGCAAGATCAGCACCGTTACTATATTTAAGTCAAACAGTGTAATGATTTCTTACTTCCATGTTCCACTGCAAATGAGCTCCATAAGCACGTTAACTGAAGAGATGCTACACCTCTGGGACAACTAAACCGACTGAACAGCTTCCTACAAGTACATGTTCCTCTAATACAATTTAGTGTAAGAGAGAATGTTTCCAATAATTAATTGACACACACTAGTTTTAAAAACAAGTAGGACAAAAAAAATGGAAGCCTGAAGGCCATAACAGTCTACTACTAAAGTGCATTTGTGCAATTTTGAAGTTACTTGTCTCATATTTTTCAAAGATCTCTATTAAGTACAAGGTCCTCAATAGGCTAATGCATCTTGATTCTGGCAAACACCAGCCACTACAGAGATGTAACTCGTAACAGCATAAATAAATCCAACAGTATCACAATTCCAAAAATACACGTAATTTCAATTTTGTGTGCTTGCGTAAGTTACATGTTCATTACCTTCATGTGTTTCTATCAGACTCACATCAGGAGCTTACCTTTTTTCTTACCCTTAGGTTTACCCAGCTCACTCATCTTTTCTGGCTTAAAACTTCTTAGCTTTATTCTCCAAATATGTTTTTCATTTAGCATCTAACACTGAAAAGATTAGTGGATTCCTGCAACGTTTTAATAAGTTTATTTACTGAGAAGTAAACTGAGACTATGCATTTAGCTAGCTACTCATTTCAGATCACATTTTCGGACTTGCCTTCTTAGCTGTGCAAAACCTTTCCCTTTTTGAAGCACCTTATACATTCAGATCTCTATAGAGGACGAAGTAATTCAACACTGAGATCTGAAGAGAAAAAAAAACCAAACAAAATTAGGCTCCAAACCAGATTTCTGACTATTGAGGGGAGACTTGAGAGCATCTTGGGGAGCTGTCCTGTTGGTAAGGATTCCCTCTTGCAATGAAGATCTGGACTGATTTTCCTCCTACAGCACACAAACCTCATTTCCAGCTGCAGAACATAAACCAACCTTAATTTCTTATCTGCTCCAAAGTAGGTCTTCAAAGTGAAATTAAAAATTAATCAGATTTCACACACTTCTACTCCTAGTGATACATTCAATGGACCAGTCATGTTCTGCATTTATATTCTTACATGTCTTACTGTGCTACTATGTAAGGAGCAAACTGTCAGTTTAAATAGAAAGAAAAATAATTTTCAGACCATATTCTTTACAAACTTTTACATACCTGGTAAAGGTTAACCAGTTCAAGGAAAACTGTTATAATCCCAAAGAGATATTGGGAGAACAGAGCAGATGGAGTCAAGAGATCCTTTCCAACCAAGGTTTCTGTAATACCATACATAGATGACAATAACACAAAAGAGGCTGTAACAACATCAGAGGTGCTACAAAATAAGGAAGTTCCTCAGCCAAACAAAACAACTTGTCAAGTAAACGCGTTATCTATATGAATTCACTGAGGAACAAAAAAACCCCTGTGTTTTAAAGAAAGAACACTACTATTACTTCTATATGTACTGAGACAGTTTGGGACAATATAGTCCTCAAATAGGCTTTGTGGATCCCATCACAAATAGTTTTTTTTCTGCTATCTATGGATGCCTTGAGTACCGGATGTCTCCAACACTGTCTTTGTTTTCATGAAACTGCATTTTGCCTTGCAGAGTTTTCTCAAATGTCTTTGTGGAAATGGAGCTGCAACATTAAACCTTCTTTCCAAGAACAACATCTAATCATCGAACACAGGAATATTTTGTGAGCCTCATGTTCCTACGTCAAGGTAGAATGAGAATATGGCTCCATGGACAACTACAGAGGCTAAGACTCTCAACCCATCTGCAGCACTAATCCCTTTCGAGAGCTGTGGTAAGCAGCAGACCACAAGAAATTTAATCCTGTTCTCCTGCAGCCAGAACTGACTGACTAACCTAAAATGATTCCCTTTAAATGAATTCAGATATTCAGTTCATGAGCCAATCTCATTCCACTGAAGAGCAAAGGCTTACAGCACACATGAACCACACACCACAGACTCCAGGAAGCAGAGTAGCACATGTCATTTGACAACAATCCTTCCAGCTGAATGAGGAATAACGCAGACTCAACATAAAATGCAGTTTTACTATTTATTTACCAGTAACAAAATCATTTGGGAATACACTCATGTATTCAGCTTTTAGCCTTTGCACAACTGATGCTGAAGAATGTTGTCTTAGAGCCTGCATTCAACAGCCTAGAAGTCTCCCTTCCTATTATTCTCTGGCAGGCTAGAAAGGCAGCTGGATGTTCCTCTAATCTTTAATGAAGTTGAGATCTCATTATTTATGTCAAAATATTTTTTTTTAAAGAGCAAATATGTAGGCAGAAAACAAAGGTCACCTTTCAAAAAACTGCTTTGTAAAATTACATTTCTTGAGAAACTCAAGGATTTATCCACGATCATCTCACCTATTGAGCAAAGACCTTGGAGTTATGATTAATTCATTCTGACAGAACACCAACTAAGGAAAAGCTGTTAAAACATTTTACAATATGTTTAAAAGATTGCATAAACCACCAATTAGATTGTTCTAGATATGCATTTTTTTTCCTTCATCATTAAAACTGCATCCCTTATTTCTAACCTATTTCTAATTTAACAACCTGCAGAGCTGAATTATAACGGCCCTTTATAATATCATTTCCCATTTTTAGGGCAATTTTAAAGAGTGACTCAAAATCTTTTCTTCTAACAGTTATGTAGAATGAGAGGCAGAAGTGGCACATATAAAGGCTCATTTTTCTAAACCTTTGATCATCCTTACAAGTTTTTAAACGTTCAAACTGCTTTTGCTTTCAGTAGTTTCCCCAGTTTACAAACACCAATACCTGACATAGAATTCCCACTTCACTCATAACAGCATTAAAAAAATATCATTTGCTTACTTGGGGGGGGGGGGGGGGCTGAGTGGGGGTAAAAAAAAGGTAAAGA
>JAVJGJ010000037.1:86500022-86518209 GCA_035590215.1 Microhierax caerulescens | reverse complement strand
TCAAGGTTTGGCCTCACCAGTTGTGAGTACAGGGGGACAATCACTGCCCTGGTCCTGCTGGCCACACTATTTCTGATGCAAGCCAGGATGCTGGTGGCCACCTGGGCACACTGCTGGCTCATGTTCAGCCAGCTGTCAGCCAGCACCCCCAGGTCCCTTTCTGCCAGGCAGCTTTCCAGCCGCTCTTCCCCAAGCCTTTAGCGCTGTGTGGGGTTGTTGTGACCCAGGTATAGGACTCGGCACTGAGCCTTGTTGAACCTCACACAGTTGGCCTTGGCCCATCCATCCAGTCTGTCCAGATCGCTTTTCAGAGATTTCTGACCCTCAAGCAGATAAACACTCTCGCCCAGCTTGGTGTCTGCAAACCTCCTGGCAGGTGCACTTGATCCCCTTGTCTAGGTCCTTGCTAAAGATACTAAGAAGAACTGTCCCCAATACCAAGTCCTGCAAAGCACCACTTTTGACCAGGTAAAGAATAAATAACTAGCATCAGGAAGACAACAAAGAATCCTTTATGAGCTGAAGCAATTAAATATCATTTATGCATTCAGGGTTTCTGGATAATGTTAGCAGAGTCATTTAGTCAATTTTTCTGCAATCACCATGCTTTTCTGTCATGGACACATTCCTT
Organism: Microhierax caerulescens; assembly: GCA_035590215.1. Lineage (NCBI taxonomy): Eukaryota > Metazoa > Chordata > Aves > Falconiformes > Falconidae > Microhierax > Microhierax caerulescens. The sequence goes on along the minus strand of JAVJGJ010000037.1, from coordinate 86,517,578 downwards.
GATACCTGGAGGGTTAAATACAGAACTGCCAAGTACTTTCAGGTGCTATTCAAAACAGTGAGATTTCTGGTTTGAGTGCACATTTTAAGCATCACAACAGAAAAATGGCACATCTGAGCCGGGACCCAGAATTTAAACCTTTGATCCTAAGTTCTGTGACTCCTTCCAATACAGATACTAATAATAGTGTAAGGTGAATGGATAAGGCCAGTACTACCATGGCAAACTTAACAGGAAAAATCCATACTGTAAGAAAAGGACTTGAAGAGTGCAGTGAATAGACAAGTATATTTTTGGTACCAAAGAAGTTACTGGTTTTGTAGAACAAAGTATGTGATAGTATAACAAAAACACTTACGTGACACACATAAAAGCTTAACTTTCTGCAACATGAATACAAGACTTAAAATGACAGTTATAAAGCAGCTGGGTAAGCAAGAGATTCCATGTATTTTTCTGTCATTTCGACTATTTGCATATATTATACTGATTTCAGAGTAAGTAGCGCTAATGTCTTCCCCCTACCGAATCCCCACCCAGAAAAAATACACGTACTTCAATGTAAACCTGAAAAGTCAGAAGTACTTGCAATTTACATTTAAGATCTTTTGCCGTTTCTTCCTACTTGCCATTACATTTCACCACCTTGTTATTCAAGGTGGTGGGTGGTTTTTTTTATAAACTGGTTTTCTATAAAGTTATCTAGGAAGGTATTGCAAGATATTTACCTAACAAACTAATAAATACTTAGTTGTCGTGTTTTTACCAGACTGTGACTCATTTCAGCCTTCTATAAACCACATATCCCGAAGAACAAATGGCTTCAGTGCTTTTTTGACTATGACATCACAACAGTCATAGCTGTTCCTTCTAAAAGGTCAAACAAAATGAAAGGAAGCATAAGAAAAAAAACACCAAAATCATAGGTCTGATGTGTAGGCCTTTATACATGACAAACTGAGGAGGGGGACCTGTTTTGCCATCCCCCGACACTTTGTTTTCTTGATCTCCCACACTATTAGTTTTCCATGTTCAAAAAATATTTCTAAAATGTCTACGCTTCCATCTGAATCTTAATTCAGAAATAACATAAGGCAGCAAGCTTTAGTCTTAGTAAAAATAACAGTACTGGTGCTTTTTGTTCAAACTGAAGTACTTTGGGTTTCTTCCCGTTTAGGTGTCAAAACTGAAGACGACTATTTTTTTTAACCACTCAACTTAATCCTTGCAGTGGTGAAAGCAGACAGAATTCCTTGGAAAAAGCTAATCACATAATACAAACAAACATCATCCCACACCAGAAAAGGAAAGGGAGAAAGTAGAAAGGAGAAGCAATTAATCACCATCAACTTGAAAACTGGAGTTTAAGCAGGGCTGACTAATACCCAGATCACTCAGTAAGAAGTTAAGCAAAAAAAGTTACTGAAGAATAAAAAACATCCACCCCTGCAAATTTAGATAGATGTAACTGACCCTCTGCTGCTTCCTGAAGGTGAAAATATGGAGAGATCCCAGAGAGGCAATACTCTGAAGCTGAACTGCAAGATAACAGCATGAAGCCCCAGCAAAGAGGCCTAGTCCATGTGAAATGCTAGCAGACACACCTCGTTTGTTCTCAAGTGTATTACAGCCCAGACAAGGAAAACATTAATGTAGTCTAAAAGAGGTTATATATAAGTCTTAAACAAGGCTCCCTGCATCAGCAAGTTAGATGTGAAAGTGTTCCTGAAGTAGCAGGAGATGAGTTTTGTTATCTGCCAAAGCCTAAGCAATGGGAAAAAAAAAAAAAGTAACATAATACAGGCTCCCAAGCCACCAACAACAGGGAAAGCTGTAGAAAATAAATTAAAAAAAACCAACAACAAAACCCACAAACCAGAAAATAAAAAAAAAAAAGGAAGAAAGAGGATCCAACAAATTATTCTGGCCACCCTTAAATGTAAGAATATTCCAAACATCTACGTATGTCAACAGCAATAAAAGCAGAAGTCAGAAATACCAAGTATACTGAGGAATAAAACTGAAGTTTGCAAATATAACCATTCACCCTGGAAGAAAAGGAATCAAGGAATCAAACAAGGAATCAAAAAAATGGAAGACCAGAAATAGATTCCTGTAATACAAAGAATACTGTGGCTCTTCAACCTCCTTACTCCCACTTACAGCTAAACTACTTAAGATTAGGCCAAGTGCCCCTACAGTGAAGATTTTGCTTAACACAGATTTTTATGTATTAAAAAAAGCAAAATATGAGAAAAGAAATTCATTAACCTTTCACTCCAACATGTCGGTCTGGTCAGACAACTTCCAGCTAAGTAGGTTTGGTAGGTGAAGAAACACCTTACAAATTCCTCCCATGCACAATAAATTACTTGCTGCACAAGTCCACCCATCTCTGTATCCCTCAGGCTGAATGAAAGGACCATAAGTGGGATGTCAGAGAAAGGCCTGTTCTAGGAGGCACAGGGAAAAAGAGAAACCAAGAAATTCTGTTTTAACACCCACTATTAAAAAAAAAAGATACATCTCAACTGGAACCGTTTTACCCAGACTAAAAGCCTGTGTGAAAGTGAAATCATTAGCTGTTCGACATACCTTAAGTAGACTTTCCAGCTCTCAACAGCTGGTGCTCAATACAGGATGAAACATGAAATCTGAAACAAACATTTAGAATTTATTAGGATGTTTTCATGACCTAACATCAAAGCAGTCAAATATCCAACAAACATAAGAGCAAGTAGCTGATATTCTTACTATGAAAACTAAATAACCTTCCAAAGGAACAAGCTCCAGTACATACCCTACTTTACAAATGCAGATTATTTAGCTAGGAGTCCTCAGGGGAAAAACAAAAAAAACCCAACCCAAACACCAAAACCAGAAAAACAAACAAAAAGAAAACACGCAAAATAAGTTCTTAGAAGTAGAAGCCAGGGCTTACATTTGAACTCAAAATAGATACCTCAAAGCAAGTTGCCAGAAATCCTGTAGGTCCCATCAAAGCAAGCTACAAATCTGACAAGCTGTATGGTTTCGGTATTTTGAAGAAGGAAGGTTAAAGGATTCTTAAGTGAACCTTTAATACAGCTAGCATACATTTAATGGCAATAATTCAATGAGTACTGAAAACCCTACTGAGTGATTCAAAATGCTAGCAGCATCCAGATCTAGAATTAGAAAGAGTGCTTCCCTGGAGAAAAAAAAAAATGTGTGGGAGGAACTAGTGAAAAGCATTTATTTCCTCAGGGTATGTGCATCACAGGACAGCCACACCAGTTTTTAGCTAAAGTAACAAATACATACAGATACAGCTCCACACACACATATAATACACTGTCCAGAAACAGTTGTGGGTTTTTTCCTTTAAGGAAATGATCAATCTGAAAGAACTCCAGAATCCAGTAATCTACAGTTAGTGTTGCTACTTGGCTAGTTCGTTTTGCTCTTTTGCCTCTCAAACAAATATATACTATAGGGAAAGGGCAGTACCAGTAGAAAACCTAAGCTTGCATATCAAGCATTTAAAATTTGACTTTTAAGAACTGTTTCTAAACCTTTTTTAATCTTGGCTACTTAAAGTGTTTCCACACACAAAGGCCAGAAGATTTCCAGAACAGAAGAGACCTGACAAGATAAAGTAACAAAAAAAGTAACAAGAAACTGTGGAGAATTTTTTTAACTGTTCATCTAAGCTATAATAAACTGAAAAAAAAAGAAAACCAAAATACTTGAATTTCTACATGAAAGCCACAGTAATTAGCCACAGACACTCACCCAAAACATACATTCATACCATCAGAAAAAAATATCACTGCGACCTCAAACTGCTTTTATGGTGGCACGTAAGAGGAATGGCACTGCCTCAAAATACTAATTTTAAAATAACACAGAATCTGTTACATCAGCCTGCTGTCCCATTATTTCTAGCAGTCTGAGCAGCAACAACAGCTTTCTTGATAGTCATGTCTTCTCTGAATATTTTTATGAAATTAGTCATGATTTGGGACAATTTGTGAAAACACCAAGGATTAACACAATGGGAATGACATCATGACAAACCCTTTATGAAAAGGGAAATTGCTCATGAGGCACTCAGATTAAGAAACCATGCAGTTATTGAATCAATTAAAGATGTTTTCTGATACAGCAAAAGCTACTTTTAATTTCCAAGGCCGACAGTAATGACCTTTCCCCACTCTGGGAAGTTACGTCAACAGCACCCTTAAAGCATTTGTTAAAATAGTTGTTTGTGTAATACCATGGGATTTGCTCACATGCAACATCAAAAATGCACCAAACACAAATACTAGAAAAATATTATTTTAATTGCTTAGGCATCAATAATGCAAACAGAAGCATATTCAATTTTCCACACAAGTTATCCCTCTGATTTTCAATAGAACTACCCATGTGTGTAAAATTCAAGGTACAAACACATGCCACTGTGATTTGATGTTGGATGGCAACCCCAGAGCACAGATAAAGGACCTCTCTTCTCAGCATTAGCTACTAGGAGAGTAATGCAGTCAGAGACAATCCAAATAGAGGACCATCTCCATTGCACTGACAGCTGTTTCCAGGCATACCTTCTCAAGATTTGCTTTTGCAGGTTACTTCAACAATTACTTAAGAAGCAGGTGGTAACCAGAACTCTCCTTGGTAACTTGAACTCAAGTTTGGCCAGTTGTACCACTTCTTAAAATATCAATTAGTCTCATTCTAATAGGGATAAATGCTGAAAGCTTCTAAAGTAGTCAAAAGGAGATTAAACTTAAGTAATGGTTTGGGTTAAGCAAAGTATTGTGATTTTATTTCCACCTTTTGTAAAAGAAGAAATAAGAAAACCTATGTACCTTATAAAATGGTTTCTTTAAAAAAAAAAAAAAATACATCTGCTGGGGGGTGCAGGGTGGGGAAGGAGTTTTTCATAGCTTTTGAATTTTTTTTTACCTTTCTCCACAAGGAAAAGGTTTTCAATAAACTGACAATATTTAAGTTTAACACCTCTTTTGTTGTGAAAAACTATTCCTTTTCAGACTTTTTCCAACTGGCTGAAAGTCATCCATTGGTCCAGTTTTATATGTTCCCTTATCTTTTTTACTCAGTTTTACCTATCACTGTCTTACCTTATTTTCTTCCTAAAAATCACATATACACCTTCCTGGTTTTCAAGTAAAAGAGCACATACTTATAGATCTAAACATCCATATAGACCCTCTGAAATTTTAAGTTTTATCTTCCAGTATCATTCCATTCCCTCTCCAGTTTGATTTCTTCACCAAGCATACACCACTGAAGACATGAGCCAATTACTAGCATTCAAGAATAAAAATCTTAAAGTATCTTCTAGGCATGGAGTTGATCCCTTAGCTTCCACATGTTTTCTGCTACTTTTAAAGCTCTTTGAACATGTTAAAAAAAAATTTGTCCTCTTTGCTCTTTTCTCATTGGTCCATTAATTCACTCTTAACAAATTCCTCTCCTAATTCTTCATTCCATTTTAATAGAGCAATTCCTCATCTCAAGCCTCACAAAGCTGAAGCTGGACCACTAAAGATCAACATTACTCGTTTCACTTCCCTCTCCTTCTACCTCTGATCCACAGCAGCAAAGCAAATAAAACAATTTGGTGTGATGCAACATTTTTATCCTTGTAAAACATTTAATATGATCAGATCCGGTCTCAAGTGATACCCCATTGACACTACAGCAAGTAACAGGAAAACACCACAAAAGATCAAGCTAGACAGGAAAGACTTCAAGGGCTCTGCCAATGCAGTGGAAGAACAGCAACAGCAATTTCTGGGCACAAGTAGTATTTTCTTTAGCAGTTTCTGCAGTGTTGTTATTCCTATACACATAGGTTTTTAGGTACTCTCCTATATCTTGCCTTAACAACTGTATATACACAGCTCCTCTACATTTCAAGCAATGAGTGTAATGGACCTGCCTGGAACATTTTGAGCAGCAGGACCAAGAAACCTATGCAGAACAGTACAACACAGCCCCGAGTACAGCCTACTAACAGATGACCTACAAATGGCCTTCAGGAAAGTCCCCAGAACAGTCAAGGCAGTTACTGAATTCTAGACAGACTCAGAGGCACTATTTGCATGGACAGAATGCTGTGAAGATTTAGTAGTCTTGAAATCCTAAGTGTTTCACCATAATTGATGTACAAGCACTAACTTGATCTTAACATTGCTTAGTGGCTTGGACACCAGAAGAATGTAGTCCATAAAGCAGAATTTGGAACAGATTCATTAGACCCAAACATAGATTCAAGCATGTCACCACAAAGCATACCTGCTGTATGGCCACTGTCAGCCTCACCACCAGTAGTTCTACAGAAACTTTTAACCAGATCATTGTAACAATCGGGGGAAGAAGGGCAAGCTACAGCAAGATCTCAATTCCACATCATATTAAAAACACACAAACAAAAAATACAGGAGCCTGTACTTACTATTACCTCCTAGTTGTAAGGCAAATCACACAAAATCAGCTATAAAGACCAAGATTTAACAATGTAGAACACAAGTCCAACATAACATTTAAAACTGCTGTAACAGAGACAGTCCAAAAAACTATCATATTTCAAGTGACAGCTGTGCATTAAGTACTCACATTATATGCACATGGGCACCACAGTTCCCCCCTCCCCATTTCATTTTGATTATGCTTCAAATCCTTTCTCAAGACTCACTACTTTTATCTTGCCTTTCCAAAACTGACCTCAACATATGCAACCCACAAAATCTTGCCTTATTTTTATACTTCTATCAAAAGTAAAGTATTAAAGCAAGCATACTATGTATACATTCATTTTCACAACTTACTGCAGTCCTCACTCTTCCTGTACTTCCACTCAGTGATCTCTTGCTTGGTTTAATATGACCAATGTTCTATTCCCACTTGAGAATTCAGTATCTATTTCAACAGAAATAACAAAGACTTTTGAAAGAAAGAACTTCAATGCAAGTGCCATTTATCTCCAAAGAGCCACACAGATAAATACATTATAGAACTCCAAAATTTGTTTCCTAGGAAGGGACGCTCCTGTGTTTAATACTCTTCTTGGATTATGAAACAGTTTAAAGGTTTTGTTTGCCTTTAAGAGAAGAAAAAGCCAATTCAGTTGTAAAATGAAGCAAATGATACACACTCCTGTCTTTAAGATTCCCTCTTCCCTTCTGATGAAAAGAGAGCAAGGCATAAAAGTAGCTGTTGAACGCACTGAAACAGCATGAGACAAGCAGTACTGCCACCACACAAAGAAACTCTCCCGCTTCTACTAAGGTTGAATAAGCAGGGGCTTATAGCCTATGACACAGCCAGACTTTCACTTCATTTAAATCCCCAGCTGAGAATTAATCATCTATGCTGCACACCACCTTCTTCTAAAGGTGCCTAACCTCCTAAAGAAATCCACTTGTTGTTTATTTCACACAAGTAACAAATTTCCATCAACAAGGGCATGAAATCCTGAGTAAAGCAGCCCAATTTCTTATAAAGATGAAATACTGATGCAAACTCCAGGCAGAAGTTCGGGTCAATGTGTATTTGGTGTTGTATCCCGCTTCTTTGACTCCATTCTTCGACTAAGTTTTACAGGGGCACCGACTGTTCTATTTTTGTTTCTGTCCACAACCCAAGAAATACAAGTAATAAACTCAATCTAACATTCACAAAGCATTCAAGAAGAGACAGTCAGAATATTCCCATAGGAAGTACATGCCATATAGGTTTTTTCCCCTATTTATCTTATAAACTTTGATCCTTTAACTGTGCCATCAAAATACATGGGCAAAACAAAAGGAGTATTATTCACCTCCAGAAATGCATTTTTTTTTCCTGATAACCATTGATTAATTATTATGTCCAAAACCATTTATGTACATAAGCACTGCTATCATATGCCTCAGGGCAATCCTCCTCCTTGGAGGAGGTCCCCCCTGCCACTGGCCAAAAATCAAACAATTTACAAAGCCAACGCTAAACAAGAAACTCACAAAAATCTGAAATTATTAGATTATCCTGATAATGAGGATTTAGTATCTGGTCTAACTACATGCTTTTACAACTGATTAAATAGAATTTAATACAAATGATGAGTAAGAGATTTCCCCTTGTCTCCATACCACACAGGTGGTTTTTTAAAAAAATTACCTTAGTTCCCCAGACCACAGCAAACTGCTTACAAAAAAAAAAAAAAATCTATACACATGGCACAGATGTACACTCTTAAGCTTCACCTTATAGCTTAAAGGCTCTCGGATTTAGCGCTAAAGTGTTAATTTCAGCAGCTTCTGCCTCTGATTTTAACAGTGATTAAAAAGCTCTCAGATCAATGAGTTTATTCTTTACTTTCCTAAGGAACATCTCAAACGCTGGGTGCGTCATTAATATCAGTTTCCAGCAGAGGCTGTGCAAGTACAGACAGCCAAGCATACCACATTGTCTTCACACACATTTTCACTGAAGATTACTTAATTCTGTTTCCCAATCTCAGTAGTGATTTATTTCTTCCATGACAAAATGCTCAGAAATATTTTGATTTACTTTAAAACAGATTAATTCAAGCTACAGTTAAGAGGAAGCCTACTGGTACAACATCAAAATACAATCTATCATATTGAAGAGTGAAAGACATAAAAAGAAAGTACAGATTCACCAGAAGTTCCTGTTAATTCTGAAAGCAAAGCTCAATTTATTAACATGTAATAAAATAAAGTCATTCATTAAAGAGCAATACCCAAAGAAACAGTAACAGTCATCCTCTAAGGCCACTTTATTCATTTGTTTGCACAGTTTATAAGTCTTGCATGTTTTCTTCCATGAAATTTTAAGTGCACAAAAAAGGCAACTAAACTAACTGTTCTAATATCAGCAACCGGTTTATAATTCTGTTTTTCAATTATATCTGAATATGTATATTATATTCAGGTAATATCTGCATCTATAGAAGAGCATGATAGTGTAATTTATGGAAAAGATCCTCTCCCCATGACCTTTACAGCCACAAGTGAGAACAGCATTCCACAAAGAAAATACACGATGCTTTGCCTGCAACAGATTTACATCAAAGCTGCACAGTCTCAGGCATTAGCTAACAAGTTCACAGCGAGGAGCTGCTTACAAGAGCTTGGAGAAAAATATCAGTTGCTGGGGGTTACTATCAATTACCTTTTGACTATTGGCATAAACCTGGAAATAATAACTTCACATTCTTTACCTGTTAATATCACTAAAATCAGTGCCAGACAGGACTCAAGAGGTCATCTTGTCAATCTGCCACTCCTGAGGTGGGGATAAACAGCATCTCTTTTCTGACAGATACCTAATTTGTTAAAGTCTGTCATTGACATCAGTCCCCTCCCTAATCTATTCCAATGGTTTGTTCCTCTTAGCATTAGAAGTCTACCTCCACAAGTAACCCAAGTCTTCAGTCCTATTATTTGTCAACTATTTCTTGGTTTAGCTCCCCTAACGCTTTATCTTCTTCATCCTTGTTGAAGCCTAATGCATAAGTGCATTACTTAATGCATAACTTAAGACCACACTGTAGGAGATAAAAAGTTAACATTTCTATTTTTTCATTTCTTGTGTGTGTCATTCTTGGATATCTTCTTCTACTGAAAGCATCCAGAACAAATGAAAACCCTTTCTCTACACAAAATTGAACACAGTATTCTAACTAAACAGTACTGAATTCAGTTGAACAGTTACGCCAAGTACTTACTCCCTTGCTACACCACAGTATTTCTTTTTCTGCACCAGCAGAACAAGGTTAATCACAAACTGAGCACCAATCAATAACCTGCACATCTCAGCTTACTCACCTCTTTCAGAACTTGAAAAGTATGCTTCAAGCAGACATTTGAACAACAGAATTCAAAATGCACTAAATGCAGAATAGGAAGAGCAGCTTGAGTTGAGAGGCACCAGAAAAAGTACAGAAAACAGCCAGCTTTGTGATTTATACAAGCTAAAGTGAAAATAACAAGATAATTAATAAACCAACTGGAATCTAGAAGTCTCCAGGACATAGTGCTTAAGCCTGAAATAGAAAATGAGAGCTGATAACAATTCCAAATTACTTCTTTAGCCATTAATTAAGAGCATTCCAATAATGGTGCTGTTAACACAAGAGTGAGAACAGAAACTCTAATTTGTAACATTTGCAAAAAGCTTCACTGCAAGCAGGAGACCTTTGTGTGTCAGTCGTGTATAAAGGTTGCCTGGGTGAAGGCTGGCAATAGAAAACTAGTTAAAAACTGAAAAAAAAAAAAGTCTTCAATAATGATCAGAAATGGAACCCAGAGATTAAACCCCTCCAACTTGCAGCTCATCACTTGGGATACACATTTTTATATGCATATTATCAACCAGCTTTTTCCCCCCTACGCATAAAATAAAATGCAAGTGCATTGTATTTAGTGAATGCAAATGCATTTCTGAGTCACACCTCATGAAAGGTTAACAAGTACACTAACAAATGTGAATTAATTGCAATGACCATGCCAAGGTTCATTCCAAGCACTAAGATGGCACCTTAAATGAATAACTTCGATCTAATATCATGGTTTCTGCTTTTCCTCATGAAAGGTATTTCAAACTCCTCTTCAAAAAGCACTTCAGAATTGTCACGTGTTCCTGTGGCAGTGGACAACACCTGAGCAAAGCACCATTCTTATTTTAAGAGGGAATAAACAACAGCACAGCAGTTAAATTAGTTCAGTCATCAAAAGGGAAAAAAAATATGCCACAGAAGAGGTAGAAAGAAAATTCTTGCCTCTTGACTTCCAATATTGTGGCTGTACCAGTGTTTCCTGCCTCTTTCTACCACTGGTTAACAAAAACAGTAGTATCAGACACAAGAGGTCCTAGGCACTGGCAAAAATACCTCAAGTTCTGAAACTTGCTGGGGGAAAGGAAGGTAAGCACTTATACAAAATTAAAGAATTCAAGCAACTGAACTATGAAGGTACCTGTAACACTTTTGTGTGCTACTACCCAAGCAATAAAATCACTTATTAAGAAGTATCTCTGCCTTTAAACAGCATCTACTACAGAAAAGCATCAGTAAAGCAGCAAAGGGGATGAAGGAGGAGTCTGCTAAAACCTGAGGCATAAGCAGGCATAAAAGAATGACAAGAGCAGCCAGCAGCAGAAGGAATTTCTGCCTGAAGATATTAGAAATGGGGGGGGGTGGGGTGTGTGTGACACGTGACACACACAATGACCAAGAACCAGTGAACATCTTTGTTAATTAACCAACATATAAAGGAACTGTACTCTTTTAAATACTAAATTTCTCTCATTTCTGTAGTAGTCTTTACTTGAAAAGAGTGGGCAATTAAAACTCCAGTATTCTAAACCAGAACATGACAATTTTTCCCTCAGAGGACAAAGATTACAACTGCCTCGTCCAAAATAGGAAATCAAGAACTGATCCCTGTGTGAAAATAAAGTGGCAGTATTTTTTATGCTTTCACACCATCTTTCATAGAAAAAGAAATTTAAAGATTGCCTAAAATCAGTTAAGAGGAAATTATCTTTAAGATCACAGAATTCCTGAACCTCAATACTACAGAGTATTACTGAGGACAAACTTGCCTCAGCATTCACGCTGAATGTAAAACCTACAGCAGACAGGATGAAACACGTATTGATTGATACCAATCTCCACCACTGGGTATAACTCAGACATTGGTATTTATAAGTCTCTTACTAGCACTGTCAGCAGCAGTAATGTTGAAGGCAATGCTAGGAAATCAAGAATCAAATGTTGATGGACTGGAGACCTTACTGGCTACCGGACATCCCATGGACTGTATCAGCAAACACCCCTTGCAGCATTAAGACCGATCTGGGGGAAAAAAAAAAAAGCTATGTATCTGGTTAAAGAGGTGCATTAAGATCTGCAAAATATAGCATTTAGCTCATTTTGAGCTTCTGCTACCCCCTTGCAACCAATTACTTGCTATCCTAGCAGCAAGAAAGCAAGGAAAGAATAGCGGCTCCTGCTTCTCATATTAATAAAAAAAAAACACCACAAAACAGACCAACAAAAAAAAAACCTAACCAGCTGCTGCTTCGAATCCTTCCCGTGAACTTGAATGGGACTAAAGGCAAAATTTTATCTGCCTTCCAAAAGATACTTCATAGCCTCAGATGGTCTGCTCCTCCTCCCCTCCCCCAAAACAAAACAAAAGCAGGAATTGCACATTTTCATGTGCGGGTAAACAATGAAAACCCCCAAGCATGGCAGCAGGAAGCAGGAGCAGTCAGCAGTCGGTAGAACCCTCTGACCTCTTTTACTGTCCCAAACAGCAAGAATAGCTTCGGCTCTATCACAATCCTCTGCAAAGGCAATGAAAAGTGCCTCATTTAAGGACTCTTGACATATACAACCATCTAAACACGTCTAAATTTATTGTTTATCAACATACCGAGAAGGATAGCAGTGACAAGGAACATGTAATCTCCCATTACTGTCTCCAGGACAACTGATGCACATGTTTTGCTTTTACGCTTCTGGTCAAAAGGAAGCAAATTACTCCAGGATCTTAAAATGAGTTAAATTACAGTTCCATGGGCAGGGAAAGGGCCAAGATTAAGCTTTAAGGATTAAGTTCTGAACTGACCTCTATTACTCTCCACGAAGTTGGAACCGCGCAGCAAAATGAAACCAAGTTGAACACTTGTCAGTTCCCCTTCCCAGGGAAAAAAAAAAAAAAATAGTAATACTTCAGTGCAATAGGAAGCTAACAAAAACTACTCTAAATTTTTTCTATATGCCCTTTCTGCACTGAACACAATAAAAAAGGGCAGAGGACCAGTGCAGAGAATTAGAGGGTGGGAGAAACAGTCTTGAAGTCATAGGGGACAAAGGAAATCTGATACAGGACAGTTTTACCTATTTAGCCATGGACTGCTGCAGATCCAAAGAAAATTTACACAAACTCACAATTAACGCTGATGCAAGCAAATCAGATGCTCTCTAACAAAGCCTGTTGCCTTCAGCTTTCGTTATTCACTTCTTTCATTCTGATTTTTTACTTGACAGAAATTGCATTCACAGCTTATAAACCAGGTTTCAGAAACTATTCTCCAATTTCTTCTTAATCTACAAAGCACCACCACTGATCTGCATCTTCAGATTTCAAGTACTGTCAGAGCCAGAGAGCATTCACTTTCTGTGGTTCTTCTGCCATCTCTGAAACTATTTCTTCCATAGACATGATTCCCTGTGTCAGCTACCTCCAATGACACATCCCTCTAACACAGCTTTCAAAACATGCCCTTGCAAATTTCAGCAGTTCATACACCTTTCAGCATAACACACCTGGGTAATCACAACAGTCTAGAGAGACTATATCTGCTTTAATACAAATAGAGAAAATCAGATCAAGCCAGCTTAAGTTTTTTGTGCTTTTGGTTGTTTGATTGCCGGCAGGGGTTTGTTGCATGGGATTGGGTTTTTTTATTATTATTCTTTAATCACTTTTATTCATAAAGACCTAATACTCAGAAGTTCCCCCCAGTTGCAAGACTGCATATCCCAGTGTCAGGATCACTAAACGCAAGCAACAAACTCCTACCTTCAGAAGCTCACATGGTAGAAAGAACAAAGTTACAAAAAGACAGAATAGGGAAAACAAAAAATTAAACCTAAAACACAAAGCCTGCAGGTTTTACAAGCTGTTCAGTCCCTAAATAGCCACTTTCTTCAACAGTTCATCTAATTAGCCATCAACTACTACCTGAATACAGAGAGCAGGACATGAAAAACAAGAGCTATTAGAAAGATATACTTCATGATCTCCACAGAAGTCCTTCCTCTCCTCCACCAAAGACTATTTAAAAACAAATAGCTACCTGGATATCACATTTTCCATTTAATTTCCCATTCTTTCAACTTCATGTCTTTCTAATAGATACAATAAACCACATTCATTGAACACTGTGGCAGAACACATTGGACTTCTGATGTTCCTAAGTAGCAGTCATAACAAATCAAGAGACTCACTTGAAATTCATAATTATAAACACAATTATAAAACTATAATTATAAATTATAACTATAAAATTGCATTAATCTGCATTAAGTTCTAGGGTCTTTTCTAAACACTTCAAAATATAAAAAGGACTGCTTTCAGTACAAAACCCACTATCTTGTAGAAGCTGCCATTCAGGGAGACAAGAATCACTGTGGTTCAGGTGCTAAATAAGTAGATGTAGAATTAGAGTTTCGGTGTTCCTAAATAATTTCTGCTATCATTCCATACAAGAGTTCAAAGTGATTCAGGAAGGAGTTGTTTGCTGCAGGTTTTAAAACCCTAACATCTAATTAAAGTATTTTCAAGAAATTAGTCAGTATTGTCCACGTTTTTATGTTACTCAGCAATGGAACTTGAAACTTCAGAATTACACTAATATGTGATGAGAGGAAGAACAGATTTAGTCTGGAAACTGCATCTGATGGAACTAAGTATCAGTCACACACTTGAGTTTTCATTGACAAAACTGTACCTCGAGAACACAGAAAGTTCTCTGTTATGGCAGGAAAGACTTTTCCACAAATCCTAAGAGATATAAAAAGGAATGGAAATAGCCTGTATTGTTACTATAAATGTTTTATCATATAAAAGACCATACTTCTACACAAGGCAACGCCTACAAGGTGAAGAAAAAACCCAATCATTTTGTTACACAAATGACAAGAAATTAATTATTTTTTGAGTTACCCTCTTAGTGAAAAAAACCCGCCATTATTTATACATGCATAAAAAAAAAATAGAAGACATCTCCTAAACCAAAGTCACCCAGTTTACTACTTAACCTCCAAAAAGCACTCCTGCTATTCTTTGTTCCTATCGTCCACCCACAAATATCTATTAGCTTGGTGGAATTTACAAAATCAAGATTCCCCCATTCAACTATTAGTCATCATGTGGTAAAACCTTACATTTAAAAAAAAAAAAAAAGCCCTTTCAACAGCATGTAACATACTTCGAAACAAAGTTACATCACTAGATATGTAGAAGTTGTAACCATTTTAAAACTATTTCAGCAAATTACACATTCAAGACAAACTAGTGCTATTCTAAGAATATTCATTTTTTGATTAAGTACTCCAACACACTACTATGTTAGCTACACATGCATAATACTTTTAATAATACCCAAGGCTGAGGCTGAAAAAAAGCTTGGAGCTTTTGACAAATAGGTACTATGCCATCTTCCTCTTATGTGTAATTTTAACCTTCCCACAAAATAAAAGGTCAACCAACATAAATATCAATCCAAGCCATGTTGTACAAAAACTGGATTTAAGACACAATAGCACCAAAGACAAATTAATTTCAGAACTGTATTTCTCTTGTTGAATATCCTGTAGAGTTTACAGCCCTGTGAGTGAAAATGTGTGCCAGCAGCTAGTGTCTCCTACCTCTTTTGGGTTTGTTTGGGTTCTTTGGTTTGGTTTGTTAACAGCACCTCCAAATTTTAGGTCTATTACACTTATTGCAAAGGCTCTGATCTCAAACCTACACATAATATATTCTTTACAGAACCTCTGCCATAAACCTTGTTTTGAGAAACTGAAAGGCTGTGGCCCCCATCCACAAATCACACCATATGGGCAAAGGTGTTCCAATAAAGGTACGAGATAGGATAGCAACCTGATTTCAGAGGTAACAAAAAAGGAACCAGGTAGAGAAAGAAAGTGGTGGAATTTTGGACATCAATAAGATAACAAGTTGTTCCAAATAACCATGTAACATTTAATATTGTCTGGCCTCAATCCAGTTATGCTCTTGACCTTACCCAGGCTTAATAGAATCACAGATGATAAAGGCAGATTAGCTTTGAGGAATGTGGGGCTTTCCCCATTAACACAAGGGAAAAAGAAAAGATTAAACGGCCAAAGGAGCCTGAATTTTTAAGGGACACTGCAATACCACTTCCAAGCTAACATTCACACTAAATACTTCAATATGAATGCCCAAGTGTTTCTCCTTTCAAGTGAACTTTTTGTTCAACACATTTACTAGAGCACTGCTATTATGCTAGTCAAACTGCCAAAAACTGAGCTGCAGGCTAATGCTGCTACCACACTAGGGCCTACAGGATACACTCCGCTTTCAGAGCACTTAAGTAAGACTGACTACAAGTCAACGAACACAGAAACAATGTAGTGAACAGTCTTTCAGACAGAAAAAAGAAGGGGGGGAAATCAAAGACTACAACTTGTTAAAAAAAAAAGAAAAAAGCATCATCTGAGTAAAAGCTATTTGGAAAGAGAATGGATCTGAAAATTGGCAATATACAACACAGGCTTCAAAATTAGTCCCAGGGATTTGAGGAGAAAGATACTCTGTTACAGCTGCAGTACAATCTGCACCATACTACAAAAGCAGGTTTGCAACCGAAAAGAAAAAAAAACAGAAGACTTCCTCAAGAAACGCAAAGGCTCCTCTATCCAATCCAACTTCTGTGGCACCAGCCGGGTCGATCCAAAGCCACGCTAAGGAACACTTGCTCCTCTTCCCCGCTACAGATTTCGGAGGCTCTCACCGCGCTAAAACGTGTCTGTGCCCAAAGAGCTGCCTCTGCTTCTCTTCGGATCACAAAAACCCACTCTCCGGCGAGCGCGGTAACATAATAAATCAATAACAACAACAACAACAAAAAACCCAAACAACCCAAACCACCACACTAAAACCCAAAACCAAACCCCCCAAAACCCCAACACGCACAAAGAGAAGAAACCTTAACCACTTCCCCCGCGCTCCCACCCGGGCTGTAAGAGGCAACCACAGATTTACCAGCACGCCCGGAGAGAAGAAGGGGCAAAGACCGGCTCCAGCAGCGAGGGGACACCTCCTCCTCCTCCTCCCTTCCCTTTCCCTTTGTTTACTTTACGGACCGTCCCGCTCCGCCTCGCCGAGCCGCCTCCCGCCACATCCGGTGGGACCGGACCGGCCCCGGGCAGCAGGGAGGGCCGGCCGCGAGCGGAGCCCCCCGGACGGGCGGGCAGGGCGGAGGGGCCGGCCGGCTTCGCCCCGGGGAGGAGCGGGGGAGGCAGGCGGTACACCAGATGACCTCTCCCCGCAGGCTCCTCTCATTCCCTTCCCATCCTGCCCGTCCCACCAACACCGCCCAACGCGGCTCCTCGCAGGCGCCGCTGGCGAGGGAAGGGAAACGGCTCTGCCCGGACCCCAGCCCCGTATCCGCCTTCCCCCTCGGCCGGCTGCAGACCCTCGCTCGCACCCCGGCCACGGGGCGCCCTCAGCCGCGGGAGGCTTCCCCAGCCGCGGGCACCCATGGCTGCGGTTCGTGGGTGCAGGTACGTGTGCGCACTCACGCAAACCCCGCGGGAGGATGGGGTGTCTCCTGTGCCCCCTCCCCGGCGTCCAAGGCAGCCCCTCCCGGAATACAGAAGAAACGGACGGCTCTGCTCCTCAGAAGACGGGGCCGCCGTCGCATCCCGAGCCGGGAGGGGACGGGGACACGGGCGACACACACGGAAGGAGAAGGGCGGGGGGG
>JAVJGJ010000037.1:86452744-86484632 GCA_035590215.1 Microhierax caerulescens | reverse complement strand
CCTGTACAACATTACCCATAGAACAGGCAAGTTTTCCAATATGGAAGTTAAAAAACCCCACCCTCTCTCCTATTTTATTCCAGTTGCTAGATAAAAGGCAGCAAATCACACAGCTATTCCATCAAGCCGTGTTACGGTGGCACAATAAATGCATGTCACTCCTGGTTGTAGGGTGCTAGGGGAGATCAGTTTTCAACGTCTGTCCAACAGAAGTTCAGCCTGGAGCAGTCACCCTCTACAGAGGTTTTCCTTTTCGATTTTTCCAATAAACAGATCTGCACGGTGTTATTGCTAATGCTAATCTGATTTTCTCTGGGAGGTGCTTAAGCATGTGGCTAGAATTTGTATTAGCAGTTAATAAATTTGCTTGTGTTCACATACTCCCTTCCCATTCAGCTTCCTCTTTACAAGTCGCCTCTGCTGTGGCATGTAAGAAATGGCTGGAAGGCCGATATTGACTGAAACTGCATGTAAAATGTATCCAGGCTGTGTGTTTCTGCATGTTGCATGAGGAGCCTTCACAGAAAGAAAGTTCTTAATGCAAAATTCAGCCCTCAAAGCATTAAAAAATACTGGCATTATTGACGAGACTTTAAAATGGTTTGGTTTGAACAACTGTGGAAATGGCTGTGACCCAATAATCAAGTTTAT
Organism: Microhierax caerulescens; assembly: GCA_035590215.1. Lineage (NCBI taxonomy): Eukaryota > Metazoa > Chordata > Aves > Falconiformes > Falconidae > Microhierax > Microhierax caerulescens. The sequence continues at coordinate 86,483,981 of JAVJGJ010000037.1, read as the reverse complement.
AATGTAGCCCTTTCTACCCTAAAGCTGCCTCAGTGGAGCAGGGGTGATACAAGCCTTGTGCACACCTGTTCATTAGTCGTTTCTTCTCACCATTAAAGACTGGGGCACTTCCAGGGGGAGAAGCAGGCCACAGTTTCTTAGCTAGAAATCATGGAGCCATTCATGCACAGTTCAGGTGGAACTGCTCCCACTGAACTTCGTGTGTGCTAGTTTTATTCCTTAGTATTTGGGGGAAAGATGTAGGCACTTCAGGGACAAGAAGGCTATGGGATGCCCCAGCGCTGCAGACAGCTGAAGTTGGGAGAGGTGAGTCCCAGCCCCAAGGAATATTGAGGTAGCATTGAAGGACTTGTTGTTTCATGCCTGCCCAATGGGAGACTGGAGGCATGTGAGAGTAGATTAAATCAGCCCAGCTGGTATTATCTGCTTCATATATTCCCCTCAGAGCAAGAGCAAGGTGCTGCACTGGACCCTCCCATTCTGCTGCTGCTGCTGCTGCAGCTTCCAACATGCAGACTCTTACAAAGACTTCTGCTCACCCAGATGTTTCAGAGTACAGACATGCCCTTTTACAAGGGAGTAAAGACCCATCTGTGACTTCTAAATCAGTTTTCTCTTTGATTTGTTTCATTCCGTGTGATTTCTCATAACGCTTCAAAAAGAACTGGGTATATAACAGATTTCCAACAATGACATGGGTAAAGCTGAGCATTAACCTTAAATGTTTTTTCTCCTTGTTACGTTGCACTTAATAGTGCATAGTTATACTCCCTGTGTGTTGAGAGAGCAGGAAATCACATAGTAAATGTTAGCAGAAGCTGACGTTTAGGCTTTTATTCTCACTTGATAAACACATGTAAATCCCATTAATGCTGAGAGGAGTTATATGTGTACATCAGGGGAAGAAAGAGACCATTTACTTTTGAGTGCATGTAACTAATTAAAAATGTAAGATCATATAGTACATAATTATATCGGACTGCAGGTTAATGCTCCTGAATGAAAAATGCCAGATGAGCTGCAATGCTTATACAGAAGAGAAGCACTGGCTGCCTCTGTGCAGTGAGCCTGCATGCTTGCCATGAATAGCCCTAGTATTCACTGCTCAGGGCTGCTCTGTGGTCGGGGGCTGACGGAAATGGGCATATCGCTAACTGTGACCTTGGTCAGGATCTGCAGGGCAGAAAACAATGCAGGGAAAGACAAGAGGACAAGCCTTGGCACCTACAAGGCGGTTTCACATCCTGTGCTGAAGTTATTTCTATCAGAATTTTACATGCCAATGCAAGCAGCAGGCACTGTCTTAATTGCCACCTTTCTCACCCTACAACAGCCTGTTGTAACCATCAAAGAAGCTCAGGTTTAAGGCAGGTTGCTCTCCTGGGAAGAGCCCAGTGCCAGCATAGTCTAGATGCCTGTTGATACCCAGCCTCCAGAGCTGTTTCAGAAATGTGTGCCTGCAGGGTGTCACCTTCCTATGAGCAAGAAGCCACCAGCCACTGGTACATTCCAGACAGGATGCTCATGGGGTTACTGGAATGGAAATCACAAATCTATACCTTCTGCTTCCTATATAATTATGTTTTACTTCACAAGACTGTCTTAGAGCCACGTTATTGTTAATAAAACTGTAAGCAGCCCATAATCTTCATTAAAGACACAGATAATTAAACAATAGCAGCAATTACACAAAACAGTGATCTGTCCCTGCCCAAACAAAGGCATGTGCAGGATGGAGAATGGCTTCCAGGCAGCTAAAAAATCAGCTCCAGCCTCTGGCACAAAGATGATAAACATAGTTCCAAGAAAAAAGGACCATGAAAAAGCTTTTCATTCTTTGATTCTTCTTGAGGTTAAGGAAAACAAACTTCCCAATTCCTTGTAAATAAAGAGCATGGGACCAAAGAAATACCCAGCTGTGCTACAGGGTTCACATCCACCTAGAAAAAACTAACAGGGAATAAACCCTTTATATTTAAGTTAATACATGTTCCTGAAAATCATTACATTTTATGGCAAGATGAAATTGCTAGTACTAAGTCCATGGGCAGGTGCACAGCCCAACTTTTTAGTGTAACTGTCCCCTTATTCCCATTTTCTTATAGTCCTTCTACGGTTTCAGAAAGCCCCAGCAACACAACCCCCCAACCTTTAAAGTTTCTGTCATGTGATTTACACTCTTAGAAGCACTGCTGTTTTGAATTTCACATCCATTCTTGAAGTGAAAGTTGAGATGATTCTTTTTTAATGCTAAAAGAGCAGCCACTGATAAATAGCAGGTCAGTATGATATATATTAGAGCGTGGTTTGGCATTTATGTTGAGAATCTCCTGTCATTTTCACCACCACCCACAAATGCCATAGCAACCACATTGCAAAGGGGCTAAAATGCATGCACAGTTTAACGTGCTGTTAAATGAATGCACTTCTTGTTTTACTATTGTGATGATGAATTCATTTCAGCTGTAGTCACTGATTAGTAGAAAGCTTAGTTCCCACTGCACAGAAAATAAACAAACAGCTCCAATTTTGCCTTTTTGGAATTTAGCAGTTATGTAGAATTCAGCTGTGTGGGCAATTAGCTAAAAGGACCTCAAATTATATGTTGCACTTGCTCTTGAACATAAGCTTTTAGAAGTGCCATAAGAAAGTAGTCTTTGCAGTGAAGACAAGGTTCAACCAGAAGAAGCAACAATTTGTTGAGAACTTAATACAGAACAATACTTGTTTGTTCGCCAGTGTTTGAATATTTAAGAATTTCATACAGTTATTCTTAAGTATAATGGCCTGAGTTTCAGCAATGTTTTGTAAAGCTTGTGCAAGTCAATAATTTGCTGCAATTAAAAATATGCAGCTAGCATTGTGATTGCTTGCAAAATACAGGAACGTTGTTTTTAACACATTCTTAGAACGTGTTAAAAACACTTTAAAAGTGTGCTAAAGCATCCAGCTTGTTCTTCACCATGTACTTTCTTCACAGCTTGTTCCCCCATGAAAAGCTACCTCCAGCAGTGTGGGCTTTTCTCAAATACTGCCATGATCCCACTCTGTTACACCCACTTCCAACTTCCCCATATCCCTGTATATCACTTCCAGGCATTAATTATTCCATACTCCTTGTAGCGATCATTAGTCAAGTATTTAAATCAAAACACTAGCTTACATATTGTTCATAGACAGCTCTAAATCCAAGAACAAATTGTTCCTGTTACGTATTCACTGGTTATTTTTCCCCTTTTAGTGCCTCCAGCCATCTCCCAGTAGAGCCGAAGAAGAAAACACGCACATGAAAAGGGAGGGACTGCAGTCAAGGCAGTATCTGGAGCCAGGTGGTCAGGCTGATGTTAGCCACCCCTTTCTGACCTTTGTTTAACTGTCATGTTTGGCTACTGGCCTTTGAAGTGATGGGATAAGTGGTCTCCAAAAGGGGCTAGTAGGACGATGGAAATAAATGCTGCCGAGATATGGGCGCAGTAAATAGCTGTTATTTTTAATGTCTTTCTCATGTAAAGCATTCCAAAGTGCTGCTGCTCTCTGGCCTTTCCATTTTTCTCTTGCTCAAAGTGGTCAATGCATAATCCTTCCTTCATCTGGGGCGGGGGAAGGCACAGTAGTTTTCTTGCTTGAGCCTGCTATCTTTGTCTCTTGGTTGGGTTTCTCTCTTGAGAAGTTAGATGAGAGCTTTGAAAGTGCTTCTTCTGAGACAGGCTGTGCCACCAGATTCAAATCTTTCAAACAATGCAACTTTTCTTTGGCACTGGGATCAGAAGAGACAAAAACCACAGAATGAAAACAGAGCTGGAGGATCCTGGTCCCAAATTCTTTGGCACTCAAAATCTGGTGTGCTACAGGCTCCCAGTTCCTGGCTTGACTAGGTAGGCGGACCTGTCAGAGCTTGCTGTAGCTCTTGGTTGGACCATGCACCTGGATTTCTCTTTGTGAGAAAGGTCAGTGTGTTCCCCACCTGTGGTGGCAGGATATGGCCAAGGTGTGCATCTGGTATGGGAACCTGGACCAAGCCTGGTGGCATGGGACATCTGTACTGGCTAGACTGAAGACAACTGCTGATAATCAATTTCTCCCTGGAGGTTCTTGGATCCAGCCACCCCTTAGCTTTCTTTTGACAAGCTAAATGGACTAAGCTCCTTAAATCTCTCCCTGCAAGTCATCTTTCTCAGGCTTGTGTACATTCTTGTGTCTATTTCTTGAAATGTCTCCAGCTATTCAACCTCCCTCTTGCTTTGTGGACACAAGAGTAGGGCACAACGTGTTGGCAGCAGTTTCGGGATAGGGGGGATACTCGGACAACATAATCCTCCTCTTCTCCCTGAATTTCCTCCAGTTATATATATATATATATATATATATATATATACACACACAGATTGGGTCAGTTCACAAACAGTTGATTACTCACTACAACTTGCAGCCCTTTTTTGGTCACAGCTTTCTACTGTAGAACTGCTGTACCCCCCACCAGGCAATTACCTTCTTTCTCCGATCTTGTGACATAACTTGTTTGTACTTGCTTACCTTCAGATTATCAATTACCCATTTGTATCAGTGACCTGTATTCCTTCCTTTTCCATTTTCCCAGGTTTTTTAATCTGAAAAAATTTGTTGATAATGACTTAAAGGTTTTTTTTCCTAAGTTGTTGATAAAATACAATAGTGTAGAGCCAAGAACCAGTCCCCATGGGATCTCTCCAAGCACACACCCACTCAAAGAAATTTTCTCTGGTTATAATTATATTTGAGACCTGAAGTTAGCCAACGCTTAATCCATTTAATATGTTTTACAGTGGTTTTGTATTGTTTTAGTTTCTTCATCAGCGTGCTGTACTGTTGTTACAAGGCACATTTCTTACAGAAGCCTAACATCAATTCCCTCCTCAGCTGAACTTGTAATGTAATGAAAACTTCCCCCAATCTGCACTAAAAAATGGGGTAACAGGAGATACCTGCCCTGCTACACAGCAGTGTTGTGCAGGGAGACCCATAACTGCGTTAAACTGCTTTGGGTACCAGTAGCAAGGTGGACACACCAGCATGGTAGAATATAAATCATCTTTGCCCCATGCTCTCCCCTGCCATCTTGCTCTTGGCGAGGTGAAAAGCTGCTGCAGATGGTGTCAGTGTTTGAGGCTCTTCAGAAGGCGGTTATATGATCCACTGTGCAATGTCCTGGAGGAGAGTCTGTTTCCCCAGGACTAATCCACCTCTTTGTAACCAGAGCCTCTGTTGTTAATAATTCCATAAAGGATTTGTAAGCTGAAGGTGTTTAAAAAAATTTCTGGTGTGTTGGAGGTAACCTCAGCCTTCTTGTTCTGCTGTCAACAAAGTGCAACACCTCTCTGGTTTCTCAAGCACTTGGAGGGCAACACAAACAGAATGAAACTTTGAGGCAGGATGTTTGTCCTCTTCTCCCAGAGTGTTTGGTGTGATTTTTATCAGGGAATGGGGTTGATCAGACTGTCTCTTTTTTCCAGCTGTAGCAGCATCTTACCTCGTATGCTCCTAATGTATTTGCCCTGCTAGAGCTGAATGGAATAGGGTTTAGATCATGGTACGTATCTTTAGTTAATCATTAAGTGGTATGATCAGTACAAATTTAGGCATTTGTTTGGATGCAAAGAGGGTAATTCAATGACCTGTCCTTCTCAAAGACACCTTTTTAACTCAGAGAAGGGACTTGTGATTTATGCTAGTCTTCTGTGGGAATGGAAATGCATGTATTTGCAGTAGCCTTGGATCTCTTGACTTCTCCAAAAGGTAGGTAACCCACAAGTTATAGATACACTCAAAATAAAACAATTGTAATCTGGATTTAGATTTGGGAATGAATAGGATGTTAATGAGAAAATGTCTAGGCATGATACCATCTCGCTTCTTGGCATAAGAATGCATAATAATGTCTTCTACACTGTCTATTTAAAAGAACAAAGTGTAATATCTTTTCAGGGTTCCATGCCTATTTATTTCTATACATTTTTTTAGGATTAGATTATTTATAATTTCAATGTTTCTTAGTGTACATAAATTCCAATGTAATGCTTATAAATAACATAAATATAATGCTTAAAGGACAATGATAAAACAGGAAACACTGGAGCAGAGGAAGGTTAACTTGTCAAGGGCAATGCTGTTTCATGGGAAACTTTATCTGCTGCCTAAGAGGGAGTCGTTTGCTGTGAAGTCCAATAAAACTTTCAGATTCAGTTTGACTACCAAAGCGGGGATTATTCAGCATCAACAGCCAGAACAAAAACCATTACAGGAACAAATTAGGAAGGCAAGATCTCTGCAACCAGGCTTTAATTCATAATAATATGTATGGGAATGCAGTTAGGGGAAACTCTGAATTGTGGAATGTGCACCTGATGACATGCAAATCTCATTTCAACCGGGACAGCCACCCAATGCGAGGTGTTTAATAGATTAGCAGAGTTCTTATCATGCAGCAAACTATTTGGGGTGGAGTTAATTAATATAAATAAAAGAAAAGGAACATCAGCTCTAAAAGGATGAGTGGGTGGAACGGTTATGAGCTGGAGCAAATCCTCTCCTGGTAATGCTCTTGCTTTGACCACCTGTAGCTGCCTTTGCTGTTTGGAGAGTTCAGCCCTACCGAGAGCAGGAAGTGTGAGGCAGAAATTCTGTTCGAGCTGCACTTTTTTTCTCTCCTGATCTGCAGAAGGGATTGAAAAAAATTGTTGCTGCTGCTAATTGTTTATCACTCTGAAAACAAACCTGGCCTTGCAGAACTAACTGCAATCAGAGCACTGGGGAAATTAGGGAGAAGAAGAAAGTATTCAGATGGTTTCTAGATGCTCAGATGTCTCTAATTTGGGGTTTCCTATATTTCACTTGTGCTATTATTTTGTAGTCTCATAAATTACACTGTTGAGAAGCTTTTCTTTTTGCACAATCTATATTTTCCTTTGGACAATTACACCCAAATACTTCAATTTATTATTCCCTGCTCACTTCTGACTATAATGGAGTCCTTCTACCATCCCATCTACCTGCTGATTCAGTCTATTCCAGCTGAGAATGAATGAACCTGCATTGCACTATCTATCACAGGAGAAGAATCCTGGTTGTAAAGTGATCCATGCTCACGACCAGCACCAAAGCCTCTTCATCTTGACTGGGACAGGCTGGGAGCACTGCAGAAAGTATAAAGTCCCAGTATAAATGGTGAATGCAAAGATGCCAGTCAGACCTTGAAGGTTTTCTCTGAACTGCTGGCTTTTTACACACTTTGTATCCCATGATTCCTCTGCAAAAGTGTCACTTAATTGGAGCATGAAGTTCAGTTTGCCGATCCCTATCTAGGCTCCTGAAGATGGATGGAAAAATGCCTGGGTGGTCAGTGATGCTGGGAAATGTCCGTGATGCAGGTTGCGTACAGTATGGTTCTGTTTCAGTCCCACACTTGCCGTTAGAGGGGAGGAGGCTGCACACTCAGGGCAGGTGGCTGGAGGTCCTTCCAGACCCACCTCCAGGGCATGCTCCTCACCTCCATGCTCAGTTTCAGGCTCTTCCACTCTCTGAGGGTTTCAGAATCCCAGCAGATGAATTTGCCTCACACATTATCAGCTAACACTCCTGAATGATCTTTTTTAAGGTTTCTTCACCTGTCATTTTTGTACAGACATGCATCTTTTTGTTTCTCCTTTGGGCTTTTGCACTGGTGTGGTATTGCAGGACTGCTGGTTGCGAGGAAGGGGTGGCTGGCATGAGCACGTGTAAAGAAACCAAAGAGAAACACTTGTTTGGAGAGGAAATAAAGGTCAACAGTCACATGGACCTTGCAAACATGTTGAAACACAATAAAACATGCATGAGTGAGGGAGTAACGTTGCTTAAATGAAGATACTTCAAAAGACAATCCAAATAATTTCCAGAGAGGAGAAAGATGATCCTATGGTCTGCTTTGCAGCTTGGACATGCCTCGAGTCTAGCAGCAAACCCTCCCTTGTGCGTAGGGCTGCCTTGCATTTTGATATCTGGCAGGTGAATCACTCCCTGCAGTGGGCTGTGTGTGGGATTTTCCCAGCTGAAACTTTGAAGTTGGCTGTTTTGCCCATTCTGTGATGTGGTGATGTATGTTTATAATTTGTGAAGCACCTCGGGGTGAAAGGCCTTCTGTAAATGCTGTTATTCATCAAGAAATAAGCGGGCCTGTCCTTTGTTAGCTGGCACCATTCCCAAACCCCACCGCCACATTCAGCTGTTTATTATTTTTACTACAGCGGCACCCAAGGATGAAATGAGAGTGGGGGTCCCTTGTGCTAAATGCTATGTGAATATAAATGTCATCTTCCCAATGACGAGAGGAAAAGGCTGTGGGAAGGGAAATGTTTTATATGCTGTGTCTGAGATTCTTTCTTTCCCATCTCAGCAAAGATGATTGAAGGGCAGAAGGTCTCTACATTTCTGCTCAGACCTAACCTAAAAGCAGGCCCCTACAATGAGAACAGCTCCACCAGAGCATCTGGGCTCCCCTTTTCATTAATGAGGGCAAAGAGTTATTCTGGGGACAGTTCACCCAAGCTGGTTCAGACACCAAATTTAAGATTAAATTAATTGCAGCCTTCATGAACCTGCTTCTCCTCTATGATTAAAAGGGCAAATCATAAAAAGAATCCAGATGTTGACACTTACAGGTGAGTTGAATTTGGACGTTGCAGGTTGGGATGAGAGGAGTACCCAGGGAGAGACACTGGGTGCTACTTGTGGGCAAACCCCACTATATCATTCTGTAGAAATGGAAAAGCCCTTTGATATGTGTTGCCTCGACCTTGGGGCTGAGCCACACACTGACCTCCAAGACCATCCCTTTTCCCTTTGCTGTACAGGAGATAAAGCAATCAAAGAAGATATGAACTCTCCCAGTTAAAAGTAGTAGTGTAATGGTGGGAGTATGTACATCCAACGAGAGTGGGACAAGTGGAAATACCATAGTGAATTAGATGTTGTGTGTCTGACAAGAGGCTAGTCAAAGCTGCAACAAACCTCCATTTATCCCCACAGGAATGTCGCATGTCTTATAGGATGCCAAGGACAGTATTCATGTTAAAAAGAAACAAAAAATGTCTTCTGTGTGAAATTAATACTGAGTCTTAGTGCCTCGCATAGGGATTTGGACTCTCTTGGGCTTTTGGGCTGCAGAGCTCTCAGCATTATTTCCAGGGCAATTAGTATCCTTGGTAAAAGTGCACCTGCTTACAAGCCATGACGGACCATTATGGGTTTAATTCAGATAATTAGCTAAAATCCAGCTTCCGGAGCCAGCAGTGTGGGGCTGGAACTTATGCACAAACAGAAGTGCCTGTGGCTTCCCTGTTTCCTGGCTTCTACTGACTCAGAAAGGCTCCAGCAGACCCTCTTCTCCTTTTGGCATTTAACATCCAATTTTGGCAGAACTCCACCATATCAGCAATGTATAAGAATACAGAATAAACCAAAAGTAACAGAAGGAAATAATTTTGAACAGAACACCAGCCCCTCCTTATGAAAACACTGGGGCAGCTTGTTCAAAGATCTTGCCTCCAATCCTCTTACATGTTTCTGCTGCCCGTTCATTCAGGTTTCACACATGTGCAAGCCTTTTTGCTAAGTTGAGATGAATTTCTTTTGAGCTGGGCCCAGGCTCTTAGCAGCTGGTTGGGAAAAAAAGAGATATTCTTCCTGCTCCTATTGAGGTTTGTTTTGGGGAGTTAGTCAGTCTCCACAGTCCAAAATGTCCTGGAACTATCTACTCTGGAATAACACTGTGTTGTGATGATTGGAGAGTGTTCTATGTCCCTGTCAGCATCTGATTGTGCCGAGTTTCATAGCTTGATATAAAAGGATTTATTTTCTTTAGGTCTGGGCTAAATATTCCTCTCCTGTGAAGACAGGCTGAGAGAGCTGGGGTTGTTCAGCCTGCAAAAGAGAAAGCTCCGGAGAGACCTTCCTGTGTCCTTTCAGTATGTAAAGGGGACTTACAAAAAAGCTAGGAGCAGACTTTTTAGTAGGGTCTGTAGCGATAGGGCAAGGGATAACGGTTTTAAACTAAAAGAGGGTAGATTTAGACTAGATATAAGAAATATCTTTTTATGATGAGGATGGTGAAACACTGGCACAGGTTGCCCAGAGAGGTTGTAGATGCCCCATCCCTGGAAACATTCAAGATCAGGTTGGACGGGGCTCTGAGCAACCTGACCTAGTTGAAGATGTCCCTGCTCATTGCAGGGTGTTGGACTAGATGACCTTTAAAGGTCTCTTTCAACCCAAACTGTTCTATGATTCTCTGATTCTGTGACATGCAGTGAGATTTTAACTCTTCCTGAGCTAGTTGAGGGTTTCTAAGTTGTTTTGCTCTGCCAAGGGGGAACTGCTCCCCACAAGGGAGAGGAATCCCAGTACACAGTGCAGTGTTGGTTCAAATTGGTGCCATTTTCTTCTTGCTCTAGTTATGAATAGTGTTTTCGGAGACTTTGAGGAAGTTTTGATTATTTCACAAATGGTTGCCTCCTACTTCTGGAGCAACTACTGCTGCACCTCCTCCCTGGCCTGTTTACATATGCTTCGATCAAAAAGCTGCCATCGGTAAGGTGGTGCTTTGTACCACCATGTGTGTCCTTCCATCTCTAAACCACCTGGACCTGCCAGTGCTCAGCTTTGTGAGCAAATACCACTGCAGATGCACTACACCAGGTACAGCAACAGAGACAGGCTTGCCCTGTTACCTGTTAGCTTTGCAGCACTAAACCTTGTTGCATCGGTAAAGAGTGACATTACCTTATTTTCCCGTTACAGTAATTCATTCTTTGGACGTTGTGCTGATATTAGAAACACCCAACAACCAAATGTAAACACACCCTCTGACTCAGTCATGGTGTGCTTTAAAAGACACAACCTATAAACATCCTTTCCTGCTAAGGTCCAAACAAAGGCAAAGGGCCTTCCTCCGAGCAGGATGCTGCAAGGTTGACTTTGAACGTCTTCTGCAGATACTAGTAGAGTCCCCTCTACTTTTATCTTATTTTTTCTATGAATTTTGTTAATTATTCTCAAGATGACTGAGTGACAATGCTTAACAGCATTCCTCAATCATGCTGCCTGGCACAGCAGGGCAGGGGCAGTTATTTGCCTAAAAGCACATGCCAAAATGTGGCTGGCAGGTTTGTTTTGTCCATCAAGGCGGATCACATACCCAAGCAAATTTGTCTGATTTCTGTTATCAGGGCTTGAAATCTGATGTCTGTATGAACACTTTCCTCCTTCATTCTTCGTGTTTGAGGGATGCAGGCAATGACAGGAATTGCAAATGCTTGTTAATTAAAAGAAATTTGATATAATTGCCAAAATGAAGTGAGAAGAGGATGACTTACATGACTAGAGCATCAAAACTGCTGACTACAACCTGTGCATGAACAGTAGTGTGTGCCCAAGAGAAAAGGCTGAGTGGGAAGGAGACGGTGACCTGTTTATCTGTTAAATGCAGAGGTATTAAAGCTCTAACTAATGAAGTTAGGGGGTGTAGTGAGAGGTGAGTGTGCATGTGCCTATAAAGGGGATTACAGACCATGGGTTCACATTAAGAGGTAAGCTGCTCCTGGAGCTTTTATCTGTAATAAATGGAAAGACATATCGGGTAATGGGAGATTTCAATCATAAAGATGTATGCTGGAAGTCTCATATAACCAGAAATAAATCTCTTTGAAGTTTCTCAAATGATGTGTGATCATTTTCTAGCCCAGGAGATATTACACCCAACATGAGATAACAGTATTTCAGATTTCATTCTGACAGATTGGTCTGTGTGTTGGAAGCTGACGGTATCTTAGGAACATATGGCCAGGACTCCATTTCAATAGAGGCAGAGGATGGACTGACGTGGTAATGAATATATTGAGTAGTTCAAAAGGGATAATTTCCCATACTGAAGCAGAATATGAAAGAATGAAAGTTGGGCTTTCTCTAAGAGGATTTTACCAGCTGACCAACCACCTTGATTTCACAGTGATGTGAGAGGGCAATTTTGATTAAAAACCTATCCCACTAAAAAGGGAGAACATTGTGCAGTATGAGATAAATGAATTAATAAGCTGAATGGGACAAATAAAGCCCACCTTAAAGTGGACAGAGGCAAAGTTAGACATGACAGCAGCCACAGTGCCAGGGCATGTTGGAGGGCAGTGCGGGAGTGAGCTTTTGCCTTTGGCTGAAACACATCCAGCTAGCATGTTCAAATTTAGAAAATGTTGAAGACTGGGCTGAGCTGGTGTTGGTGGGACAGAGAAGCTAGAGGCAGCCTGAAGCCCACCAACAATGCTTCATAGCCATATTTAGGAGCTCTGTTTCATTTATCCAAAAGAAGGCCAAGGGATGACTTGGTATTTATGCTTATATAGTTTGTGGGGGAAGCACCAGGCAACTGGAGGCTTTTTAATCTTTGGCAGAACAGCATGACAGCAGCCAGTGCTGGAAGGTTAAAGCTGGACAAGTTGAAATGAAAAATAAGAGTTTCATTAAACACAGGAACACGACACACAGCCAGTGATGAACTTTCCATCTCTTGATAGCTTTGGATTAACATGCAGCACCTTTCTGCACAGTATGGTGAATAAAAGAGTATATTCCTTGGCTGAAAACAGGGCTAAAGGAGGAGACTGTGTTGTGTGCACTTGGGAAGGGTGCCGGTGGTTCTTTTTGCCTTTAGGAAAACCTCTGAATCTGTGAAAAGCTAGTAAGGACACTAGTGATATGTTATTATACAAAATCTATTCAATGTTCCATGCAGCTTTCTGGAATGACGCAACATTGTCTTTCACAGGCAGTAGACTCAGTAGGGTGCCAGGAGAGACTGGTTCCAGCAAGATGTGCTTGGGGAATATTATTCAAAGGCTCTCTGCTTTTGTATTGAGCCTTATGATCTATCAGAACCAAGGTAGGAGCCAGTAGACGGGAATTTTGCGTCCTGGAGTCCTGTCATGCTACTAGGGAAAGTGAAAAGATGTAATGAAGATGTCAGGCAGAGGGAACCCTGCTTTGGTTCCTGTTGTTTCCTGATCGCTGTTTTCTAGATAAATGGGGACCACATGCTGGCTGGCACTGGCAGCTGTGTGGTCCTTGCATTCCTACTCTGCCTAGAGAGCCCAGAAGCATCCTGGAAGGAAGCAAAAAAATGGCCAGTTCTGCCAAGGTCCCCCAGACACCGAAGAGCAAAGTGAGACATGTTTAAATCTACCCAAATACATGGCATGAACTAGGAGTAAAAGTCTTGCTCTCCTTGGGGACACAAGTTGAAGAAACTACTTGCTGAATGAGCTACAGAGCAGGAAGACAGGAGAAGGCTAGAAGAAAGGGGGACAAAAACATTCAAAATCAGAAATACTGTGAAACGGCAAAATACTGTGGAGAAGCCTGGAGGTTTTATGTGACGCTGACTTTAGCTATGACACTACATCCCCCTCAGGGGACCTGTATCCTTGTCTCAGCTAGGCTGAATGGCAACAGGCAAGTCACTACCTTCCCGTGTCTCCATTGCCCTGACTGTAAAACAATCTTTCACAGAGCACATTGGCATCTCCTGTGGAGAACAGCTTTTTAAGTGCTTGCTGTTATGATTATATTATTATTATTCCAAAATGGGAGAAAGTAGTTTCTTTCTCTTTGCACCAATAATTGAACTTATCCAAGAATGACACATTGATGCTGTCTGGAAAGGGAGCAGGAGGGATGTCTAAACTGGCCTGACATCTCTATATTGTAGCATCTCTGGGAAGCCTTCCAAGTGCATATTACTGTGTCTTCTGTCTTTGAAATCATGAAGGAAATCGAGAAAAATCTGTGAAGTTTTTGCAGGTGGTCAGATGAATTTATTTCTTAGGAGTTCTCAGGTAACCAAGGTTTTCTTACCTTTTTTTCCACAAAATTTCAGCCCTTTTCTTGATCTCACATATAATACTGGATAATCTGTCTCTTATTACAGTGCTTTCCCAGGGAAAGAAGGGATAAAAAGACATTTAGGATCTATCTAGTATTGAAGAAGGACCATTTCCAAGTGGGTTGATAGGTCTATTTCAGCAGAAAACTAGAAGAAAGAGCCTTGATCTTGCTGCATGGCTTTATTTCTACAGATGTAGAAATCATACCTGCAGTAAGACCTCGTGGGCTCATGGACACCGTGCAGAGGAGCCATTGTGGTGAGATGTAGTGAAATATTCGTTACAAGCCATTCTGCAGCTGCTCTGGATTTAAGAGAGAGAAGAGCCCCAAAAGACTGAAAACACCATGAAGTGTGGCATGGAAATAGCTTGCACAAAAAGCTCAGCTGTGGCTGCATGAATCAGTTCATTTGAAATGGCAAACATACCTAAACTCACTTTTTTGGCCAACCACCACTTGTTTTATTTCTAACATGGGGTGGGCATGGGTGCTCTTTGTCTGTGGTAAGTAGTATGAAAGTCAAAAGAAAAAGGGAAAGAAAGAACCCTTCAGCTCCCCATAGCTAATCAGGTATTCACCTTGAACGAGTACTAATGAAACCAGCACCACATCAAAGGGGAAGCTGGCTCCAGTCGAGAAAGTTATTAAAAAATTTAACAGTACCAGATGGCCCCCAAACAGCAGAAGTGACTACATTTTACATTCTGTTTTGTAAAAAGAAATGAAGCCCTGTGCTTGCCCTCTCAGCTGCCACCTGCTTTGGGGCTACAGCAATCAAAAAGAGGCATTGGGGAAGCCATCCTTGCAGACAAGGATGATTTCTTTTTTTCTCAGTATTTCTCATACACTCTTCACACAGTCAAGTTACCAGTATTTACTAACATAGGCCAAAACCACCAGGTGCTGACTTCTTTTGATGTAACAGCCATAGCTAACTCCTTTCTGTCATCGAAGTAAAACCATGTTCAATATTCTGAATTAGGAGAGAACCAAAATATCCCACTTGCAAACAAAGCGGAAGAAAAATAAACATGGTTTTGTGGTAGCAATTCACTGGGAATAGGATACGTACAGTTCGGTCTCCAGCTGTATACAAGTGTAAGAGGAGAGCAGGGAGTCCCAAGTTGGGATGGAGCCATTCCTGCATTTGTAGGTGGCTTCTGCTGCCAAAAAATGGATATTTATATCAAGGAGTGCTGCAGGTGAGGAGCCCAACCTGCCTCTTTGCCAGGGGCAAAGACATGGGCATCTCCATATCCCTCCCAGCCTGAATTGCAGGATGATGCTCCAGAGATGCTCTTTTTAATGACAAGTGCACCAAGATTTCTTGGTGTATCAGCATGAAGGAGTCTTCATTACTGCCATCACTGGGGGCTTTTCCACTACACTTTGATGGCATAAAAGCATACCTGCATGCTTGCACATGTGGAGACAGGGGTAAAAATTCTTCTTATATAGAAGTCTTAAAAGAAGTCTTATTTTTTCTACCATTTTGGACTTCTGTTATCTGACATGACTCCCTCTGAGTGCGAGCTGAAAGCATCCAGGGTGTTATCTACAAATAATGGCATAGCCAACCATACATACCTAAAGTGATGCCTGATGTAGGGCCATTCCTTTAGTCAAAACCTCCTCTGAAGGTCATCAAATCAGAGTAAGCTGATGCCAAATGAATCCACAAAAATCTGCGTCAATGCACATCTGAATCATGTGATCTTGCAAAATGACACAATTGAAGTAGCAAAATACCTCTCAAAAAATCCTCTTTGCTCTTTTGAAGGTACAAATCAGTCGTGAAAAAATACACACGAAAAAGTGAAAACACTGTACATTTCATCCCAATAATGCAAAAGCAAAAAGCCAAATTCATTAATAAGCTGCCATTGGGAAAGCTGCATGTTGCCGCATGAGTTCAAAATGACAATGTTACCAGCAACAGGTCTTGGATCTGGAAATGGCCTTGACAAACCTTCAAACAAGGCTGCACCATGGATAATCTACTAATAGTGTTTGGGCGTCAGCAGCCAGATGCTGCGTGGTGTGAGCGTGAGGGCACACCTTTTCTTACAAGGGCCGAAGATACGCAAAAGGAGGGATGTAAGGGCCCTTTCTGAGAAAAGTCTTTGTTCACTCTCTGGGTACCAGGCTGCAGAGTCATTACACCTTAAAATGTGGTGAGGAAACATCTCACACTCAATCTGGCTCTCTGAGCTCACCTGCAAATCAGCTCTGTGCTCACCTGTCTGCAATGAGGGGCTGCCCAAAGCCCCCCCCCCCAGCTTAAATCCTGATCTGGGAAGAATCAGCATGGAGGGAGTAAACAGCTTGGTGGAGTGTGACCTGGCTGCAAAGGCATGTTGCTGTATGTAGGCATGTTCCAGGGCAGAACCTGGGTGCAATAAGAGTTTGTATATAACCAGCACTTATGTTTGCAATGAAGGATCTCACATGAGGTCCGTGCCTTTATATGCTACAGAGGGATAAAAAGAACATGGTAAGAAAAAGAAAGTGGGAGTTCTACTGTAAATGTAGGAGCAAAGAGAAATGCCTTTGGCTCCTCAGCAAGCTCCCACCATGTAATGTTCCAGGGACAGAAATGATAGTCCTGAAAGTGTAGATTCCCACCTTTTCTACTATATTATATTTCTGCCATTAGTGCCTTAAAGTGCTGGCATTGACAGCACAACGGCTACATAAAAGTGAACCTTTTCACTTAGTGCATTTGGTTTTGGGCTGGGTCTGGTGGCTTTACTGAGCAAAGGTGTGTTTCACCCTGCAAGCAAGTATTGCCAGGCTCTCAGCTGCTGGCTGTTTGCAGAGTGTTGACTTCAGGGATTTTGCTGCTGGTGATGGTGCAAGAAGTGCAAGGAACAGCTGGATCCCTTAGTTTTCAGGCTGTGTTTACATCGGTCACAGGGAAGAGAAATAGCTTTTGATTTGCAAGTGTTTGAAAATTTATTGTGTTGGGGTTTTGAGCAACCTGATCTGGTGAAAGATGTCCCTGCCTGTGGTAGGGAGGTTGGACTAGACAATCTTGAAAGGTCCCTTCCAAACCATTCTATGATTTAATGCTCAGCGCAAATTAAATCTGCAAGCCTGAGTCCCACCATGTCAATTGTATGGTAAGGCCTGTGTTGGAACTAAAAGAAAAGATCCTCTATAATTAATTCAAACCTACATCTAAGGGGAAAGCATCTCTCAGCTTCAGAAATGCATAACACTGCTGAAAGTGTAGGCAAAGCACATGGGACGGGAAGCTGTGGTCAGAGCGAATCAGCCTCAGATGGCAAAGTTTGCAGAAGGGAAACTTCATGCGTACAAATTACCTGGTAGAAGGAGATGTCTCTGCTAGTGGTGGCTAGTTCGGGGGTTTTGCTCACTACTGTTTTATAAAAATTTCTGTGTCTTTGGAGTCAGAAAGGCTCCAGAGGAGCCTTCAGAGGCAGCAGGAAAGCACCAGGCATCACCTCTGGGACAGATGAGACAATTTTTTTTTTTAAAAAAAAGTCATTTTGGCACTGAGCAGCAGAGAAGGAATAAAACCAGAGAGAGCAAAGATAGTCCCTGCCATTTGTTTCTTGCCTTGCCAAGGAAAATAGGAGTTTAGCTGCACAAATACACTAGTCTGTGCCAATTTTACCTGGCTCTGTCATCAATTTCTTTTCCATCTTGAGCTTTGAATAACCACATGTTTTGTATGAACCCAGCATTAGCTCAGTTCAATGTCCCCACAGTGTTGTGGTTTACAGGGTTCACTGGTTTTTCTCAGTCTAGCTATGGTGCAGATATGTTGATGCCCTGACTAGGAAAAAAACAGGCTGTGCTTCAAAATATTTAATGTATTTATCCACTCAGTATCCAGTGAGGTAGACAAATGGATTCTCTGTTACAGAGGGGCATGCAGTCTAAAGGGGCGGGGGGGAAGTCTTATTAAGAGCTGCACACAAAATAATAGTTGTGTATTTCTATATGTGTGTGTTTTCCTAAATGGATGAAGTGGGCTTAGAAAATGTTCAAAAAAATGACAATGAGGAAGTTTAAAACTGTGGCTTAAAAATGACTGCAGTTGACAAAATTACCCTTTTAAGCAGAGGAGTCACATAAGAGCAATGGAGAGAGCCCCTCAGCCCAGGATTGGCATGACCTTGGTGGACACAGCCTCTCAGCAGCACAAGAGGTTGAACCCCAAAGGCCCAAGAGCACCGTGAACCCCATCTTGCATGAGACCTTGTATTTCCTTTACCTCCTGCGTTTGGCAAAGCAGGTCCTACAGGCTGTGACAAGCTTCACCCAGGAAAGCGGGACTGGCACAACTCATCTTACTGGAGGTTAGGGAAGGAGCCCTGACCTGAGCATCCTTTCTCCAGCTGTGTGACCTGCCTTTGTTTGAGACTTTTATTGTTCAAATCCTGGAGAAGAATAGGCTCTCGCTGAGAGCTGATCACAAGAAGAAAATTGCCACACAGGCAAAAACTGTCCTCATGTCCTGTTTCCAATAGAACTGCATTTTTTGACTGCCTGGTTTCAATAAAAAGTCCAGAAAGAAAGAGTTGAAGAGGGCACTGCTTTTCATAGTGTGCCAGCAAATAATTGCAAAAAGTTGCTTATTTTTAAAAAATTGCATGACTAGAGACAACATAGGGTGTTCAGGGCTGCACAGACATGTCTGATTCTGCACCAATTCTGGATTGAATTCTGCTTCTTGCTCTGCTCCCTGAAAACATCTGTCCTGGCCATTTATCTTCATCTTCTAAAGCTTCTCCTGTTGCTGGCTATAGCAAGGACACAGCAAGCGGAAGCATTAGCTGCAGCTTAGCTGCTTGACAGGAGTGTTCAGTCACAACGGTATTTCTTTATGAAGATATCGATCCTGGCATTTGACAGACTGCACCCAGGAGTTGGGGCTGGTGCCATTTCCCTTTGGCCGCCACAAAGTGACAGCATGGTTGGGGTGGAATTGCACCAGCAACTCTACATCTTCCACTTCAAATTTCACTGTCGTCGGACACGCTCTGTCTCTTCTAATAGCTTCAAAATAACCCCAAGACAAAACATTGCCAGATCTTTATAGAAAGTCTTGTAGAATTTATGACTCTAAAAATGCTAAGCATACAGATCTATGCTATATATAAATCATGTCTTGTTTTTTTTCTCATCATTTACCCTTTTCTCCAGTGAGTGCTGTTTGCTTTGTGTTTAACTGCTGTATTTGTAAAAAGTTAAAGCACTTGTGGATTTTGTACTCACCATCACTAAAATGGCGAGGACCTCAAACATTTCTGCTTTGCACGCCGAGGTAGCTCCTGGCGAACTCCCTTTGCATGTCTGTCCATGCCACAGAAAGTATTACACCTGCTGGCATAGGAGTTGTGGGGTCAAGGAGCTTAGACTCCACAATACAGGAGTTTTTTGCATTTCAAATGCCACTTTTATTTGGAGCTTTTAGCCCAAACTTTACAAGCTATTGAGCATGTGCTGGCACCAGGTGCATTGGCGGGGAGATGTTTTGCCTCCCTTGGGGAGCCAAGAGGTCCTTCTGGTAGTTACACAGCCCTTGCTGGCTCTCCTCGAGGTTCAGCAGGTCCCACAGACATAGGCAGCACTGGGACAAGCCAGGATGCTGTACCCCACATCCTACAGTATGTCCTGCAGGATGCTCTTCCTCTGTATAAATGTATGAGAAGACTCGGGAGGAAATTCCCATCAAATCCCAGTTTCATCCTTGACCAGCTCTTTGGTTTTTTGTGCTGTTCTGCCAGTTTGCTGCAGAGGCAGGGATGTGGAGTGACCATCAGCATGGTTTTCTGCATTACAAGCAGAGGACAATAGTTTGTTGTCTGTGGGATTGGTTGGGAGGCTCCTGAGGGCAATGACAGGAGAGGCTATAAACACTGCAGGCATTTGCCCCAGTTTGGGGCCTGCAGCCCCACAGCATCAGTGTGGTGTTTGTCCCTCTGAGTTCAAAAAGCTTTGCAAAAAGCCCTGGAAAAACTCTGCAGAAGCAGAAAAACTGACAGCAGAGGAATTGCTGCTGGGGGCCCTGCAAAACCACTGTTTCTACTTGATGGGTAATTGCAACAAAACACACCAAAGTCAGTTGTTTTGAGAAATCTATAGCCATAGGTGCTGCTCAGTCTTTTAACTCCCTTGGCTCATGGATTCCCACCCTCCACAGCCCATCTTGAACCACTGTATAAAACACACCCGCTCTTTAGCACATTGAACAGCCTGGAGGGAGCAGGAGGAAGCCTCCTGCTGCGTACCCCGGACCACAGATAAACAGAGATGATAGTGATAAATAGCAATAACAATAATGATAAATAGCAAAGAAACAGGGCCGTGAGTAGGTGGTAACAGACTGCAGAAGATAACTGTGCTTGGCCTGTCTGAATCTAGGATGCAGAGCAATGTGGAGAGCCTTGGAGGCAGCACTGCTTCATGCACCATTAACAATGTGCAGCCTCAGGATGTTTTTAACCTCTCTGGTCATGAAGAGGGGGGCAGAGTGTGGGAGCTTGGGTGAAATATTCAGGGTGGCAAATTGCTGAACTTCTTAGAGGCAATTGTAAGCCTTAGGGATGGTGAGGCTCTTAAAGGAAAAGAAGACACAAGAGGGAGGTCTTGGTTGGCTGGACCTCATCCTGCTTGGGCTCCCAAGAATTCTGACTTTAGGGAATGGCGTGGGAAGGTGTCCTGCCATAATGGGAGAAATAAGACAGCTCTGCCTTGAAATGTCTGGGCAAAGATTAAATGCTACTTGCTGGGAAAAAAAACCCTGCTGTGATATTGTGCCAACAGGCCACATAGCTGTTCATGTTAAGATTAATTCTTCTCTCTGTTAAGCAGCTCGGGGCCCTGTGCCTGCCAATTAGCAAGTTTGGGGAATGCATCTTGCGCTGCCTCTCCTCTCCTGCAGCAATGCAGTCGCTTGCTGTGCTGCTGCCTCTGGTTGGGTTGGAGCTTGTTCTTCTCTTCAAGAAGCAGAGAACTCATCACTCCAATTTTTTTAACATGATTTTCTCAGTTCAAAGCAAGCAATGCTTGTTTTAATTAATGACTATGTTTCTCTTTTCTTGCTTCTTGGCTTACTGCCTGGTACTGCGTTTTCATGCCTCAAGAATAAAATGTTTCATTCAAAACAGAATCCTCTTTGTCCCTGTGTGGCCACTGCTTGGAGAGGTGAGGGAGCTGAGGAGGCAGCAGCAGTTTCGATTGTGGGGGTGGAGGAGGTAGGGAGGGAAAAATGGCCAGGATTACAGAAGAACTGGAAAGAAAAACCAAATTCTGTAGCACTTACTGCACTTAACTCTTTCAATTTTCCAAGAGACGTGGTAAATCCTATATATGCAAATCCTCACCTTAGCAGTTTTTGAATATTCTTAGAGCCACTGGTGTGAATAGAAGTGGAAATTGGCAGGTATATAATCCTAGCCAAACGCTACATACCTGCAGAGGTGCTGCAAAATTTTTGAGTAATGATGTGGCACATTTAACTTGTGTTTGCTGACCGCTACCCCCCAGCATCAGCTGTTTTTCACAGTTCTGCCCGAGCTTATCAGCCCTCCTTGATACTGGGCTAAATTCCAAATAAAGCAGGGGAATCAGCTGGCAGTTCATTTGATGTGTTACATTTTTTTCCTCCACACTTAATTGAGCATTCCACTTCGAATAATCCTCAGCATTAGATTAAATCTCTATTGATCTCATTTTAATGAGCTCACCACTGTGACCAACAGCCCTTTCTCCCATAGCAGATGGAGTTGTGGTCATCTGAATGTGCGACAAAAATACTTTTGTTTAAGAGGACTGACACCTCCTCCGTACAACCATCCTTGGCAACCCATTACCCCTGAGCTTGCAGACCCAAAGCCAGCAGATATGTCCTGTTCTTTGCACTGTGCCTTTGTGAGATTGCTTTTGCAGTGGATTTCTGTTTAAACCACTGCTTACAGTTTTCATTTCTGAGAGGCAATGTCCACATTTATCAGTATGAAGGCAGGTAGCCGAAGGCTGTATGCAAACTCTCTCCCATGCCGCAGAGAAACCAGGCGGGCTGGAGCGCTTGCAGCTCCCAACTGCCTGCTTAAGGGCATATATTACAAATTCAGGTCTGGGGCAAATCAATTTTGTGAGCTACAGAATTGATTCTACTCTTGCATTTCACCTTCAGACACCTGCATTTAAATTTCCACTTGAGATTAAAACATAAAATGAAGGAAATCTCCCTTTCACTCCTTATGACAGAACACTCTCCCCTCTTCCCTACCCATTAATGAGGGTTTAAATCCTAATGACAAACAAATCCTGATGACCCAGCACTTCTGCTGTCAGATAATTTGCTGCACTGTAGCATTTTGTAGACTTCATGGACCTCTAGGGTCAGCTAATCACACCTTCTACCTAACAAAGGTCATAGGCATTTTCTCAGTGATTTTTGCATACGGCCTAACAGCTTGTATTTGATCTGAACAGTTTAACTCTTTTTGAAAAATCTTGATGTAAAGATAGCAGCACAAGCATGGGGGTGTTCTTGGGGCAGGGGGAAGCTGTGTAGTGCTATGAGAGACAATGAAATGAGATTTAACTGAGATCTAATTCCCACATGGTTAAGAGCTTGTATCATCAAAAGATTTCATATACTAAATGGTATTTTAAAGCTGTAAGCCCAGTGTGGTGGTGTGTAGTTTTGTGACAAGTAGCACTACTTTACTTAAACACAGCTGAGATGCAGCGACCGAGGCAGGGCTGTGGGCTTACTTTTAGCGTGAAGTCTGCAATGTGGATTTGCAGACACTGCCCATCATAATTTCCAAGTTTGGTTATTGCTTGCTTGCTTTTTTCCTTTCTTATCTACAAGAGACAATATGTTTTGCATAAGCAGATTATGATTAATAGTCATGATGTGTAATGATGTTAATTAGAAATAGCTATTGCTAATGATTAATAACAGCAGCTAAGTGAAACCTTGGCTGCAATGATTTATTTCAGTACTTTTACTGAGCTGTGCATCTGGCAATACTGTGATGCTCTAACGTCTTCAAGAAGGAACGTCTGTGTAGGAAAGCGAAGACCTGAGAAAGGCTTTGAGTGAGGCAGATGTATGGACTTGTCCCTCCTTATTGCTGCACACAATGATGCACTGGGAAATTTGGTTGCTTCAGTGGGATGGAAGACAGGAGCTCATTATGCAATGTGCCGTGCAGCTTCAGCATGGGTCCCTTATTGACCATGAGCTCCAGAAGGGTTTGAGGAGAAGGCTGTAATTACTCATCTTGGAATGAGATGTGAGATCCCCTCCTGTCAGGTGTTACAGGGTTCATAACACAGAGAAACCCTGTCTGGACTTGTAGGAGCTTTTGTCCTGCTGCTTAATCTCTGGGTGTCCAGAGAATCTCTGCTCAGTCCTTCCACAGGACATTGAACTCACTTCAGAAATGGTGAACTGAAGCACTGTTTAGATTGCCAATGAAGTCCTGCCTTAGAGGTCAAAATATAAGTTACGTTGCGTAGGTTTTATATAGCTCTTTCACAAGGAAACATGAATGTCTGTAATGTGTTTTGACATTGGATGGGAGACAAGCCAGAAGCACAAAGCAATATTCTCCAATGTTGCTAGGAAGGACCTGAAACAAATTCCAGCTCTGAATGTCCCTGGACTTGGGTAAAACTCATCTCAAATTGGAAATGTGAATTTGCAATATGACACATAATTGTTGTTCATTACCCAACTGAAAGGAACGGAAAGGACCCCTCTTCAGCATGGCCTTACTGCCAGTTCCACCTTCTGGGAGAACTGAACTTGCATTTAGATTAAAGTACAATTATTCCTTTTTCTTCCTGCTTCCTATTAATTATATGCAATTTACTCTGAAAAGATACGTTACTGTGCTAATCTTAGCAATCACCATTCTGCAGCAAAAACACTGCACAATACTCTACGTCTGTAAACGTTTCCAGAGATGAAATTTCAAATTAAAAAGCAGCAACAAAAATATCCTGGACTACTTCTACAATTTCCCTCTGTGGAACAGAGGTTTCTAAGAGAAGCATTTTCCTTTCCTTATTTATAGTCACTTCTCCTACTGCTGCAGTTGTTCTTGTGGTCTATCCTTTCTAATTTAAGTTGCAGGCAGCATGAGGCAGTACCCAGTTATTTGATTTGTCTTGAATGAACCAAGCAAATGAATGATGCAGGCTGTGTAATAATAGTCAACTTGTGCTGGGCAGGGACTTAGAGTCTGGTTTATACAGAAATGTCCACCTAGCTTGAAGGAACCGTTGGGCAACAGAAAGTGGAGTGGATGGAAACTTTTCACTGAAGAGCTAGTGGTTGGAGTGCAACTGCAGGTAGTTGTGATAGAAAGATAGTTTTTGAGCACCGGGAGATCCCCTAGCGTTTTACATGGTACAGATGAGAAAATGACTATATAAGGAGTTGTGAAGAGGTGAAAACCACAGAGAGCACCACTGCCAAAGTTTGTCTGACATGAGTCAGAAGTTGCTCCTGCACCACTGGTTGTCTCTCTGCAGGCTCTGTTGAAACTCACAGGCAAGGTTGTGAGAAGGAACCCTGACCTCCTGTGGCCTGCTTGGGTTTTTTGAGGGGTGCCTAGGCTGGCAGCAGTCAGGCAACAGCCACCAACAGTCATAAAGGGCCAGGATGACCCTCTCCACTGACATCCAAGGAGCAAAGGCCTCAGTGTCCTACACTGGGCCCAGTAACTTGCAAACCAGTTCAATCAACTATTTTAGAACAAGGCACTGTCTTTTTAGTGATCTTTGTAAAGTGCTTTGAAGACCATTACAAGAGATATGCATTTTTGTTGCCTTCATAGCTGGACCTGAAAGGTCCAAAGGATCAAGCCAGCAAATTCTTCTTGGTTAAAAAAATGATCCTGGTACAGTGGCAATCCAGCCAACCCTGTCTAAGCAGCTACCACATCCTGAAAACACCTAGACATGTGATTCATTTGACCAGATGTGGATCTACAGTGTGGGTCCTAAGAACTCATTCAGGTCACCGTTGTAATCAGTAGGGTAAAAGGCACCAGTCAGCTGAACTCAGGGTGCAATCAATCTCCTGAAGAAGACACCTGCATTTGTTTGGGTGAATGACACCCCACACTTAATGCTGATGATTAGACATCTTATAATGATGATTACCCAGGTCATTAGTTCAGATGTAGGCTTCTTGGGTGATGTTTAATTGCCTTAACAAAGGTGACAAGCAATGCTGGCTGCCATTGCAGAATGGGTCCTGTATATTCAGTGTCACAACTTCCATCCCTGTGGAGAGGTTTTGGGTGACACAGAACATCCCATATGGCACTAAGTATCTAGCACCTAGATAAGCAATTGAATCCCAACCTTGCATTTTGGAAACTGCTAAAATGAGGTGAGATGAATCATATCCTAAGTGTCATTGTCTGATCTGAAAAGTCTTCTTCAAAATTCCTCTGAATGTCCAAAACTGAAGAGCAGACAGGGTACTTAGGGTGACAAACCAGCTGAGGATGGGTTTAGTGAATACCACTCCTCCCCACTGTGCTGAGCCCCAGAAGAAGGCTTTGAAAGCCAGGCTGGCAGAAGGGGTCCGCTTTTCAGCCCATTGGATGCACAGAGGGGAGATGTTCTGGTGCAGACATGTGCTTTGTGTTTCCTGTTGGTTCATTCCATTCAATCCCCTGATCGGTGTTTGTGGTGTCATGTTTGTACAAGATACTTTGGTCTCCCCGGGGACTGCAGAAGGACATCCCTTACCAGATTTTTGAATCCATGGTGGGTCCGATTTTGCTGAAGGTTTTGTGAGTCTTTGCTCTGACACATAAAACCAGGTTGTTAGTGTCTGGAACATGGCTAAAGCTAGAGAGTGAGGGTCTGTGGGGCCACACATTCTCTGACCTGAGCTTGATGATAAATGAGTACATTAGACTTTGCACTGAATTTTCATGCAATAATGTGGCTGGCTGACTTGCAAAAGTAATTTGAAACCAACTTTCAAATTTATTCTCTTTTGCTTTTGGTGCAGTCTGTTGTGCAACTTTTCAGTAGTAGCACTGAGCTAAGTAGACTCAACAAGGGTTAAAAGGTCTTTAAGAAAAAAAGACAGTCATGTTTGTTCAGGTTATTATTATCGCGGATAGATCCCTGCAGTATTTATTGAGCAGCCTGTGGAAAGTTGTACTGGCACAACCAAGTGGGCAGCATGAGGAGATGCTGGGATTGTAGCTAGATCAAACTGGCACAGCAGCTAGAAAAAGTGTTTGCCAGCCTATGGCATAAAGGGAAAGTACTCCTTCAAACTGAAACCCAGTGGAGTGACTTACCTACTCACTGACTTACCTATTACTGACTTACCTACCCAGTGCACTGGCCCCAGTGCAGAAAAAATAGAGGAGATAGTAGAAGTCCAGGTCTTAGGTTTTGCTGAAAAGAACTTGACACACAGAGAAAATGTTAATGGAAATTGTTCAAGACTTCTCAGTAGGTAGTATGGCCAACTGTTAGGAAACTCCTCAGTGTAATTCATGTGCACAAAGCCAGAAAATGAAAGCTAGAAATGAAAGTGAGACAAAGCAAGAAAACACTAAATATCGTAATGATTAGTAAAGCTTCATAATCGGAAAGAATATTTTTGCCTTAAAGCTAGTGACTAATAACAATTTTGGATCTGAACGTCCAAAAAAATGCCTACAGATTTTGTATTTGTGTAGTTTGTTGGACTCTCACCCTGAGTCACTGCATGAGCCTGATTAAAAATCAATTAAAAATCATAAAAAGCGTAAGACCTGACTTCTCAGAACTGAGCCATTTCACACTATCTGAAACAGGTGATCCCCATCACTGGGGACTTCTGGAAACTTAGGAGTTCATGGCTGTGACTCTCAAGTCAGCTAAGGTAGCTTAGCATCTTTTCCACCGAGCAAAGTGCTGACTCCCACTAGCTGCCTTTAAAACATCATCTTGTGTTTCTTATTACCACTATATATGGAGTCTAGCCCCCCAGTTTAAGTGTAATACATTGAGCTTATCCTAATTTTTCAGCACTGCCAGAACTGAACACAATTACAAAGCCTTTTAGAGGTGATTTGACTATGCAGACACTCTGCAGCCTGCTGAATTGTCAGCCACATTTAGTGCTTGTTGAAGAACAGAAATCCTTCTAGGCTGATATTGGAGCCATCTGGTGATGTCTTTTTCAGTCCAGTAAACACTTCTGGGTTCAGTTTAGAGGATGTCAGTATATAACAGCTTATTTAAGAGCCAAAATGGATGATCATAGACTGGGTGACTATGAAAAACACATACACATTGGGAATGCTGTTTGAGTAGAGAGATGCAATTGTGAAGCAATGATTATTCCTAACACTAATCCCTAACAGTAGACAGGAGAAACCTGAATAGTTTCTCTTCAAGCATGGGTTAGGGGGTTTAATGGAATTTCAGTGTCATCTCTAAAAATGACACCAAGCCTCCTATTTTGTGGAATGACTTGAATGTAAAAGTGTATCTGCATTGAGTGGTATCCTGCTGTACTGCCTGGAGCAGAATAGCACATTGATCCAGCAGGTTGTGGAGGGAGGTGCAGCATTTAAAGGATGCATGATGTCCGATTAGGCTGCCTTGCTCCCCCAGAGGTGTTCTTAACCACCATGCAAAGCCCCTGGCTCAGCAGCAGGTCTGGCAGAAGCAGGTCACCCAACGCACCTTCTTCTTCCTACAACCTAGCTGTTCTTTAGACCTTTCCCATCCATGACAGGACCAGCCTAACTCCATGGGACTGGCAGCCTCTCATGAGCTCGTACCTGTGGCTGGCTTTGGTGTTGGCAGCTCCTGAACTTTCTGTTTCAGGTCAACCTTATTTATGTGAACAATAGGATTCTCTGTGAGCAGCGATTTAGAAATAACCCTCTTCTGCCAGGTTTCTAAACAAGAGAAAGGTCTTTTTGTTATTGTTTTTTCTCTTAATTGAAATGCCTCTCTGTAACTTGTATTGACACCGTGTGTAAGTTACAGTAGCCTGTTGACTAATCGTTATGATACATTCTCACATACCCAGCTGCTCACATCCCTCCCTCCAGGTCAGTTTTTCAGGCTGCAGATGTGTCTCTGTCACCCCTGACTTTTGCACACTGATTTGGTATGCTTGTTTTCTGCTTCAATGACTGCAGCAGTGCAAGACCATGCTGAAGGCAAGGAGAGCACTGCAGCCCCTTTTCCTTCAGATTCCTCTCTAACAATTGCCCTTTTCCCACATATCTCCATGGTGTGAAGCAACAGGAAAAACTTCCAGAAAACTTTAAAGCCGCATCAGCCAGATATTCCCCTGGTCCCTTCACTGCCAGACATTGGAGGCTCCCCCTGCTCCCTATCTAGCAAACCACTATGTTGTGCTGGTGACTAAGCCACGTGCTGGTACTTGTTGCTATCAGGAGCTTCCCCTGGTGCCCTTCCATTTCTCTTTTATCGACAGTGGCCCTTGTGCTGTCAAGCGTTAATTAGATTGCAAGTTCCCCAGGTCTGCAGCCCTGTCTGTCAGTTTGTGCTGTGAAGCACTTGTGTACTTCCAGGTGATGTCAAACCATAACTGATACTTCTAAAATTAACTGCTAGAGGACAAGGTTTTGAGATGGTTCTCTGACATTTCATACAATGAGCCATATTTTATGGCGGAAATTAATTCCCACAGTCATTCATGACTATATGTTTTTCCCCTTACAGCCCTTCGCATCTTCTCTGGTTTCCACTGCTGTTCTCTGCATGTCATGGTGGTATTAGGAGGCTGAGAAAGAGATTTTGTCATATTTTTTGATCCTAATTAATGTTGTTGGAAAGGGTGGTCAGGCTTACTAGGCTGCACATTTCCACTATGTCCATTGTGTTAATCCTGTAGCATATTGGTGCTGGGAACTACACCAGCAAAAAACCTTCTGTGGCATAAAAACTGGAGGAGTCTGTGCTGGTTTAGCTCCCTGGACTGGCACAATGTGAGTCAGGGACATAGTGGTTGTGGTGAAATAGAAGTTACAGGATGCATGCCATGGTCAGGCACAGCATCAGGGAGGTGGACATCCTTCTTGGCAGTATCTAAAGGCAGGTTGGCTCCACTGTATAATAAAATCACAGTTACCTAGGCCCTTACAGAGCTGTGTATTGTCTAACAGCTGCCTGTCAGTACCAGTGTGAGAAGTGGTTTAAATTTGTTCAACAAATGCAATTTCACTTCTTCTTCAGGAGCTCATGTATATCAGACAGGATTTAGACTACCTCTTCTTAAGGGAATGAGATAAGCAGCACAGTAGAGTGTATCCTGAGGTCTGCCAGCCTACAGATCCCATCTTCCCTCACAGTGGGTGATCTCAGGAACCTTCTGAACAAAACCAGAGGCTTCTTGATTTGGTAATCTGAGAGCATCTCAGGGCTGCTGGGAGAGAGGCAGGAGGCATGGCAAGCTAGCATGCCATGCTTTCCTTGGTGCAGGCAAGTGGAAGCTCTTCTCCATGATGGGACAGTGTCGTTCACATTCAAAGTATTGGGAAGCCATAATGTAGACCCCTGAGGTCATCTATATAAGGACACACTGAGATACACAACTTTACACATCACACGCAGCATGTACGTGCCTTCAGGTGTCACACTTGTGCTCACCTGAATTATTCAGTCTGACGAAGCTTTTCTTCCTGCACATCTGTGTTCCTGTCAGCAGCACTCTGTAACATGAGTCACTCTGCAGTGTGATGGCTGGTTTCTACCAGTGTCTGCTAAAATGTTTCACCTCTTCAAACTTCCCAGAGAGGTCAGCTTAGTGCTGTGAGCCCAGTGCAATATATGGGAATGGGGTTTGTGAAAAAGAATCAAAGCAATACATTCCTTGGGGTAGCTCAGGGCTCCAGAAAGCTCTCTACAGTCAATGCAAGTCTCATAAGTGCTGGTGTTTCACTTGATTTAAAATTTGTTAAAACTAGAAAGGGATGAAATGTACTCCTCATGAGAGGAGTTTTATGCTTGTTTACCTTTCGGTGGTTTATTTTTGAGGAAACGACCACAAGGCCCTTCTTGAGCTGTTTAGCAGCTGTGCTTTTTGCATCATTCATTTTGCTTTCAATATTTTCCAAAATTTAAAGAGGAAGTAATAACCCCACCACCCCAAGAAAGGTGGTGTGAGACTGGTTAGATGATTTAGTCCTCTGCTTTCCCAGGCAATCAGTGCAGATAAATTGATTGATGAATTGGCACCCTCAAAACAAAAAAACCCCATCCTGATCATTGAAATAATTCATGTTGCCTTCTTTGATGAAGCCAGATTGTTGCCTGCATGAACTTCCCTCTTAAAAGGGAGGGGTGGGGGTTGGCTGTCTGGGAGCTATAAACGTGTTCCTGATTCACCACACAGAATCATTTCAGCACATGCTAATAACTGCTTCTCCTTGGGGACTGACTGCAACTGGTGGCTGGCAGCAACTAACTTGTCTGGTGCTTCCTCCGCTCATTTGGCAGGACTCCCACCGCCAGGTTTTTAGGGGATGTGGTGAGAAAGAGGCATTTCCTGCTCCTTGGAGATGTGACCCAAGGGAGGTGAGTGCCCATCTTGCAGGACAATGTGGAGAGGACTGAGCACTGACTGGTGGGGAGCATTGCCACAAAGGATGAGGAGAAGACTGAGGTACTTCATGATTTCTTTGCTTCCATCTTTAAGAGAAAGACCAGTTACCCTCAGGGTACTCAGCCCCCTGAGCTGGAAGACAGTGATGAGGAGCAGAACAAAGTCCTCACAGTCCAGGAGGCAACGGTTAGTGACCTGCTGCTCCACTTAGACATGCACAAGTCTATGGGACCAGATGGGATCCACCCGAGGGGACTGAGGGAGCTGGCAGAAGAGCTCTCCAAGCCACTGTCCATCATTTATCAACAGTGCTGGCTAACTGGGGAGGTCCCAGAAGACTGAAGGTTATCCAATGTGATGGCCATCTACAAGAAGGGCTGGAAGGATGATGTGGGAAACTACAGGCCTGTCAACCTGCCCTTGGTGACAGGGAAGGTTATGGAGCAGATCATCCTGGGTGCCATCACACGGCATAAGCAGGACAACCAGGGGATCAGGCCCAGCCAGCATGGGTTTATGAAAGGCAGGTCCTGCCTGACTAACCAGACCTCCTTCTGTGACAAGATGACCCACCTGGTGTATGGGGGAAAGGCTGTGGGTATTGTCTACCTGGACTTTAGCAAAGCCTTTGACACAGTTTCCCACAGCATTCTCCTGGAGAAACTGGCTACTCATGGCTTGGATGGGTCT
>JAVJGJ010000037.1:86410571-86443939 GCA_035590215.1 Microhierax caerulescens | reverse complement strand
ACCAGACAGCAGCGGTGAGCGCTCCCGTGGGAGATGTGCCCAGCTGGAGGAACTGCTCGACTCAGTGGCAGAGCACCGGGAGGAGGGGAGTAGGCTGAGGAGTATCAGGGAGTTCAAGAGGGAGCAAGACGACTGGAGCTGTGCCTAACCTCCCTGGGACAAGGCAGTCAGGCAGCCAGGAGGCATGATACAGGGGATTCCCTATCTTCTCTCCACTGGGCAGAATGTGGTAACTCCAGGGATAGAGGGCCATGGCAACAAGTTCCTGCCTGGCACAGCAGGCCCATCTCATCCATGACTGCCCTACCTCCCCAGGTGCCTTTGCATCATAGGTATGAGGCTCCACCAGTGGAACCAAACAGTGACGAGGACAATGGTTCATCTAGGTTGGAGGTGTTGCCAAGGTTAAGTCGGCCTATGCCCTGTGTGCAAACCATTTCCACAAAGAAAAGAAGTTGGGTCATTGTCGTAGAAGACTCTCTTCTGAGGGGAACAGAAGGCCCAACATGCTGACTGGACCCACTTCTCTCAGGGCAGTCTGCTGCCTCCCTGGGGCCCAGGTTAAAGGTGTGACGAGGAAACTTCCTACCCTGGTACAGCCCTCAGATTGTTATCCGTTAGTGCCTTTTTATGTGGGCAGCGATGAAGTTGCCATAAGTCCAAGGGTGATCAAGAGAGGCTTCAGGGCCTTAGGATGCCTGGTTGAGGGATCAGGAGCACAGCAGTGTTCTCCTCTATCCTTCCAGCTGCAGGGAGTGATGAGGGAAGAAACAGGCAGATTCAGCAGATCAATACCTGGCTCTGTGACTGGTGTCACTGGCAGAATTGTGAGTGTTTTCATCATGGGCTGATCTACATGACATGATGCCTGCTGGCAACAGGCAGGGTACACCCATCTCAAAGGGGGAAAAGGCTCTGTGCAGGAGTTAGCAGGGCTTACTGAAAGAGCTTTAAACTACACTTAAAGTGGGAAAGGGATAAAACCAGGCTTGCTAGAGATAAGTGTGGGGGTGGCATGACAGTGTATGAGGAATGGTGTGCTAGCAAGGTCTTTCAGTCTGCTCCATGATGTGCCAAGTACACTGGAGCATATTTGAAATGTCCCTGTGCTAATGAACACAGCACCTTAGCCACCTCAGTGCGGGTAGAGGATGGAGCTCCATATGGCAGCCAAGACATAAGGGTTGTTGATGTGTTAGAAATCATGGAAGTGCCTGAGAGCAATCACATAGGAATTAGGGCTTCTCCCCCAGTAAAAGATCAATAGCTGAACTGAAGTGCCTCTACACTAATGCACACAGCATGGGCAATAAACAGGAGAAGCTGGAGAAGCCATTGTGGAGCTGGAAAACTATGATGTAATTACAATCACAGAAATGTGGTGGGATGACTTATACAAGTGGAGTGCTGCAGTGGATGTCTATAAGCCCTTTGAAAGGGGTAGACAGGCAAATGAGGACAGAAAGTGGGGTAACTGTGTATGTTTAGAGTGTTTTGACAGTCTAGAGCTTTATGACGGTGATGAAAGAGTTGAGTGTTTACAGGTAAGAATCTGGGGAAAGGCCAACAAGGCAGATATCATGGTGGGAGTCTGTTACAGACCACCCAGCCTGGATAAAGAGGCAGGTGAAGTATTCTATAAGCAGCTGGGAGAAGTCTCATGATTGCTAGCCCTTGTTCTCATGGGGGACTTCACCTTACCAGATGTCTGCTTTGAAATACAGTACAGCAGAGACAAAACAGTCTAGGAGGTTCCTGGAGTGTGTGGAAGAGACCTTCCTGACACAGCTGGTCAGTGAGCCAACTAGGGAAGGCATCCTGCTGGAGCTGTTGTTTGTGAACAGAGAAGGACTGGTGAGTGAAGTGATGGTTGGAGACCATCTTGGACATAGTGATGATGCAATGATAAGGGTTTTTAATTCTTGGAGGAGTAAGGAGGGAGGTCAGCAGAATTGCTGCCTTGGACTTCTTGAGGGTAGACTTTGGCCTGTTTAGGAGCCTGGTTGACAGAGTCCCTGGGGAGGCAGTCCTGAAGGGCAAAAGAGTCCAGGAAGGCTGGACATTCTTCAAGAAGGGAATCTTAAAGCTGCAGGAGCAGACCATCCCCATGTGCTGAAGGACAAGTTGGCAGGGAAGAAGACAGGCCTGGCTGAATAGAGAGCTTTGGCTGGAACACAGGGGAAAAAAAAGTTTACAACATTTGGAAGAAGGGGCAGGCAACTCATGAGGACTACAAAGATGTTGTGAGGCTATGCAGTGGGAAAATTAGAAGGGCCAAAGCCCAACTAGAATTTAATATGGCTACTGCAATAAAAAAAAAAAAAAGTTTCTATAAATATATTAGCAACAAAAGGAGGGGTAAAGAGAATCTCCATGCTTTATTGGATGCAGGGGAAACATAGTGACAAAGGCTGAGGAAAAGGCTGAGGTACTTAATGCTTTCTACAAGAAAGACACTGAGGGGCTGGAGTGTGTCCAAAGAGCAACAAAGCTAGCGAAGGATCTAGAGAACAAGTTTTACGAGAAGTATCTGAGGGAACTGGGGTTGTTTAGCCTGGAGAAAAGGAGGCTCAGTGGAGACCTCATGGCTCTCTACAACTACCTGAAAGGAGGTTGTAGACAGGTGGGGGCTGGTCTCCTCTCCCAAGTTACAAGCGATAGGACAAAAGGAAATGGCCTCAAGTTGCACCAGGGGAAGTTTAGATTGGATATTAAGAAAAATTTCTTCACCAGAAGGGTTATCAAGCACTGGAACAGGCTGCCTGTGGAGGTGGTTGAATGATGAGCCCTTGAGGTATTTAAAAGGCATATAGACATGGTGCTTAGGGACATGGTTTAGTGGTAGACTTGGCAGTATAGGGTTTATGGTTGGACTTGATGATCTTAAGCATTTTTTGCATCATAAATGATTCTATGATTAACTTCTAGAATGCCCTGTCATATGGGGATTTAGATAGTGATTTAGATTTTAGGCTGCATAACTTTTTTTATTTGAACTTTGTAAAACTTGGGATTGAGGGAGAAACTTGGCCACAAAATACCATCCTTTAGAGCAGAATAAAATAGAGTCTGGTCCAAGAGACACCGAGCACATGTAACTCCTAGTGATATTTATAAATTCTGCAGTTTCTCAGCTTCATGAGGCACGGAGGCCAGGCAGCCAAGAAAATGAGTGGAAAACTGGTAACCGAGCTGAGAATAGTCGGTCTAGCTCCATCTTGCAATGCAACTAGAGAACAGCTGTGTGTTTGGTTGCAAACTGTGATACAGTATGGAGAGGTCTATTCAATGTTCAGTTTCTTCTAGGATGTGTTTGAACTGCTTGGGCTCCCTCTGCCGCTTTGTCACTGCAAATAAGAGACACGGTGTCTGCACCCACCTGGGGGAATGAGTAACTCAAAGCCAGGAGCCATATGGTACAGATGTGCATTAGAACTAAGAAAACTCAGCTCAAAAGGTCTGGGCTGGATGCGAAGCAATATTAATTCTAGGAAGGAACAGTCTGACCCACCCAGTAGTTGCTGAGTGAAATTGATGCTCTTATCTGTGTCTTGGAAAGTGCTACAGTGTCTGAGGCTCCTGATGCTGAGCCTCAAACAAAGCTGCCCTGAGAAAAGGTGTCTTCAGCATCCCAGCGTTTCCAGGGAAACCAGAGCTGGAATTCAGATCTGATGAAAGTTCACCAAATCTGAGATCTTTCAGACATAATATTTTTCACTAGCTGAACTGACATCTTTGAAAGTTCTTTCTGAACAGTGGCTCGAGTGTGCGCAGCAACGCCGAGTATCAGCAAGGGCACAATAGGCAGATGTTACATATTTCTGGAAATATGAGGCAGCTCCTTTGCTTTCAGTGCTGTTATTGTTCCTTAGGAACACAGACATCACTGTACTGTTGGATGCATTGGCCATTTGGTGGGATAGCTTTTTGATGAGAAGGGTTTAGTAATGGAGACATCAGTAGAGGGTGGAAACAAGCCCCAATATCTCTTTTTCCCTGATGGCGTAGTATCAATCCCTTATATAAAATAGATAGCACAACATTTATCTCCCTTTTGGTTGTTTTGTTGTTTGGGGTTTTTTTTTACCTTTCAGTGTTGCAACTGTACATGTTCCTGTTATTGCATCAAGATTTCTTACATTCGGGGTTATAAGTAAATTCCAGAGCTCTGTGGTTTGTAATTATGTCCAGCAAGTGCTTCTGCTGTAAAATAGTAATTTGCTATTTCTCGTCTCTTCAAATGACACATTGCTTTTTTAATATATGAAAGGGAAAACAGGCATGCTTAATCCACATGTTCTAGACTGTACATTATCTGATTTATCACATTTTATTCTTCCAGATAAATGGCTCCAATCCTTCTTTTAGTTTTATTGTTCATTCCTGCAAGAATGCTGGTTGTACATGAACACCCTGGTTCTGTTACTTATTTTTTAGACAGAGTAACAAGCACTGAAGATAGTCTTCTGATGACAGCAATCACATACATTGTGTCACTGAATTCTATAACCCTTTATCCCATCCTTTGTATAGCCTCATATGTTTGCTTTTTGGATGCGGCCACACAGTGAATGCAGTTCTTAACTGACCTTTCTCCAGAAATAGACAAGGATTTTTTCTGAGTTAGTGCTTGTACTAATTTATCGTGGCACAAAGGCACAGTGAACTATGACAGCTCAGTGGTATAATTCCCAACTGTGCATACGTATGTTGCAGCAAGTCTTTCCACAGAGAGGAATTATCCCAAAATCTCTGGAAAAGTCTCCCATGTTGATAAGTCCTAATTTAGGACTTTTAATTCCAGTCTCAAGAGTCAGTTTGGGAAGAATCACGGAGATGCGTAAAAGGAAAAATAAATGTATGAGCCATGAAGGTTGCCATGGATAGTGGAACAGGGAGTACACAAGGCTGGTATGACAGGGTAGCTAAATAAAGTAGAAGTGACACAGTCAAAGACCTTGAAACATACAGTACAAAATACAATATTTCCCCAAAAGACAGACCACTCAATTAAAAAAGAAGAAAGCCCCATTTCTAGGCAGAATGAGCTGTAAATCTGTCTAAGAATAGAGACAGCAACGTTCTTCTCAAGTTAGGGTGAAGGGTAATAAATCTGCAGGTAAGTCTCTGAGCGACTGTTCAGCACAATGACAGACAAAGGTCTGCAGCATGGCTTGCAGCTTCTCCTGTTTGTAGCATGGAGATGTAGCTTAAGAGAGGTAATACACCAAGTCAGGCTGCTGGGATTGCTTTTGGGTACTGCATGCTAGAGGCTGTTGCCTCAGCAGATGGGACCTATGTATTGAGGACACAGGTGATAACAAATACATGTGGCCTGCCAGTCCCAACGGACTGCTTATAGGAAAATTTAAGAACTGAAAGTTTCAGCTGAAGCATCTCTGATGAAACTCAACAGAGCTTTGACAAGCATTGTAGCTCATTTCATAGTATGTTTAATTATCTGATGTCACTTAAATGGCTGGGGAGCTGCAGCTGGAGGGGTTATCAGTGAATCTCAGGGAGATAAAGGAGCGTTATTTCCTTGGGAGCTGCTCAGGACTGAATTTTTCTTAGCCATGTTGCTAAACATGCCTAGGACTGCTGGAGTTTTGTTTGCTACCATGCTCCTTTGTGTTGCCCTCAGACTGACAGCAGGACAATCTTTTCTTTCTGCTGTAATTAGGAGCCTGTGTAGAAATCTTTACTCTTCTAGGTAGCATGGGATTGCTCCCTTACATTGCTGTAAACCAGCAGTGGTCTCTATGGTTGGGGAAACTCCTGCCTAATGCTTCTGAGTCCAGAGGCCATGCCCATGAGGGAGGAGAGGAACTGATGAGCCTTGGAGGGTTTCTTTATGTGATGTCTATTGCCTTGCTGATTGGGAAGCTTTGGATACAGCAGCATTTCCTTTAGCAGCTGCAGTAATCCTGTCCCAGCCCATATCTCCAACACAATCTGACCCTAATATAGCCTGTTCCTCTGCACAGAAGTAGGAAATCTCATTTTCAAAGCATTTCCTCTGCTGGTAGTCTCCCAGCTTTTACTCAGGGTGCTGGTATCCAGTACTGCTGTGGCAAATGGGCAGTGACACTTATGCAGAGGGAGGAAGGGAAGGGACCTGAGGAGAGGAACAAATCACCCCCCTCCATAGCGTAGGAACTGGGGAGAGGCCACATGCCAAAGGGCCACCACACAAAAGGCAAGAAGTCTGGTGCTGCCTGGAGAAGCACAGTAGGTGGGACAGGCTGTCTGAAGGTAGCTCGGCACAGCCCATACCAGGTGCTTCTGCATATCATGTGTCATTCCACAACCAAAAGCATCAAGTGCTGCACCTTCCAGGCCTGACCAAAAGCTACATGGAAGGTGATGCAGGGTGCTATGGACAAGGAATTATTCATGGTGGGTGGAAAAAACATTTGCAAAACAGGAATTAGCCACCATGCTTACAGCCACAGTTCCTGTAGGAGACTGCCATCTCAGCTACAAGGGAAAGGATAGTTACGCTCAGCTGTATCTGGAGGAGGGAAGTCTCCAAGGTGTTGTTCCGTTCCAGTGTCCTTTTAGGATAGCTCAATCCTTACTTTCAGACATCTTACACAGACCCTCTGGTCCAGAGTCATTCACCATTGTCCAGCCCATTTCCCTTACCTTGCATTTTCAGTCTACTTCACTATAAAGTTTAAGCAAGTTAAAGCTATTACAAACATTGTTTGCTACCTCTCCACAGTGTAAAACTTCATATATATGTATCTGTATGTTCTCATATGCATGACTACAGAGTTTCTGATTTCAGCCCTGAATTTCAGGAACAAATTCCACAGAACTGCACAGGACTCTGGTAGATGCACCCCAAATGGGATTTATCTCAAGCCTCTAAAGAGCACACGCACACAAGTTAATATTCAGTACTAAATTAATATTCATGCTCTTCCCCTGTGGTGATTTATCTTCATAGAAATGGTTTTGGCACTGTCTGTTTCCTTCACTCTGGGATCTGTCCCTTGCTTTCCTCCTGATTAATGTGTTGATATGAGGCTTCAGGTAAATGGCCAAACTTTCATTCATCTGTCCCTTAAACTAATTGTTTCTTCACAGCTAATCAGCTCTGTTTATTATGAAAATCTTGTGGTATTTCATGCTGTTGGGATATTACTGTGGTTAAGTATTGCCTCTGTATACCGTAACAACAAAGAACGTGACATCTTCCTTCTGAGTCTGAACTCCCATGTCCTGGTCCAGCAGGAGCTCACCTCCTCCTTTCCCATCCACCTGCACCACGTGTAATATACAGTGATGGATTATTCTCCACGGGGAAGACAATGTGAAACTGAGTTTGCCTTTTGTCTTGTTTTTTCTTCTAGAATGATAATTTGAAATATTTTTATAAAAAGCACCTACTTCCCCACTGAGGTTTTTTTGTAGCAGAAATCACTTTGTAGGAAAATGTATTTTTAAAACTGATGTAAGGTTTTGACAGGCTGTTCAAATGCAGTCCAGCTGTCAGAAAACAAACCTCTACCTTTTATAAAACCACCAAACCACAAATCCACTACCTCCTTTCCTCCTTCAGAGTCCCTCTCTGGGCAACATCTGGAAAAAGTTTAATTGCTGGTCCTGAACATAACCCAGTGAAATCCTTCCTTGGCAGAGTACTAGAGCTGGACCGTAAACCAGAGGCCATACAATCTTATAGCCAGATCCTTGCTCATCCCACAGATACTGCTGCCTGGACAAGGCTGATATAGCCTCCCAGCACCCTTTGCTGTGACTAGATCCCCGTAAAACCCAAGAGCAGCCTCAGCATCAAAGTTGATGGTACAGGAGGAGGGGGAACTGCTTAGGAAGCAGTGGGACTTTTGCATCACACCAGAGCCATCTGCACACTAGAGGAAATCCCCACCGGGGGTTAGGAGGTGACTTCCTGGCAAAATATCCTGCTCCAGCTGCAGTGTGCAGCATGAGCGGTGAGAGCTTGATGCGTCTGGCACTTGTGTATGTCCTTTTGACCTCATCTGCATTTTGGTTTGGCTGTGATTTGGCTCACAAGCCCTCCCCAAAACCTGCAAAAGGGACATTTCCCTTCGGATTTCCTTCTCTATTGTACCTCAGAATGTAAGAGTTTCACAGTAAGGACTTTACTGCAGACCCACACAGCAGGAAAGTGTTTGTAGTGATACAAAAATAGACGGATGCAAAAAGAATATACCTCAGATTTTCAAAGCTTCCCTACATTAGAGGTAAGACATG
The DNA here is from genome assembly GCA_035590215.1 of Microhierax caerulescens. Lineage (NCBI taxonomy): Eukaryota > Metazoa > Chordata > Aves > Falconiformes > Falconidae > Microhierax > Microhierax caerulescens. Next base: position 86,435,692 of record JAVJGJ010000037.1, on the reverse strand, counting down.
GGCTTGAACTGAATTTTCCAGAAGAGAAGTGATTAGTGCAGAAATCATGGAAAACAGCTGGGGTGTGAAGCTCTCAAGAGCTCCTGTTTGAAGGGAATATCCAGCAACTCTGGCTCTCAAAATGTAAATAGGAAGCAGTCACAAAATCTTATCTGTATTTTGCAGCTAATGAAAACATCAGTCTCTCCTGAGAGCCAAGTCTTTGCTCTAATTTTAATGCATTTTCTTAGGTTTTCCTTAGCTGTAACTAATTTGCACTGTCAGGTGTGCCTTTTTTGAAGTTAAAAAGCGTATCTGAAGTGCTACAACCTCTAGCCAGAACATTTAAATTAGCAGCTACCCACTGAAACCACATCTCAAAGCCTGTCAAGTGAGGTGATGGCACTCGGATATCCTCATGCTCTGCTGAATGATGGGAACAAGCAATATCTGCTCCCATGGGAGCCTGGAGGCAATTCTTCCCAGGTGAAGTGCTGTTTGCTGTGCTGGTCCCTTGTACTATTTGGGCTGTGCACAAACAGCATTTTGACTATCAAGCACAAAAAATTTCAAAGCCAGATCCCAGCAAGCAGTTTTATCAGTGGAGCATGCAGTGGCCTTCCCCTCCCTGAATCCCAGAGTGCTGGTAATTTTATGTACAGTTTGGAAAACACACTGAATCACACCCACCTTTTTTTCTTTAGGCTATATCCTGAAATGGGTCTAAATATATATAATTACATATATTTAATTATAATTTTATTATAATATAATAGACCCTAATAACATTACTTCACCCATCTGCTTACTATGGCTGTGTTCACATGATGTATCAAACCTGGGCCTGCTGATCACACTGTAAAACCTCTGGGCTACAGTGCCCTCTAGCCAAGGGTCAAAGTCTTTAGGAGACCCCAGAGTTAGAACTTCATGGGGTGGGCTAGGATGGCTCTAAGATGCTCCTAATTTCTGTTCAGCTGCTCCTTCCTCTGGTTCAGCTGATCCCTGAGCTCAGCTCTGCTCAGTGATCAAGGAGACAAAGAAACGAGAGAGCTGAACATGCTCACAAGCAGACACTAGCCTCAGCTGGGCAGCTCACACTGCATGGCAGGCTTAATATATATAGGGTGGACATACCTTATGGTGCCTGTGACAGATGGAATAACATGGCATACTGAGGTCATGAGAGCAATTCAGGCCACCTGCTACCCACAACTACTAGGCCATGGAGGCCAGGCTCTACCAAGCCTGGGTAGGAGGTCTCTGAACTTTTGTTAGAAGTCATTTAAGATACTGTAGTAATGTAATAAATTGCTTAAATGTGCTGCCTTCTGCATGTAATTTGGGACCAAGATGGCTCTTCCCACCCATGTGCTGGCAAAGATCAAAAGGAGCTGCAGTCTGTTACTTCAATAAAACTAAAGAGCATTTCAATTAAGGTATTCAGTGCCATCTAAAGTTGTATATTCGTATACGGGAAGGTAAGCAGGGATTTGAACACGGGTCAGAGATGAGTTTGCACATGACTTACACTTTAATGTTAGACATGTGACTTGCTACCTACAAAATGGGGTGTTGTTTGCACATAACTGTCTGTATCATCCATGCAGCTGAGCATAAACAAATGAATATGCATGTGTTTGCAAACATTAACCCTGCAGAGTAGGGAGGCTAGTTCCATGAAAGCTGGATCTGTGGCAGCGACTCTTAACTCCTTGAAAAGCACAAAAAGTAGCAGATGTGTATGACATCTTGACAATTAATGTTTTTCTGTCGAGAACATAGCCAAAGAAGGTTTCTTGCTGCCTCCAGAAAGTTGTTAGCCCTTTTCTCTGTGCCCTCTCAATAGAATTAATTTTGTTTGAGCAGGGACATAAAAAGCAGATTTTGCAAATTTACCTATCTATTCTTGTTTTTTGCCATGGAGATCAGATAAAGACCTAGGTGCTTCCTGAGTACAGCAACAACATATGCAAGCTGAGCAAAAAATCCAGTCAGTGCTGGATTCCAGAGGAAAAGGTTACGTTTGGATGTCCTATGCTGCCTGGAAAGAGACCTTCAATCTGTTTTAATTCAAATATGTCAGAAGGGCAAAATGCTGAACAGAAGTTCATGCCACCTTTGTGAAAGTACGCAGATGGGTAGAAATTAAAGTACCTGTAAGCATACTTAAGTGAAGTAAAGGCTGGAAACTCATGCATCACTAGAGAATCCAGGTGTGAGGGACACCTTGTAGGTGCTGCCATTGTGGGAAAAGATTCACTTGGTGATTTTGCTTCTTTAGATATGGAAGGCAGTCAATCAGGGTACAAGTTTCCAGGAAGCCAGGATTCACTGGTGGTCAAAAACTACTGTGCAAGTTTTGCAGGTTGCTAGAAAGACATCTCTGCATAGGTAGTTTAAAATACCCTACTCCACAGTTACAGAATTGCTTCCTTTTAGAAAAAGTTGACAGTGTATCAACATCACATGCTAGAAATGCAGTGTTTGAAATAATTCATGTATTACTTAATAAAACGTCCAAATTTACCACTTTAATCAGAATGTCTTGAAGCACTTTGCATGTGTTAGGAAGTGATCCCCATGGATGAGGGAAGCCTTCTTATTTAACAGAGGAGAAATGTCTGGCAGGCAGGTAGGATGGTGTGCTCAGGGTTACAAGACAGGCTGGGTAAGGGGGTCCAGCCCTGAAGATGTGCGAGGAGCATGCAGTAGACACCGAGTTGTTTGACTGGTGTGCATCCGCTGCATTGCTGCCACACAGTTGTGGCCTGGTCCCACCTATTTGGTTCTCATGGTTTGGTTGCCTAGCACAACAGTTTTCAAGCTCTAGCTTTGTAGTCTTTGCAGTTGAAGAACTGTTAAGTCAGATACAACCAGCTTGTTTTATGTAGCTTATGTTACACTTCAGTAAAACAGATGAAGGCTTGTACTATGCCAAAGGCAGCAGGGTGAAGACATGGCAATTTCAGTAGCACACAAGAGAGACACGTAGCTGGCAGCAGGGTGAAGGCATGGCAATTTCAGTAGCACACAAGAGAGACACATAGCTAGCAGCATAGACTTTCAGCTTTTTTGTAGAACAAGATTCATACCTATGTCCAAACTGTAACACACCGGTCACTCTGATGCCACATACTTCATTAATGATGCCTTCAGTGCTGCGTCTTCTCATACCTGCTATTGTATCAAGCAGCATTTGGCTTATACCTGTTGAACTCTAAACCTCATGGGACCAAATTTCATCTATAGATTATTGAGGTGTTTATTAAGTGCTTGTTCTTTTCATAAGAACCACACAGCACTGCAATTCTGTTGCATCACACAGAAGTTAAATACCTCTCAAAGCATCAACTAATTAATCCTCCTTGCTCACACCTGTAGTAGGCTAGGAAATATGAGATGATGTGTTTCAGCTTCCAGGGAGGTGGCCAATGTAGTGAGGCTGTGGAAGTTGCTATAATAAATCACAGCCATAGTATCTAGAAAATTGTATATGCATTTTTAAATGCAGATTTGTTGGGTTCTTGAATAGTGAAAGAGCGAACAAAAGGTTTGCTTTCTAAATAACTTTCTAAGCTTTTGAATTCTGTACAAGCTTGTGAATGTCCTGCAAACTTGTGTGCAAGAACTGGTTACACTGGACAGAATTTGTTTGAAAAAGGTGGCAAAGATCTGGATTTTTTGCATTAAGCTCCTCATATTTTGAAGACTGTTTGGCAAAACAGGCAATGGATAGAGAGACTCCAGTCTTTCTGCAGCTGACCTAGCATACTTTTTTCTAAAGGCATTTGTGACGTTTGAGCTTTGAAATGGTGAATATCACAGAAGTGCAAAATCTCCCAGAAGAGACATTTCAAGCTTTGCAAGAGTGAACATTTCAAACAATCAAACAACCAAGGGTCATCCGGTTTTCAGGCAAACTGAAGGAAAAAATGTGTATTAACCCATAACAATTAACAGTACTAGCCAAGCCATGATTGCCCCCTTTCCAGACCTTTCCGGAGCCCAGAGCTTTGTGAAAACAAGATGGGTCATTAATGAGAACGGCCCCTTTAGCTGAAGTAACTTTCTGAGAAGTAGAAGTTATAGATACAAACCCTTCTGAGATCAGTAAGGCTTACAACTTTTACAAATTTTGCATAACTTTTTTGTGTAAGTATCACTAGAACCACTTCCCCTCCCTCTAGCTCTGTCAATACTGGCTGGCTGTGCTGGGTGGGATGGGATAGCACTGGGACAGTAAGGAAATCTAAATAGGGGTAAGTACCTCTTTCTGAGTTGGTGTTATAACAGAACTTCAGTCTCAGCTCAGGCTGGGACATGTCGACCATTTCCAGGCATCTTGAGAGCCTGGCAATCCCAAACATAAGGATAACATGCAGCATCTGGCAGCTCTGGGTGACTGAAAATCTTAACTATTCCCTTGATATAAATGCTAAAATTTGTCAGGTCCGTTATAGGCGGGAGATGGTCTGAATACGGCTCCTAGTGGTTAAAAGCACCTATGACACGTTTTACATGAGGTTTGCTAGCGTTATGAAGCTCTTGGGAAACTGGATGAGTAACTCTTTCCTTTCCGTAGAATTACCCATCGTAGTCTTCCTTCCTTTTAAAAATTGATTTTTCACCCTTGCTAGAATTCTTGGACTTCCTCTGTAATGAGAAAGATGAAAACTATGAGAAAGAGGATGCAAACACAGGAAGATGGTTAGTGCCCTGACTCCTAGCCATCACAGGATATTTTAGGCAAGTCATTTTGCCTTTTCCTGTCTGTCTCTCCATTTGTTCACTACTGTGCATGTTGGATGTTGGAACTGCAGTCACAGAAAACGATCCTATTGTGACTGAAGCAATAAAAATCTGAAATGAAAAGGTAATCCTGCCCCAAATTGCTTTTGAGGTGTGAGACAAGAAACAACAGATGGATAGTCACAGAGGGGAATTTAAAGCAACACTGAAGCAATACTGATCAGCGTGATAGACAACCAGCACAGGGTATAAGCTGTTGCCAAGGCTTCTGTATTGCGGCAAAAACATTTTAATGATGGATTTGAGGAAAGCTAATGAGAGAGCTCTGTAAATATTTTTGTAAGCCCAAAGCATGAGAGAAAGCATGAAATTGATTGTTTGAACATCTAACAGTAACTAATTTGTGTAGTATGATACTCATGAATTTGTAATGGAGGTTATGAAGGTTAATACATGAGCATGTCTAAGTGTGTTTAAATACCATTGAAGAGTAGAGTATTGTTAAATTAATCATTCCAGGGAAAAGACTTAGAATCACTTTAAAGAAAGGCAGCATGACTTTAGACAGACGACAAGCAAAGAAATTGGAAAATGCTAGGCCATAACCTTCTGATATGAGCAGAGGAGGTCATTAAGATGAAGATTGCCAAAGGGATTTTTTAGCAATTGCAGACTCTGCCATATCAGATTGGTTTTTATTTTCATTTGCAGTGGCTAAAATACTGGTTATGGCTGCTCTGGCTTTAGTACTAGTGTGTGTATTTCAGGCAGTAAAAGACATTTTGCTGGGGGCAAGAGAACTACTTACCCATGTGTTGGCATAAAAGAACTAAAATACACAGTGAGACATAGCTAGCATGTACTGTCAAAGCAGTTAACCTATCTCGGCACAAGTGAGGTAACTATAATGAAGGAAGCGTCATATCTAAACCCAACATTTCTCCTAAGCATGTCTCAGTGCCACATAAAATTTGATTTTGAAAGTAATATTTGGAACAGAAAATAACTTTTAAAGGACTCCTTTAATAACTTTTAATCTCTCAAAGCTCCTCAGAGTCAATTCCTGAACACAGCCCACTGCCCGCTGACCCTGAATATTTTTGGTCTGCTGTCTGCAGTGAAGACAACTGGGAGGACCACTGTGAAAAAGACTTTGTATGAAGTTAACAGTTATTTGTGACATGCAACAGCAACTAAAATATATTTCCTGAAAAACAGATCCTCTGGTTTTGTATCCTTTTGAATTACTGCAAAGACTTGTTTGCCACTGTTTCTTAAACATGAGATTATCTCTGTCACATTTGTAAGAGTTGAATTTGAGGTTGTCAAATTAAATCTTTTTCAAGAAGCCTTTAGAATCTTTCTAGTGTGATTTGTGCAAGATGATTCAGTCTTGAGCAAATGTGACCCCTCTGTGCCCTGCCCCTGCCTTGACAAAAGCAGTTGCCTGCAGCTGTATCCATCTTGCCCTCAAAGGATTTTTAAAATGCCACTTGACACACTGATTGTATTTGAATGAATATTTTCTGTCATTACCAGTTGAAATAATTCCTGCCTTCTCCTCATGACCTTCAGATCTGGAGCCCCATAGAAGAACAGCATTCTTCCTCTTTCAAACAATTCTAAATCTGATCACCCCATACCAAAAAGGAAGTTTATGACATGGGAAGTATTTCCTTGTTCATGAAGAGGGTGGCAGGTTAGACAATCTGCATAGACATCATAGGGAACTAATTTAACAAGTCCTAAGCTATGGTTTCAGGCTAGCTCAGACATGAGCTCACTCTGTAGCTGTGGACACATGTTGGGGTATTTTATCAAGTCTGAATTATTTAAGTCTCTGTGAAATCTAAAGCAGTATTGTTGAGTGTCAGTGAAAATCAAATAGCTTTTCCAGAGAATCTGGAAGTAGGCCTACCAAGAGTTAAGTAGCAGTGGACAAAAGGAGCTGGGGTTTTCTCAGCTGGAAGAGACTACACATAAAAAGGAAGATAAAAGGAGTACTTTGTGGTGGGGGAAACCCCGATCTCAGTTGTAGGAAACAGTTTGTTCCAAGTAGGCCTTTTGATGCTGGCAAGGAACAAATTACAGCTTTTTCTCCTCTGTTATCAGCAGTACTAGGGAAGGAAAGTCCACAGTTTACCAGCATTTTATCAGACTTCTGTTTTTCAGAGAGGGGGTAAGTAGTTTTCCTCCAAGCTTCCTCAGAGATGTCTTTGGCTGCCAAGAAGCCATGATGGCTGTATACCTTCAGTTTATACTGCAGTCAGAGAGACAGCACTTCTGAAAATTTCTCTTAAGTTACCTCAAACTCAACATACAAAACCAGTCAAAATCAGCAGCTACTTCTGAAATTCCCTGTCTCCATTTAGGATGTGCTTACATTCCAAAGAAAGAATGCAAGCAAAGCAACTCCTCGTACATAGACAAGTCAGCTGGGGTTTTAACAGAAAGAATTGGTTATATCCTCAAGTTTCCCTTTTAAGTATTCATCTACTACTAACCCAGGTTAAAAACCTCAGTTGCCATACTCTCTGCAGTTTTAGCTCAAGTTGTCCAGCCTAAGAACACCAACACCCACACCCCCACACCCCTGAACTGATGTATTTTAAGTTGTCTTATTTGTGAAATCATTGCTTCTTACCTGTTCCTTTATGGGTATTTTTATGAGTTAATGCTTGAACAGAGCTTGAGAGAAGTCCTTTATTGAATTTGAAGATCAGAAGTTGCATAAAATAAAACAGAGGTAACCACCTCTGTACATCTAGCCTAGACTCTTACCTGTCCTGTTCACAGTGTTTGTTTGCTTTGAACAGATGGAGCAAACTAAATAAGCTGCTTAAAAATAAATCCTGTGGAACTATTGTACCTGTTTTTTCTGCACAGAAGGTGAAAAAAAGAGGCAGGCAGCTCAGGTCCTGAATGTCGAGGCACAATGGCAGCCAACACAGTTTGCCTGTTAGAGAAGAAAGTGGTGCACTGATCTTTCTCATGCGATCTTACAGAGGTGAGTCACAGTGAAGAGAGGTGCAGATACAAGTACTTTATAAACTAAAGGAACCAAATAACAGTATTATTGTGCATCATATGGAAAATGCTTCTGGTACTATTCAACATGAACAGGGTGGCAGGGAAAGGAAATCCAGCTTGTTATTTTAACTATTTTAACTTAAGTCATCTTAACTATTACCTTTCTAATCTTTTGAACTAATCTTTCAGGCAGAGACATTTGCTAGTCTTAGTAATTTCTTGTTAGCCAAAAAAAACCCAGGTGAAAAACCACCTTATATAACCTAGCATCTTCTTAATCATTCCAATGAGAATCTGAGTACTGAATGCACAGATGACATCAAGTGTGGGATTTTTTTCTCCTCATTTGTAACTGGGAGGTGTAACTGCAGATGTACAAACACTTCTTGAGAAATGTGAAGCTTCCTATATGTATTTATTATTCTAATGTCTCTGTATTCTTATTACAGCAATTAAACTGAGGTTTATCACATTGGTCTTTAGGTACCAACTGAAGTACCTAAACTGAAATCCACTCTAAGCTCCTTCTGTTCTCAGTAGTGTTTTCATCCCAGTGTCAGGTTGAATCTTGGTCTAAGTTGCTCCACAGTTGTTAGAAGCAAGAGGTATACTTTCAAAACCAACTCATTGTTTTTATACACTGCTGTGTATAAACAGTATCTACAAGCCTGAAGCACAAAAGGCTGGAGGGAAAAGACTTGCTTTGCTCTGCTAAGATATAAAATTGGTGGCATTGACACTCAGAAATTCAAATGCTTGTGGAATATCCTTAATGTCATCAGCTTTTGCAGAGTTGGTTACTTGTGGGTAGTCTTAGGAGACAGGGAATTTCTGGTTACAGCGCTACAATTATTTTCTCATACCATGTTTGTTCACACCACTACTAGTCAAAAGTAAACCTTTCCACCTTTGTTTACAGTTTCATGGGTTGAATACAGGATGTTTGCACACACTTACAAAGACAGGTTCCTTTCAGTAGGACCTTGCACGTCAATGGTGTGTCACAAACAGCTGTCATATCTGTCATATTGAATACAACATTAAAAAGGTAGCATTTCCCTTCTCTTCCCCAAGAAAAGTGATGCTTCCATTCAAGCTTTTTTTACCAACTCACTTCCTGTTTTTTCCTATTTTTTATGTGCAGCTAGTGCTGGCATATGTTGCAAGCGGGTGACTAGATTTGATGTTGTGAATCTAAAGTGACACACCTCATTTGCCATTGCTAATTCCTTAGTTATCATCTGAGCCTGTAACTCTGCTCTGCAGCTGCTAAGTTTTTGGAGGTTTGCTTTTGTTTGATCTGCAAGTGCACAGTTTTGAAACATTCACAGCAGGTTTTACCAACACATGCAGAATAAACTCTATGCAGTACTCACTGGTAAATAGCCTTTTCCCAATCTTGCACTTTCCTTATTTCTTCTATCCCGATGCTACCAGAAGTATTTTTTTTTTCCTCCTTCTGGAAGAAAGTGGACGCTAGTGAGAGCAGAGGATCAAAACTTACCAAGAAAATAGCTGCAGTGGAGGAAAGGAGATAACAATGACAGCTCCCCACCTTTGTGTGTGAAACCAATCCATCCAGTTTGGGCTAAGTAACTCTGGTCTGCCATCTTTAGTATTGCCTTAATACTGGGTTTTCTTGGTTTTCTTTACCTGTTGAGAAATAGTCTCTGTTACATTTATGTATCATGCTTGTATTCACTCACCCAAAAGATTAGCACTGAAAGCAAAGAACTTAAATTGACCTTTGAAACTTTATTGTTTCCTAATTAAATTAGGAAATGATTAAGTGGCTTGAGTGGTATTAAATGATTTAAGTAGCCTGTCTAACTGTAAATAGGGAAGCCTTGCTGCAAGATTTTCTCTCGCTCTTATTTTCCTCAAAACTGTTTACAAAAAATACCTGCTTTGAAATCTGGTAGCATAATTTCTATGGTTTCATAAAGAGGTATAGGTTTACAGTTGTAGCATATAAGACACACATACTTTCGCATGTTACTGTTTCATACTGCAAATGGCATAGCGCAACACACTTTGACCTCTGGTGTGCACATGCTGAAGGCAGTTGGTAGAGGTGATCTAGTACAACCATGAAAGGGCATACTCTGATGCCTTTATGCACTTGAATAAATTCCACTACGAGTTCTATAGTGTGGTTCATGTGCTTAAAGTGATCAGGGCATGGCTGCAATTGCTTGCAAAGTTCAGTACCTGCTGCCATGGGATTGACCTTGGCTAGCTGGCCAGCCCTCTACCCAGCTGCTCTCTCACTCCCCCTCCTCAATGGGGTGGAGGAATAAGATGAAAAAGCTCACAGGTCAAGATAAAGACAGGGAGATCACTCACTAGTTACTGTCACAGGCAAAACAGACTTGACTTGGGGAAAATAACTTTATTTCTTGCCAGTTCAAAATAGAGCAGTATCGTGAGAACAAAATTAAAACAAAAAACACCTTTCCCCCTCTGCTCCCTATTTCCCAGGCTCAACTTCATTCCTTCCTTCCCAATTCTACAGCTCTTCTTCCCATTCAGTATGGGAGGATGTGGTCAGTCCATAACACTTAATCTCTGCTGCTCCTTCCTGTTCATGCTCTTTCCCTGCTCCAGTGTGGGGTCCCTACCACAGGGTACATACAGTCCTTCATGACCTTCTTCAGGGTGTGTCATTCCCACTGGCTGTAGCTCTTCAAGAACTGCACCAGTGTGGGTCTTTTTCACAGGGTACAGTCCTTCAGCAACAGACTGTTCCAACATGGGTCCCCAAAGGGCCACAGGTCCTGCCAGAAAACCTGCTCCTGAATGGGCTTTTCTCCACAGGCCACAGCTCCTGCCAGGAGCCTGCTCTGGTGTGGAATTTCCATGAGCTGCAGCCTCCTTTGGCACACATCCAACTGCTCCAACAGGATCCTCCATGGGCTGCAGGGAGACCATGTGTCACCATAATCTTCCACAGGGGCTGCTGGGGAATCTCTGCTCTGACACCTGGAGCACCTCCTCTCCCTTCTTCACTGATCTTGGTGTCTACAGGATTGCTTCTCTCACATTCTTCTTGCTCCTCTCTGCTGCTGCACTGCTTTTTGGTCCTTTAACTACATTTTCCCAGAGGTTCCACCAGTGTAGCTGATTGTCTCAGCTGTGTCCTGTAGTGGGTCCATTTTGGAGCTGGCTGGAGCTGGCTCTGACTCAGAGACCACTGCAGCCCCCCAACTGTCACCACATGGACATGGACACCCAATATACCTGCTTTTATAAAATGCAGAATAAAAAATTCAAGATGGAAGGGATCTCTGGAGGTCTCTAGCCTTGAACCAGTGTATCCAGTCTTGAAGGTAACGTGTAAATTAGATTAGGTTGCTGAGGAATGGGAATTTCATGACCTCTTGTTAATTAAAAGGAAGAAAAACTGGTTGGGTAGATGATTACAAGAGCAGAGACTACAGCCTAGTTTGCAGTTCAGACTTAGCCATTACTGAGGGTGACTGAATGTCATGAAATCAGTACTGTGTTTCAAGAGAAATCAGTATTGGCATCCACACAGTTTGCAGTGGGAAGTGTTCACCTGACAGCAGTCATCATTACAGCTATCACTGGCTGCTTCCATTCTGCCTTGGGGCAGAATATGCAATGAGGGTGAGGAAAGATGGAGAATGAATATTCCCTAAGGTAAACACTACAAGTTTATACTGCATTTAGCGAAATCTGGATCCTGGTGGCTTTAGGTACCACTGGAATACAAGTAGTAATGACTTCTGTAGGAACCATTTTGCGCTCCATTGCCAAAGGTAAGGGTTATGCAGTCTGTAGAGAAAACTACTTGTAACTGAAAAAACTGATGACCTCAGCCTCCTTCCTGATCCTTTTCTTTCATAGAAACCTTGCATGCTCCCTTGCTACAAATCAGCAAATGTCTTGTAAAATGACAAAAGAAAAAAATCATTAATTGGGTATTTCCATGATGCTTTTGAGTGGCACTATAGCTACAGGGTGAAAGCAACATCAACAAATGTTAAGCACTGAAACCAGATGATACCTATGAATCCCTGTTTTTCAGGTACAGATAATTCAGTTACTGTCTCTGCAGGCAATCTGAATTCTGTCATCCTAAGGAGTGAGGACAGATGCCTGGCTGAGACTACATTTCTTAGCATAGAAAACAGGATGAATAAGTGAAGGAGAAGACCTGGGCTAGAAGACACATGGGAAAGCTGTGAAGATAGCTGAGCATACTTTTTGTGCCTTGAACAGAATGGAAATGTAGGAGTCTGTAGCTGTTGCTTATGTGCTGGCAACCTTTGAATCTTCATTTCACACACCTCCCTTTTCCTTGCTGGTAGCTGGAGGGGTAAGCACATCTTTCAGAGCTCTGACATAGACCACAGAGGTAGCCATGGATGTTTTGTTATCATAGAGTTGTCTGGAGCTGGCTTTGCTGTCTGAAACGAGACTGGTAGTGAAAGTTAATAAGCAGAAAACACTGTGTGATGATGTGAGATGCAGTTAGAATTAATACAAAAGCAAGGCTACAAATTCTGCATATTTATGCAATCACTTGTCTGGAGGATGTAGATGTTATATTTAAGTTGTAGCATTTATTTTAACTTAACAGATCTGAACACCATCTGTACACAGAAAATAAAGACAAAACAAGCCCATGTTGCTTGGCTGCTGGTTCTGTAAGCTCTTCTGAGAAAAGACTATGCCATGGGTCCATAGGGCACCAAGCATCAGTGGTGTTTCAAGCCCCCGTGGGTATCTAGGTGGTAGGAAAAATAAATCAGAGTAAAAAAATATTGTATGGGGGATTCAATAGCTGGATTAGTGCTCAATTACAGATTCTGCTTAGTGCCAAAGCTTTTGTGTGGTTTGTTTAAAGTTTGCTTTTTGGCTGAGCTGAAAAACAGAAGGCTTGGTTGTTATTTCACAAGATTTAGATAGGTCCTGATCACTTGGAAACTCAGTTTGAGGGTTGCTTTCTCCAAAACAAAATTTGCTGCTTTTAAAAGATGTTAATTTTGAAATAAATGTAGCCTTTATAACATGTTGTAAATATATACTGCAACACAGTGCCCTGTAGTACATTTTTTGGCACTGCTTTATTAATAGCCTCTTTGATTCCTTCCTGTTTAACTCTGATTGGTCTTTATGCAGTAACTCTAAATACTTCCATATTGAGATTCAGATTTTGCTCCACATCAAGAGACTGAATGTTTCTGGACACTATGTAAATAAATTACCTTCTTTCCTTTGAAATCTTTATCATAATTACATGATTTGCAGGGGTAATCATGCATGTCATTATGAAGAAGTGACTGTATCTGTTCAAGTCAGTCAGCTCTCTACTGGTGCTGCACAGATATTGGCAGCAAATCACTAAGAAAGCTTTTGTGAAAAATCTTGTTAAATCTGGGAGAAAACCCAGGGAAATATGTATTAAAGAATAGACTTGGCAGGAAAGTCTGTTCATAGATTCATTTATGAACCCCACTAATGTTGCTTTTGTAAGTAAACAATGCTGCTTTCTTGTAACTATAGCCAAGGAAAGACACAACAAGTTTTGTTGAACCAGCTTTTACTAGAAGCATGTACTCTGGTCAGTCAAGACACATGGGTTCTATCAGCGTGTGATCAACTTTTTGACCTATGAGCAACTTGCACTGCCTGAAGAAAGTCCTGAAAGGGAATGCTTCACATGTTGTGCCAAACTACACATTCCTAGCATGCTTGGAAAATTACCTCTTTTGGTGCAATGTGGGACAGTGCAAAATAATATATTTCACGATTTATATTAATGTCACTTCCAGCCACGTTTGGTGAAAAGGCCAACATGCAATCTGCTGAAAGATGTAAACCAGCTCTCTTTAAAACAATGGTGGAACTTTAACAAAGAAATACCAGAAAGCAAGTAGTTGTTGTGCTGTTATCCTCATGCCTACCCTGAGGCATTTATAGTCTAAGGTTGCAATGCAACCCTGAGTTGTCTGGGCTTGAACCTGAAAGAAACTGTAGCTGAAGGCTTAATTTTAGAAAAGATACAGCAAGTGAACTTGCCAATACATAAAATGTAGATGAGAACAGAACTAATAGGAAAACATTGTTGTTTAAGCCTTCAGTCTGCATAATGTGAGAACTTAAGTCTGTCTCATTTAGCCAGGACTTAAAAATAAAAACTGTAGTCTGTGGAAGTACTAATAAATTTGTTTCCAACTCTAGCTTGGGCTATATCTATTTTTAGTTTTTCATACAAATGTACTTAATACAATTTCTCAAAATTCTATGTATTTTTATATTACCTAATTTACCTTCACTAAGTGAACAGCTTTGGTGACAATATTACAGAAGTTATGAGCAGTGTTTTCTGAGTAACTGCTTCCTGTAAAAGGAAGCTTTCCCAAATCACACAAACTCTTTTTCCACTCTAGAATTCAATAATTGCCTTTGCATTCAACTCTTAATCAAATAAAACCCTTCTTTTCCCCCCACAAGCACCATGAACACTCCTGTAACATTATAACAGCATTTGGCAGCTGACCAAGTTGGGCTCCTGTTGTTGTGTGTGCTCTACAAACACAGAAAATTAATAGCTACCCTTCAGAAGAATCATCTTACACTTGGAAGGACAGAGTTATCATAAACGGTTTGTGCTTTCTGACACTAAAAAATTGGACATAAGGTTAATCTTTGTGGAATATAAAGCTACTTTTATAATTTTCAGTCATTTCCACTTATGTGTCAGGTTATGTTATTTCACCAAGTTGAAATGTCATATTTTGGTGGGTTTCTCCTAGTAGAAGATTTGAACATTTGAGGTAAATCAACTCTGAAAAGTTTTCCAAACAGCAAAGAAAGACAAATTGAAATAAGGAAAGATGGCATTAGATTCAGCTGTGCCAGAAAAGAAAGCCTAAATTGCTCTAAAAATGGTTTCTTAAAATAACTTTGATGAATAATTCAGCTTTGTAGATGAGATATCTCTGTTCTTCAACTAACTAGATACCCTACAGAAAACTAAAATAGCTATTATGGACAAATAAAGAAGAACCATAGAAAACAAGACAGTGGGGACACACTGTCAACTAAGTTTTCCAACCCCAAATTTGGCAGTTTTTTATTTTAATATTAGGAGAAGTGCAATATGGAAAGCAAGCACAGACTATCAGGTGGTGCTTATACTACTATGATTTTTCTTTACAGAGTCCGCTATGCAGAATCTTCCTTGGCCTTGTGGCAGCAAAGCATGCCTGATCTCACAGCATAAGTTGCCCCATGTCTTCATGCAAATCAGGGACTTTTAAGCAGTAAAAGGGAGTTAATTATTTATGAGAATTTACGTTCTGTCCAGTTTCAGTCATACATGATACAGCAACATGTGCCTAATTGCTATATTTGACGTGTCAGCCAATATTTAAATATACTCCTTTTATACTGATATAGAAGTACACCTAAAAGTATGATATGTTTAGCTATGCAAATGGATGAACTTTGGTTTCTCTCTGCTGCACTTTAAAATCTCTAAGGACCCTTGGATGCAAATAAAACTATATGGGCTCAATTAGTTATAGAATCAAAGGCAAATGTTTAGAAAGGACCTTTGGTGGTCTCTAGTCCAACTGTTTGCTCAAAGCAGCAATAACTTCAAAGTCAGATGTGGTTGCCATGCTCTTCATGCAGCCAAGTTTCAAAAATCTCTAAAGAAGGAGATTACACTGCCTCCCTGGGGACCTGCTGAAGTGCTTAATCATTCTCAAGATGAAAACTTTCTTCCTTCTATTCAACTGGAAATCTCTTGCTGCAACTTTCAACTGTTGCCTCTTGTCCTCCCACTGTACACCTCTGAGAAGAGTTTGTGTTGCTCTTCTTTATAACTTCTCTTCAGGTAGATGGCAATTAGATCTCTAGATCTCTCAGCCTTCTCTTATGGCAGCTCTGCTCATCAGCCTTCCCCTGCATATAGGAATCCACAAACTTGCTGAGGATGCCTCTCATTGTATCATCCACATTCATGATGAGGATGCTAAGTATTAGCCCCAGTATCAAACATTGAGGAATGCCACTCATAACCAGCTGTTAGATTTCAAACTGGTCATCCCAACACTTTAGAACTGATGGTCCCGACAATTTGCAACCACCTTGTGCTTCACCTATCTAGTCTGTATCTTCCCAGATTAGCTAGGATGGGAGACTGTGCCATGCCATGTGAGAAGGCAGACATCCATTACTCTGTTCTCCTCCACAGAGCTGGTCATCAAGGAAAGGCACGCAGGTTGGTAAGGGATGATTGTCCTTGCTAAACCCATGCTCACCGCTTCTAGGCAGCTTGTTCCTTCTGTGCTTACAAAAGGTGTTAATGAGGTCTTGCTCCACGATGTTGACTTGCCTGCTAGAGGAAGTTGACTGCTAGAGGAAGAGAAGCATCAACATGAAATGCTGTCAAGTTAGAATGGTCTCACGCTGTACATAACCATATTGGCTAATGCCCATGGATTCTCTTCTTTTTGTGTTTACATTAGACTGTTATAAAGGTTACTTGCTGTATGCTGCCTTACTGTAGTTCTTCTTGATGCAATTTTATCTGGGAATAAACTGAGGTCACTTGGAAGTTAATTATTTTACATGGAAAATACAACTGTTTCATATTGTGGTTGGATCCAAACCTGGATTAATCTTCTTCAACAACGTAGTAATGTGAATATTTAAAAATTAAAAAAATGATCTTATTTAAACAGTTCACAAGCTTAGAGAAGAGTAGGTTTTATATAACAAAGTTATTTTTATTTATATATGCTGTTTTTTCATAAAGAGAGTGATGTAGGGGCAGCTACAAAAAGATCAAGAGGGAAAGGGTTTGGATTTTAATGTGTTTCACTAAGGTAACATTAATTACCAGTGAAGCTTACTATATTGTGCTTTTGTCAAACTATGAACTGCTGATAGATCTTTTCTGAACACAGTGAAGCATCCCAATAGATTCTTCAGATTACAGGGACAAAACCAAGTTTATAAAAAAAAAAAACAGTTCATGGTTATGAATTATGGTATCTATGCTTATGCATTTTAAAGTTTCTTACACTGATGTATACAAAAACCTATTACACAAAAAGTGTTCTTCCTGGAATTTTATTTTCTGTATCTGACTATCTTTCTGTACTAATTGACCTCTCCTCTCTCTTGCCCCTCCCACTTCAGTAATTATGAATCTGTACTTCTTTTATAGCACTGCAGTAAAAGGACAAATGTTATGAAATCTTAATGCTACTATAAAAACAGCTGCAAAATCTCTTTGGCTGCCTGAGAATGTGCCAGATGGTAAAGACCTGGAAGTGTAATAAATGTCATGTTAAGCAAGTCAGGTTTGAGGGACATGTTATGCAACTCACATAAATAAAACACCGCTAAAAATTACCCTAGAGTGATTAGATTCAGGAATAAGCTCTTCTGTAGCCTCAGGGATATCTCATAATATCTACAATGCAAAGTGTTTCTAATATTCAGAGCACTCACATTAGTGTGTCTTTGCCAAGACTTGACAGCTTAGTGGTGCTATATTTGTCTAGATGCAGGGGCTGGGAAAAAGCTCAGCTTTTTTTTCTCCCTCCCAGAACTTTCAACAGATTTTTTTTTTCTCAGAGAAATAAAACTACAGCCAGCCTCCTTATCAGAAATACAGAAATGATAAGGAATAAGTGTTGCATTGGCATCCAAAGCTATTTCCTTGGGCCTCAGTTATCCTATCACAAAAAAATCATTCATGTTAAATTGAAAGGTCATTTACTGTACAACTGGCTGAGGATCTTCCTTACTTGGTTGACTGGAATTCTAACTTTTTTTTCCTTCATATCAAATTTTTTAACCCTCTTGCTGTATTTGTACACAGAGTCCCTGAGAATGACAGAATCATCCAAGTTAGAAGGGGCCCCAGGAGATCTCCAGTCCAACCTCCTGCTCAAAGCAGGGTCAGCTGTCAGATCAGACCAGTTTGTTCACAGATCTTATTCAGCCTCTTCTTGAAAACCTCTGATGATGGAGGTGGCACGTCTCCAGCCCTCTGCTCCAGTGCTCAGCTAATTTCAGAATTAAAACCATTTGCCTTAGATGCAGTCTGCACTTCCCCTGTTTTAGTTTATGACTGTTGTCTCTCTACCTCTGGCTGTGCGCCTTGGTAAAGAGTCTGGCTCCGTCTTCTTGATGACCTCCCTGTAGGTACTGGGCTGCTGCTGGTTCCCCTGAAGCCATCTCTTCTCCAGCCCTGTGGCCTCAGGCCCTCCTCACAGGGCAAGTGCTTCAGCCCCAACCATCTTGATACTCCTCTTCTGAATTTGTTGCAGTTTATCAATGTCTTTATCCCAGTCTTGCATATGGTTATCCTACAGTCCGTTCAGAAGCTTCTATTATGTTATGGGATGACAGTGGGGCTAAGGAAACTTTATTATCCTCATATGCACTCTCTCCCTCCCTGATGGGGCACAAACATCAGGTCACACAACACAGCTCTGTGTGTGGCACCCTTCTCTCCCTCCCATATCCTGCCTTCATTCACAGTGTGGTTTGTTCTGTATGTATGTTTAAAAAGGATGGCAGACATTGAGGTAATTAATTACAGCCATAATATAATCCAAAGAATATTCTGCATACAACATATTAAATTAATCTGATAATTCTTCATCTTAAAAAGACTGATATTGACATTTCTAGGATATATCTATACTGCATGTGGTAGTGCAGAGCAGAGCTACTACTAGCTCAGGTATTTTAAGAGCACTCCTAGGGTGAAATGCCTCACTTCACTGCTATTTGTTTTTAGTACTTGCACTGCCTTATTCAGAGGTGGCAGAGAAATATGACAAAGCCCCTCAACATAAGTGGACAAATCACAAGTATCTGAGCTTTAAGGGGTATATTTCCCTACATAAGTTTGAACTGGGGCTAACTTTCCATAGCTTGGGAACAGAAAATTGCAGACAGTAGCTGAGTTCTCCAGCACACAGGCAGCTACAAGCTGTGGAGAATACAATCTGGTGATACATTGAAAAACTGGTCTTGTGCTAGCATTTTTCTGTAATGTCAGTGAAACATATCTGTGTATTATTGAAGAGATGCATGCTAAATAACAGTTGATGTTGCAGAAAATTTGTATTCTGTTATATCATAAACGGTGGAAGCACGAACCAGACAAGCCAAGTAAAAAGGAAAGAAGATGCAAATGGAACTGTTAATAAACATTACTGTTAAGAGCTGTTAAGAGATCCCTGAACTGTCCCTTCTTTCCTTCTGATACATTCACCTGAACCTGGTGACCTTTTACAGAACAATACTGGGGTCAAAGTCATTGCAATGAATTGCATGATACCTGTGACAATGAAGAATTCTCATAGTAGGTTTCTGTAGCATTGTTAAGAATGGGAATAAATGTCTGAAACACTGAGAGAGGAATTTTAAGACTGCAGGGGCCTAGTTTGAAAATCAAGATTCAATTTGCATAATCAGTTACCAAGTGATTGCTTGGTTGCTAATATCGGTATAAATTTAGAAAGTGTATTTTCCTGCAATGAAAGAAATGTTATATCTGCCAATAAAGATCTTTATCTGCAGATTCATCAAATTCATTATTCTGGAAGAAGGAATATAAAATGAGAAGTGTTGAAGCTGGAGAGAATACATCAAGCTGACTCCCTGAGTTTTGTTCAAAACAAATCCTTCCCCCTATGAATGACCTTGTTAATAAGAACTGATGTTAGAGACAAAGGGTTTAAAATCCTGAGATGCAGTGTTTTTGGCTGGACTTCTAGACTGCACAGAGTTGTCTGATCATGTCAGAGCAGCTGTACTTCCTGTCTTCCCTTCGGCTAGAGCACACAGTTCTTGCCAGAGTAAAGACTTCATATCTATGCAGTCTTGCTTAGCATAGACACAGAAATCACAGAATCATAGAATCATAGAGTAGTTTGGGTTGGAAGAGACCTTTAAAGGTCATCTAGTCCAACTCCCCTGCAATGAAGAGGGACATCTTCAACTAGGTCCAGTTGCTCAGAGCCCCCTCCAACCTGACCCTGAATGTTTCCAGGGATGGAGCACCTACCCATCTCTCTGGGCAACATATATTCCTCTAAGCCAGGTATTGGAATGAAGCAGTGACCTGCGTTTCAGTTCTCACCTAAAGATACTACTGTGCAACACCCATAAGCCAAAGAGAGGATATTGAACTAAGTAACATATCAATAAACCTGCAGAATACAAGTGATGTCTACATTCAGTTTCAAAAGGAAATTCCTGTAGTCCTTATACGCATCCTGGTGAAACTCCGAAAGAGTTCAGAGACGAAGTCCTGAGTTTGCCTACATTTAGTTCTCAGCACTATTTAAAATGATGCACAAGCATGAATATAAATCAGCACTAAAAGAACATGCCCAATAATAATAATATTTTGAAATTCCTTAAGTCACACAGAGACTTTACAGCATAGAGTCCTAGAGTTTCTGGAGGTCAAATTCCTTTCTCAGATTTACTTCAGAGCTGTTGTTATCAGGTGGTATTATCATACTCATTGGGAGGGAACACATTAATGGTTGAAGACTCAGTCCTGTATTATGGGTACCAAAGATAAAAGATTACATATATGTGAGAGAAGATGCTATGATGAAGATATATTGAATGGCTTTACCACTACATGGGCTAGGGGCTAGGATTCATTTCACTAAATAGAATCATAGAACAGTTTGGGTTGGAAGGAAGCTTTCAAGGTCATCTAGTCCTCTCTCCCTCATCTTTCACCAGATCAGGTTGCTCAAAGCTCTGACCAGCCTGACCTTGAACACTTCCAGGGATGGGGAACCTACAACTTCTCTGGGCAACCTGTGCCAGTGCCTCACCACCCTCATTGTAAAAAAATTTCTTTATTATGTTCAATCTAAATCTACCCTCTTTCAGTTTAAAACCATTGTCCCTTGTCCTACCACTGCAGGCCTTGGTAAAAAAAAATTGTCTCTCTTATAGCCCTTTTTAAGTGTTGAAAGGCTGCAATAAGGTCTCTCTGATGCCTTCTCTTCTCCAGGCTGAACAACCCCAACTCTCTCAGCCTGTCTTCACAGCAGAGCTGTTCCACCCCTCTGACCATTTCCATAGCTCTCCTCTGGACACACTCTAACAGGTTCACGTCTTTCTTATGCTGCAATTCCCTAAGGTGGACACTGGACACAGTACTCCAGGTGGGGTCTCATGGGAGTGGAGGGGCAGAATCACCTCCCTTGACCTGCTGGCCACATTGCTTTTCATGCAGCCCAGGATACAATTGGCTTTCTGGGCTGCAAGTACACCTTACCAGCTCTTGTCCAGTCTTTCATCCACCAGTATTCCCAAGTCCTTCTCCACAGGGCTGCTCTCAGTTGATTCATTAGCCAGTCTGTACTGATACTGGGGATTGCCCTGACTCAGGCACAAGACCTTCCACTTGGCCTTCCTGAACTTCATGAAGTTCACATGTGCCCATTCCTCAAACCTGTCAAGGTCCCTCTAGCTGGTATTCTGTCCCTCAAGTGAATCAACTGCACCACTCAGCTTGGTGTCTATCACTCATAAATTTGCTGAGGACACACTCAATCCCACTGCCTATGTCATTGATGAATATATTGAATAATACTGGTTCCATTACAGACCCTTGAGGGACCCTGCTTGTTAGTGATTCCCATTTGGACATTGAGCTATTGACTGCAACTCTTCAGATACAGCCATCCAACCAATCCTTTATCTGCCTAACAGCCCATCCATGAAACCCGAATCTCTCCAATTTAGAGGCAAGAATGCTGTATGGGACCATATCAAAGCCTTACATAAGTCCAGGTAGATGACATCTGTAGTTCTTTCCTTGTCCACTGATGCAGCCACTCCATCATAGAAGGTCACCAGATTAATTAGGCACAATTTGCCCTTGGTAAAGCCATCATGGCTGTCTCTAATTACCTCCTGTCTTCCATATGTTTCAACATGTCATTTGGAGGATCTATTCCATTTTACAAGGCACAGAGGTGAGGCTGACTGGTCGGTAGTTCCCAGGGTCCTCCTTTTCAAAAATGAGCATGATGTTTCCCTTTTTTGAGTGACTGGGAGCACCTAACTGTCATGGCTTTTCTAATATGATGGGAAAGTGGCTTGGCAACTACATTGGCCCATTCCCTCAGGACTCTGGGATGCATGTCATTGGCTCACATGGACTTATGTGTGTTCTACAGGTGATTTTGAACCTGATCTTCACTTAAAATGGAAGTGACTTCATTCCTCCTTTTCAAAAATGAGCATGATGTTTCCCTTTTTTGAGTGACTGGGAGCACCTAACTGTCATGGCTTTTCTAATATGATGGGAAAGTGGCTTGGCAACTACATTGGCCCATTCCCTCAGGACTCTGGGATGCATGTCATTGGCTCACATGGACTTATGTGTGTTCTACAGGTGATTTTGAACCTGATCTTCACTTAAAATGGAAGTGACTTCATTCCTCCAGTCCTTTGCTGGGGAGAGAGAGAAAGAGAGAGAGAGAGAGAGTTTGGAGAGTACTGTGACACTTTGCCTTGACGTTCAGGGGCTTGAGAGATGTAGGAAGAGAGATTATGATTGAAAATGGAGGCAAAAAAAAATTTGTTGAGTACCTCAGCCTTCTCCATGTTGGTTTTCACCAGTTCTCCTGTCTTATTTATCTGGGTGTGTGTGTATGCTCTTTCTGTAATTTTCAATTTTTGCCCAACATGCCTGTAGAAGCCCTTCTTACTATTCTTGCATCCCTTGGCAAAGGCAGCTCCAACTGTGCCCTTAGCTTTCCCGCTCAGGGAGTATGTCCCATATTCTTCCCAGGATACATGTCCCTCATTCCACTGCGTGTGCATTTCTTTCTTACACTTTAGTTGGAGCAGAAAGTCCTTACTGACCCATGCCAGTCTTCTGCCCTTCTTGCTTGATTTCTTACAGATGGGAGTTGAGAGCTCTTGTCCTCTAAGAACAATATCCTTTAAAGAGTTGCCAGGTCTTTTCAGCTCCTTGAGAGCAGTTTCCCAGTGGGTCCCATCCACTAATTCCTTAAACAACTGAATGTTTGTCCTAAAATTCAGGGTTCTGACTCTACTTTTCACCTGGCCCATATCCCATAGGCATCTACAACTCAACAAGTCACTCAGAGCTCCTTTCAGTCTTGATGGAGAGCAACTCAACCATTTCCATGCAGTCTACAGCATGCTTGCCAGACAAATTCCATTTGCAATTACCAATTTACAGCAGTAATTTGAAAGAGGTGAGGGCAGAAGCTTGGAGATTATTTTGGAATGTATTTCAAATGAAAGGCTGAACACAGAAGGCTGTATTATATCATCTGTGAGTGTGGGATTTTGAGGGTGGCCTTGTTAAAACTAAAGCCAGTTCATGGCTTCTCATCTGATTGGGTAGGGTATATTTTATAAGCAAGACTGCATCAAATTAACACATGACTTGTTAAATTATTTTCTTCTCTTAACAGAGGCAGTCTATCTGAAATGTAAAACCCTGTATTTGGAAGCTGAATTTGATTTCTATGTCAAGGAAATCTTGAATTATTCAGATATGGCTCTCAGGTCTGATAAAGCCTTATCCATGTTGAGGATATATCAAGATCAGTGTTTTTTTCTGCATATAGCTCTAACCAGCCAAGTACCACATCAGATAGTTAAACAAACATTTACTGTATTTGCAATCTTACAAAAAAGAAAACACATAACAAAAGCTGGCGTTTCTTCCTCAGTTGGCAATTTTTCTTAGGAAAAAATGATTTAACTACATGAATCTTTTTGTAGCACAAAGAGGTTCTTTTCTATGTGAATTATTTTGTCTCTTACCAGTGACCCTGTATAGCAGGTTTCCTACTTCCAGAGCTTTTGAGATTTTTTCAGATTCACATTAGTACCTTTCATCTTGTAGTTCTGTTCTGATAATAACTTCACTGTATCTTTGCTTTAAGGGCTACATTAATTATGAATAAGAATCATCCAGTATTTATCATTGCAGATAGCAGAGGAATTAGAAACTAATTATGATACAGATTAATTAACTACAGTGTGACCTGGATTGCTTAATAGCCTCTGTTCATTTGTAATTTCCTTTTAATGTGGTCAAATGCTAGGTCATAATTATTGGTCAATGAATATAAGAGGTAGGATTGTCATGTTGGAAGTAATAACCCTAAGAAAACCATACAGGGTTATGGTCGATAACCAATTAAACTTTACACCCTTTTTGAATGATTCAGATATGGGTCTTTCTCTGATTTAATTAGGTGGGGCTATTAGAAATAGCAGTGTGACATACCACTGTATATTCCAGCAACAGTAAAGCTTATTTCTGGTGTTCATAATTAAAAAAGAATATCGGAAACATTTGAAGATGTTGAGAAAAGATACAAGTGATCAGGAAAGAAATTTAAAAAGTATGAGTTGTATAATGTCTTAAAAAGAAATTGAGATTAACAATCTTGAATTCTGCAAGAAGTCTTGTTGGTTCAAACAGCAGGAAAACTGTAACCTCATCAGTGGCAAAAAGCTAAACTAAACAGTGAAACTAAAAATGAGATGCCTAACTTTTAACAGTGACGGTTAATAATCCCTGTTGCAGGAATTCATGGTGTCAGCCAAAAGTGACAACTTTAATACAGGAACCAGTCTGATTCTGTGACCTGGGCTGCATAAACTACAACAAGAGGATTTTAACAAACCCTTATGACCCTCAACTTCATTAACATAAATCTTTGAGCCTCTGATCTTCTATTACTTTGAAGAAGTGATCCCTGAACTTCCAGGTTTTCAAGAATTTCCTTCTTTTAGTCAGTGATATAGAAACAGTTTCCTATATTCTACATTTGTGACTTCCTCTAAAGGGGCCATATAATCCTGAGCTTTAACACCACAAAAAATAAGATAATAAAATCCCCACGAAGACCACATCTTGTGTTTCTGATGTTCTCTGTAGTTTCTGAAGAAGTCTGTTCTGAACCCTGGGCTGATTGCAAGCTTGTGAAAGCCTGGAGCCATTTATACTGGGAATTTTGGCATTTCAAATACGTGAACGTTTGTCTGCAAAAAAAAGTTTGTCCCTATGATGAAACTATGTCTCACAGTTTCAGTTTCAGAGTAATTGCCCTCTATATCGTCAGGTACTTTATGCCCCAGCCTGAGATGAAACACATTTCTCTCAGTGAAGGTCTACAGCACCAATACATACAGAGTTACCCATTGTCTATTTAGATTAAACACCTCAAAAAGAAATCCCCGAGTCCTCTATGTTGTCTCTCTGCTGCAGGCAGCTCCACTGAAAACCTTGCTGCTCCAGAGGTGAGAGCACCACCCGGTCTGCCACC
>JAVJGJ010000037.1:86390142-86407104 GCA_035590215.1 Microhierax caerulescens | reverse complement strand
CATGCCTGTGTGGCCAAGAATGCCAATGCGATCCTAGGGTGCATCAGGAGGACTGTGGCCAGCAGGTCAAGGTAGGTGATCCTCCCCCTCTGCTCTGCCCTGGTGAGACTGCACCTGGAGTGCTGTGTCCAGTGCTGGGCTGCCCAGCTCCAGAGACACAGGGAGGTACAGGAGACGGTCCAGTGGAGGGCTACAAAGATGATGAGGGGAGAGGTGGAGATACAGTTTTGCACTGAAGCTTGTGAAACTGAGGTTTCTGGGCTGTCATCCATCAGTTGTTCCTATTGCCAAGATACTGTTGCTCTGAGACACTGGAGCACCTCCCTTCTGAGGAAAGGCTGAGAGAGCTGGGCCTGTTTAGCCTGGGGAAGACTGAGAGGGGGCCTTATGAGTGTCTGCAAGTGTCAAGAAGATGAGGCCAGGCTCTTTACGGTAGTGCCCAGTGACAGGAGAAGGGGCAACGGGCACAAAATGCAACACAAGAAATTCCATCTGAATATGAGGAAAAACTCTTTAGTTTGCAGGTGAAAGAGTGCTGGAACAATCCAGAGAGGCTGTGGAGTCTCTCTTCTCTGGAGACATTCAAAACCCACTTGGATGAGACTCTGTGCAACCGGCTCTAGAAGACCCTGCTTTAGCAGGGGGTTGGGCTGGGTGATCTCGGGAGGTCCCTTCCAGCCAGAGGCCCTGATTTCTGCAGCAGTGAAAAGTGAGTGTGTAAGGCCTGCATCATCAGGACCATAGCTTGTAGGTGAAAGGAAGGGATTATTACTGTTATTGTTATTAGTCAATGCTCTTGAGGTCACATCTGGAATACTGTCTCACATTTGGGTACCTTGATACCAGAGAACTGCACACCAATGGCAGTGAGACCAGAAGAAGCTACACTATACTAGGGCTGAAGCACAAGGACGGAAGAATCTCCTTCCTAAGGGATTTCTGAAACTTGACTGGATGAGGCCTAATGTAACCTGATTTAACTTCAAAGTTATCATTGCTTTGAGCAAAGGGTTGCACTAGAACCTCCAGAGGTCCCTTCCAACCTTTGTTCTAAGGCTTCATACTTCTCCCTGCCCAGTTATTCCTTAAAGAAGCTGGTTCTTTCATGGCATTCAAAATAAAATTAACTTCTTCAGGGATGAGGAGAATGAGATCAAGGAAATGCCAAATAGCTGAGATCACACTCTAATCTGTGGTTTCAAGACACTACTTCTTGTTTGTGACTAAAATAGTTGGTCAGTGTAAAAAGTCTGTCTGTTACCCCTGTTCTATATGGCATCATTGTTACGGGAACATAATTGGTAAATGGGGATGGACCAATGTCCCTGATTTTTGGAATCTTGCAGAATTACAGGGAAGAAAAGGCATTAGTATTTATAAGAAGTTATGCATGATGCAAGGACATTTGATAGTAAAAAGTGATAGAGGAGAAGCATTTAAAAATGAAGAATTAACAGTAGAAGCAAAGACTATAAAGTGTTCAAAGAATAGTAGAAACAAGTGAATATTGTTCTGTTGCTGCCTGCTCACTATCCCTGAACTGAAAGTGTAAGAAAGTACAACTTTGTCTGTAGATGTTAAGACAAGCCGACTTGGATGCTGATGACTGAGTTGCTGGGTCAGTGACAGTGCTGACTGTGCTTTTCTCTGGGGCGGGGGGTGATGAAAAATGGTGTTTAATGCCTCTGTTGTAGTTCAAGACATTAAGGACCTGCAATTTTAGAAGCTTGTATGCTGTGAGGCTATTAAATTGCTGGCTGTCATCCAGCACTTGTATCACAGAGATGCCTTCAATGTAAGTCAGGGATTGCCCTCTCAAAGCAATTTTGTATGGAAACCTCTGCAGAGCAAATCTGCCAAATTAAGATTGCTACTGTTTGAATAGGTCAGTGTTTTTCTTGCATAACAGCCTTGATCAATAATTCTTCATTTGCTTCTGAAATGTTTAGCTGCATGCTATTTTGAGTGATCATGCTGGATTTATCTGTGTTTCCAGTTTCTTCACTTGGAATGGATGTCAGCTGCCAGCTAAGGAAAATGACACTTAAAGTTTTTAGCATGGCAGGAACTGTCACTCAGTACCCCAATTTGTAATGTGCTTTTGTTGTGGTTTAACCTTGGCTGGTAATTAAGTGCCATGCAGCCGTGCAGTCACTCCTGCTCACCCAGAGGGATGGGGAGGAGAATTGGAGAGGAATGTAAAACTCCGGGGTTGAGGTAAGAGCAATTTAATAATTGAGATAAAATAAAAACAAAAGAACAATAATAATAACAATAATGGTTATAATGAAAAAGAGGGAGAGGAATGAAATCCAAAGGGAAGTGAGAACAGAAAATAAGTGATACACAATACAATTGCTCACCACCCACTGACCAGCCAGTCGCCCAGCAATGATCCACAGGCCCCGGCTGACTCCTCCAGTTTATATACCGAGTGTGATGTCCCATGGTATGGAATATCCCTCTGGCTAGTTGGGGACAGCCAGAAACCTCCCTATTTCTTGTGCCACTCCAGCCTTCTTGCTGGCAGGGCCTAAGAAACTGTAAAGTCCTTGACTTAGTATAAACACTATTTAGCAACAACTAAAACCATCAGTGTGTTACCAACATTATTCTTATACTAAATCCAAAACACAGCACTGCACTAGCTACTAAGAAGAAAATTATCCCAGCCGAAACAGGACTTAAAGCTTTTTAAGGTAATTCCTGTCTTCTGAATATCCCAGCGCATACTTTCTGAAGTTTTATCTTTTCCACTCTAATCTCTTTCTAGTTCAGGCTCTGTATTTATTAAAAGAGTGTTTTTTCACTTCTTATTTTTATTGAAGTACTTTCTTTCAAGTATACTAGTATAGAATATGGTGGAGCTTATGATACCGTAACAGCTATATCATGAAGATAAGCATTCCTTCTCATTTTTCCTGTGATGCTCAAATGTGAAGAAGACTACTGGTGGACTCATCTACTAGGACAAATAAGCTGAGACTTTCAGTTCCAAAACATGAATGGTGAAAGATTTTTATGTTGTAGCTATTTTAAAAAGTAGGGAAATTATGAGAGAGGCCAGCATTGGTTCTGAAGGAACATCTTAAATACATGCTGCTTTTACCTTCAGACATGATGAATGTATGTATGCTTCATCTGTCTTTGAATCAGTTAGTAAAAAGTTGAAAATGAAACAGCTTTTTAGCCACAGTTAGCTTGCCTTTCCTGTTTCCAAATATCTGTTGGCTAAACAAGGATTTTTTTTTTTTTTTACATGCTGTTTTGACCTTGCAGGAAGAATTAAAATTGCAGTTAAGTAATTGAAAATGCAGCTACTTGTCTCTACAAGAATACAAAAAGTGCTTCGAAGTACAAGGAAATCTCCTCTTATGATTGCTTCCTCCACAGGTCTTTCATAGTCAAGCTGCAAGGGGTTTCAGTGCAGTAGTACTTTACAAAGCTGCCTCCTGAAGAATGTTGCAATTTCATATATGCTCTTGGGATGCCTGTTCCACTTAGTCATCGGTATACGGAGAATGTTTCATGGCTTCATGTTGTACAGTGTCTTAAAATTGTGTTTATTGTAACAGTGATTGTAATTTTTAATTGTACTTTCTTAATTGTCTTATAAAGTTAAAAGTTGTCTTGTGAAACCTTGTGTGTTTTCTTGGTGGTGTTTTTTTCCTGTAGAAGTTATTCTTGCATAAAATGTTGCTTTCGCTAAAACTGAACAAAGGCTTATCTAGGGAGTTCAGTTGGTTTTCTTTGTTTTTATTTATTTGTTGCTTGGTTCTGCTTACTACCAGTGTTTAAGTATAGCTTATATTTCAAAGGAGGAAATATAGTGTATTTGTTAGTTTTCTTGTGCCAAAGTTGCAATATTGATATGGTGCATTTTGAATGATGAGGAATGATTCTTTGCCTACTGAAAATGTCCAGAGTATTCTCTATGCATTAACATACATGAAGCAAGAAATTAGAAGGAAAAATCAAATATTTAGGAAGAAGAAAAAATGTATTCTAAAGCCACAACTTAAGGGGTGGAGAGAAAACAGGGCTAAAAATAGTTTTTAAAAAAATATATTAGGATGAGTGTCAACTTAGTGGTTGGTTGTATTGTTTTGTTTTGTTTTTTTTATAGGGTACGCAAAGAAAACCCAAAAGTCTTCCTCCTCTTGATCCAGAAGTTCTTTCTGTATTTGTGCCACCATTTATCAGCAGAGATGATATTCAGGTGATTAATGCTGGTAATAACTTGAATAAAAGCAAACGCCGGTCTTTCCGAAAGAAAAAGGAGAGACCAAAGACTGAAAATGTCAAGAGTCTCAATGGGGAGCAGAAAGCACCTGACGCTGAAGACATTACAGTTCCAAAGGACATTGATCTTATTGGTTTGCCACAGCTATGCTTCCCAGGTACAGTAGGGTTTATGCTTCTTAATGAGAATTGTTTTAATACATATTTGTTGACCCATAGTACAGCCAATTAATTTTTTTAATGATCATCTTCTCTATCTCTTTGTATTTCCCAGTTTAAAAAGTGTGTCTGTGTGTGAGCAGGTCAATGATGAAAGCAGCTGTTAACTGGAATGGGTGCACTTAGTCTGTATGGCCACCTTATGTGAAACAGATCTATTAGCAGCAGTAGCTGCAATGCCTGCAAGAGAGAGAAGTTGAAAGTCACTTTAGCCCTTATGAGTAAATCTGAGTTAGAGTGAAATGCACACTTTTAAAATCCATGCCCTCCCCGCCCCATGACCAAATACTCTTTCACTTTTCATTTGATACTAAGATATACCTGAGGTAGTGACTGTTTACTCCAGGTTTAATTGCAGAAATTTTAATATGCATGTCACTATTGCAGAACTTATAAATATCTTGAAAGAAAAAAAAAAAGGAAACAAACCCCATCTATTTTATTTTGCCACTTAAAATGCAGAATAATTACATAATATTTTTCTTCCTCAGTGATGTGCAGCCTACAGCCTCTGTAACAACCCTTGGATCAAATGGACTGTATATGTGCATTTTAATCCCTTAAAATGAGACATTTCTCTTGAAATTAAGTGGAAATGTGCAGTATTTGTCATTAATTGCTTTCCAAGCAGCTGTAGTTAAATATGTAGTTAAAAAAAGGTTTCTGCCTTCTTTACAGGAGGACTTTATATAACTTCTGAATCAAAAGAGGACCACATTCATTTCCTGGTCTTCACAGATGTCTGTGGTAACAGAACATATGGTGGTGTTGCACAGTATTACCAGCCTATGCAAGTATGTTACTTTAACTCATGCTTTTATTAAAATACATTGAAAGATACATAAAAAAACCCCAACACTTTGAGAATAATGTCAGGTTTAATTTATGAAATTAGTGAACAGATATGGTTTTGTTTTTTTTTAGTAGTAGTTTTAGTAGGAATACTGAACTAATCGTACTTTATATTGCCATTGTATATTAAGTACATAGGAATAGCATTGCATTAGGAAGAACTGTTACAGATTTAAGTTAGGAGTTTTGAATATTTAGGAGCAGACTTTGTCCCTTTGACTTTTTTTTTGGTGAAGATTGTACCCTGTGTTCTTTCTGAATATCTTTTGTGCTGAAATTCTTTTAAATACATATGTCTGGGTATTGTAGGTTGGCATTTTTCTGGACAGCATAAGGGACATAGACGTCCAAATCCCCTGGAAATTTAGAGGGAATTGGGTATCATATCTCTATGGTTCTCAAGACAATATCAGCTATAAAATAATTATTAACATAAATACATAATCTGTAGTTTTCTTGCAGGATGGCTATGTTTCGCAGGCCCATTGGGAATCTGCACAGACTGGGAAGACGCCTGTCTGTTTTGTACCGTTTGCTGT
Organism: Microhierax caerulescens; assembly: GCA_035590215.1. Lineage (NCBI taxonomy): Eukaryota > Metazoa > Chordata > Aves > Falconiformes > Falconidae > Microhierax > Microhierax caerulescens. Next base: position 86,401,252 of record JAVJGJ010000037.1, on the reverse strand, counting down.
TTGTGTTATATCCAGATATCCATATTTTAATGCCCTCAAGGATTGTCTTTCTTGGTAAGACTTGCTATCCTGTGTGCCTCTGGAAATCACTGTGCAGGTTTTAATATGTGAATTTGCATTGTGTGGTCAGGATAGCTGCATAATACTAAAACAGGTGTTAGTTTTCTGTTACAGTAGCATGAGGTGTGTGAGAGGGTGTATTGTGGTTCAACCCCAGCTGGCAACTAAGTACCACACAGCTTCTGGCTCACCCCTCCTCCCCACCCCCAGTGGGATGGGGAGGAACATCTGGGGAAAAAGGTCAAACTTGAGGGTTGAGGTAAGAACAATTTAATAATTGAAATAAAATAATAACAACGTCATCATCATCAATTGTAATGAAAAAGAGAGAAAAGGGGAGAGGAATAACATCCAAAGAGAAGAAAAAGCCCCAAGTGATGCACAAAACAACTGTTCAGCACCCACTGACCAAGGCCCAGCCAGTCCCTGAGCAGCAGTCAGCAGGCCCTGACCAACTCCCCCCAGTTAATATACCAAGCATGGTGTCTCATGGTATGGAAATACCTCATGCTAGTTTGGCTGAGCTGTTTGGGCTGTCCCCCTTCCCAATTTCTTGTGCTCCTCCAGCCTTCTTACTGGCAGGGCCTAAGAAACTGCAAAGTCTTTGACTTAGTATAAACTGTACTTAGCAACAACTGAAAACATGTTTTGTGTGCTGCCAACATTATTCTTATACTAAATCCAAAACACAACATTGTACCAACTACTGAGAAGAAAATTGACTCTACCAGACAAAACCAGGACAGAGAGGAAAAGAAGAAAGGTAATGTGAATGTTACCAGACAGTAAGCACAAGTTATAAATATCAAGGCAATTAGATACGTTGTCTTTGTTTTCTTTGAGGTTTTTGGTTATTGTAGAAAATACTAACTTGCAGGAAACAGATTTCTCAGATTTTGGTGGGTGGTTTGTTGGTTGTTTTTTTTTTCTTTTGGAAGAGTATTGACTATAATTTTACCACACTAGTGAAAATCACTTTGAAAGCACAAACCCCTCTACAGTGCACCAAATAAATGTCATAAGAACATGAATATATGTATTAATAAACTGTTAATGGTACTTTAACTGAATAATCCAAGTCATTTGAGGGAGTATAGTGAGTACTTGGCTGTCGTAGATCTAGGAGAGGAAATCTTAGGATACAGAGTACTTCATGGATTAGAAACACTGAAACGCTCTGCAGTGTAGGTGAGTTAAAAGGTAAGTGAATCAGGGTCTGTCTTACTATTTAGTAATTTAACTTCTTTTGAGGTTGTATGTTGCTTTAAACTGCTAAAATCCATGTACTTCCATTCTGAAGCATATTAAAAACTCCTTGCATTGGGGAGCCTGTCTCTCTGTACGTTGAACATTACTGGGTGATCTTTACTTGTGGGCCAGTGGGCCAAAAGTAGAAGAGTTTTTTTCACCAAATTCCAGTCAAGCTTTTTAGAGTCAAATTTGAAGTCAGGTGTTTTCCTTTTGCAGGCCTTTGCTGCTTGTATGTAAGATGAAAGATGTTAGTGTTTTAGGTTGGAGTTTGAGTCTTCCACCTTGCTCTGCCAGTGGTTGGTGTGCTGAACAGATGAGCAAGCAAGGGTGTGCTTGCTGGGCACTAGCTGAGGTGCATCAGTAGCCCCTAACCTGACTCTGTAACAGGATGAGACCTGAGCACACATTTGCATGCACCTGTTCTTCCCAGTGCTGTGGGCCTGGATCTATTTGGAGCACTGACTGGCTTCCCCTGGTTTTTCCATGGTTTAGATGGAGAGAGCCCTGGAGGAACAAAGCAGTGCCTTCCTCTTGGGCAATTCGGATGTTGCTATCAAAAAAACTGTGATAGCAGAGAAGAGTCACTGTGGCAGCCCTTGAGTATGAGCAAACACACCACTCATGGTGTTCACCCTACCCTTTGCTCTGTCATTTTCAAAGCATTAGTAAAGGGGTTTAATGTGGATGAGGGACTTCAACATGTTGGAAACTATGTAGGCACAGGTCAGTGTGAAATTGTGATGAGCTGTAAAAAGAATAGAAAGGAAGTGTTTGTTTCCCTTTCTCCTTTCCTGCCCAGGTCACTTTTCCCGCTTACGTTTAAGCCAGTTACATCAGTTGTTGGTATTGCAGGAGCTGATTCATTGCTGTCTTTTTTTATAGTCTCAAATCTCAGATAAACACTAATCTGCATATGTAGCTCTTACAGCTATATACCTGAGCTGTGGTGCTCTGCTGTTTATATCCAGTCTTTGTAACAGGACTCATGCTTTTATACTGTCAACTCAGCTTGTATGAGGGCTCACTGTAGATGAGCTTTCCACCTGGTGGGAAATAGGGTAGATTCAGCTTTACCATTATGGTGTTTGTCAGTGGTTTATATAGTATATTCATAAATGAGTAATTGCTTCTCTAAAGTGAGACATCTCTGAGCTGGGAGAAGCAGTCAATTTGCAAATGGGGTTGTTTTTAGAGCCTGCTAAGGGAGAAGTGGGATAATGTTTAAGAGAACCATGGAAAATTCCAGAGATTACAAAGCTGTTTCTAGGTCTCATGTTTGTTTACAGCAGACAGGAACCAGGTGGAGTTAAGTCTCTAGAGGTGCAAGCTTTGCCCCTGGTGGGTATTTTAAACATTGTAATTAAACATCTCTGGGTTGATCATGTGTAGTAGGGTTTTGCAGCTATTTAAAGCATTAATGTCCAAGTTAACTACTATGGATGGCTTTCCCCTTTAAGCTGAATCTGTGCTGGTTTCTAAGGGGAGTTCAGATTTATCAGTAACCTGCCATCTAAGCTTTTTAATGTTTTGTAAATATGTGAACAATTATAGAGGAGTTAGTACTCTGTGTTGTCCTGTGTGTTTAAAAGGGGAGTTTGTCATATACCTGCACAGCTTTTCTCTTTCCTTTTTGCTGCTGCATCTGGATGTGAGGTGCAAGTCTGTGTAACTGGCAGGAGAGGGGGAATGCAAGTGACGAAGCTGCATTCAGTGCTGGTGTTTCCCACCGCACTGGAAACTCAACTGATTAAGTTTCCATGATATTTTGCTCTAGATTTTTTTTTTTTTAATATCATAATCTCCACGTATTTTCCTTGATACTATTTGTTAGATAATTTCAGGATGTCCGCCCTTACATTTTTTGCCTTTTTTTGGAAAAGATATTTTACCGTGTAGAGTATACTTGAGTGGGAGGAAAGGAAGGGGTGGAGAGGTACCGTTTTTCCTTGTTTTGGTTGAGTCACTGAAATTTTTCCATATGGCATGAAACAGCTGCCGGTATGTATGGCCGTTCTGAATGTGATATAAGCAATTACAGTAAAAACCTCTATGTAGTATTTTCAGTGTAGAGCCCTGTATAGCTGGGGATGTTTCAGCTTTTTGTAACATTACAAAATATTGATGTTGTTTTCCTGTAAACCAGAAAGGGAGTTATTATAATTTTGGATGCCTTAACTGTAATCAGGTGGCCAAATAGTTAAAAATCTAATTAAATTTTTTTGTTGACTGAATATACTCAAGTAGTAGTACCTCGTATACTTAAATAATAATGTGTGTAACAGTGCACATCTATCCTTGGTATGCTTCAGTGGTGTTTTGTGGGATGCTTCAGCTGATTAATTGTTCTGCAAGTCTGGGGATTTCAAAACACTTGCTGGTCGACCTCAAACCACTTATTTCTAGTGTGTAGCCCTTTCCTCGTGAGAACTAGCCGAAGAACACTAATTGTCATTGCTAATGACGGCCTGATGTTGAAGTAGCTTCTAAAGGGGTTCTGCTTTCATTTGGGACCTTTGTGCAGCAACAGATTTAATTCTCCTCCAGAATTCTGCTATGCCTATCTTATTTTTTCCAGGATTTGCAGTGCACAGGATTGCTTATAGGTGGGGTGGTACTTGCTTTCATTCAGAACAGTCCTTAAAAGGTATTTTATCATCTTAAACATTCTCAGATAAGAATCCATGTTCCTAAAATTTTTTCAGATGGCATAGTAAAAGTCGTAACTGAAAAGTGAGGTTAAACTGACAAATGTTGCAAAGGCAACATTCAACTATAAATCCATGTAGGTGCTTTGAATGGCAAGAACTTGGAGACTTTCAACATATTAATGAAGGTCTTCCTATTCTGTGCAATTAATTTTTGAACTAAAATATTACTGGTATACAGTGCTTTCAAATCTGGAATAATTTGAAAGGAGTGTGTCTGCCTTCCTCCAAAGCAAGCAGATGTGCATCTAGAGTGTTTCACAACACTGTGGCTGTTGGATTATTCTACATTATTTGAAAAGGTTCAATTTTAAATTGAGAGGTTTTGGCATTTTGCACAGGTATTCTTACCTCAATCTGTAACACTGTGTGAAATGTGAAATATTCCTGGCAGTAATCTCCTTCTGTATGAACTCCCATCTTGGATGGATGAATAGGCTTCATTCAAACAGTAAATCTTCCAACCTGTGTATTAGTCCTTTCAGCTGCCTTGAGGAAAGGTGGAACTGTGGAAATAGCTCACAGCACTGCAGTAGTACAAAGGACCTATTCTTAGATGTTCTTGCTTTCTGAAATACTGTCTGTGGACAGTTAATAGAGGTAATGGAAGGTTCATAAACTCCTTAGCTCTCCACTTTAATGTTTTAGAGATTACTTCATTTATTTCAGCAGAGGTTTGCAGTGCAGACCTGTCAACTGCTATTATTTTGCATTAATGGCCACAGTGTACTGATTAGGGAGCTCTTCCCTTCCTTTTGGTACATCTGCTGCTTTTTCAGTGTCAGAGTCAGGTTGTTTCTGTTGTTAACATTTACTGGATGTGTTGATATGTGCTTTTTGTCTCAAAAAAACCAAAAAAACCCAAAAAGCCCCCCAACCATGCTACTATGCTTTTAGGCCACACCTAGGGCATTACAAAGTCTGACAGCATATTTGTTTAAATTGGTGGCTCTGCCATCAGTTTTTCTTTGGTAATTCTCAAGTTTTCCTCCTCATCTGCACCCCTGAATAGCTGATGGGCTTTTTGGGGATATGTGTAACAGCCTAGTACTCAGTCCAGGGCAGTGTCCAAATGTGAATTTGTGAATTAATTTGTGAATTTAAATGTCTCATTAATATTGATTAAAAGCTCAGTAGTATATGACAGAATATTTTTATTCTGGAATCTAAGTGCTATACACAAATACAATGTCCTGAATTCTAATATACCTCTTGACCTACTCAGCTGCTTTCTAGACCACTTTATTCCTGAAGAGCAAGTATTCTTCTGCATGAAACCAGTAAACCCAAACCGAAATAAAACCTCAAGGGAGAATATAACCATTTTAAGTTCCTAGTTTCTGTATATATAGACTTGCAGGCTTAGATTTCTGATTTTGTAAAGGTTTGGGTGTTTTGGGGTTTAGGTGTGTTTTTTGGGGGGTTGGATGTTTGGGTTTTTTCACTATAAATACAATCTTGAATAAAATACCCTTTGTGACTACAAATATCTAACTTCTTAATTGTTACATTTCAGAAGAGCTGTTGGACTTAATGGTTTGCAGTCTTAATAATGTGTATGTTTAAATGATCATGAATTGATCTGGTAATAACATAAGCTGCATGACCTTTGTGGCTTTGACACAGCCAGGGTAATAGTAATACAGTTCTAAAATAGAAACATTTGGCAGGTTTGCATAACTGTATTTGTTCTTTTATGGTTAGGAACAATAGCAAAGAGCAGTGTTCCTGCAGGCTTAGGCCTTACACAAAATATGGTTCTTGCTTCACATTCTTCTGCAGTTAAGCCCATGTCTACAACCTCTCTTTTTCTCTGATGCTGTTTTCCATCCCAGAGCTGATGTCTGGTGCTTGGGATGAGAGAAACACCATGGCACTATGTTGCAGATCTGGGTGTTTTGTTCCTCAAGCAATCTCTAAGACACTTGCTTTAGCTGTGTCTTGTCTCGCCATTTTCTTTGTCATCATGAGACCCAGTGTACTATCTGCATCCCCTGATATAAAATACTGCTGCATCATATATGCATGGAAGTAAAAAAAACCCTGCTTCTGACACAACAGCATCATTAAAATTAAATGGAACCACTCAAGTATCTAATAAATTAGAAATTAATTAGCTTCAGTAATAGCTTCATTGCTTGTAATTTTTTTTTTTAGTTTTAGGTTATCAGCAGAAAGGCACCTTTTCTGTTTGCATATTACTGTTTATAAGTAATTTTTCTATAATTTAATTTCAGCCTACTAGTGCAATTTCAACCTTTCAAGGATTTAGATGTTGAGGAGCACCTAAAAGAATTTGCAGCAAAGTTATTTTTGATACCCAGCCCACCACCAGGACCGCTTCACTTGGTAATTACTGATGCTGAATGTCATAATTACTTTAACATTATGTTTTATAAAGCACTAAGATGTTGTTTTCTATAAATTGGGAGCTTTCTTCACTCTCAGGTCAGAGGTTGTACTTGCTGATATAAAATTGCTCTCATTACCCGTGCTTTGAAAATAAGGCTGTGCATTATTAGTACCTAAAATAACAGGGTAATCAAGGTGCAGGCTTGAGCACTGGCATACCAGTTGGTCGTGCTGCTTAATTTTTAGTACTCTTCTGGGGAGGATTTGGCTCATGCCAAGTATTTGCTGTTTGATGCCTAGATAGGTCTGGGACAGTGTAATCTAGCTTGTGATTTCTAGAAGGTCAGCCCACATAGTCTTTACTACAAGTGTTTGGAAGCTCCAGTCTGTAACTGCTGTAGAAGAATGGAAGCTTGCCTTTCACCTGAACAGTATGGCATTGCCATGTCATTGAATACAGATGTATGAACTCCAGTACGTCATGTAACTATTAGTCCACTAAAGTGTCTGATATCAACACATGCTGCCTGATGTGGATGCTTATGGTTGTTATCCTGATGGTGTGATGGGTGGACATGCAGTTGTGAGACTGAGAAGTAGTGCAGTCTCTGTGAGAGAGAAGGTGCCAAAGAAATCAGTTGCTTGGAACAACACGTACAGCTGTGGACTTGTTCTTTTCTCATGTGTGAATGACTCTAGGGGAGCAGAACAGTGTGGAGTGGATTAAATGTTCTGCTGAGTGGATTTAATGTTCTGGATTGGATTGCCCAGATAAGACCTAGCTGAGAGGAGAAACTCACATAAACATTTGTATTCAGTGTAGAAGCTGAGATGCGTGGGCTCTGTTTGCTTCTTCATAACCCTTCCCAAGTCCAGCTAGATGTTATCTGAGGCAGTCATTTCAGCACACTCTCTCTTTTGACCTATGAAATGGCTTCTAGGGAAGCAGTGCTTTGGCCATGGACTTCTCCTTAGCTTCTTTCCTTGGCCCTTGGGATGAGGGGTTAGGAACAGGAAAATTGTCTGAATGATTGGATAAACCAGCTGCGACATGCTGAACTATGCAGCACGTGCAGGATCTGGCCTCCAGAGATTTGAGCTGGAGTATGTGAAACACTGAAAGAGCACATTCATTTTGGCTTATTCTATCTTTTTAACATGATCAGCTATGCTCAGCTATTTTTTCTATTTTCTGTATGAATTTTATCAATGCTTTTGATTTCCCAGTTGCACCTACAAATATCAATTCCATTATTTTATTATCCTTATAACAAAGAAAGTTTAATTCTGTTAAAAGAATATATATACACACACACTTTCAAGGTTTTACTAGTTAAACAACCTATGAGAATGAAACAAGATAGTCCATGTTAATCTTTCAAACTAGTTATTATTTTCTGCAGTCTATAAATATCTATTGTCTTGGTCTCAATTGATGTTAATATTCTGTAGTTGGAACTAAAATCCCAAATTATACATGCTACAGGACCATTTTCATTAAGAACTAAATGGAAAAACATCTGTTATTACAGGTATTTAATATGAAACCACTTCAGATAATAATTCCTTCACGAGAGGATCCAGACAGTCCAATTATTGATTTGGATCTTCATCTTCCATTGCTGTGTTTCAAGCCAAAGCAGGTGCTCCAGGTAAAACTAACTGATACTTTAAAATGTGTGAGACATTGACAATACTGGTAATTTGTGATTTAGAAAAAGTCAAAATGTTCAGTTACCCAAAAAACATTATAAACCCAGGAATTCAAATTAGTGCTAATTCTACATATTAGATATATGGCACAATAAGGTATGTTTCTTAGTAAGATATTTTGTTTTTTATAGACCAGATTAGATCAAGGCATGCTTGATTTTTCTCCTGTGGTTTAGCAGTAGGTACTAAATTTCTTAAGAGTACATTTTAAAACATAAATTCCCAAACCGATTGGCAGATTTTATTTTGAGTTCTCATTTCTTGCATTTCTACAAGATTTATAAGAACCTTCTTAATATGTAAGAAAAGGACCTGTAGGATGGATTGGTAACAATTGGCACTCATATAAATAAAGTGTAAATGATGTAGAAAAAAGAAAAAATACAACAAGCTATTTGCAAAGAATTTTTTCAGTGCTTCATAGCATCTTACAGTAATTTCAGCTTGGAGTGTCCTTTGTAGGTTTCCTGACCCAATTCCCCACTCAAAGGCTACCTGTGAAGTTAGGTTGCTCAAGGTCATCAAGTATTATTGGTGCCACTTCCTCTAAAAAGAGCAGGTTGGAGGTCTGTTTCCAGGGATGATTGTAAACTTCCTTAGTCCTGAGAGTAGGCCGACTAGCTTATTTTTTTGGATGCTACCCACATGTGCACGTTATGAATAAAACTATCTCAAATCCTAAATGATCTTCTGCAGCTGGTGCATCTTGAGCTTTATGAATTTTACATTGGCACCATTGTGAGATGTCTTCTGTGTGCCATTAGTCTTGGCTTGAATTCATCCCGCCTAACTTGAGGCATCTGGTGCTTAGGTGCCATTGGATCCCTTTCTGTAAGTGGAAAAGGGTGGACATGTCCAGGTAGCTTCCTGAATTGCTCCGTGAAAGCACTGCTCTCCAGTGGCACTATAAGGAACTTCGACCAGCTGTCATCTGGAATAGGTGTTTGGCTGAGATGTCTGAAACGTAAATGGCCTTTGTGTTCACCATCAAAGATGGGTTTGCTTATAGTCTTCATCTGGGTACTTTTTAATAGACATTTTATGGTCTAATACCGTGAAAGAAATGTGACAGGTCTCCTGAGTAATTCCAGCTAGATCCTAGCCTTGTTGACATTGGTGGCAAAAGTCTCATTAACTTCCACTGTCACTTCACCTTCTCTCCTTTTGTTTTCTCCTCCTCTTAGTTTTGTAAGTATCCTTAAGTGGACATTATTTCAGTTTGTAAATATGTAAGGTAGCTATTAAAAAACAACTTGTGAGGCTGAGTTTCACAAGCAGATTAAATATTTGTGCATATCCAGTATGTTCTAGATACAACTCTTTGTAAACATTTGGCTTTTTTTTTTTTTTTTTTCCCCAGATTATGACCTGTATTTTGACTGAGCGGAAAATAGTTTTCTTCTCTTCAGATTGGGCTCTGTTGACACTCGTTGCCGAATGCTTTATGTTGTATCTTCATCCTCTTCAGTGGCAACACACTTTTGTGCCTATTCTGTCTCGTCAAATGCTGGATTTTTTAATGGCTCCAACATCTTTTCTTATGGGATGTCATATTGATCATTTTGAGGAAGTTAGTACGGTATGTTTTAGACAAATACCACTCTTGCTGTTCAATTCCAGTGCAATTATCCCCTTACTTCTTTCAGATGCATCCAGAAACTGACTTTCATTATTTAGGTGTGTGAGAAGGGAAAAAAATTAAAAGTAATGGAGCCATACTGATGTGACCACTGGCTTATTGGAAAAAGCTTATTGTATCCCTTACCTTTCTTTTCTTTGCAGGATAATATAAAATTTTTTGTGAGTTCAAGTTTCATTTGGGCAAATATCCTCCTTACATGTAATTTGTGTAGTATAAATAGTTTTCCCTCAGATTGGTGAGGTTATTTTTTGCTCAGTCTCGTGTGGGATGAATTAGGTGCCTTTTCCAGGCATCTGGGTTAAGAGTTGAGCATACACTTGAAAATACTCTAATGCTGCTGCTGTTCCCCATAGTGAAGTGTTTAATAAAATAAGTAAAAAAAAAGCAATGTAAAGAATATAATCTCACAACTTTTCTGAGTTTGTTTTTTTTTCTCATCTTTTTTATCAGAATATAATGTAATGAAGTCTCTTTCAGTGGGTAACATTATCTTGGTTACCCAAAAAGATTTCAGAAGTACTCAACTTCATAGCAGAGGGCTGATGTGAATCTACTTTTCTGAGGGTTTCACATAAGGTTTCTGTGGGTGTTCAAAATAGAACACAGAAAAATTATGTCAATTTTTGTTAGATATATCTATCTGATTATAAGCCAAAGTGAAACCGGTCCACCTAGGCACGTCCAAAATAAAAAATTTAAAATGAAGGAGATAAATATTTATTTTAGTTGGCAGTAAGATGTCACTATTAGAAATAAGTATAGATTACAGAACACACTTTTCTTTGATGTAATTGGAAAGATTTTATGTTTGCTTATATATACACTGTGTTGCAGATGATCTTTAAGGTTATTAAAATTGCAGTCTGAGGGATAAGCATGGGCTTTATCTCCACCTGACTTTTTGTGCATTAGCATGGGCTTCTGTGTTTTGGACTGATACATAAACCCTCCCTCTCCCTATCATCCCATGGGGTAAATACAAGAGTAAATGCTCCAAGTGGAGCCTCATCTGAGCTACAGTCTCTCCAAGAGGTTACCTGCTGTGGCATAATAGACTTATCCACAGCCATAGTCTCTTTGAGGTGCACTGTTTAAGCGTGGCCTTATCCATGGGCCACAGTTCCTTCAGAGATAGACCTGCTCCAGCATGGCCTTACCCACAGCCGCAGTGCCTTCAGAGGTAGACCTGCTCCAACACAGCCTTACCCATGGCTGCAGTCCCTCCAGGGGTGTACCTGCTCTGTCATGGGCTTATCCATAGCCACGCACTTTGAGGTGGCCTATCATGTCCTCATGCACAGCCACTGATACTTCAAGGTGTACCTGTTGCAGCAGGGACTTATCCACAGCTACAGATGCTTTGAGGTGTACCTTTTCCAGTGTGGAC
>JAVJGJ010000037.1:86367001-86389840 GCA_035590215.1 Microhierax caerulescens | reverse complement strand
AAGATGATAAGCAGTGCAGCGGTACAGCAGGCAGTGAAAGTGAAAAGCAGCCACTAATGAGCTCTAGACTCTAGTATTCAGTAAGGCGAGCAAGCCCCATGGCAAGCACAGGAGCCTGCTGATTAATAGCTAAACAGCAATAACAGCTATAAATTCGATCCAGTACATTTGAATCCAATCTGTCATTACCTCAAACCCTTCATGCCCCATGTTGGGTGACAAAAAGGACTGCTACAAAGCTTTCTGGGAGCCTCTTTGTGTACATATATACGTTTTTGTGCATATCATCATAATGTATAGCTTTTCAAGGATGAGCTTAGAGAGCCAGTATTAGTTTAATACTGCATGAAGATCATATTGGGTTAGTAAATGTTTATGTACTGAGATTAATGTCTATTAATGACACTTATTTTTCTTGAAAGTAATTGTTTAGTTATCCATTTTAGTTTGGGAAAGAAGTCAAGCCTTTTCTGGTTTACCTACTTGCTGAAATAATTCAGTGTCAGGATTAAAGAAAAGAGAATGTATGTCTTTTAAAAAAGTATATTTATAGTCATTCTGTTTTCTTTTGTTAAAAGGAAACTGAAGATTTAATTCTAATTAATATAGATAATGGAGATATTACACATTCAAAAATGGCTGAAGAGGAACCTGAAATTCCAGATGTTCCAGCACAAGCAGCAGAAGCTTTCATAAAAAGGTGAAACGATTTTGAAGTTGTGTTTATCTTAGTGCATAAATCATGCTTGACACTCTTTTATTTTGTGTTATTATTACACTATTTCATTCCTATAAAACTCACTTTGTTGGATAAGGGCAAATTGAAAATTTCAGTTGATGAATATACAGGTAACTGTAAGCAATAATAATCATAACCAAATTATTTTGCCACACCTGGAATTACTGTTTCTTTTTTATTACTGATTATTCTCTGAAGTCTACTGTTCTCTACAAAGAAGACTGAGTGCACTGTGGTATATATATGCTAGTAGGACTTCCAGGAATCTTGTTAGCTTGTCAACACTTGCAAATCAATCTGGCACTTTCTCTGTCTGTAAGATGTGTGAGGCCTAAGTGACTTTCTTTAAAAGGTATGAAAAAAATTGTTGGTGTTGGGATGTAACTTGGTAATTTTCTTCTCTCTGTAGAGTGGAGAGTCTTCACCTGCATTATGATTTAGAGCTCTGCCATCAGCGAGCCAGCACAGATCTTGGTGAACTCCAAATGCGTAGAAGGGCTTGGCAACAGAAACTGAATACTGAAGTTCAGCAAACAACTTTGCAGTTAATTGTTAATATCTTCAGGTGTGTGGATACAGTATTTTTTATTATAAGAGCACATGGTACTGGTTAAGACACTTTCACTGTACTGAAAATTTTCTTGTTTTGTCTTTCTGTATAGATATTTTATAAATCTTTTAAGTTTTGTGAGGGAATATGAGAAGGACATCCTGCTAACCTGCTGGAATATCAATAATTAAAGTATTTGGGTGCATAGACATTGCTAGGACATCTTAGATAAAATCGTTCTGATTTTTAACTTGTATGTTTTTTGTATGAAGATTCCGGGAAGAGAAGTGCAGTCTTCATTTTGTAATTAGGAGAAGTTTAAGGCCCAGTAGAGGTATCAGTTTGTAAATGGACACAGTCTTGGTCACTCTTGTTAGAGGAAAATTAATTCAAGCTGGGCCAGAGTAGAAGAGCTGAAAGCAGAATCGGGAGTTTGGACACCTGGGTGTGTTTTGGCTAACTAAACAAATGCTGAGAAAGGGTGAAGTATCTGGAGAGTGCAACCACATGAGAGTGGAGGAGGGAGAGGAGCAGTTTAAGCTCAAGGGCACAGTCTTGGCACAAGAAATGCTTTTTTTAACAATGATGTGGAGTAGGTTTTGGGTTTGGGTTGGGTTTTTCTCCTCTAGAAAAAGGTTGAGCTTTGCTAGTTTTCCTTGTTCTTAATATAATGTAATGTGTTGATACCCATAGTTGCTTTATCTTACCAGTCTGGGTACTGGTTGTAAATTCTGCTACTATTGGCTTGTATATGGGGAGAAAATGGAAGTATGGTAGGAGATTCGTACCAAAAAAGTGTGGAAAATGGGCACCTGGTTTGCATGTGCTTCATTTCTTTTTGCATAGATACAAACATAATCAACCATGAAAGTGAAACTGCCTACCTGGTACTTCTAAAGAAATACAGACAGGGGTTAGCAAATAGCTGGGCATGGTCATGTACACAGCTATTTCTTGCTGCCTTTTGCTGAAGATGATGCTCCCCACTGGATCAGTTACTCAATGACTCACATGAACGCTCCCTAACACTTTCAGTCAGAAGATGCTGGGTTATTTTATATAGTTCAAATACCAGGTCTCTGATGACCTGCTTGCTTTTGTTGGATCAGCTTAGGGAGCATTCATACAAGTGGCTGGGCTCTCCAGGAGGACAATAGCTGCTGGGTGTGGAATATAGAACAGACTTTACAGCAAGCTGGATATAGAAACTGAAATGCATTTACAACCCGTTGTGCTACCACAGTGGGATCTGGTGGATTTCAGTGGAAACAATATGGTCCAGATAAAGATGAGGAGAAAGGTGTTTTGCTGCTGACAGCTTGAGCTCTTTAATGCTCTAAACGCTTGGCTACAAAAAATGAACAGGTGTTTTGCTGTCTAAGAGACACTATGTTTTGTGAAGGCATTGATTCTTCATTTGCTTTCATTCTCCTTTCCTTCAAACTTACTTTCTTTGTTCTTTTTTTTCAGCCTTGTTTCTTCTGTCTTCTAATACTATATCTACCAGTGTCCAGGAGTGAAGGGAAGTAAATCTCCGATGCAATTGTTCTGCCAGTTGTTACTGTCTTCAGTGAAGCACTGTAGTATTTTTGTGTGTGTGTAGGTTCCCTGTTTAAAGCAAACAATGCTAAATTATGTAGAATTATATAGAGCTATGTACTTCTACTAATGATTGTTTTTCTGAACCCATATGGCTTGGTAAACTGTTATGCACTTTTATCACTGATCTGTGAAAGACAAGCAATATATAGACCTGCCAGTTCTCTGCATGGGTATGAGATTTCCCTTTTGTGCTTCCATTCAGATTTTAGCTTACCAATTTATTTTCTTCATTCATGTATTTTCATGGGAATTTCTTATTCCTCAATACCCAGCATTAGTGGATGAAATAAGATGTAATAATAAGAGCCCTGATTTAACCACTTGCACATACCTGTTAAATAACTTAGATTTCTTACTCGCAGACTGCAGTTTGGAGAACAGCTTTTTTTCTGAAAAATTCCCACTTTCTGCTTCTGAAACAACTTTTTCTGGCTCACCTTTAGGCCACAGAAGTTACTATTGATGTCTGGTTCCAGGGATAGCATAGGACCTCTGCTGCCTGCTGTGACCATGCATATAGTAAAATATGCATTAATTCTTTATCTTGCTTTCTCTTTCTGTCAGCGGTTTGGTGTCTTTAGTTTAACACAATTGCTAATTATTGCTGGCTTTATAAGCCGTGTTTGAGAGTGCAACAAAAAAATAGTAATCTGTAATATTTTGTGTGTGTGTGTGTGTGTTACAGATGCAATGTAATGGGGCAGTGTTGAGGTCAGATAACAGCTTCCAAATGGCCTATGCAGATAGGTACACTTGTCTTTTTAGTGCTCCAGATGGGTTGTATGTGATTCAGGAGCTGTGTATGTAAATGTAATTCCAGGATTGGAGCCTAAATCATAAATATAGGTTTAATAAATATAGAGTCTAAATAAATAGATTCTCCTCTGTGGTTTCTAAACCTAGGACTCTAAAGTGAATTTGCTGATTTGAAATGACAGTGGCAGCAGGTAGCCTGCCCTACTACTTAGAAGAGTTTGCATTCTTTTTCTATGATTCAGTAACTCAGACTTTTTCATTAAAACAGATTGCTTTCTGATACTGCAGCATATTTCTAATCTGCCTTCTGATGCTGCAGCATATTTCTAGTAGTACCAGTGGGCTGCAGCAACTGCAAAAATGCAGCTTGCTTACAAATCTCCCAGCATATTTATCTATGTAATTATTTTTTTTTCTCCAGGGAGGTAAAAGACCATCTAAATTATGAACACAGAGTGTTCAACAGTGAAAAATTTCTGAAAACAAGGGCAATTGGAGACCAGCCATTTTACAAAAAGGTAAAATCAGTGTTAAATATGTTGTGATTCTCTGTTAATTAATTAATTTTAGGTTTAATGTCAAATATTAATGAAATGGTCACAGTTTGGTCCGTGTGGTGTTGAACCACCAACTTTCATGGAATGCTTTACCAAATGTATTTTATTTACTATAAACAGATAAAATAGTTGACAGTATTTTGGAGAGCAATGTACTATGTAGTTCCAGAGCAAATTAAATGTAATTCCACAGGGGTGAGATTAACCTATGGCAGGTGGTCAGTAAAGCTACATCTAAACTATGTTCTAAGTGCAGGCACTTGTCCAAGACTGTTTGGACCAAAGCCCATATGTAGACATGACTTTTCAGCAAGCCTGTGAGCACAGCAGAAGGGAGCTTAAATGACACAATTTGAAGTACCTGCTTTATCTGAATCCTGAGCAACAGGGCATGGAGTTAACAATGCCTGTTTGGCTCCAGGCCATGAGCGTGTTGCCCACAATGAGTCACAGTGAATGCATGATGCTTACTATGAGTGCCTAAGTGGGCGCTGGTGTCCTTAAGGCCTGCAGTGTGACAGGGCACGTGGGACATGGGTTGATTTAGCTTACATGTATTTTACCAGGTAGTGTAATCATAAGTGCTGGTGAAGCCTGTGAAGTAATACTCAAATAGTGCAGCCTCAGGCCAGGCCCAATAGTGCCAGAAGCTGAAGGACAACCTGAAATCTCCACTTAGTTGTTGGGGTTTTTTTAGTCCTCCTGCTAACTCAGCTGATTAGATACTTATCTGAGTTTGAAAACCTGTAGGGGGGTGGAATTTTTCCATATAAGCCCTGAGTCCCTTTTGCACTTGCACTGATCAGCTTGATCCTTCATTAGCATCAGCTCAATCAGCAGAAGCTCCAAAATGACTCAGTTTTCACCCAGTGTATACAGTGAACCAGCTTTTTATGAAGGATGCAAGTCTTGTCCCATGGAGCACAGATGGTATTGGTGCCTGAATCTGCCCTTTTCTGTAATGGCTTTGTATATCATGAGGAAATGGAGTGGATTTAATTTCTCATTGAAAGGAAGATGTCTTGGTCACCAGGCTGTAGAATTTGGAGCAGTTCTCCATGCCTTTGGTGTAGGACTGACCATCAAAGGCTGGTAATACTTTGGGTGAGAAGGAAGGGGAAAGGAGCAGTAAAAGAAAGAGACTGAGAGTGCACGGGGTCCTGCGAGACTATCTTGCAGTGTTAGGGTACTCTGCCCAGAAGTGGGAAGGTTGAGAGTTTCATCCTTGCAGTTGAGACAGTTATTTTACATTAAACTGTTTGCACCTGATTAAATTAGTATTTGCCTTCAAAGAACTAAACTGTTGTATATGTGAGAAACAGAATTTACATGTTTTAAGCATTTGTGTCTAGCCACATACAGTGTTCTAGGAGAATTTGATCTTGACATAGCAAGCCAAAATCCAAAGTTATAAACTCCTGTGATTTTTTTTTTTTTTTTTTTTTTATGTGTTGTGATTATTAACCAAATAAAAGGTTTGCCTTGGTTAAATAAAAAAAGTAATAGTTGTTTGGAAGAGTGTTACCTTGAACTGGGAATGTCTGTGGTTGATACCTAATTTCTGAAGGGATGTAAGACATCTTGCACCCTTTGATGCAACTTACATAGTTTTTAACAGATGCTTTATTAAGTAGCTTCTTATTCTAACCAGCTGTAAGACATGTTGTGCTGTTAGTTAAGCTTCTCAACAGTAAAATATTATGGAATATCTCCCCACTTTTTTTGGTGATACTATAGCTTGTTTAACAAACCTGTGGGTCAAAGCAAAGGTTTAACAAGGAATGTAAGAAAGTGCATCTACCATTTTACATTTGCTTTTAATTATGTTCCATGTGTACATATGAAAGTTCCAGAGGTTTTCTTTGCTGCTAGAATTTAGCAGTTAGCTCTCTGGAGTAACTTTTATACCTGGCAAAAAGAACTGTTCACTAAGGTCAACAGGCTGTGGTTGATAACACCTTTTTAGTTTCCTGTTTTGTTTTGTACTTCAAACACATGGTAAGAAAAGTTTCTGATCATCTGTTTTAACGAGATGTCAGTGTGTGAAGGAAATGATCAGAAAATTATCTCATTTTACTTAAGTGGTAGTTGTCAAACTTGGCAGAATATCTGGCAATTCAAAGATAAACTGATGAACTCTAATTAAGAAATAATGTTTGCTGGATAAAGCTTCCAACACAAGCAAATATTCTTAAAAACAAACAAAAAGAAAAAGAACCGATGACATCAGGAGAGAAGCTAATCAGAAATGTTCTGACCAGGATTTAAAATGAATAGAAATAATTAGAGTATTTTCAGTAGCAGTTTCTGAGGCTAAAAATGAAACAGTGGCAGTTCTATGAATTGAAATTTTAAAATAATTTAAAAGTCAGATGTGCACATTTAAGAAGAGCTTTGAGCAGTTGACTTGCTTCAGTAGTAAATAACATAGTGGCAGATTTGCCTTCAAGTAAATCTTAGAAGATAACATGGTAATGGAGTGTTACTAATAGTATCTAGAATTATATAAAGAGAACTCCAAAAAAGCATTAGAGACTCTTCCAGTTCCTGCAGCTTGTCATCTCCTACACACACAACTGCCAACAAAACATGCCATCTACTGGAGAAATATTTAAAAGCAGGTGCTGTTCAACATCTTTGTGGGTGACATGGATGCTGGGGTTGAGTGCACCGTCAGCACGTTTGCTGATGACACCAGGCTGCGTGGTGCAGTTCACATGCTGGAGGGAAGGGATGCCATCCAGAGGGACCTCGACAGACTCATGAGGTGGGCCTGTGTGAACATCATGAGGTTCAACAAGACCAAGTGCAACGTCCTGCATATGGGTCAGGGCAATCCTAAGCACAAATAGAGGCTGGGAGGAGAATAAATTGAGAGCAGCCCTGAGGAAATGTAGAGGAATTATAGAGGAATGAAGGCAGGTTAATTAACATTGATAATATACAGCTGTGGGCCAGCTTCAGGGGCGGAGGGTTGGCTGATGTGGATAATGTGCAGCTGTGTCTGGTTCCTGCTAAGTAGTTAAATAGCTGTAAGGAAGGGATGAAGAGGAGCCCTGGGTGAAGAGAGACCTCAAAGAAGCAGGGGGAGGAGAGAGAGAGCACCCTGGATGCAGGAGAGGCAAGGAGAGGCCCCAGGGGGGCCTGCATGGGGAGAGGCTGGCTGGAAGAGGAGCCTGGATGAAGAGAGAATCTGGATGCAGCAGAGGTGAGAAGCAGGGTGGACTGGCCTGCAGAGGATGAAGAAACAGCATGGACAGTAGATGAACTTTTGAAACCTTGTGGCAGATTGGTGGCTGTGCCAGGCAGGGCAAGGTGCGGGAACTACTTATTGAAGTTAACCTGGTATGGGATGGTAAAAGCCTTGTTGCAGCTGACTAGTTTTGAGAGTGCTATAACAAGGAAACAGAACTGGGGGTGCTGATGGACAGAAAGCTCAACATGACCCAGTAATGTGTGCTTGCAGACCAGAAAGCCAACCGTATCCTGGTCCAAATCAAAAGAAGCGTGGCCAGCAGGTTGACGGAGGTGATTTGCCCCCTATGCTCTAGTGAGACCCCACCTGGAGTACTGCCTGAAAGGTATAGCTCTGAGGCTCTTGATATAAGAAGGACATAGACCTGTTGGAGCAAGTCCAGATGAGAGCCACAAGGATGATCAGAGGGCTGGAGCACCTCTCCTATCAAGACAGGCTGAGAGAGTTGGGGTTGTTCAGCCTGGAGAAGAGAAGGTTCTGGGGAGAGCAGCCTTCTGGTACCTAAAGGGCCTACAAGAAGCTGCAGAGGGAATTTTACAAGCACCTGTAGTGGCAGGACAAGTAGGAGCAGCTTTAAAGTGAAATAAGGTGGATTTAGCTTAGATATTGGGAAGAAATTCTTTACTGTGAGGGTGGTGAGACACTGGCACAGGTTGCCCAGAGAAGCTGTGGATGCCCCCGCCCTGGCAGTGCTCGAGGCCAGGGTGCATGTGGCTTTTAGCAATGTGGTCTTGCGGTAGGTGTCCCTGCCCATGGCAGGGGGTTGGAACTAGGTGATCTTTAAGGTCCCTTCCAACCCAAACCATTCTATGAAATATTAATGCTTTTGTAGATGTCATTTTACAGGATATGTTACAAATGGATTGATAAGTGGCATCTTGAATAAGAATTGCCTATTTGTTGGTGAAATATTTCTGTTAATTTCAGAGTATCTAGGTTACTTATGATTCTTTCTCTTTTGCTTTTTAAAAACATAATAGAAATACACTGATCAGTGTTTTTTAGGGGTTGGTTTGGTGGTTTTTTTGATCTTGTGATAAACTCCGAGACTAACAAGGGTACTTTAGGCAAGCCTCTGGGATATATTGTTCACCATAGTAATTTTTCATAGTTACATTCAGAGATATAGCTGTCTGTCTGTCAGTAAGTTTGTAAAGCCTAGAGGTTGTATAAACATAAAGACAGGATTCTTGGTTATGACAATATTGTCTCCTGATGAAATTTGCTTTTGATTTGCTGAACAGATTAGTTTTCTGAATTATTTATGTCAAACAATGCTAAAAGCTCTGCGTTAGAACTAATGGTTATATAGTACCGTGTTGTATTGCCTCAAATTCTAGCTTTCATCTTGTTTTAATTTGCAATGGTGGGAGGTGATAGCTCTCCACTCTTTTTAATTCACACTTGAAATTTTTTATGGTGTTGTCTATCCCAACAATAGCAATTTGACCTTTCAGGAATTATTTCTGGATAAAACTGCAGTAATTACCTGGGCAGGGAACAATTTTGAGGGTTAGCAGGAGTAAAGATGACTCTCTTGTCATTTTACTTTGATTGCATAATGTTAATTTATAGTGTCACAAACTTCTTAATCCAAATCATAGACCATATTATCAACACTTAGGCAGAAAAGATTCTTTTAAACTTGTAGCTAAAACTCTCTCTTTTGCTTAATATTTCTTTGGGACTTACTTGTTTCATCTTTTCGAGGGCAGTCTGAGATTACTGTTGCCACTAAGCAATTATTGTGAAAGTACAGAAGGTAAATGGAAACTGAGTTAAATTTCCATTGTTGAAGCTTTCAAATATTTTTGATTTTGTGATTGCTATTCTCAGCTTTGTATACATAAAGGTATTAAAAATGAGAAAAACATGCTAAGAAAAATGTAATAAGTAAATGATCCACAGTTAACCAGTTTGTGTCTCACAGGTTTTAGAGACCTACATGTTTCACTCTTTCCTTAAAGCTCGTCTGAACAGAAAGATGGATGCTTTTGCTCGACTTGAGTTGAGTACCCAGTCTGAAGAGGAGAGGTAAAGTTTTCTTATTCCTTATCCTGTGATTTTGAATCTTTTGTTTGTATCAGTGATAAAAGTCCTTTTGACTCTATTGGTACGAGATTAGGTCATCTTTGAATAAGATGATGGCTAACTGATAGGCTGTTTTATTAAGGTTACTGTGCAAGGGTGATATGAACCTGTCTAGCCATGGCTGTTGAAATTGTAAATTGGTACAATAATTGTAATTTAATACTATTATACAAAAAAAAAAATATTATTAATTTAGTGTGTATGTATACTGAATTTTAATTATATAGTTATATATAATCTTTGTTTTTCTCAGATTAAACTTGATGTTTCATAGCCCGAGAAGACTGACTATTGAGAAAATGGCTTCTAAACAATTTAATCCACAGCGCATAATTAGTAGGCG
Source organism: Microhierax caerulescens (assembly GCA_035590215.1). Classification (NCBI taxonomy): domain Eukaryota; kingdom Metazoa; phylum Chordata; class Aves; order Falconiformes; family Falconidae; genus Microhierax; species Microhierax caerulescens. The sequence goes on along the minus strand of JAVJGJ010000037.1, from coordinate 86,379,946 downwards.
TATGGTAATCAGTATGCCTAATCTCCAAGATATCAAGCTGCCAGAGGGCCCTACGAGAAATTCCTCACTTCAAAGAATAGAAACAGGTGTTGGTAAGAGAAGGATGTGTTGACCAAATACAGGTTTCTGTTGTCTTTATGGGTGACATCACTGAGTGATTTTTCACAGAAACAGGGTCAGATGCTGTAAAGAACTGGTGAGCTGAGTCATTTTGCATCTGTGCTTCTTGCATGTTAAATCGGTCTGCAGCCTGCTGTAACTTTTGCTGTGCCCGATTGACAAAAGACTGATTGGTCACAATAGGACTGATGGAGAATTGCTTCCTGAGGCAGTGACCATGTTCAGTCCTCGCCCACCTTATGTCTAGTTCTCCACTACCTTTAAACATAGGCTTAGGCTTATCACTGTTTAACAAGGTGAGTCTTAATAAAACTGCATGTTTGGATTATCCTGCCCCCCCCCGCCCCAGAATTGGCATTATCAGATATGGGAATATTCTGATGATAAGAACAGTGGACATAGAAATATATTTGTGTCCTTAGCACAACTGTAATCTTCCTTGAATTTCACGTGGTGTAATTGCTTGTTGCTGCGATGGGGATTCTTTTTATTGTTTGTAGTATTGCTGGTTGTGAAGATACTTGCACTTTTACTCACTGCTTGTTCTAATTAATGTACTTTTTGTGTGTTCATTTTTAGCTGTGAGAATGCCCTCCAAATCAGTCAGTACATTCAAAATCCCAGAAATTCACTTTCCTCTGATGTTCCAATGTGTTCACTCCTACTATACAGATTTCTTCAACCATCTTAGCAAAGCTATAAATACCTTACCACCTGATAACTCAGCATTACTGGCAAGGTACTTCTACCTCCGGGGACTTATAAGCTTGATGCAAGGGAAACTACTAAATGCGCTTTCTGACTTTCAGAACCTAGATAAAACAGACTTAAGAATTTTCCCTACTGATCTTGTAAGAAAAATAGTGGAAACCATGCCTCCTTCTGAGCGTTTGCAAGCAGACCGTAAACCTGAGCTGAAGAAGCTGATAAGTCGAGTGATGGAAAAACAAAGGGAAGTTGTGAAAATAGATGACCATGTAAAAACTTTTGAATTGCCAAAAACACACATGCAACTTGATGATTTTGTGAAGCGAATCCAGGAATCTGGGATTGTCAAAGATATAGACACTATACATCGGTTATTTGATGCCCTAACAGTAGGTAAGTATAGGATACATTTTTAGTGACTGTCTACATAGGTCCATAAAAAAAAAAAAAAAGAGTTCAAAATTATTATTGCACCAAAGTAAAATTTGTGTCCAGCTGGTTTTAATTATTATTCAGCATTTTCTGGGCCTCTGAAAACTAGCAATATGTGAGCTTTATGGACAATTTTACTTAATTAGGATAATTGCAGAGAATAGCTTTAATGTATTCAAGAATGCCTATACTTGCATCCACAATGAAGACAAGGAGTCTACTTATTTGGGCACATAATTTTCAATTTTTCATGTTGTGTAGGTGAGGTAGTTTTGTGATCTGATGGAATGCAGTTCTGCTTTGGTGTAGATTATGAGTAAAGTGAATACAAAAGTCTCCTAATGGAAAATACCTCTGTATTATAAAACCATTAAGTAACATGGCAAGGTGGCAGTCTGTTAAAAATATACTAACAAAATCCAGAATTCAAGTACCTACAGTTAAATTCCTCTTGGATGATCATCATAACAAAAAGAGAGGCTTTGTATAAACTTGAGAGAATGTTCTTTCCTGAATGAGATCTGAATCTTGTGATTGATTTTCTAAAAAAATGTAGTTTGAGGGTGCTTTTATAAATACTACTTAATTCTCTTCTGTGTCTCATTATCCTGGTAACTGTTGTATTTTTGTGGCTCCAAAGGATTAAACATTGGTCAAAATAGCAAGAATTTCTGAAGCCAGAGGTAGCATCTCACAAGACTGTGTTTGCTTGAGATTCTGCTGTCCAAACACTTGAACTTTTAGAATAATTAATTACTTAGAGTAACTATTGCTGAAGTCTTCAACTGTTGCAACTTAAAAAAATTTTTAGGACGTCAGAAACAAATTGATCCTGAAACATTCAGAGATTTCTACAACTACTGGAAAGAAACTGAAGCAGAAGCTCAAGAGGTGAATCTGCCACCAACAGTAATAGAACATCTAGATAAAAATGAATGTGTCTACAAGTTATCATGCTCAGTTAAAACTAACTATGGTGTAGGAAAAATAGCTCTGACCCAAAAGCGCTTGTTCCTTTTGACTGAGGGAGGACATCCTGGCTATGTCCAGATTGCTGCTTTCAGGGATATAGAGGTGAGTATCACGTAACTTCTTGTTCTCTTGCCTGCCTATGGCTATAAACCATGTATGTTCCATTCTGCAAAACGATCTGTCTCTCAACTTAGTTTCAGTAAGGAGTGTAGGAAACACCTATGTCAGTAAAAGTCAGTAACCTATGAGTAATTAGATAAAATTCTGAGTCTACGAACCAAAACCATCAGAGCTGATGTGTGGTTTGCTAGGTGCTAGGATGAAATAGAATAAAAATCTAGAGGCTGTAACCTGTAGATGTACAGAAATGTGCACAGTGCAGCACATGGGATATAGAGCTAAAGAAGTTTAATAACATGAGCTTTAAGCAGGTTTATTTGACTGTGGTGTCAGCGATCCAGCTAGTATCCACTGTGGAGTGAAGTCTGTACAATGCTGTCTGGAACTTACATTTTCATAAAACCATCTCAGCTTAACAGTGTGTATGGACAATCAAAATTATTAGCCATAGTTAGGAATAGAGAGTTGCCCTGTAGGGGGTAGGTGCTACGCTTTATCTGTGATTGCGTGGTACATCCTCCTTGTTTTCTTTTTTCCCATACCTTTCTAGGATGTTAAGAGCACAACTGTAGCTTTCCTTCTTTTAAGAATACCTACTCTGAGGATTAAAACATTATATAAAAAAGAAGTCTTTGAAGCTAACCTTAAAACTGAGTGTGATCTCTGGTACCTGATAGTGAAAGAAATGTGGGCTGGAAAGAAAATGGCAGATGATCACAAGGTATACATCTGGGAATTTCTAACCAGATAAGTATGAATTATGTGCTTTCTGTTTCTGTTCTAAATAATTTATGTATCAATCTTAGAATTTCTAGGTTCCAGCAAGAAATAGCTAAACAACTTCTATTTTTGCTGTTACTTCTAAATATAATACTTCTGGAATAATAAAAATGAAATTTTAAAAAATAAAATAATCTATACCTTTAAATTTTTTCTCATCTGTTGGCATGGAACTTTTGATTTACTCTCCAATTATGTGAAATAGTTTCCAAAGCTAACAACATATGAGAGTAGTGATCCTAACAGAAAATTTTCCTCACCTTGCTTCAAAATATAATGTGTAGAAAGAGTTTTGCCATGCTGGGACCCTGGTGACTGTAGAATCTTTCAGTGAATGAAGCAAAATTTGTTCTGCCACAGAAGCATTGAGAAAAAGGAATCATAGGAGCAGGGTTTCCATTTAAACCACATGATTCTTCGTGACTGCTGAATATAATAGTGAAAATATAGCTTTGTAGTTCTTCAGGAAGAAAGCACCATGTGTTATTCCCTCCTGTGAAGAAATATCTAGCCTAAAAATGGGTACCCATTCTATGTCTGCTGTGTTTTCCATCAGTGCCATTCATATGGCTTCATTTGCATATCTGTATCAAGATTACATCAGATCTGAAGTATTCATCCAGTCTAATGAATTAATGCTGGCTCTTGACTCCCTACTTCATGCCCTTTCTTGGGAGTGGAACATGTAATGTGGAAGTGGGGTTTCACTGTAAGTTGCATGAATTATGCTGCAGGGCAGCAACTGGTCAGTGCTTGTGTTAAGTAAGACATGTATTGTGATCGTTGAATGTGGAGATTTGTAATAATGAGCAATAGATAAACTACAGTAAGATTTTTGGTTTTAGGATCCTCAGTATATTCAGCAAGCACTGACAAATGTTCTCCTGATGGATGCTGTGGTTGGTGCCCTGCAGTCCTCCAAAACCATATATGCAGCCTCTAAACTGTCTTATTTTGACAGGATGAAAAATGAAGGTCAGTCACATAGCAATGCTATAAAGCTTGCTGTTGTATCATGTGTCTCAGCTCTTTCTGTTTATATTCTGGTTTTCAAGCTGATTTTCTGTAGAAATATAAAAAGATGTTAGTCTTGATTGCACTTTCACAGATGTAGTTTATTAAATAGCATTACTAGAAAGCTTAGGGGTGAGGGGTTTTTTTGGTTTGTTTTTTTTTTTTCTTTTTCTTCTGTGCATCAGAACCTTAGTTGGTGTGTCTGTCTCCATATTGGATGCAGTGTTTTTGTTTTGTTATTTAGACTGCTTGGGTGTTGTATGCATGCTTCTGCTACCAGAATTCATACAAATGGTGTTTGGGCTCTCCCAGAAAGCTAAGGCTAGAGGGAAAGAAAAGTGAGAAATGTGAATAAATGGTGCAGAATTCTTATTTAATGAGAATCTATTTCAGGCTTAAATGTGTGCTTTGTGACCTTTTAAAAATCTGTTTTAGTGCCTATGATGGTCCCCAAAACAACTTCAGAGACATTAAAGCACAAGATCAACCCCTCAGCTGGTGAGACATTTCCACAGGCAATAGATGTCTTGCTTTATACACCAGGTAAGGTGATGTATTGCTTGCTTTGTTAGCCCAGCTTTAATTAGCCTATAAAGCATGTTATCTCATAACACTTGGTATTATGACTGCCTGATTTTGTTCACATTCTGACATGCTTTGGTTGTGTGTTGAATACTAAAGCAGAAAATCATTAAAAAAAAACGGTAATAATTGGAGTAAGATACTCCAAGGCATAGCTTTCACAGTCTTAATTTGTCTTCCTGTGTCTATATACCTTATAGTAGACCTCAGTTATGTGTTAATGTGCTGATTTCCCATTAAGACTTCTGCCTTATTTATTGAGCAGGGGGTGGTGGTGAATGATGCTCTACTATTGATCAATGTTCGTTTTCGTTTTCTTTTATTTTTCAGTAGAGTCATATGGGGATGTTTGAAACAGTGCATGGAATAGCGTACTACCTCTTGAAATCCCAGCCAGACCTATATGCCCATGACTCTCATTGTATATTATGTGATTTAATGTACTGTTCATCACATGTAATTTACATCCATCCCTGCGGAAAGCACTATCAATTTCCTTGTGAGCTTTTTGGTGATATTTGGCACGTTTATATCTGACTAATTCAAAAAGGATTAGAGAAAAAAAACAACCCACCAAAACTCAAAGCTAAGGACTGTGTGCAGTGGGCATGAATTGAGATAGCAGATTAGTTCTGGAAGTTCCTAACTCTTAGCTTCATAACCTTGCTGGTCTTCTGCTGTAAGTTAGTATGCAATTCCTGATATTTGGCCAATTTGGGACAAAAGGGTAAAGTTAGTCAAATTCCAGAGTTAAGAAAGTGGGCAGGAGCAACTCTGTGGGTGGTTGGTGGTTGGTTCAGTGGTGCTTTTCTTTCTTTGTATAATGAGGCTTCTAAGTGGAGCTCTAATGGAGCAGGCAGAATGAGTAGATTTATTACTTATAATTCCTAGGGCTTAAAAGCCTTTCTGCAGTCCCAGTTAGCTAAATACTTCATTATCAATGAAAAACATTGCCTCTGCTCTGAATAACTTTGAAGTGTAAGATTAAATCATCAGGTGAGCTCAACAAATAGATGAGAACAAGCACAAATGCATTGTGAGAACTGTGTCATACACTAACTGATGATGTAAGTTCCAGAATACAGACGTATTTTGTTAGAAAGCTGCTCTGCCTAATAATGGTTTTCCCACACATTTCCAAAAGTGGTTTATTTTCTTGTATCTCGCTCATCTTCCCTGCTTTATTTCTAGGACATCTTGACCCTTCAGAAAGACCTGGCAATGCTCATCCCAAACTATGGTGTGCTTTAAATGAGGGGAAGGTGGTGGTCTTTGATGCATCTACCTGGTCTATTCAACAGCACTGCTTCAAAATTGGCCACTCTAAACTGGTAAGACTGACACACATATTGCAATTGCTGCTTTAGTTTGGTGTTTTTGTTGTTATAGCCTGTACGACCCTGAATTGCTGTCATTCCTTAAAAGGTGTAGAAAAACAGTTGAGTTGTTTGGGCCTCAGTTAACTTGGAGAAATGGAGAAGAAAGGAAAGGAGAGAAGGTGGATCCATAATGAAACGAGTCAACTGGTGGAAGTGCTGAATAGGATGTTGAGAAGGCCTGCTGGCCTAATGGCCTGTGATCATGGGGCAGGAAGGCGGGTTTGAAACAGTTGAGGAGGAGTAAGAAAATCAGTATAAAGAGAAGATGAGAAGGGGAGCACTAAGAACAGATGAAGAGTCACCTGTGCTGAAGAACTGGAAACTGGGGAAAGGTATAAGGAAAACAGGTGGATGATATTGAAAGAGAGACAGTGCTCTAAAAGAAGATGACACAACCTGCAGGTTAAAGAGAGTTGCTTGTGAAAGACCACCTGAAAAGAATAACTCTCTTGATGAAAGGGGAAGCTGACCAGAGCTGTGGACTGAGTGAAAAACACGTAGTAGAGAGAACATGCAGGAGAAAGGGATTGGATAGGGTACTTGCGTGAAACATCTCTGTGGGTGAGTGTGGCAAAGAGTCAGAAAGGGAGAGGAAAAGCTGATGGTGAAGAGCTGGGTGGAGGGAAGATAGAAACCCAGGCGGAGAGTCAGATACCAACCTGTTATAAAGAAGAGAAAGAAACGAGGAGGAAAGTTTGGTACTGGTGGGACTCAGGAGGGAGAGAAATGAAGAGCTTCTGAATGAGGGAAGTATGTTCTGGAGTCAATAGAGGAGAAGACAGTGTTTTCTTAGACACTACTTCAAACTGAAGTAGGAAGTATGTTTATATCAGACAGGATGGCTTCCAGTACAGAACAGAGAAGTACACTAACTTCTGTGGTTTCCCCTGATGCGCTTTGTAACATTTACTTTGTTTGTGTCAGAAAAACCAGGTTTGAATCATTTACCAAGATACATTATTAATTGTATTTACGGAAGAATAAACTCAGCAGAGAGATCTGTGCTCTCTCATTTTTAATAGAGCAGAGAAAAGGATATAATACTGGAGAACCAAGTCTTGATCTTGTATGTTAATCACCAGAAAACTGTAGCATCTTAATACAGATTTTTTTCCATGTTACATTAAAGAGTGATTTTTCTTCTAGATCTTATTTAATCCTACTTTTTCTCTCCAGACTTGTATGGTCATGGTAGAACAGACTCAAGTGTGGATTGGTTCTCAAGACTCCATTATTTATATTATCAACACCCACAGTATGTCTTGTAATAAGCAACTAAATGATCATCGTTCTGATGTTACAGACATCATTGTGGAGAAAAAGAATGGAATACCCAGGTATATTTAATAACAGTGTTTTCTTCTTAAAAATACATATATGAGCAAATGTGAAGGATGTCTGTGCCCACTAGAAGAAACACGGACACATGGAGAATCTTCCTGTGGTTAAATAAAGTCATTTTATGTAGCTAGAACAGTATTCACCAGCCTAGAGAATTTGGCCTGCAGTCAGCAGAGGACTAGTTAAAGATCCAAATTATATATGTCGTGCTTTTAATTATTTGACTGAAACAAAGGCAAAAAGTTAACTTGTGGCAAAGAAAAAGGAGCCCACACAGGAAACTAGTGACTGATCTTCCTAGATGTTGGAAAGAATTTGTTGTTTTAAACAGGGGAGCTTATTCTGCTAATATAAGCCTTCATTTAGCCTGTTTTTTAGCTCCCATATTGTATATGGTAAAGTAAGAATTTCCTTTTTAAAGAAAGACCATTATGTACTTTGGAACAAAGAGTGCAAAGGAATGTTTTTTTGGATGAGGATGAGAGCAGCCAGGAATTGGCAGCATCCAATGATGAATCAGTACAGATGCAGTTTAAAGACCACTTCACTTCTGCTTTGAACACATCATCAACTAGATGTTTACAGCATGCTTCTAGATTTTCCTGCCTGTTTGTAAAAGAAAAAAATACATTTATTGTTTTGTTAAGACAAAATGCTTTTGATCTTTCAGTAGCACTGGGAAGAGTATTGGCTGGAGGCCTTAACCTGCTGGTTTCCCATGGGAGCAGCAACTCCCAGGCCAGCCCAGACATCAGCCATAGCTCTGCCATTGGTGCAGCAGGAATAATGGGTTTCAGGCACAATTTGCTTAGGTGTTGTTGGGACCTTCTGAAAAAGGTTTTCTCATCTGAAGACAATGGCTGTTAAAGGTAAAAAAAACAACCAAAAAACCCGCAACTGTTTTCTCAGGTGCAGTAACAAAGAAAAACAGTTTTGAGATGTTTTTGTCCTAACTTGAGAGAAAAAGAGAAAAATCCTATACGCAACAACGTACAGGATAATTATAGGGAAAGTTTTTGTTGTACTTAACTCCTCATGCATGAGGTAACATGTGTTCTAGTTCACTTAGAGCTCTGAATTAGCCTGCAGTGTTTTCAGTGATACAGAATACAGTCTTAAGAAGAAAAAGGTACCTCTACTGGAATACTTTGGTTCCAGTAGTAGACATAAGCAGCTTGAAAGTTGGATGCCTGGCTGGGACCCAGAGCTGTTCATTACTTAAACACACTTTCAGCTTTCTAGAGCCAGCTATCTAGAATACAGTGAAGAAAAGAGGTTTAGATCCTTCCCTAGGCATGTGGGCACAGGATGGACATGCTCCTGTGCACTCAAGACTCTGGTTACCTTATTTAAAATAATTGAACCAGTCTAATTGTTTGCTAATAGAAGAACTATGGTATCTGGCCTTGAAGACTCTTGGACTTCAGTCTATTTTCTGTTTGAAATCATTACAGTGCTTTACTATTCCAGTCTCTGAAATGAAGAAAATTAATTTGGCTCACTGAAAATTGGTTATTTTGCAAGCTGAGTCTCTTCTGTGTATGTGCTCTGTTTTGAACATAAATGTATATTATACTCTTATTTTTTTTAATCTGTACAAACAGTGAAGCGTACTCAAGCAGCTTAGATGGAACAGTTATTGCTTGGAACATCAGCACTCTGAAAGTTAACCACATCTTTCAGCTGCCCTGCCAAAATCTCACTTCTATCAAGCTTCATAACGACCAACTGTGGTGCTGTAAGTTCACTTCTCAAATAATTAAAAAAAACCCTACATCTTCATATAATATGCTATTTTATTAGAACGATACATTAATCTCAAACTCAGACATATGTGTACATGATATTCTTCCCCCATTCTCTATTTAAGCACCCTTCTGGAGGTAAGGCCTCCAAAACACTTATATAGATGGGTAACTTGGATCACTCAAGGTATTGTTCCTGCTTCAGGGTGTGACTTCTGGCTACACTATATTTTTCTGACCTCCCCTAGTGATGCCTGTAAACTGGAATGGAAAAGTCCTTTTAAATCTAGAGGGGCCATAGCAGTTGCAAATTTTGTTTGATATTTCAGTTAGATTTTATGGTATTGGTCTGGCTTGGTAATCCTCAGACCTGCATTTTGGCTACTTGTAGAAATTTCTCATTCCCTCTGTAGGCGTTTAGATGAACAAAGTAGAGGTTTTTGCTAGGGTAAACTATCATCTTGAAGTTGTTTCATAAATGGTGACCAGATCAAGAATTTTGCACTGATTCTCAGTACTGCTATACACAAGAGCTTGGATCCAAACACATGTTAACAAAACAGCAGCTAAAGCCTTGGGAGATCCTGGTCCTGCTGTGGGCAGTAGTGATGCTGCTGGTGCTGTAGTAGAGTAAGGATTCTACTCTGTTAACCTTTTAGCACAGACACTTGGTTTCAGTTCTGTAGATGAAAATAATTATATACTTAAGTTCTTAAGTATGAGATGTCCTAATTTTAAGGAGTTTTTCTTCTCAATCATTTTTGGATTCTAAACTAATAGACATACGTGCTGCAGAATAGAAGTCAGTGTTTGGAGAAAGAACAAATCTGAAAAATAGATACTGTGAAAACCAGGAAGAAGTACCTCAAAGATTTCACTGTTGACTGAGAAACAAGACAGTTTTTAGATGCATCCATTTTATTTAGCCTTTTTTTTCGATGATAGAGATGGAAGAAGTTGGCACTTCTGTTACTAACTCTTTATTTTTAATATTGAAGGTACTCAGAGTTGCATACTTGTAGTGTCAACTCATGAATTTCAGCTGCAGATGAAAATTGAGCATCACCTGAAGGATGTGTGTTCCTACTTTCTGTGCTTCCAACTCTTTCCTGAGGTATTATGTCTAAATTGATAATAGAGTTTAAAGGAAGTATGACTATGCGGCATTACAAGCCATAGTTACTTATTGCAATATACCTCCTATCAGCAGTACTCACGTTAAATGCATCTTTCTGTGCTTCAGAGAGACGAAGTGTGGGCGTCTTACTCACGAAGTAGTGACGTGTATGTTTGGAACACCAAAGACTTTTCAAGTACACCTCAAAAGATTAATCTTCAGGATTGCTCTGAGATTACTTGTATGATAAGGGTTAAAAATCAGGTGAGAGACATTTGGACTGTTTTTACCTGTTGTGGAATTCTTTGCTGAAGTTTTGTTTGTTTGCAGCTCTGATGGGCTGTCATTGGTTAGCTTCCTTACTGGGTGTTTGCCATGTGTACTGGTTTGAAACTTTGATTCCCCTTTGAAGTCAGAAGCTAATGACTGTTTCAGGTATAGCCTAAAATGCTTGTAAAGACAAAAGCCTCACCAATACTTAAATGTGTGGTGACTTTTATTAGCCGTTGACATCTTCAAGGAACTGTAAAAACTAAACGTTTAGGTGCGTTGATATTTGATCTCAGTATTCCTAAGACTAAGCCTTGGAAAAGATTAATAGGCAAACAGTAAATGGCAGCTAGCTAGCCTGTTTCTATATATAACCTTTTTCTTGTTTGGTTACCACATTTGTAACTCAACAGAGATAAAAGGAGCCAAGGGCTTCCTAGCATCTTGTGTTCCTGTCATATCTGTTGTGGTGGAAATGATTGTAGTTGTGATACCACATGGACAGGTTCTGGGTTAATTTACAAATAAATAGCTAATATGTACCTATTGGGAAAGCAACTATCTGAATCTTTGGTGTTCCCTCCTTCCTTCCTCAAAAATGACTTTTTCATGAAGTGCCTCGTAAAATAAGAAAGCTTTCTGTGTATTCAGCCCTTGGTTGGATTTGTGAACTAAAATAGAAAAACCTTTTGAGATATCCTTCCTCAAAGTAGAGATGAATATATTTAACCCAGGGGTTAAGAGGATTGTTTGGAAACCCCAAGGCATTAAGCTCTCTTTTGTTCTGCTTAAGAACTGTGTTTCTTTTCTCTTTCAATTACACCTCACTCAGCTCCATCTTAACTAACATCATAGTTCAGCTCATTGATACAAAAGGACGAACTGGAAGATATCCCTGTGTGAAATGTCTCCTGAACTTGAGTGTTCAACACCTCATTTTTTTAGCCTGCCAACAGCTCAGCAGCCTTGGTTATCCAGGGGCAAGTCTGGAGCCTGCTGTAGTAGCTGGAGCACGCATACTCCTCTTCTACACAGTGTTGCAGTGTATTTTAGTCCTATTTTAGTCTTTAAGAAACCTGAGACAAAACCATTTGTATAATGTGCCTGTCTGAAGTAGGATGCTTTCTGGCTGACAAGTATTGCTAATACACAGCAGTGAGTACTTACCCTGCCCAAAACTTTGCACAAGATGACCACAGCTTCTATTTTTCTGCTGCACTGGACCAGCTACATCTGACCCTGTATTCTGCTTCTTACCAGTGGCAACAGCAATGCGAAGGAGGGAGCACATGTGAACCTAGCCTGTATCTGCAGTCCACTCCCCTTAAGCTCCCTCACTATCCATGGTTCTTGTTTATGGGTACTACAGTATGCACATCTGTCTTAGCCATTTATTAGCTATTTTTTAACCCAATCTCTGTAGATCTGATTTTATTTTGAACTTGCTGGTGCCACAGTTTCCTGTAGCAGCAATTTCTAGAAGTTCAGTGCCAGCCACATTCAAAGAAGTACTTTCTTCTAAGTGAAACTGAACTCTTACTTGCTTCCACATGTGACCCCTACTTCTCTTAACTGTGGGATGTGAAAAATGATTCTACATTCTGCTCATCTGCACTTTTGTGACTTTGTAAACCTTGATGTGATCCCTCCTCAGCTGCCTTCTCTCCAGCCTAGGGAGTCCTGGCCTTTTCCATCTTTGCTCATATGACAGCTGTTTCTGTCTCCTGATGGTTGCAGTCCATCTTCCCTGGATTTTCACTGCTGTTGCAGTGCAGAGAGCAGAACTGCACACAGCACTGGAGAAATGGGCATGCTGTGGTTTATGCAGTGGAGAAGTGACACCTTCTGTCTTAATCTCTGCACTGGGTCCGTGGAACCAAAGGCAAGTTGAGTTGCTGAGGTGAACGGCTCCAGTGCTGGCACAATCAGCAGCGGAGCACTCTAGTGGGATGCACAGGGATGTTTCCTGAACTGGGAAAACTTCAGGGGAGAAGAGACACCTGCCAGGAGTCCACAGCTTGCACTGCAGCAGCTGAGGAGACCAGAACAGGGCCAGAGGCAACAGCGGACAAGCCACCCCACCTATAAAAGAAACCCCTGGGGAATAGTAGCAACTGGGACAGGCAAATAGGCCGCAACGTGACAGTTTGTGCAGCAGTTGGTGCACAGGAAGGGTGTTATGACTCTGCTGGCTGGAACAGGGAGCAGTGGGATCCACCCAGCAGAAGGTCTGTCCTCTCTCTGCTCTGCACCCACCATGACTGACACAGCTGCCCAGACAGAGCTCGGGTGGGAATGGGCAGCCACCCCGGTGCCCCGCTGCAGGTTGTGCCCGGCTCTTACGGCAGTACCAGACAGCAGCGGT
>JAVJGJ010000037.1:86332681-86360256 GCA_035590215.1 Microhierax caerulescens | reverse complement strand
TCTGCCTGGTGAGTTGCCCATGGTGAGGGCTCTGCTCTGCCAAGTGGGGTAAGGAAGGGAGGCTCTTGCTCATCATAATTTAACCCCAGCCAGCAACCAACCACCACACAACCACTTACTTGCTCACTCCCTCATACTTCATAGCAGCCCTATACTAGCTGCTATGAAGAAAATTCTATCCCAGCCAAAACCAGCACAGCTGGGTCTTCTGTAGGTATTTGGAGTAGCTCCTTCCCTAAAGAGGCAGTGTCCATGCTCTCTCCTTGATGCTGGTGAAAAAGCAAGTTCGTAGCCCAGGCCGAAAGTCAGATTTATTGTGTTATATGTTTTTGCTTCTTCCTTAACATCAGGTCCAGTAAGAAAAGAGCACAGATGAGCTGGGTTTAGTCAAAAATGAACCAAATGCTGCACAGGCATCAAATTCTCCGAGCTGCTTATACCAGTTCTGAAGAAGGGCCTTCAGGGGAAGTCACAGATCAGATCTGTCAAGTAAACTGCTAGAAATGAAATCAGGACAACTGAGCTCTCCACATGGCAAGTTTAACCCTGTCAGCTGGCATATGTAATCAGATACACTGGTCTCTCTGGCTTTCCCCTTTCTTGTCAGTAGCAATGGCCCATGTGGTTAATCAGTTTGGGTGTGAGCTGTTTTCTTTGGAAGCTGCTTATAGTTACAATTATTTCCTCCTGAAACGCTCCCGGGCCCCCCTGCGCAGGGGAATCCCACACCGCGGTAAGGAAGAGGAGTGGGAAAAGGCCCTCCCGGCCACCCACTGGAAGGGAAGGCCTGACAGCCCTGAGGCCCCAGTAGTGCTCTTGGCAATGGCATGAAGATGATAAATTTTGCTTGCTCAGCAGGTGACAGCCACTACCCCTCGTCTTCTCCTGGGAAGGGGTCAGAGCAACCAGGGCAGGAGCAGAGTCTGCAGCTGGGGACATACACCTCTCCCAGGTGTCACTGTTTGCTCTTCCATCTGTGCTCCCTCCTCTGTTGCACCTGAACCCTGCAAGTGTCAGGTGAGTTTATCAGGTGTTTGTGAACTGTTTTTTTTTTGGTAGTAAAAGTTTTTAGAAATATTAATTAACCTTTGGGAAGCAGGTGAACATTATTTGTCTTGTACAGCTCAGGGAGGCGGCAGCAGCGTTCAGCCTGTAGCGGCATTGCTGCCAGCCCCACAGGTGCAACCACAGAAAGGACACTCGTGTTCCCTATCAACAACACAGGAACGCCAGCCACCAACTCTTACTGAAATGTTTATTAAGATCGAACTTCAGAACAACAGATTGGAACACAATGTTTTGTGGAGAAGAATATTTCTAAATTGATTTTTTCTTTGCTATACATAAATGAAAAAAAATCAAGATTATACAAAAAGAACAGAAAGTGCAGAACACAATAAAATAGTTCTCATGCAACAAACCTCTTCTTTTAACCTTAAAACAGAAAATAAGCTCAACAGTGTAGAAATAAAAATCATACATACATTATGCCATCTACGCACTCAAACATTCATCTGTGACATTACTTTTCTTTATCCCTTTTTCCTCATAAAACAACATTATGTGTTTAACACATGCTTATAAACATTGCTAAACTCAGCAAGAGCTATTATAGTGCCCCAACTTAATAAGTTGATAAAAAAGTAGTTGTCATATGGCCAGTTCACAAAGGAACTAAATATTCTTTTTTTTTTCTTTTTTTTTTTTTTTTCTGCTATGAGATGCCTATATATGCAGCTTTCTATTAATATGAGGCATTTAAAATAAGCTGGTCATTTGGCTACCAAAGGGGCTTAGTGTTCATGTTACATCAGAAAAATAAAAATTAATATTGGGAACTGCCAATTTGTTGAGAGAAAAGTCTTTCTGGTTTTTGGGGCTATTTACTACAATTTAGCTATCATTAAGGATTCAATAGGTGCAGACTAAATAAGGGGATGCCTAGTTCGGCTAAATGTTCCTAAAGCTTCACCCTCAACTTTAAAATTTAAGAAAAAATGTATTCAAATTGAACCATGTTCACTAAAGTTTTAGCAGGTCACAAGGGCATCAAAAGCCTTTTCATTTTAGCAGATGCTCTCTTCTAGGGTTGGAAGGTATTTGTCCCTCCTGGGCACCTGTCATGGCCCACTGTGCTTCCTGGGTGAGGGGAGGTGAGATTGAAAGACAGGTGAGCTGCAGGGCTGCTTGGGTTGAGGAACCAAATAAAAATAGTGTTCGGGGAGGTGATCTTAATTTAAATTACAGGAAAAACTGGAACATCTTAATGAGCAGACCTTGGCAGATACTAGTGCCACAGTAAGAAAAGGCAGTTGAGCCTTTTTGTTATTATTTAAGACTATTTCCTAACTCACTGGGTTGCTGAGTCTTGAAACTCAAAATCAAAAAGCCAGTTGATTATCTGAGCTTCTGCAGCTCACCTCTGCCAATGGCTTGTTCTGGATGCAACATGAGAAAGAGAAAACTTTGGGTAGCTCCACTTTTTAAAAATGACCATTTTTGATGCACTTTACAAATGTTCAGCTTTGTCATTTAAGGAAGAATAACAGCTAGAGAACTCTCTGTAACCATAAAGTTTCTGCAAAGAAAAATAAAATTTGGTATTTCTTCTACACAGTCATTAATAACATCTCTGTGCAACATTTGGTGTTCTTTACATTTATTTGGCCTATTAAAAGGAAAGAAGGACAAAACAGCTGCAAATAAAAACCAACTTCTCTTTCACAATAAGATACTTCAGATGCCGAAGCTGCTACATGTGCTTGGAATATCATGCAGGACTTTACTTATTATTTAAATAGGATATATATTTATAGCTGAGCTCGTCTCGCATCAGACAAGGATGAAGGAAATCTGGAAGAACTCAGTTGAAAATGTTGTTGAGTACAGTGATGACAAGCACACAACCACCAAAGGAGATTTTGGCCCTAGCAGTGTGTATATAAGTGTATATACACACAGATACATGTACACACACGTGCGCACCTAAAAAAACCCAACTCTCAGTGACAACTTGCAGGGACTGAACAACGGAGTTCGTGCAGCCTGGCTATGTGTATATGCAGGATTACTGAAAACATGAGCGAGCACCGAAAACGAACGCTGACCCCCGCGGCATGCCTCCGGGAAGGCAGTGCCCCTCAGCTCCCCTCCTGCCCAGACATGGAAGGAGCTCTTGCAGGAACAAACTGTGAATTTCTCCACCTTTATTTGTAAATGTAACCTCAACCTGCATGGCTGCAAGACCCTACTAGCCGCCAGGCAAATCCTGCCTTTAATGGTGAATGCTGGAGGAAGACCAAGCTCACCACAAAGCGAGGGCGGGTGAATGTGTTTCTAATGATGGAGGTGAGGTTTTAATGAGGTACCTGGCAATAATCACTGCTGTTGCCACTGTCATTCCAGGTGCTGAGGGGGGGGATTCAGATCAGACAGGGGAGGAATGAGAAGGGCTCAGCCCTTGCTTCATGCCTCTGGAAAACCTCACGCAAGCCTGTTTCATCACAGGGCCTGCATGCCAGCATCGGCACTGGCAGGAAAACTGGGACGCTAAATGTGCAGCTGCCTCCTTTTCAGCCTGCCGTGCTGGGAATATTTCATAGTCTAGAACAAGGCTCCAAGTGAAAAGGGAAAAGGACATTGTGTGTTTCAAGGAGCACTAACCTCTGTTGGATTTACTGGCTTCCTCCCTTCTGATGATGAACAATCCACATCTTTCCATAACTGCTTACTGCCAGTGCTAGCAAACGGCCAGATTCATGTTATTAAAAGGCTATTTAGGTAATAAATCTCTATGAAAGTCATCTAACCATCAGGAAGAGAAACATTCCTAAGAAATTATTGCTTCTGGAGTCTGAAACTGCCATCCACGAACAGTGCAGATCTGATCAGACTCTTGCAATAACCCAAGGGTGCAAAAATCCATGCTACACTTTTCTGAGTGGTTAAAGAGAGCTTCTCTGCTCTCATGTGAAATATTTCTAGATGTGCAGCTTACTGACTACAGCACTCTGAGTATTCTGAGTACAGAATCTGAGCACTAACAGTATCTCATGTCCGAGGTGTTACACATCACCAGAAGGACTGCAGCAGAATATGGTAATATTACTTACAGTATAGAGCAACACAGAATGAAACCACTAAACCTTAAGCCTACTGTAGTAAAGGTCCAAAAAGACGGAGCATGCAGGATGAATGTGACTATACAGTAATACCAACAAACAAAAAATGGTACTTACTGTCATCAGGAGTAAAAAACCCAAAACCCTCCTTCAAATCTCTCTTCCCACAACTTCTGCAATAAACATATAAAATCATACTACTTTACTTTTTAATCATGACCATAAAAAAAATTAATCATAATTTCTGTAGCAAAAGATAAGGTAAGGAACACACAAAAAATAAATCATTGCCTGCTCTACCCTGAGAAGTGCCAGGACTAGAAAGAAAACTCTCTAATTCAAGGAAAAGCATTACTATGAAAGACCTCGGGAGCCCTCACCAGCAAGCACAGCGAAACCAGTGTGGTGGTTTCACAGGCCAGCCAAGGTACAGGAGGAGATACTTTGGCTGGTGCTCCCCCAAGTTAAATCTTCTGGCAATACTACAAATACTTCAGTGTGTTTACAATGGAGAATTATTTCCTTCAGCTTTACAGGGGAGTGAAATAGAGCTTCCTGCTACAAGGCAGCGTGCACATTCACGTGTTACGCACAGTAATTAAACAGCCCCATAAACAACTCCAAATACGTATTTGAACGTCCCATTCTTAGAAATGAGGCTATGCCAGATGCTGGCTGGGACAAAATTGGGCCTGCCCTGCCTTTGAAAACCTCTGAGTTCAAAAGTCCTTCCTCCCTCCTCACCCTTCCCCTGACTGAAAAAGCTCAATGTGTGTGAGCTCATACCCCAAACAGTTTCACATTCCCTCTTCTGGGTGCGAAATGAGAGGGAGCTTGAACTTCTCCTCCCTTCCCTGCAGCTAGACCTTGGTCAGTTCGATGGTGCTGTAAAAGAAATCTTGGCTTACAAAGGTGCAGTGTGGAGTAGTGGTGCTTTGAAACCACACTGATCCATGAAACTTGTGGGGAAAAGGCTAAAGCTGGCACCAGTCAGAAGATGCAGATTTTTTAAACTGTAGAAGAACCTTTCCAGGAACAGATTAAAATAAGGAATACTTGACAGCGCTCATTTAACCAAAAGAAGAATCTTCAAGGAGCTTCAAAAATAAAATATTAAAGCCACTGTAAAATGTCTAACTCAGTGTGCATTTTACATGAATGCCAGTTATAGGGTGAAATACAACACTCATCTCTGTTATACATGAACATCACTAGAATATATTAAATGTAACTGAGATGATAAAATTCACGGCAGAAGTTCAGTTAAAGTTTCTCACAACTGATTACTTCAGTAAGGTCTCATATTCTTCAGTAGTATTATTCCCCTGTCTGAACACAGTTCACAGTACGTGTTCTAAATAAAAAAAATTCACCTTAAAGAAAAAAAAGACTTTCTCAAGACACTTGAAAAAAAAACAACCCTAAGTCCTGTGTGATTATGTGTACTTTAGTGCTCGGTGGTTCCACCAGCCTAAAAACAACGTTGTCACCCTTGATAGCACAGGGCATCAGCACTGGCTGAAAGCCTTCAGCTAAGAAACCCATGTATGCCACCAAAATTTGTCAACGATGCTGGCCAAGACTGCGCGTTAACTTCAAATATACCAAAACATACATTTCTTAAATACATTGACAATTCAAGTAATTTATTAAAAACTGCTTTTCATTTTGAAATATATATTCTTCTTTTGAATGACTATATTGCAGCATGATTTACACATGCATTTTAAAGTACTGTAGTATGAGAAGTCTGAGGCAGCAGAAATCTTACAAGTTGTGATTTGTCTGTTCAGCAGACAGACTGACTGCAGCCCGGAGGCCCATGCGAAAATGAGTAAATAGCATCACAAACACTTCTTATAAGACAACAAATGGAAGTTCAGTTTCTAAAGTTGCTTTAAATGACTGCTGGATCTCTGAGCTTTGGCTGCCCGTGGACTGGGGCGCATTGCTAGCGATCCAAACGCTGTTTTAAGTCAGATTAGCACAACTCTTTCAAGCTCTTCAGAGAAAAATGTCTTTACACTGCAGCTATATCCTGAATCAAGGAAGGGGGCATGGAGGTTGCGCTGACGACACTGGTACAGCAGCTCAGAAGAGCTTCAGCCTGCAATTCCTCCAACACAGGGACTGGAACAGCAACACATGCTAGTGGATTGAATTTTAAGGCCTAAATACTGTTTCTGACACAGATTTTTATACGCCCAGACTATGCCATAAAGTGACGGAGGTAGGCCTTTGGTTCACCTTGTTGTACTGACACTGTGTCTTTACCTTGGCTGCTGTGTTCTCAGCCAGGAGGTTAAAGGATCATAAAAAGTGCAATTAATCAATTACATACTTTCCCCACGAAAGAGAATCCGCACGCCCCCTTCCCATGAAGCTGACCCCAGAGACGCCTTTTCTCTATGGCAGCTTCATCCAGAGATGACCAGGTTTAAAATGCCAAGAAAACCCCCAAGTTCACCAGCACGAAAAACACCAGGCTAAAAACTGTCACAGCGTATTCCAATGACATTCATGAAATGCAGCACTTGTGATAAAAACCTGTGAGTGCTGGTCACCTCTCCCAGCTGCTGCTCCTTCCCTCTACAGTTCGCAATACCAACGACACCCTCTCTTGACAAGCAGCAGACTTGGGAGTAGCTGTTGAACAGTGTGACTGAAAGGATTCACGGCAGTTTCTTAGAAACTGCACTAATTGCTTTTGTTTTTCTTGAAAATAATTGTAAATAAAACTATTCTGTAGTAATTGCACTAAAAAAAAGGTGAAGTCTAAAATTAATGCTAAAAACTGTAGCTGTCAGACCAGTAATACCATGCTTAAGAAAAAGCTGATCAAGATGTCTAAGCGTTTGATTCAGCTGTTACACTACTGAAATCTGAAATGTTCAGACAAAAAAACAGCAAGAGACTGTAAGTCAAGATAGCTTCCATTTTCAGTTTAAAAACAGCCGAAAACTTAATTTTTCTAACTGCTAATTGAATACACTGTGAGTCTCATGCAGATTAATAAAACTTATTTGAAATCTAAATGTATTCTTAATAAAAAAGTGTTCAGAAATGACGTTTCTAAGTTGTAGAGAAAGCAATTAGCATCACAGCTACCTGTTCAAATCTATATTAAGGACTACAGGATTTCATTTACATTTTTTCATGAAACTGACTTTTCTTCTGCAATTTCAGCTACAAGTAGTGAAGACCCTAATTTTTTTTCCTAGGAAAAAAAAAAAAAAAAAGTTCTTGATCCTGCACCTGCACTCCCTGGAATGTGAGTGAACAATAAGTGATGGCCTCACACAGCTGACTCACTCTCCAGCTCCGATGTGGCAGCTCCTTTGCGTGTGAGCTTCAGCACAGTTGGCTTCTCTGCACTCATGCCGTTGCCCTTGGCTGTCTCCGGAGGACCTAATCCTTTCTGTTCTTCCTTTGGCTCTTCATTGACTTCGGGGTATATCACCAAGAAGGTAGCTGTCAAAAAACCCAGGAAGGATCCCACTGAAGCCACCATGGGAATGACTCTGACAGTGCCAACTGCATCTACCACACCACCAAGCGCAGAGGCCACGAGGATCTGAGAGATGTAAACCTGACATGACAGAATAGCGCAGTCTATGCCAAATCCTCGCTTTGAGTTCCCGGGGCTATGGTGAATGTACTGGAAAAAGACAAATATGTTAGGAGGCAAAACAATGGATTAAATCAAATAGTTAAACACTAATATCTTCCTCAAATTTCTCAGCAATGTGGTTGACTTCATGCCATCCTTGTGCATCATGCAGGCTATACAAGCCCAAAGCAACAGCCTTCTCACCTACTTATCAACAGCATTCTCATCTTGCACCAAGAGACAGACATTTAGTGGAGTACTCCTAGTGTCAACTGGCTCCAAGATTAGGTTTTGTAGAAAAAAATTATGTGAAAGAGTTGGTGGAAATTATAAAAAGGAATCCCCATCCCAATCCCAATACAGAAACATGTTAAAATCAACAATCCTCCTATAATTTGTAGTCCAAATGGAACAGTGCTGAAAAATGGAAAGTAAATCTGTCCTTTTTTTCCAGCAGAATAAGTTTGCCTTACATCTCCCCAAACTGATAGCTAACTCACGTCAATATCTAAGACTGTGAAAAACCTGAGTAATGCTAACATAACACATCTGAAATGGTATAGCAATCAGGTATGTAATAAATAGCCTAACAATTATTTCATCTCTCTCCATCTACCACATCCACCCAAATCCTTTTGTACCACAGCACACGGTGAAGTAATCACGATCCCACTGAGCCAAATTGAAGCTTGGTACTACCAGCATATTTAAGTAGCAGCTCTTGCTATTTACTATCAAGGATGAATTTCTGCTTTGGCACACATCCCAACAAAGCATGTACCTCAAATAATGGGGTTTAATAAATCCATTTTGCCACTGTGATCTTCAGCGAAATGTGCATGCTCTGCTTTGATTAAAACACCCAAAATATTCTACGTACCTGTTTAATATCGTGGTATTGTCCCAAGAGCGCATAGGGGCAGTAGGAGATACTCATGGAGACTATTCCCATAGTGCTGATCATTATCATAGTGACGTACACGTTGGGGAACATAGCCATCACTGCAGTGCCAAGAGAAAAACCCAGCGTGCCCAGGATGTAGATCACTTTTATACTAAGGTCATAGTTGTCCAAATATTTCTGCAACAAGGCTGCAGAGATGAAGAATGAAACATAAATGGCAGTTTACTCAATGATTTTTTATGGTATTGATATGGCTGTGATGGCTCGATATGCTGTTTAGGGTTTGGATGCTCACTGCATATTTGGCTTGTCTTGGCAGAATAGCTCAGCTGTCACTGGGAAAGAAACGCGTTGCAGCTACAGAAAATGGGGAACAATTGAACTCAGAGACTTACCTATCATGGTCTACTCAGTCCATTCAGCAATTTTACCTATTCGTTAACTTTGTCAATGCAGTTACACACTGAGCACAGAGGCCATTCTGTTCCTAATGCAAGCACATTCACTAAACAAAGTGATCAGGTAACTGATGTTCACAGACACATTTCAGTTCGTGTTCAGAAACAAGCTGCCCACCTGAACTTCAACTTGACATGTCTCAACAAAGAGGCAGTCCCCACGATACCGATCTGTGCAGACATAACTGCACACGTACTGCAAAAGGCAGAATTTGGCAGAATTTACAGTCGGCAAAAGCCTTCAATTTCAGAGTCTGTATTCCAAGCCTAAATTGTCTGTAGTTGCTTTATCTGTTGATTAGAGAACATGAAAGACTTTCAGAAATACATATTTATAATTCTGATTTTAAAAAGTCTTTGCAAAACCCCTCTTACATATACTTCAATTTTCTAACAAGCATAATATTAGTTTCCTGATGACTAACCAAATGCCATTAATACCCTTTGATATAATCTTGTGCTTTATGCCACGTAACTGATCTGTTCTTATTTCCACCCCTACATTTGGAGGAATTTTTTAATACTGATTCTTAAAGAAGCCCCTTCCTCTTTGATCACATCAAATGCTTTTCCAAAATATCCTTCACCCCAAATAAGGATGTGGATGCTAACTGAAGCAAAACTATTTCTACCTTGCAAATACATATATGAGGTGCATTACAATGGTTGTGCAGTCTCTTACCTGAACAAACAGCAGCAGTAGCAGCATAAATTACCAGTCCCCAGCATCCCATCTGAACTCCAGCATTATAGGCATGTAGCTCAGTTGAGTTAGAAGGGGCCTGTAACAAACACAAATGCAAAGCTACTCGCTTGTAACAAGCACATGTCAGAAACGAGTAACTGCAAGCAGGTCTGCCAAAGGTAACTGTTCTCTTACCTTTGGATCGCCCTGAAAAATGACCTGTCCCATGAAATCTGTATAGAACACAGCTTCAGCAATGATCGAAAACCAAGTTAAGAGGTGACAGACGCACAGTCTCAGCAGCTCCTTTGGCATCTTTAGCATTGACAACCACAAGAGTCTGACGGTGGTTTCAGTTTCCCCCTCTTCGCTCTCTGTGTCTCCACTTGAATTTGTTGTGCCACTCTGATTCCTGTGCCTGTACCTCTGTCGCTGCCGCTTCTGCATGTCATAGATATCATTCATGCTGCGTGAGGACTTTATCAAGACAATGGCATTGGCCCGACGAAAGCGATAGCGGTGGGAACCTATTTTGCCATAGTATGAGAAGGTGTAAGATGGCTGACGGTAGAACATGTGCCTCCGCCTTCGCATGGAATTTGAAGTACTAGATTGCTTCATGCCTATTCTAGCGTGTCCATTGAGGAACTCTTTTGGTAGGGAGCTGTTGACATTTGGGACTTTATCTTCATTTAAGCGATTATCAAGCAACATTTCCTCCTCTTTCTCATTGTCCCTGAGGAAAGCAGACAGGTGGTTGAGTTTGGACTTCATGATCTCTTGGCTTGTGTTGTGGGGAGTGTTGGGATATGAAGCATCCTGAAAAATGGAGGGTTCGATGTCATGCAGAAAAAGCAGCTCCGATTCAATTTCCAATGTAGCATCAGGCATGTGTAGAACCGAGTCGCTCTTGCTTCTTACAATGTTCACCTCAAGGAACTCCATATTGAGATCATGCTCTGATTGAACCTCATCATGGAACATAGAGGCTCCATATGGGTCTTCCTCACTGATTACATTCAGTCGATTTAGAGGGGGGAGACTACCACTGAATTTGACACTGGAAAGTGTGTCTCCTTCATCATCGATCCTGTCCTGCTGAGGGTTGTATTGCTCTTCTTCAATGCTAAAAAGGTGGAGAGCAACGGAGACAGAGAAAATAATGGCTGCAAAGAAGAAAAGGACTTGCTCTTGAGATTTAAAAATACCACCCAAGAAGGTCTGTGTCCAGTCCAGACCTCCTAACATATAACCAATTGCTCCTCCAAGACCTGTGGAAAGAAAAAATGAGAAGTGAGTTGAGGAAAAAATCAATTCAGCCACAACTCGCTCATCAGGAAGACTTGACAGCTGCCAAAAACATGTCAGCTAACTCCATACCAGCTGAAAACGCATGGATGTTAAGGGCCATGTCTTGTTCTTCACTGTCCACGACATCCAACAAGTAGGCCCGAATTGGCCCTTCCGTTGCATCAGCACAAAAGTCCAACACCACAACACCAAGCACTGTGAGAACTATACCAATGGGTTGCTTTTCTGGGACATCGCCAATAGCCAGACCTGGGGAAAAATGGAACAGGAATCTGAGCATGTTATTCAAAAAGGGAAAACTACTAAGCGCAAGCTTAACTCCTTAAGAGAAAGGTGACCAACACACTCACTGGAAACGTTCCTTTACAGAGTAAAAAGGCAATTTCAACTCTTTGGCACAGCTTCATGGAAGGTCTGGGACAAAGATTTTGGTTTTTCATTTGTAAGACTGACATTTATTTTTCAAAATGTTATTTTCAAACTATGTCTTAAACCTCTGAGAGCATTGGATATTTTTTCCTGATCCTCAGATGTATTTTCCTTTAAATGCTGAAGGCTGTTTTTATAAGACAGCCATAGTGAGGAGAGCATCCAAAAGCAAAATGACATATTTCATCTGGCAGTTACAAACACAGGTAACTGCACTGCTGACAGCATTACTGACATGGTACCTGACATGCAACGGTCACAGTAAATCAGAATCAAGTGAAATTTAACCCCTTCACCTCTCTCTTTGCTTTTCTTAAACATTCATTTTTCTAGATCATTTTTACAAGCAAAACTTTTAAGGATGAAGCAACATGAAGGTATTTTGCATTGCAAAAAGCATGTCAGCTTCTGTTGATAGCACGGGATGAAATGCTTTTTTTCTACAAAGTAGAAAGGCAGCGTTAGTGTAAGCTGGAAAACATTTCATGAAATGAACCGTTGACAAAAGCATGAATTACTTGAATCAGAGAGATTTAGAAGTTACACACGCAAGACTGATAAAACCGTTAGCATCACTCATGAAAATGACTGCGGAAAGAGATGAACTGGCTAAGCCACCAAAAATAATCTAAATCTCAAGTGCATATTCCTGCATATTCAATCCTCATTTATACCAAGTCCTCTGAATGCTAATGAAGTTTATATGTGTCTCATGCTCGGCTGAATATCACAGCAGAAAACACCAGCAGTGTCCATGCTTTAGATTTGTTGGACACTTGAACAGTGCATATAGTGGAGAGAACAAGAGTTGAATAAGATCTACACACAGCTGTTCTCCTGGGACATGGTTCTATTACTATTAGGATTAGCAAACCTCTTCTTTAGCATGCTCTTGTGTTCCCTTTTCTCCTCACTCTGACTCCTATTGCCAGAGGCCAGGGTACGGAAAATGGTACGAAACAATGGCCACATCAATTTTTGCAGCACCTCCTGTAGCCCTAAATTGAAATTGTGATTGCCAGTAACTGGAGACTTAAGGACAGGAAAGTGTGAACCTAAAATGAGAAGAAGTCAGACAAGAGCATACAGGGTCCATTTAGAACAAAATCTGGTTACAAATGAGGCCTCTTCCTGCAAAGAGCTAGACACTCTGTCTTGCAAGAGACTGGGAAGCAAGCAATGCCTTTTCTCTCTGAAAAGTGAGACAATTCACAATTTCAAAAACTTTAATTAAAGACAGACTAATATAACTTTATTATATTGTGCATCTGTTCTAACTAGTAGCTCAAGTCTGTCTTATGCTGATGTCAAGTGCTATCTTATGTTGATGTAAACTGAACATTAGCAGAAACTTTCTATCTCCTAGTATGGAACAGGTCTTGAGAAGACCATGGAACAGCTCTCTTACTTCAGTTCACTCCAGGTTCCCTTGGGAGAGGCACAGTGGTGTTTAAAGTGCTTTTCAGAAGAGGGTTTTTGTTTGAAATGTATCATAACCATGTCCCAGGAACACCTGCATAACCTCTGAGTTTTAAAGAAATGTTATTGCACCAAAGTACCACTAGAGTATCTGGAAAGCAGAAGTTTTCTAGAAAAGATATGCAACAGAGACTGTATTACTGTGCAAGAAAGAATTAAAGAAAAATCGAAGACAGTATTTTGTGCTGATTTATTAGAATTTATTAGAAGCCGAGATACTTTAAGCCTATAACCTGCATATGAGGTTTGCTTGCCAGTACCAATGGCTACCTGTGTGGAAGTAAGAGCTTCCTATCAATTAAAATCTTGTAAGAAGGCTGCAGTCTAACATCTTGCATACATCTGGAGGAGGAGGAATAAGTCTTGGAGACACAACAATGAAGTACAATTGATAACCATATGACAGCAATTCAAATAATTAATATTTATTGCCTGGGTAAATTAAAAAAAGCATAAGCTAAATGCCATTCACCTGAACAACTTGTCCACTGCAGTTTGCAGCAAATTGGAAACAATCATATGGCATCCCAATGTGGCTTTAAAAACCTAACATGCTGAGCCAAGGTAATGTTCCACTCATTTCCCTCAATTAGTAAAACTTTTTCACAATAGAACTTCATCTAACCCAAGACAAAAATGAGAGCCAAGAGGATGTTATTAGGTGCTAAGTTCCTTTCATTTGCATCAGTCCAACCATGATGTAAACATTTCCCCAAATGTACTTGCTGTCACCTCTCCTACACTAAATTTACAAAGAGATTGTAGATTGTAGATTAAGTTCTGTAGTAAACTATGTTCAAGGGAAACTATTTTTACCAGCTTTGATGGGGGCTTAGGAAAAATTATTTTCCCACAAAGTTTTTGATAAACAAATATTAACTGTGTTCTGGACTTTTTCAATGCCAAGTCTAAGAAAAGCACAAGAAAAAGTGAAAAGATAATTTCTGAAATAATGCTGGAAACAGGATGTGTTGCCAGATATGCATTAAAGGGAAAATGGATCACAACAGGAAACATTTCCCTGTGAACAGGTTGCTACAATTTTCCCATGTCAAGGATCGACCAAATTCATCTTAGTGACTGCAAACGTGCTGGCAACCATTGTATTAGTAACGCTGTATTACCAGTTACAGCTACAATTGCACAATACTTAGCACAGCACTGTAACTTTTGAGTGAGAATAAAAACATGCAAGATGGATAACTCAAATGCAGCATTGCAGAGATTTCTAATGACTTTAACACTAAACATATGTTAAATTAACTGCATATCATTATCTTTACTTCCTACATAAGCATCTTAAAGCAGGTATGTATGTTAGCAGGAGATATACGCAGGTGATTTCCTCATTATTTACCTATAACAGAACCATTAAGGAAAAGTGCAACTCCAAAGAGGACACCAATGCAGAGAGCAAGAATAAAAGGCCGCCGGCGGCCCCAGCTCAGTGTGCAGCGGTCACTAGCCGAACCTATAAGCGGAGTGAAGATCAAGCCCAGGATAGGGCTAAGGAACCAAGTGAGGCTGTAGTATTGTTCAGGAAGACCTAAAAAGACAAAAATGATGTAAAGGTTACGTACTACACATTGAACAACTAACTTTATACATTAATTTTTCATACCTTTGGAACTGTAAATTGATCAGTAATTTACCTACAGTAAATTCTCTCCCAAATGAACAACTCCGTTAAGATTTCTTATCAATGGTTTATAAAAACAGCTAAGGAAAACACAGATCATTTATCTTCAAAGACCTGGGCAATAAGAAGGTAAAAATAGGTATATTTAAGCTACTGAAAAAAAAGAGTTAAAGAAACAAAACAAAACCCAGAAATACTTAACAGTGGACTCACTAGTCTAGATTAGTTACTACTGTCCAAAAACCCCACATTTTTTTGCTAAAGTAGGTCTGCTGTGTAGAAGCCAAATGGCTTTGTTGAATCTTCTCTCCATTTGTGGACTATGAAAAAAGCTTTGGGATGTTTGGAAAGCTACCTGGTTGTCACATACACATACCCACATCTCAACAAAACTTTCAAGGTTCAAGAGGAGTTGAAGATTATAGTGGTACTGCTCAGCTAAGACCACCACCACCAAGAGTTATTAAAGATTTAATGGATTGAGAATGATGGACAGAATTTGACTGTCTTATGAACTGTCCCGTTTCTAAGCACAACAATGTTTATTTATAAAATTGAACAATGGACAATAAAAGAAAAAACAATTATTAACTTCTAGAGGAATCTAAGGAGCTTATCTCTGCTATCCTTGCTTCCCCCCAGAACCGAGGTGACTATTCATAGGATCAGATGGAAACAAATTAAATTCATTAGGTAATATTTACCTAGGGGAAAAAAAACCCAAACCCAAACTTGTTACAAATACTTTCTGGAGAAGGAAAGAACCCCCCAGCTCCCTGCGTTACCTCTCTCCAGCATGGAGAGCGATGGCCTGCAGATGGCAGGCTGGCCCAGAGGAGCGGATACACTCCAGTTCTTTGCGATCTGCCTCCCTCTCGGTTTATCAGCACAGGTCAGGTAAACAGCTTTGACAAGTTTCTTAGCAAAGCATTAAAACCAAAACGATCAATTTCTTGCAGTCCAACTCATGCCATGTCTGAAAAACTCAGTGTCTTTACCCCAGCAAGGAAAAACATTTATTATTCAAAACCATGTATCGTGAGTGCGAGTAGGATTTGACCTTTGCTAGTGAGATCAACCTGTACCTTGTGTTCCCCGTTCAGCACATTGAGGCATCCATTACCGAGCAGGATTATACCAATCCCTGCCCAAAATAGCCTACACTGCAAATCTGGAAGTCTAATCTCCTGCTGTTTAAAGTACCATCAAATCTTAACTAACACTGCTGACTTCTTCCACCAGATAAATCAGATCTTCCTGAGACCGTTGTGCACTCTGCAGCAATGCAGAGATTATGTTGTAGGAAAAGAAGGTATTTTTTTGCCACAAATAATAAATTCCATCATCAGGATTCAAAATCCAGGTCTGAGGCCAAGGTCTTTGTGATTTCACTCAACTTTGGTTAACAAACAAGCTAACGGCAACAGCCACCTCGATGAATGGAGTGCTATTGGAAGAGCCTTGCCTCTTCTGAACCCATCCAACCTGTGGTTTTGGACCAAATATGCCCATGAAGACCCTGTCCACAGGGAAATGGGCATCATGGTTTAGCCATCATTCCTTGTTACAGGCAGCTGAAGGCTCCTACCAGAGGCCAATACTTTGTATCAGCCCTTACCATGTACCTACTCACTCCTTTTAACTACTGACTCCTTTAGCGGCAGTTTTTAGATCTCTAGGAAAGGGCTGTGCTCGTACAGATGGCACCTTGTTCACATCATGGTTCAAACTGCTACCTCTTGCTCAGTCTTTCCAACTGTTCACTGACGTCTCGGCTGACATGGAAGTTTCAGCTGAGACATACTTAGTAAAGGGACATGTTAGGTTTAAAGCTGTTGTTCAAGAAGCCATACCTGTTAGCAACATTCCTCCCAACCCCCCACTTATTTGCACTGCCCAGCTTCTCTTAATGAGCACTATCCTAATCACAGGTGCAAGTCAGCAACCCAGTAATCCAAATAAAAGTGCAGAAAAAACCTCCATCTCCCCATAGTTTCAACATTCTCTAACTTCACTGAGTTCAACAGCCTTCCCAAGCAAGTTCAGGCGCCATGGTGTAACTGACACCTCACCTGCTTATCAATGCCTCAGCTGGCATATAGATGGGGATGGGGGGGAAATCTGCTTTAAAAAAAAAAAATTATGGGAAAGAGAAAACATTTAGTTCAAGGCAAGCAAAACACCAACCTACATTTGTAGGCAGGTTATGATTCATTTGGGGTGAATGATTTTTCTGGGACATGGAAGAAATGGCAATGTGTAAATACTCATCCCATCTTGCCTCCACAGAGCCATCCTGTTGAGCAGCAGTTATGCATCAGAGGTTGCTATTGTGTGATGCCAAGTCACTGCAGCAAGTCTGTTTTAAATAAAGTTAGAAGATATAGCTTAACCAATGTCATTGATCTTTACTGTAGTGATTGCCAACATCTGAAATAAGTTGATGTCCTATCACTGAAAGAGGGCTGTATGTTGAGAACAGAAGTTTATTTTGTGATTTATGTTGTGACTTATGAAGTATGAGCTGGGACATCTCAATCTAGCTCATTCATCAGTAAACACTTGAGAGGCGTTGGGATGGTTTTGCAGTAAATCATACAATTGCTTTAAATAAACACTAGGGATGAAGGCTAGCAAGAGCTCCATTACTAGCATTACAAGCATCATCCTATCTTATATGAATAAACAGCCTTAAATAGGGAGATGTAAGTAAAATGGACATGATTAAGAGACTAGATTCCCTTTTAATATTCCAACATCCACTGAGACAATCAACTCATTTTAATAGAGGCTATGAGCAGAAACACAAGGAAACACTTGTACAGCTGAGACAAGCAATAGGAATGTATATCCAGGGACAGCAGGGGCTTCCACAGGTCACCATCCCTCTGTCCTTGTGGCCACCACTTTATCTGTCTCCAGCCTACAATGGCACTTCCCTGTGGCATCTACAAATTTTAATAAAAAAGTACTGAAAACAATTAATCCATTTGAAATTATGATTGAAAATTACTTCTGCAGAGAATTAAAACCTGTTTACAAATAGTTTCCTTCAGCTATAAAACCTGCATGTTTCTAAATTGGAAATATAGGGTTGTTTTTTTCTGCTTTATAGCCAGAGTTAACCAACTGTCAAAAAGAAATATCCTTAGACTATGAAAAAACACAGTGATTTTTACTGCCGGCATTACTTTGACTTCAGTACTTTCAAGATCAACTTTGCATGTAATAACTCAAAATCAGATAATCAGATTAAGGCCTACATGTGAGGGTGGTGAGACACTGGCACAGGTTGCCCAGAGAAGCTGTGGATGCCCCATCCCTGGCAGTGTTCAAGGCCAGGCTGGACGGGGCTTTGAGCAACACGATCTAGTGGAAGGTGTCCCTGCCTATGGTAGGGGGTTGGAACTAGGTGATCTTTAAGGTCCTTTCCAACCCAAACCATTCTATGATGATTCTATTATTCTGGTTTGATTTTACAGGCCAGTATAAGAAAGGAAAATGGGGGTCTTACCCAACCCCTGTTACATGCCAGCAATTAGGGAGTCTTACCTTTCCATGTATGAGCCAGAGGAAAGAGACTGAAATGCTTTCTTGAGAAGACTTTATTTTCACTGACTGAAAAGGGCAATCTTCCTAACATGTAAGTATTACAAATAAAAGCCTAAATCCAAATTTTTACATTGAAAATGGCATACTTTGCAAAGACAAGAATCTCAGTGATTTCAGGAGAGAGCTAAGGATACAGCTTTTATGGAAGGGTAAAAAGGACACTTAAAAATCCAAGACGATTATATTTGGAGACCTTTCCTTAGCCAAACCACTGTAATATTTTTTTATTGAACTACTCTTTAGCAGCCAAAATATCTATCTTTAGAAAAAAGAGACCACGATAAAAATCTATACAAGAAGTAATAGCCCCATGCCAAGAAAAATGGAAGAATTTTAAAAAGCTTTCAGTGCTCCTCCAAGTAAACAGGAAAGGGACAACTTTCAAGTGAAACATGAGAATTCCCACAGATTGTATAATGGTAGGAACCATCAATGTGAGCATAACCTGCTTCTTCTCTTGCTGGAAAGTCATGCTATATAGGACTACTTCCATAACCTAAGCAGCAGGGCTCTTATAAACAGTATTCCAAGTGTAAGCTAGCAGTTTATAAAATCATCATATGTGTTTTAGATAGTTATGCAGAACTCAAAATACTTATTTATTAAGTGAAGTGTATGACTTCTCTTTACTGTAAGTATGCAAACTGTGATATCATTACATTAGAATTTAGTTGTTACTTATGTGAGAAACTACTGATTCCTGGCAGGAAGATGGTGCATGTGCAAGCTAAAATAAAACAGCACAGGAAAAATACATTTGCTGAACCTGCCTGTCAGACAGCAGACTCCTCACCTGAGTAGCGTACGGGTAGGCAAACCGAGCAATCATTTTAGCAATGGGTAGTAAAGTTAGTTACCCAAAGATTCTTTTTGCATTTGCTTTCTATATCTTGAAGTTGAGATGTTACTGATGAGCTGTAGTCTACCCAGGCAACAGTTCTGGAGCCTGTAAGAGCCTTCTCTCTGTATAGATGTAGCTGTCACCTCTGCTGTCTGCACTCAGCACTGCTGCTGCAAAGTCAAAACTTTTGTAAAGCTCACAGCCATGTTCTACCATGGGTCTTGCAGGAAAGAGCTTTCTGAGGCACTGAGCACTACCACCACTGTCTCACAAAACAAGACTTCAAAACACACCTTGCAGATTTCATGCTGCATACTGGCAGAATCTACAGGACCTACATCATTTCAACAATAGGTTCACTTTAGCACTAGTCGTTTTTGCATATAAGTAGAGAAAGTTCCAAACAGACAAGGAGAACTCCAGTCCCAAACTACTTCTTTCCCTTAAAAGTGGCTGGTTCTGGTTTTAGTATCTCAAATGTCTGCATACATGATATGCATGTTTAGGTTGGCGTGTATGGTTTGGCAGTAGAAGCAAAATAAGCAAGACTGAAAGTTGAAAAAGAGATTGTGTGTGTATATATACATCTCTCTCTCTCTATATATATATATATACACATACACACACCCCAAAACCCAAGTCTTCCACAGTTTGCTGCCTCACAAGAATAAGCTCCAATAATGAAACTTTAGAGGAATTATGTCTGTGAAGGGCACTAGGCAGTTGAGGAAAGTAATTATGTACCCTAACGGTTCCTTTCTCTGTATACATGCTGCCATATCTACAGAACATCACCATTTTAGACAATGAAAACAGTTAAGAAGGCATCCAAGCCAGGACAAGATGATGATAAACAGAAATGAAGAGATAAAGGGAATGTTTTGAGACCAAATTTCTTCTGATACCCCATCTAATGGCAAGGACTCAGCCGCAGCACGTATTTTAAAGAAACTTGGCTATGGTGGTGTGCCTGGCCAGCAGCATCTTAGCATCTAGTCTCTGACGTGCAGAACAGATGTACGGGTGCTGGCTTTGACTACAATTCAAGGCAGTATCACACAGCAAGCTTGTCATCCGTATGACTGCCTCACTACAACCTCTAACAGCCAAATGTGAAACGACCCAACTGCTGAGAGCTGCTATATCCACCTGGAACAGGCTATAACTAGACTGGGACTGATTTCATATGGCCAAGAGAAGTATCATGCAGCATATGCCTTTACCAAAGGCTGCTGAGACTCACTGGCAGGCTCAAAGGCCAAAGCAGCTGCATCACATTACCAGTTTAATGTTGTTTCTTTATTTTGTCTGTAATTTTCCACCTCCATGCTTGCCTTGCCAGGTAGCAGCTCTAACAGTGAACCACCATCCACCAACCTGGAAAAGTAACCTGGTGGCCTTTTGGGGGAGGAATAATAGCTGGAGGATTATTATTTAGCCTTTTACTGACAGCTAATCTGAGGAAACACTGAGGAGGAAAAAACCATATTGGATAAACAAGGTTAGTATTTGTGCCATGAACTGAATCTGGAGCAGGTCACAAGGCAGACTCAGAAGTCTCATACAAATCAGTGAGAAAAAGCAAAACACAACAGCTTCTGTTAGCAGCGACGACTGCCACTGAGACCCTTGTAATATGGCATTTCCCAGCCAGCTACAAACAAACAGGACACTGGCTTCTAGTAAATAAGGGTTTGTTTTTTCCCAGACAAAAAAAGTGCCCCAACAATAGTGGGACCAGCACTGCTCACGGTTCACAGGAAATGCTCACTGTGTCACCATCAGTCTAAGGGCTGCATGAGGTCACGAGTTATATGGAAGAAAGATTAAGTCACAAGCAGCAGTCTCTATTCAAAACCTCTTTTTGATAAGTCCTATTGGGGGGAAAATGGTTCTTTATAAGCTTAACAATAGGATCTGATATGGGAATAGGATGCTAAGCTCCTATTTTCATTTGTCAGAAATCATCACCTACAGACTTGTTTATACACTTAAAGTAAACACCATACAAAATTCTGAACTAACATAAGAAGCTGTCATGCCCTGCAAATACTTTGTATTCCACACCTTCATCCCTGTATAAAATACTGTGTGTTGCTAAAGATAGTTCACATTGATCTGTTTAAAAATGCATTGCTTATACAAGCTGCTTTGTTTAGACTGTAGTTTTCAAGAGTGTAGGCAAGCAAAACCAATGCTTGTCAAAAAGCTGTGAAAAAGTTAAAACCCCAGTATCTGCTCTTCATCTTGTTACAACAGAATCACAGAAACCACTGCAAACCCATGTATTGTAGCTTTGGAGCATCTGTATGAGGAACAGGGATTTCAGAATGCAGTTGCAATCATTTCATAAATGCACCCCGATATCCACTCTCTGATATTTAAAATAAAAATATGCAGTTGCCACACACTTAGGTCCCCCTGAGAAAATGCAAGCAAGCTGCATGCCTATTTTGACAACTGTATCGCCATGAAACTTCAGCTACAAATGCTTTTGCTTCTTTCTATCTCCCCTTAGACTTTAGGGTTTCCAATGATTTAGCACTTGTGTGGGATGCTGAGCTGCCAAGAAAACCATATCTGAGCCAATATTTGTTGAACCAATGCACTGAAGTAGGCTTGCCTCATGGTCTGAGCACTATTGCAGTACAGTCAGCACTTGCACATTGAGTTTATTGCACCCATGAGAAACCACTTTCTAACTTCTGGGTTGAAATAGGAACTCTGACCAACAGGGAAGGGATATGAAGAAGCACAGTAATTTCTCCTGGTGCCCATTACCATGCTTTGAGCAGCTTCCAAATGTGGGAGTACAAGCTTTTAAGAAAGAAATAATTTTAAGTACTACTTGAAATCAAGAGTCCGATATCCAAAGGGATGAGAGAGCCTCTCATTTGCATACCTAATGCTACAGTATCTTAACAGCTGCTGGGGTGAGAAGAAATGAAGCCCTATACTGAACTTCATTTTTACATGAAAATTTTGCTCTTCATTAAATTTCACCTGCCCAGCCTGTATGATACGATGACACTTGCTCAAGCCATGCGCTGTTCAGATGCCACTCTAATCAAGCAGCAAACAGCACACCCAACACTGGAGAAAAAAAAATACTGACCAATATATGTGATCACAAGGCTCAATTTAGTTGCAAGAGTGCGGGTGGAAAAACTCAGAACAAAATTGGCACTGTGTGGTTTTTAATTGCTCTAGCTTTCTACATAAAAATGATAGCCTATCAAGTTGTCAGGCATCTTTATTCACTCAGTGTCTCAGAAATGACCTACTGCAATAAACATCACATGAAATAGGAGCAATATCAAAACTGTGGCTTCAGTCTTCCCACTAGTAAAATTCACATCCTGAAATTCTTCTTGTGCCTGTCAAGTAAGAGCTCTTCTGCTTAGCCTGCAACATTCACAAGCTGTCAGCACGTTATATACATCTTACAGGCAGAAGTACGTGCACTCTGCAATCTGAACATACTTTTTTGGAGCACAAACTATCACCCACTTGCAAAAAGTCTATCCACTCCTTCCCCCTCCTGTTTAGCTCTTGTCAGCCGGGATGTCTGCACAAGGACTGGGAGTGCTGGGCTCTCTGCCTCACTTCGCTGATTTGTTCCTTTTCTGGATAACATGAAGTGAGGATAGTGCTGCCTTCTTGGTACAAACAAGGAATTCGCTGTGTGACATGGGAGTGGAGGGATAAAGCACAATTCCTCCATTTGGATGGGGTTATCAGCACTGAGAGGTGTGATAATTGAAAGAACAAATAATTAATAGGAATATTACAAGGGCATAAAACCCACAGTACTTGACAGGACTGACATCCAAGGGCAAAATGCAGACAATTCTTTCCAGAGTTACCAGCAAAAGTCAGCTGCAGCCCACTCTGAATGCATCGGGAGAAAATCCACAGGACCAAAAAAGAGGCACTCTGCAGGGAAGAGGGCTGGAACACTGGGTCTTCCTCTTCCAGGATGGCGACCTGCTACCTGCATTGCTGTGATATCCAAAACTTCTACAGCAGATTCATACCTTTAAAACGCACCTACATTTCTGCTTTAGTCACTCCCTGTCATAAGAACGTGATCATAGATGAAAGCTGAATCTAGATTTGAGATATATGAACAAATAATTAATAGGAATATTTAAAAGATGAAATTAGGTTAGATACAGTGGAAACAATGCCCAACATTTCCTTAAAATTTATATTTAAAATTTTACATTTCCTTAGTAGCTGGATGCAAACAAGTCACACTTCTGCAGCAGAACTAACTTCCAAAAATTTGGAAACTACTACAACCATTACATGCCCTGCCTACAACTAGACTAGAGCTACCCATTTTGAAAGAACAACTACTAAACTGGTAATAAGGCAATGCTCTTGCTCTTCAACAGCTTCAGTACAGAAACATTGGTGCAGTGCTTCACATACAGAGTACTCAAGGTGTTTTTAAGTCATAGAAGGGTAATATCCCCTTCTGGCAAAGCTATTCTGCTTTTCGCTACAGCAATAACTTTCCAGTTTACCCATGCAATAGTATGCCAGCAGCAACCACGTTGGGTTAAATAACACTTCTGAAAAAAATGGAATAAGGAAATAATCAACAGGCTTCTTGAAGGATTTCATCATCCAGTTTTCCCATTTTCTGTCTGCTCAATTATTGCTTCTCAACCTCCTACCACTGTCCTCCCCTTCTCATATTTGGCAACTGTGGGAGTCATCAGTGTTTCATTAAGTGCTGCTGCTATACTGCTGTTCTGCCAAAGTTGTAGAAAGGTTTATGTGGCTTCCCTGACAATTTCTAGTTTATAACCTAGTTTTATGATGCTGTGTCAGGAAAGAGAAGCATATGTTAAGAGAAGGGAGCCAAAGGTACATGTGGAAGGCGGAGAAGGGAAGCAAAAGCCTGAGAACAGCTGAGGTCTGAGGCACTGGAGAAAGAACACACGCACTGATCTGCAGGCAGGCAAATATGGTTTTCCTTTTAGTGTGATCACAAATGCTGTCAAGTAAAGCTTTAATTATTTATTTTAAAGTTTCTAACCCTCCTACTAACCTACTTCCACAGGAGTAACCTGTAGTAATTCAGGTAGAAGATTATTTCTAGCTTATTGCCCTTGTAACGATCCAGTTTTCTACTTCCTTATCCAATATATCAAGAAATCGCTAACAGACATACGTGTTGATATTAGCTACTCCTGCTGCTCCTGAAGGGGAGGAATCAAAGGCAACACATATGACATGCCCTGCTCAAAGAAAGACCAAAGAATCAATAACTGTTGTAGATTTTTTACTGTAGTAAAAATGATAAGCAATTCCTATAGGTTGCACAAATTTCATCCTTACAAAAATTATTTTTTGCCAGGGTACACTCAGACCAGTGAAAAGCACCAGATTTACTTAATCCAGAAGCTGAACCTTTTATACTCAAACACTGAGAGCGCCAAACAAGCCTTCTCCATGCTGCAGCAGGTAATTAAGCTCGAGAGAGTGCGAGGAAACACAACATTGCCAAGAGCTTCCATCCACTGCTGAAACTCATTCACTGCAGTTTTCCAGATGATCTATGTCATCTTTTTTTGGCTCTGTTTTTAACTTTTCTTCCTCTCTCACTTATTAACCAATATTTAGAAATATAATGCTTTGACACTAAGAAGAAATTTGCATCACAGCACTTAATGAGCTGAAATTGAATATAGATTAAATCTGATGCAACTTCCAATGTGCCGAACCAGCAGTAATAAAAAAATATTTCCCTTTAACCTCTACCAAAGAGGAGTTTTAGGGATATAACAAAGGTGTTTAACATCAACTAAAAAGCTGAGAACTTTCTCCATGGTCCCAGAAAAGCGCAGGTTGTATTCAACTATACAGGCTTACCAGTATAACCACACAAGGTTAACCTCACAGTGTCTGTGTATTTATTCCCAGGCTGCAAATGCTGTCTCCTCTTGCTGGCCAGTTAAGCAAGCTGGAGATACAGGACTCAAAGGTCACACGCAACTGCACTAGAATACATTTCTCATCACTCACAAGTGTCTAAATGTATGCAGACACATATATGAATGCAGCAATCAATAAATTGTTCTACCACACTGATCCTTCCCTTGCCTTTACGGGATGTAATTAAAATGCATCAGCTGTACATGATGTCCCACTTCGACTCCGCACACATTACATAACACTGCAGCACTTCACCACTCTGTCTCGCTGCAAGATTAGACATCAATTACAGTGACATGTATTGCCTGAAGATACGCAGCATCCCAGTTTATCCAAAGCTCAATAGCGTTTTTCATCACCACTTCTAGAATATTGGCAAATTAATAAACAAAGGCACTTTGGCTCAAACGGTCTTTAAAATTCCCAAACTCAAAAGACTTTTACGTGTACAGTAGGAAAATCTTTCAGCACCAACTCATAAGCCTGTTATGTTAATCAACAGTGGAGCTTTTGTTGCAGCGATTAACACATTAATACCCTGGAATATGACCATCTACTTACACAGCTGAATCAAATCCTAAGCAAAACCTGGTGTTAACACCAGGGTTTTTTTCCTCCAGGTAGAGCCAAACCTGAACTGTTAACTCTGGGTGTCCAACCCAGATTGAACGCTTTGCCACCCCTTAAAAATATATGGTTAATGAACCTTCTGTTCTGCTTAAGAACAAGTTTTCAATTAAAATCATACTTGCTTAATGGGGACCTATTCAATATGGGGCTGGTCATAGCTGGGAGGCGGCTGCCCAGCAGCATCACAAGGCAGCAGTGAGCACAGCTTGAGCCCTTGGTTGGGTGCTCTGATCCTGTGCTGCTCTGCAGTGCAAGGATTTTGCATTTATGGAAAGCTTTGAGTACCCTTCTGCACTGCTCTAACCAGACCCCAAGGGGAGGTAGGAACATAATGAACATAATTAAACAAGGGCAAGATGAAGAGCATGGCTAGGACATCCCAAAATTTGTAAGGCTTGCTCAAGGTTGTCTTTTAAGATACCATTTCTAGCAAACACTTGGCTAGAAAGCATCATCTAGATATCAAACTTGCATTCACTACAGCAGAAGTTTACACCTGATGTGTTTGCTCTACCCCATCAAGCCCCAAACCCTAGGAAACCATAAAGAATCTCATTCATGCTGCCAAACAAATGACTGGCATATATGTAGCCCAGCACAGCATCTAGTCCGTGCATCCAGGAATGGAACTTGAAAAAGGAAGGCAGACAGACTTGAAGGTAGCCAAGAAAGTATTTCTTGTCAAGCAGGCAGCCAGCCAGAGTATGGTCTACACAGCATTTGTGCCCTCGAATTGCAAGCAGCAAGGAAAACAGTTCATTTCCAGCCTCAAATTGTGGGTATTAGAAAATGTAGGTGTACAGCAGGGTAAAACACAAGGAGCTTGTCTTTGCACATTGATAAAAATTATCCTCTTCCTCAATTTTTAGGCATGACTACACATTTAGAAGCATGTGAAAACAGTGAGTCAAGAAAGTGGGTTTTGGCCTGTGTACCTCTGCAGATACCATCTGAGAACCTTCATCTTCTTGGGGATTACTGACCAAGCAGTTGATCTTTAAATTTCAGGTGAGATCACATTTGCATAGTCATTTAAGGGTCAGTAATTGGTGCAGGCAGCTCCTTCTATAATTACCATAGCTGACCTAACACAAAAAAATGTAACAGCTAATAAACATTATAGGTACCTCATATAAACTTTATATTCTAAAAGCTGTTTTTTTTCCAGCTAGAAGTGCACAAACTAGAGGGGGAAAAAGCTGAATTAATCCTACCTACATGCCTTAGGCCATTCAAGTCATGGCAAAGTGCTTTACTCCCCTTTTCAATACTCACTCAAAGCCTCCCAAAATGCCACCATTCCTGTAACAGGCTTACAAACAGTGTATTGTTAATTGTTACTACACTGTAAAATCAACCTTCTGGCCTTTCTAAAGTCTTTAGGGCTATAGGTTTGTTTATGACAGGAATAAACACTCTGCCTGCAATCACTTTTGTCCCAATTACGCTACTGGGAAGCCCTACCAGCTAAAAGTCAGCAAAGAACAGTAACACTGCATTCACTTTTAAATTATCTGCTATTTTAAAAGTGTTGCAGAATTATAGATAAACACACTGATTCTTCTAACTCATTATTCATTGTATACTTTAAAAAAAGAGAGGAATTTTGAAAATAACCCATAC
This sequence comes from Microhierax caerulescens, assembly GCA_035590215.1. NCBI lineage: Eukaryota > Metazoa > Chordata > Aves > Falconiformes > Falconidae > Microhierax > Microhierax caerulescens. Next base: position 86,332,965 of record JAVJGJ010000037.1, on the reverse strand, counting down.
TAAGCTCCTAAAGAGAAACTGCATTCCTCTACACAGTTGCCTTTATTGAGGTTAATTCCTCATGTGGCTATATCAAGCAAAACATAAATCCTATTAATGCTTTTCTTATTTGCTTTAACAAATGAACTGCAAGTTGTAGTTTGCAGGCATGGTTTTCCACACAGACCACTGCTCCAGGAAAAACACTGCAATTCATCAGTTGTTTTAACAATCTTTAGACATACAAATGCTGGTAACAAGACTATCATACAGAGAATTTTAATCAACTGAGGGGGGGGGGGGGG
>JAVJGJ010000037.1:86299319-86332671 GCA_035590215.1 Microhierax caerulescens | reverse complement strand
GCGCCCCCCCCCCCCCCCCTTAAACAACAAAAACCGTGGTCTTCCTTTACAACCATTCATGCCACCAACTGCCTGCCTTGTGGGTAAAGCATTATAGAAAACCATCTTCTCAGATGAAATTATGGGGGCTGATTAAAAATACAGTGTTGGTGTTTATGTTGCCTGCCTCAAACTTTCAAGCTTTCCTACATGCCACCTTCTATAAGGTTGTACGTTTTGGCCTGAACATTAATTTGCATGAAACGTGTTCTGCATGCGTACTGGGGAGATTTAAAAGCAGAGCAGCTTTCACATTGAAGTCTTCTAAACTTGAGCTATATAAAAATCTTCATCTTAGTATTTTGAGCTTGCAGGGTCATACTACTAAGTTGCACACATGGGAAATCTTGGTAACCAGAGCAGAACTTAACCTCCAAGTCTCAGGCAAGTAACACACTTACTGCATCCCGGAGGAGTGGCTCCTCCACCCTTACTGAGCTGTTTCAAAATTATACATCTTGCATTTATACATAAAGGATAATGAGATCCATGGAGTCTTCGCTTTGCACCAAATAACTAGAATATTTTGGAATAAAATGTAATCATACAAGATGAAAAAGACGTCTTACCACACACGCTCTTATGTGCAATCTTTACTTGCACATGTTATGTTTCACAATTAGTGAGCCAATGCACACAAGGATAAATTTCCAATAAAATCTGAAGTTAACAAGCAGAGCACGCCAGCAAATACGACAGCAAACACTTCCTTTATGAGAGTTAGGCCCTAATGGGGACAAAGTAGAACAGTACTCTTCCAAACAACCAGACAAGTATTTTTATCATATCATGAAAGGCAATTTTACTTTACATCACTCTGCTTGTAACCTTTTTATTGTCATTTGGACTTATAAAAGAATGGAACATTATATATATGAGTTACAGGTATAGTCAGCAACATGACATTATTCATCCAACCAAGGAAACCTATATAATTTTTAAGATTGAAAAGTAAGTAATTCCCCAAAATTGAATTTGGCAATCCTTTAATACCTGACAGAGGTTAAGTTGTACCAAACCCCTCGCCTGAAGGTTACAGATCAAAAACATTTGAAAACTTAAAACACATTTGCCACATCAACAGGGTAGGAATCCACAGCGCAGAAAAATAATCTTCCCCTTCATCTATCTCTGTAACCTCTCACATATGCTGACTGATGCAGTCCTTGGCACAAAATTTATGACCCATGACTTTGACTACCTCTCAGAGAAGAGGGGAGCACTTGTTAAGACTACTCCTTAATTAAATTACAGAGGAAGAGCCACCCTCAGCTTTTTAACTGATTACATAATCTTATTTTCTCATTTCGTCTCCAAATGTCCTGAAAGCTCCCCCATGCACCTGTTCAGCGTTGCCACTGTTACACAGCGTGTCTGTATCTGGGGACATGCTGCAAATCACTAGGGCAGGGGTGTTCACACTGCTGCTCACCACAGGTCGCTAACATCCTTGAGATGCTAGCCAGTTTAGGTTTGAGAACTGTGTTTCTTGCATACTGCTGTTTGTTGAGTGAAAAAGAAAAAAAAATAAATTCAATTTTCATTTCAGACACATGACAAAGTTTCCTTCTGCTCTTAAAGACAATATAAAGTAAGCATCGTTCAATTTATGTGGCAAAGGCATTATTAGGAATATGTCCCTTAGTGAAAAAAACCCAAACCTTTTGAATAAGCGTTTTTTCTAAAAAACAGATATAATGCAGAACCACTACAAAGGTGATAAACTAACACTGAAATCTAGCAACCAGAAACCTATTTTTGTAAAGTTTTACAGAATAACGACTCAAGGAGAGAAAGAAAGAGCAGAGCACTGTGCAGCTGGTCTTCATTTCTGTTGTAGTTTGGAACAAAACACCAGATCAGATGTTTCCGAGGCTGCAGTGGCATCCCATTGCTACATAAATTGTTTAATTTGCATCTGAGTACAATAAACAATAATTTTTAAATCACCTGATGTAGTCCATGTAAGACAGCAGGTATGCCTGTAATGACTCTTCCTTGCCAGAAAATGTCTGGCTTTGTAATACATAATGCCTGACTTTCCAAATCAGGCAAGGAAAACAACAGTGAATGCCGCAACGGTATCCACTACAATTAATTAACACTGGGAAGCAATCATTTACCCAATCACCCGACCCATTTTGTTAGGTTTAGATTCATGAAGATTCCTCCTTGACTGTCAAAATTTAATATTAAATCTTAGAATAGGCAATTTAATATTAATTTTCCTGCCACCTACTGTAAAGTATGCAAACTTGATCTCCAGTCTCCAAAGAAATATATTCATTTCCAGAAGTGTCCAGATGTAACATTTGTAAGAGTTATTAAAACACCTCTAGATCAAGAGCTCATTTAAAAGCAGCAGGGTATTGTTGGAATTACGCAGATTATCCTGGAGGGCCTCAATTCTGATAGACTAAATTACTGAAAGACCATTGTTTACAGAGCAGCACAACTGATAAAAGGAGGAAATTCATGTTTTTAAACAGTCTATACATAAGAACACGGAAAATGATCCCGCTCAGTTTATCACTTGAGCCAGAAAAACATAAATGATCCAGAGGAGGACAGAAATTCAAGGTTAAGACAATCTGAGCAGAAGCTATACAAAATTTATCGGCATATTAAGATATTGCACTACCTTGTGGTGGGACACTTGCCAAAGAGAAAACTGATGCTGAGGACAGAACCAGGCCACTGTAGGGACTGATCCTTTTGATTCGCTGTTCTCCATATCAGCACTTCTGCGGGGAAAAAGTAGTCTTGCTCTGGAAATGCGTTAAGGCTTTTTCAGCTGACTGCAGAATCCGTTTCTGAAGACTGCCTGTCACAGTGACATTTGTTTTGACGTCATTTTATGGACGCAGTTCTGGCTTCCCAGCAATTCAGTCTCTATTTGCAGAAAGTTTGCTTCATTAAAATGCTTTTTACTTAGTAATCTGGAGGAAGATGATGAAGTTGTGATTTCAGCATGCAACTGCTCTACGTTTGAAGTTTAAGCTCATCTAACTTTTTCTTCAAAGTCTCCCCCCAGCTGCTACGCAAAACGTTGGTGGGATCCCACGCAGGAGTGTCTGAGTGGTTCCAGCTGCCTAGGGCCTGTGCCTATGTAAACCAGCAGCTCTGCCCTCACACACAGCACTACTCAGAGCCCTGGGAGATGGCATCTAACTTGGCTGTAGAACAATGTAATGCAGCAGCCACCATTCCCTATAACAAAAGAAACTCAGACTCAAATCCTTCTGTTTACCCAATGCCAAGAAACTATTTGCATCTAGATCTTTCCTTTTCAGAACACTACGTGGACACTGGGCATTTCAAGGTTGAAACAACTTCATAAAGCACCTACTTTACAACGGGATTCAGCATAAATATGGACAGCTGAAACAGATGCTACAGTGACAGCACAGTTGTTTAGCAGACCTGTGCTTCCATGAACTTCTATGCTATTTTACACAAAATGGAACAGTTTCCAATGACAGTGATTGGAAGGGGGAAAACCTTGTTTGCTGTCTTCCTCCGCAGTGTGCACGTGGATTGCATGTTTTTCCCCAAATGAGGTGTGACAATAAAGGACCTGAATCTCTTCTCAGTTTCAAAGCACAAGTAGAATCACCTACCAAGTCTAGCAGCACTTGCTAAGTGCTTTAGTGCTCTTGCTAGCCATTACCTGCCCCCAGCTAAGTCTTTTCTTCCCCTTTGCTACCTACTCATCTTACTCTTTGTGAGTTTAGGCTTTCAGGTCATTCTGATTGCGGGCAAGTTATGCTTCCTTGTCTGATGAAACCTTTTTAAATCCAGTTTATTTCTGTAGGAAAACAGGTCATACTCAGTTTTCATGCTCTGTATCTACTACACTGCAAAAAATCCACCATGAGGATCCAACTGAAGATCACCAAACATTAATACAGTACAGTGCTGAGTTTATTTATGGAAAAATCTGCATCTGTGCTGCTTTGTACCCACTGTTACTCAAGACTTCAGAGAGAGGAATAAGTTTATGGAGTTACATGAGCTATTGGGGATTTATCCAAACCAATGTAAATAAAATCTATGACCTGGTTTTCCCCTGTTTAGTTAAATGGACTTTTATTAAATTTTATCCTCAAACTGAATCAGCAGCTCAACACTTTTCCAATAATTTCTTGCAAAATAGCCTGCAGAAAGCATATCTGAAACCTTCTCAACCGTTTGGATAAAAGAGGATGATTAAAATGGAGTCCCAGAGGGTGCATCACAACAGAAACACTGTTGCAACAAGCACACAGGAGACTCAGAGAAGAACAGAGCTTAGCTTAAGGGGCTGCAGCTTTGACAATCCTCTTGAAGCAAGCCTTATTAAAGCATTTCATGATTTGGCAACAGCCTGTTGCCATTCTTTTCATTTCAAAAGTGGCCTTAATTTTATTTCCTTGAAAAGTAAGACTCCTGTTTACTAAGGAGTTCTCAGCCACACCCTTTTCATTACCTGTTTCACAATCCACGTTCAATAGAAGACCACTGATTTGAGTCTTGGCACTGCAAGTTTCAGGAGCTGGGTGCCTGAATCTCAGTCCTGCATCTACAAGTCTCCACCACCAGAACCTCATCCAAAGAGTTGAAAGTTTTCTTTTTACACTAAAGAACAGGCAATTGCCTGCTGGAAAATTCCCCTGGTGGCAATTACTTTGTAATACAGAACATGGAAACACTATTGTGTTTCATCTGTAATCAGGAGGAAAAAGCTACCTCTCAGAGTTGAGGGGCAAACTCAAACTGAAACTCAGCCATTGTGCATGCACATATGTTCACATGTTCACCTGACATCTTGCTCTCCTAGAGGGTGTTCAGAAATATAAAACGATGTGGGCTTTGTAAATTTGGCTGAGAGTGTATGTGGGTGGAAAGAAGTTTAACAGGAAGGGTTTAGTAGGAAAGAGGTTGCGTAAACGTGCGGGTTTAAAACCACTCAATTTTAGCACATTTTCAGGAGGCGAAAGTCTATCCCTACTTCTCCCATCCTTTCCCCGCTACTCACAGGAGATCTTAGTAAGGGAGCACTAAAAATACAGGGATCCTGCAGTTCCTCGAGTCCAATGCATGCCCCTTTCTACTCCTGAGCTGCCCGTGAAAGCAGAAACCTATAGGCTTGTCTTGGCTATAGCAACAAGGTAGGTCTGATACGTGTGGGAGGGACAAACTGCAAGACAGTTCAGTGACCCAATGGTAAAAGACAAGTAGAACGCACATTTACAATAGACAAAGAAAATCTAAAAGTTATTGGCTGATATGCAAACTAAAAACAACAACAAAAATATCTGCATATAATTTAACATAGTTCCATAACCAGTTCATGACTATTAGCCTGTAGCAGTGGTATTAACTGGTCCTTATTTCTGCTGATTTACTAGATCTCCTTGGGACAGGAGGGAACAAGAGCTTGGGAAAGAAAGGGAACACATATGTCAAAGTACTCCTAAGTCATTGCAAAAGTTTAGCCTCTCTTAAAACTTGGCTACTCAAGATAAAAAGGAGACAGCATGCTGGACAGGAACGATTTACTGGTAGAAAGAAGCATCTGCATAAGGATAGAGATGTCCATTTCCTTCTTAGGGAGTGATTATTTTTGGAGGCCTCAAGCTCTTCCCACAAATCAGACTGAAATATCTGCTGCAGAAAACAAATAGATTTGAGGAACAGAGATGACAAACCCCAAACCCAATTTTAAGCCCCTCATCCTTATATAAGAGCTGACAGTCTGCATTTTATACAGTTTGCTTTGTCTTGCAGCATGCTTCTTCTATCAGTCCACAGTTCTCAGACGGTAGCATTCCTTGCATGTCATATGATCCCTCATGCCAACCTCAGATCATACAAGCTCACATAAGGAAAACTTCTGAGGATTCAAAGAAGTATTCTCACACACAATTTTTACTGCAAATACTCTTTATAGTGGTGGTGGGGAAGTATTAATATTCCCACAGTACACAACTAAAAGATCAAGGCCTTTTGTTAAAAATTTGGAATGGGAGAAAACAACACCAGAGCAAGTAGGAGACTTATTTTAGAAAATACGTAGCTTCTTTGGCAGCTGTTCAGCCAAAAAATAAAAGGGAACAAAACGTTACCTACTGCTAAGGAATAGGAAACATGTTTCATGCTATGGAGAGAAGCCTCTGAATTTCTTTGCACTCAACTTCCCTTTCCTAGTAAGGCTATTCATCCAGAAGTCACACAGTCTGTACACAGTCCTAAAGCCAGCACAGATCCTCATGTTACCCCAGCTGAAAATCTGCCATGTGTTATCAGTGTTGCCTCCGAAGGCCAGATTCAGTGTTACTTAAAGAAAAACAGAACATTGATATCAAAAAGCTCTGTAAGTAACAGTTCTTGCACAACTGCCAGACCATGTGGCATTTGCCTTTATATGAAAATAAAGCATGTGCTCCTACTGTCCCCAGGGTTAAAAAACTTATTAGCTGCACAGCACCTTTCTTCAAAGGTGCCTCAAATGTATCCTTAACCAAACCTTCCACTAAGGACCACATGCATTCAAAACCTGCTGCTATTGATTCGAGGTCAAAATGTATTTTATCTAAGAGAACAGTGATACATGATACGAAGGCTTTACTGACTTGCTTGTTGGTTAAAAAAACCAGAAGTACAGTAAAATTAGTCTTACACAACTCCTTATTGGACATTAAAATTAGTCCATAAGTAAAAGATGATGGGTGGGGAGGTTTTACAGGGCAATTAACATGTGCCTCAGGCACAATATTTGCAGTTTTATACATTCCACCAATTAAGATTTGAATACAAACTTTACATGATCTTGAAGACCAGCTTCAAAGCTAACAAGGCTGAAAAATTTATTTAGTTAAGTGTTTATTATGCTAGGGTTTCAGGATCCACTGTAAATTCAATTTTTGTCTTTAGATTTGCTCTGTTACAGTCCCCTCTTGGGACAGGTCAGCTCTCAAGCCATTAATTCTTCCAAGGAAGAATTCAAATCCTGCAATTCACTGTCAACTTCGAACACAGCTACACCTGGGAGCCCAGATGCAGCTAGACTATACAGGAATTTAACTTTGAGAATCAAAGAACAGGTTACAGCAGCTCAAACAGTTTCTTCCTGGTCAGACAAGGTAAGGCAAGGCACAGCTCAAATGGTAAGATGCAGCTTTGTACAAAGACAGTTATAAATACATATAACTAACATAAATGTAAAATCTGGCAGAGATGAGGAATAAACTTCACTACTTCGAGCTGTGCTAAAATAAGGAGTCAGTGCTGCTTTATGTTGAAGAGCTTCCTCCTTCTATGAGAATTTTTCCAGCCAGTCTGCCTTTTTTCACTTGAATTACAGGCATCCTCTAAAAGCTCATCCAATCCCTTTGTTCCCCTTTCCCCCACCAGATCTTTCAGGTTTTTAGATTTCCTTTGATCTCAGGCTTAGCCTTAGGAAAACTATCCCCTTTCCACACTGAACTGAGTCAGCAATTGATACCTTAATTCCTTTGAAGAAACAAACCTAGGAGCTAAATTATCTGTAAGATTTCATGCTTGGTCTCTAAATACATCTCCATAACCTCCTCTTTATCTACATGCATTCTTCTCAGACAGGTATCAACACTATATTTCAATAGGGAAAATTCACTACTTCATACTAAAAGTCTGCAATATTAAATCTATTCAGCATAATGACTTCAGCTACCACATTGAGATTTCTCAGCATCAGCAGTTTGAATTATTGCTTAACACACTTTTTCCATGCTGGCAATTTCACATGAACTACATTTCAAGACCCTTTAAGCATGATCTGCTAAGCTTTAGGCTGGAAGAATTCTGAGTGTTAGATAATTATTTTTTTCCGAGATAATATGTTTAAATGCTCTAATGGAGAAATGACAGCCCAAACCCCTGAACAGCTTTTCTACATGTAAAAGACCTAAGATGTCTCTCATGAGACATGAGAAACTACAGTATTTTGCTGATTTGAAAGCATATAATGAGAAGTAACTTCTTTTCCAAAGAAAAACTATCTATGGTATTTTGCTCTGCTTAGCTCAGCCTTTCTCTTTATTAAAATCTATTAATTAGCATTGAAATACAATTTCCATAAATGCTATTCCTTAGTGTTACTGCCTAAAAAGAACACCATGCTCATGGTTATGCTTAAAACTACCAACTTCAACATTTAATGCTAAACTGGCTAATGTTTACTACAAGAGCACATTAACTCTCACAGCAAAACTAAGTAATGCTATCACAGATAGGCACTCGGATATGAAATGCATAAAAATCAAGGTACTGTACCAGAGAAACACCCCAAAGTTGAAGTGACATTATTAAGGTAAGCAGCACATATAAACTGTTTATGTTTTTCCTTATGTAAATGTACATAGTTTCTTTTTAAAAGCACTAGTTACTACATTTAATTTATGCACAAGAATGAGGAACAGTTCTGGTGCTGACAATCACTTCTGTACCTATTAACTATTCATAAAACACTCAATGACATTGGGAAGAGCCTTTGAAGCAATGGTAAAGGCTTTGCAAAGCTTTTATATTAACTGTAACATGTAAAGCTTCTTGTTTACAGCTACCACTACTCAGAAAGCAAGTTTTTCACACTGAAAGCAGCAGCCACTCAAGTCACAGAACAGAGATTTTTGTCTTCCGTAGTCCTAATGAAACAGGGACATGGATCCCACCTTTCAGAAGAACTGTAATTAATTCACCGGTTGCATTACAACCCAAATTGTGCTTGAATTACAACTCAAAGGATCTGAAATTACCCAATTATGTTATTTAATAATGGTTTAAAGTGTTATTAACAGAAGCCATGTATTATGATTTCATTGAACAAGTTTCTTCAAAAAGCTGTTTCTCTAAGTTTACACTATACTAGTCATCAGTTTCTCCTCATTTTTATTCACTTAAAGTCCCTTGCAAAATAATCCTTAAAATGTATCCAAATTTTCCATGAACTGTTATGAACTGGAAGTAGTTTTAGAGATTTAATCCTTAGAAGCCAAGTTTAATGATGAAAGAAAATACACTGTCATCTAAACAATAGCAGGATTTTAATTCCCTCTCACAGATAAGCAGCATTAAGTACCAGATGTTTCACAAGACAAAGGCCTCATCTTGCTTCTGTGGAGTTTATAATACATGGCTGAAATGCAACAGGGGAAGCAAACAGTTGTGTTAATGCACCAAACAAACTCAGGAGTAATACAAAATCACTCAGTTGCTCAAAAACCTTGGATGAACAAATAAACCTAGGGTTTACTGACAGTTTACTTTCTAATAAAATTTTAACATGGCTGGGAGGAACTGCTGATTGAACAGGTCTTTAGAAAAGGTTAATGAAGATTTCCAGAGATCAAAATTTGTGAAAGTGCCAACTAATATGTCATCTGAAGTCAGCCTTCCACTTCTCATATTTGGCATATTTTTATATCCTCTGAATTCTTCTAAAGAAGTTCTCTGCTCATTTTGGATTCTTAAGCTGCATACAGTAAGAAATCAAACATCACATTAAAATAAAAAAATCTATGTAATATATATTTGGCTTGTTCTTGTTGCTAAGCTACTAAAGCCCAGTTAGGACTAGAAGACTTACAGATTTGTAGCTGCATTTCTGACAAGGCAATATAACATCAATCTAAGCATTGCAATAAAGGCAAAGATTAAAGTCACAAATCAGAACTTATTTGGGTAGGGATACAGCAATGCCGGCATGTCCAGATGCTTCCAGTTCACAGTATCTATTGATCCAAGCAGCTCTCACCAATGCCTTTAGTTCTTTACAAAAAGAAATCAGAACTTCAGGAAATTTAAATACAACAGGCATTCAACCACTGTTGAAATGAAAAGGGACTATGCAAAGGACTATCTCCTTCAGTTCCTAAAATCTGGTGGCTTACAGATCAAGTACAATAGGTTGTTCAACTGCCAGATCATAACTACACCTCTGATCCAGGGTACACAAACAGCTAGGGAAGTGAATTACCTGCCAGCAGAAAGTGTGTAACATTGTACTAATTTGCCTAAGGTTTTAATGGTGGTATCTGATATGAGTCTCTGGTTTCAGTTTTCTTTGAGATACAGGACACAAGCATACACTGTAAAACTTGACTGTTAATATTCAACATACATCTGTAAGGAATAGTCTTTCTTGCATACCCAAAGTTGGTTGAGTCATCACACTTCCCCAGGTGCCACTTCTCAAAAATAGTTTCTTGAGCCAATTTAAATCTCACAGAAAACAACTGAATGTTGCTTTTACCAGAACAAGCAACAAAGGGTATATTACAGGAGTCTTGACAGCTACATGCAACCCCCTCCAGTGAGGAGCAAATATAGCTCATGTTGAGGCAGACAGATGTTGAGATTGATAAAGGTAAACAGAACCGTGTAATTACCAAACAAACCAGATAAGTCACCCATGAATAACTTAACCCTTCAGTGAATCCAACCTTGTTTATTCCCTTGCTGAGGCAACATGAGCAAGATCACAGAAGATGTCGATTAGTTCCCAAAGCGCTAACATTTGTAATGTTAGCTAATGTAATGTAATGGAGGAGCTACCTCCATTTCTTATCTCCATGGAATGAAACCTCATTGCATCCCCACAGCCTTTTGCATCACTTTGTTACTTGCCAGCTTTTCTAGAAGTGAGAGCTCTTTTCTTCCCTTCCTCTAAATCCCAGTTACTTTGATCACTGGGGTTAGGGAAGGAAAGGAAGAGATATTTCTCAATTATCTGGAGGAAACAGGTCTGCTAGAAGAGCTCACAAAAGAAACGTAAACTAGCAGACTGGTCAGTAATTACCAGGATTGTTTATTTATACTGTCTGACCTTACTCTAAGGTAAGGTAAGGTCAGCTTAGCCAGCTATAAATTTTAAGTATCCAAGTCCCAGCACAAACAAGAAAGCCCCCTGTACTTGGCACTGGTGACACTGCACCTCAAATACTGTGTTCAGTTTTGGGCCCCTCACTACAAGAAAGACATTGAACTCTGGAGCATGTCAGAAGAAGGGCAACAAAAGTGGTGAAGGGTCTGGAGCACAAGTCTTAAGAGAAGCAGCTGAGGGAACTGGGGTTGTTTAGCCTGGAGAAAAGGAGTCTCAGGGGAGATCTTACGGCTCTCTGAAGCTACTGAGGTGGGGGTTGGTCTCCTCTCCCAAGTAACAAGCAATAGGACAAGAGGAACTGACCTCAAGTTTCCAACCTAAATGATTCTACAAAATAGTACAGGTCACTTACAAAACTGGGAGTCTTCTTCATGCAAAGCAGGATGCAATGTTTTGCATTCATGATAGACAGTAATTAAACCAACACTGCTAGTGCATATTACTTAATTTTCTAAATCTCACTTTACCCAAAACAAAAAAACCTCAAAACATCTTATAGACATTATAAATGTTCCTAGATGAAGTTGCATCTGTTTTATTCAGCATGTCAGGCTGCTCAGAAGGCTTCTATTTATGGAACATTGATAATCTATTTTAACTATGACACCGACAGATCCAAAAAGGACATTTGATGAGCTCTGAAAAAAATTTTCATGAAAACTTGAAGGAATAATTCATCAGCATCTCTCATGGCACTAACTGCACTGATTACTGACTGCTCCATTGACTCAAAAGAAACCAACTAGTAATTTCAGCAAAACCACATTTTTAACTGTGGGAAAACTGCACAAAAGTATGTGTACATTGCATGCTCACAAGTTCAATCTCTTATTCCTTTTTGTCATATCAAATATAAAAATACAAATGTTTCATTTGAGATGCTAACCTTGAAATTTTTAAGCAATATTGTAAACAGTATTCAATTCATATTTGATATCAATTCAACCAGAGAGTTGGTTGAGTGCTTCTGTTTGGCCACAACTGAACATGCTGTAAGGCACAACTGCATGTATAAGCCAAGGCAAACATTAGCAAACATCTAATATGCATATACTTTATATACACCTATACAGTGTGCATGCATCATTGATTTATTCACTCATGGAAGCATACTCAGTCCAGTACTTCCATTCAGTTTCATTATAATAGTTTCTGACATCTGATAGAGAACATGATTTTCTGGATTTGATAAAGGTAATACCAGATGCTGTTAATACTGTAAGCAGTTTATTAGAAACCTAATACAGTACTCGCCACAAAATTTAACACTGTCTACTCCTACTCTAAACTTCACTGCCCCCCCATTATTATCTAATTGTATCATGGTTTATTTGTATGTACTCTCATGTTATAAACTAGATAGATTAATCACATAACACAAGACTCAGCAGTGGTTTTAAATGCAGTAGTTCAGCAGTAGTTGGAAAAGCCAAATTATCTAACTGCTTAAAGTATTGTAACCTGAACCATTTCTCCATAAATGAAAAAAAAGCTTTTACAGCCTAATGTTGTTTCTAGTTTCTAGAACACTTACCTTTTAGTAAAGAATTTTAGACTTAATATCAGGTTAAAATTTTTACAGAGAGAAGCAATATTAGACAGAAGATGAATGTAAATAGAAGTCCTTCCCACTTAAACATGGTCACGTAACTGAATCGGTGGCACAGTCAGTAACAAAAAAACAAAATTCTTTTTACCTTATGTACTTTTAGTTGGTGGACCCCACTTCCCTCTTACTCTGAGCTTAATGAATGCAAAAAGGTATAGAAAGTTTCAATTAACATAAATGAGAATTACTTACCAATTTGTAACAATACAGGTGTTACCAAAGCTGTCTCCATGGCATAACAAAATTCCCTGCCAAACATTACTGCACCATGCATCACCCACAGGCGTATTGGTATCCGGTCTATGGATCCTTCACTAATTGTCTCCTCCCTACTTTCATTCTCCTTGTTTTCTGGTTTCTGAAGCTGTGCCACAGGTAGATCTTGAACTTGCATAGATTCCGAGTCAGCATTCTGGGGAGCCATTTTCATTACCATAAAAAATATATATTTGTTATATCTATATAAATAATACTACCATAACTCCATGAACAAGTTAGGGTGTCTTCTCTTTCTGCTTCTGTTCCTCAGGCAAGTAATGCTTATATTCCTTTTGTACAAACACGTATCTTGCAACTTCTTGTATAGATACAAGACATTAAGAAAGAAAAGCTATTTGGTAGGAAATTCAACATATGGCTTGCTGGTTTACTGTGAGTTAGAGTTAAAAATCCATAATTGCCATTCAGTTAATACCAGTTTCATAATTATTATTGAAGAAGTGCTGAAGTTGTTATTCTTGCTACAGAGAGGTGGAAAGGCGACACAAAGAGGTGCTCCACTGTTAATCCCCATCGAGTGGCTGATTAATCTGCAACAAAAAGCAAGCATTTAAGAATTTCAATAGCATTTTTCAGGATATTGTGCCCCCCCCATCCCCCTTAACCATATACCCTATTTCCTGCTTAATGCTTTCCATTGTCCTTGCCTAGTGTAAGGTCTTTTATTCCACATTCCCTCCTACCTCTGGACTTTCCACTGAAATGCAGTTACTCCTCATATTTAAATGATGCTTAACTGTACTCGTAAGTTCCCCCAGTTTTTGCTCCTACATGAAGCCACAGAAAAATATATCAGTGTATTTGTCGGAGATACTTAGAACATTGAGCACAAAACCAACAAATTCTGGGAAATTTAATGCAGATTTCATTTCAGAAACAGCATAGGATATTCCAGTACTATGCCAGGAAGATGATTCATCAATTACCATATACTCACTGGCCAGACAGACATCTCCATTTAGACTTTTGGAAGTTGCCAGTTATTTTGCAGTAACCATCTCACCATCCTATAATGAAAATATTCCTCAAGCAAGCGTAAGTAAAAATAAGCCATTAGGGATATAACTTTAAGGATTGATATTTAAGTATTTAAACTTCTAATGAAGATATATACAGCATATGCACCCATCTTTACTTTCTGCCCACAAGACCAGCATTTTACTCCCACATCCTATGAGACTTCTGAAGTCCATGACAATAGAATGGTACAATATCTTCCATCGTACATTAAAATCACAAAAATATATTTCAGCCAGGTAAGACAAGCTTCTCCTGTATTAACACCTCCTTTGTGCCACAGACAAAGTCTAAGCAGACTACATACTGTACCATGTCACTCAAAATGTGTTTAAGCACTTAGGAGAAAAAAAGAAAGCATTTTATAAAGAAGTCAGATGACATAATGTTTGTACTAGAAGGATGCATAGTAACATCTATGCATACACTGTGACTGAACTCATATCCCAGGATAAAACCCCTTGGGGTTATGGTTCCACAAGATGCTGACTTTGGCAGCAAAGCCAGCCTAAGAAGTCCCCATGCTGCAGCTCCCTGCCCCTTCGGTTGTGGCAACAAAAATTCTTTGTGGGCTAGAGCATAAATGAGATCATTAAGCGGTGAACCTAAAAATGAGCCTTAAGAAAAAAGATGACATATATGGGGTTTGAAGCACATCACATCAGCAACTCTGTTTCAGTGTGATCCGACACACTGTTCAACTACAAGTGCAGCATGGGAACATCATCTTGATCATTCCCTCCTGCTGATACCCTCCTTCCAGCTGTACCCCCAGTGGGTTTATTGCATGTTTTTTGTTCTTCCATTCAAGAGCAACTTTTTTGATCTGGCTTTTTCTCCTCCCAGGTTCCCCAAGGTTACTGGAGTTCTCCGAATCACCTCAATAACAACTTAAAGACTACAATTTGCTTTTGGGCTAGTCAAACCTTTAAATCACACAAAAGAAGTCCACTTACTGAACACAAGTGCTCTAAGCCAATTTTTAAGTTCCAAGTTTTAATTCATAAGCATTAAATAGCTCAGAACAAAATGGGACTGAAGAAAGCATTTCTCCACCCACTCAGAATTAACAGGAGGAGCTGAGATGCTTCCTAAGGTAACTGAATTGTGGCACAGACAGGTAATTATTCAAGTTCTTCATAAGCACCTTGTTCTCATATAGGTTTTTCTTTCTGCCAGTCAAGGTTTAGATTAGCCAAGCTCCTTGGCTAATTTTAATCAATAAAAATAATATCAATGCAGGAGAGTTCATCTGTTCCTTCTAGTAGTTAGTAGTGTTAAACCTGCATCAGGAGGGGAAGGGATGTGATTCTCTTCCTTTGCTTTAGTATCTGAGGTTTCAACTCAATCCTTGAAGGGCTATTAGTTTATCATAAATGTGAAGTTAAGTACTATGTGTATTTACAAAAACACACATCCACTTTTCATAACACAAGTTATGGGTGAGCAAAACCTACAAAATACAGGTTCCAGAGTAGGAGCAATTATTTTAATTACAGGCTAGTCATAAAATGTTTAATTGCTGGCAAAATTACATTCAGTAGAATTTAAAAAGTTTACGTATCAGCTCTTACTATTTGGAAATGTGTGCTGTATTACAGACTAAGGTTCACAGATAACAGTCCTGTACAAGATGGCTTTAAAGCCTCTAGTGTTTTCTTACGCTTAAATTCCCCCCACCTCTGTCTATGAAGGATTTAACTCATTTCCCTAAACACCTCATTCAATATGCAGTTACAGGGTAACGCAATGAGGCATGGAGAGGAAGGCAGTTCATCACACCAGAATGTTTTATGATGCACTGGGGCAGCATGCATATGCAAGCAGGATGACACCAGGCTGAGAGCATTTGTCACTGGAAAGGATAAAATGGCAGGACAAAAGAGGATATCTGAGATTTAGTCCATTTGAGCGAGACTCTTAAGGGATCACTGAAAAAGTTATTCTTGAAGTGGAAGACAATGGGGAGAGATCAGATAATTTAAGAGACAAGAATAATGGATGATAGATGTAGGTAGACTTTGAAGCTTTAATTGACACAGATTATAAGAACAGTGTATTTTAAACATGCCAGAAAAAGCAGTTACAGTATTCAAATGCAATAGCAAGAGGCACAACGAACAGGTTTTATCTAAAGGAACAGAGAATTACTGTTCCATTATGTCAATTTTGTGGTAAGCATAACACTAGTCTTCCTGCAGCACTTTCATCTGACTCCAAGGGCATGTCTAACATAAGAGCCAGAGACTAACAAGAGCCTCTCAGAAAGGTCTTCCAGTTCTTTTGTAAATCCTGCTAGGTTGTGTTCATACTTATTTTAGACCCATCCAGATTCTGCTACTGCTCTTTCCAAGTTCATTTTGAATTTGGCAAGTTTGAATAGTGGCATTCTTCCTTATCAAAAAGGAGATACAAACTCATTTACCTGCTGGAAGCAATTATTACTGAAGCTTTTATGCTAAGAACTCAAAAGTAAATGGCATTTAAAGAGAAGATGGATTAAAACATGAAAGAGAGCATGCTCCTATGTCTGTATTTAGCACAAATTCTTTTTTTCCATGTTTGTTGGCTAGTGAAACCAAACGTTAATTGACAATCTTTTGAATTGTAGTACTGAATATCCATTGTAATTCCAATACAGTCCCTTCACTTACAATCCATGCAATAAAGCCTTTGAACTTATAACTAAGAAATAGGCCAGCACTATTATCATCATTTAAAAAAAAAGTGATGAATTAGGCTTACATTTTACCTACCATTCAAGCAGACTAGGTACTAAGAGTTAGCTCCCTTCCTCAGACAGATGTTGAAAGACATGGTGGCAAAAGGTTTCAGAAAGACAGCTTCATCTGTACCTTCCTGACCATCCAGTCATGCAGCCGCTATACAAAATAAATTAAAAAAGTAAACTGGCATGAGGCAGCATTTATCTCACAAAGCTGAGACCATGTCATCTGTCCTGCCATGCACTCTCACTATACTTCCCACAAAGTTTCAAAAGGCATTTTCATAACTAACAAAGAATAAGGAAGTAGAATGAAGAATTTCTATTACTAGAGAGGATCCAGTGAAGGGCTACAAAGATGATTAGGACACTGGAGCACCTCCTTTCTGAGGAAAGGCTGAGAGAACTGGGCCTGTTTAGCCTGGGGAAGAGAACACTGAACTGAGAGGGGATCAACGTCTACAAGTATCTTGAGGGCAAGTGTCAAGAGGCTGGGGCCAGGCTCTTTTCAGTGGTGCCCAGCGACAGAACAAGGGGCAACAGGCACAAACTGCAGCACAGGCAGTTCCTCAATGAGGAAGAACTTCTTTACTTTGAGGGTCAGGGACAGAGCGCTGGCACAGGCTGCCCAGAGAGGCTGTGGAGTCTCCTTCTCTGGAGACATTCAAAACCCACCTGCACATGTTCCTGTGCAACCTGCTCTAGGTGAAGCTGCTTTAGCAGGGGGCTGGACTACATGAGGTCCCTTCCAACCCTGAGCAGTCTGTGGTTCTGTGAATTTCAGCCATGGAAAGAGGTTCATGTTGGGCATTGTAAAGATGTTGGATATGAAGAGAAGTTTAGATACAGAAGTATTCCTGATCTTGCAAAGTGTTTATGGGAGGAGGGGATTGATGACACTAGCTCTTCTTCAACTTAATTGCATGTTTTATGTTGACCTTTGGCCACATTGCAACAATGACAAAACCTATAAAGTGTCAGTTAATATTTCAACTAAACAGTCAAGTAACATTCTGAAAATTAATCTGTAAGCAAAATTTTCTAAAAGGTGCTCAGATTGCTTGTAATCTTATCTGTTATACTTTTACTATCTTCCATCTAGGCATAAGTCATAACATGACTATGTGAAGCACAAAACAATATGTTACAGGGTTGACAAGGCTATATCACAAAAATCCTATGGCTCCAATGGGTAGCATTCAGAAAGTACACGAATCATTGAAGAACCAGAGGAAAATTACTGCCTGCCTTTAGGGTTTTCCAAAGAAGAGGAAGAGTTATATAGATCAGATTTTGGCCCACAAAATTCAGTGGTTTTCTTTTCCCTAGCCAGCATTAAGATACTAGATATGGACAAAAAGCTCACGCTAATCAATTATGCAACATAATGCCTTGGGCAAATGACTTCTATCACACTTCCCAGAGTGTTTTGTAAGTGTAAGACTTACAGGTTGACAAGCAGTGTTTTTGCATTTGTAATACCATCATGTGGAGGTCAAAAGATTGGCAGTACACCCATCGATACCAAAACAAATGGGGTTAACAGTGATCCTGCCCAAATCTTTTAAGACTGAACTATTTTAAATGCATGTTTCCAGATATCTCTTGCTAACAAGGAATAGGAATGCACTGTTCCACAAGCAACTAGATTTTCCGAACCAGTGCCAAAGCATATGACTTTAATTAAGCTATGGAGTATACAGCAAGTTTCAGGTAATCGCACACGTACTTTTACAAGCAGTAATACAGCTTGGCAAGTAGAAAACAATTAAGTGGGCCTAACCAAATACCACAAGAAAATTTCAAATCTTTAAGGAGGGCTTTTTTCCTCTGAAGCCATTAGGCGATCCTTAAGGCATTTATTGGTGTAAGAAACAATTTCAACAGGGTAGGTGTGCACTAGTTACAAAATCCTAAATCCTGAAGGGAAAAATCAAGTACAGCCTAAGAAAAACTAGAATGAGTAAACTGAAAAGGAGGGAAACAGTTTTGTGCAAACACTATTAACATCTAAGGAAACAAGGAAGGGATCAAGCGGAAACAAACTACCCCCTTCTCTCATTCGGGTCTTTAAAGTTTATTGCATTAACTTCCAATCACTTATTTAGCCATCTCTTGTCTTCAAGATCTGCCTCTTACATTATCATTACTTTCTGTTACATGCAAGTATACAGATTGGTCAAAGCCTCCTCAAATCATGGTGAAGAGCTGCATTCAGTTTTGCTCCACAGAAATTGTTCTCTAATGATGTAGGAAATAGTCTAGTTAAAACAAACATTCTACAGCTTAAAAGAATTCTACCTTCTTGACCCTGCAAGAAAGGATGAAGAGAGGCCTTCAGCCATCATTGTGTACAAATGCCTTTTCAATGTTTACCACTAACTTCATAAGGGAAAAACACTCAGAAATAATTCTTACAGAACTAGGCTTTAATGATTCTGGCCACAATTGTCACTGGATCACTAGCAGGTCCTCATGTGACATCCCGTATGACATATCGAGAAAACCATAAACAAAAAAACCAAGGCGGGTGTACTTCTGCTTCATTAAATATGCAAATGTTTGACTAGAAAAGAGAAGTGTTAAGAGTCCAGAAACTGCCAGTCTAAGAGGACAAGATTTTTCTTTTCCTCCAAGACTCTTTACACCTTACCTTCCTTCAATTCTTCAATGAATACATCCCACAGACATACACACTCGTAACCATACTATTTCACCTGTGAATCATGTTAGGCTGGCAAGCCTATTATTGCCCAGTCATTCCATTTATTTGTCAAATACTTAACTTTTCTGCCAAGTTGGTTTATGCTAAGGTTTTCAAGTAGTCTGGCCATCTCTTGAAATGTTAGCTAGACTGATTAAAGTATAGCTTTAATATTAGTATTGGAAAGAAAGGCATTTGACTTTATCTGGCTTTTCCTCAGACTAAATAAATGTTTGGCTGAACACTTCTACTCTTATGTTGCAGACAAACATCACTTATTATTCCTTCTACGATTAAATGCAAAAGAGACACTGGGTTCTACTTCAGCATCTGACTAGCTTGCAAAACAATACATCGTTTGGACTTAGGCCTTTTAAAGAGTAAAGTGGCATTTGTCCAAGGATAATTACTAATGTTTTGAGTTCAAATCCTCTGGTGCTCCACCACGCCAATAGACAAATAGCATGTTGCTGTGAAAGAGTAGCTCTTAAAGGCAAGGCTGACCTTCATCCCTCTGCAAGTGTGGCTATACCCCCTCACAAAAATTTGTCAATTCTCAAAATAAAGTAAGATCAATTTCAGAAGATACTGATCCAACTGATTTGTACAGATGTCTGCCCATGATTAATTTAGTTCTACAGATCTACAATAGGGACAGTAGCTTGCACTACAAAGGTAGTAGCAGCTGAAACAGATACTCCTTGTAGTATAAACCTGATCACAGCTTCAAATTATAACAAACTATACTTTTGCTAGGACAAGTCTGTTTTGCTAGCAAGGGTAGTTTTGTTTTACAGCCAGCTGCTTGCATAGGAATATGACACAAAGTACATTACCAGCTTATTATACTGCTTACACTACAGGTTTCTCAATCACTTTAAGCTGCCATAAACAAGTACTTCCTCTAAAAGCAGCACCCGGTTCTTCCTTTTCTTTACCCCACGTTCCTTACTCCCACCCCTTCCTGCGCAGCCACACAAGTATCTTAAGTAAGTGAACCAGAAAGCATAACTGATCTAGGTTGAAAACTAAGCTGACAAAAACATGTCCAAGAAGCTAAAAAGATCCTTTACAGAGTCAGGTTAGTTTTATCTGATTGCGTGGCTGGCTGGATCCATACCAACGTAACAGGGGATGGGAGGAACAGAGGCCGCTAGAAGTATTACTTTGGGTAGCAAAACCTAAAGCCAGTGTAAAATTGCAGCTCACACAGAGCAAAGAAGTTGTCAGTGGATCCCTGCGGCTACAAGGTCAAAAGGCAGACTCACCAGTCCAGCTCGAGATGCCTTCTTTTCAGAAGGCAGCTCTTCAGTTGTGCTGTGAGAGCTATCATGCATTCTGCCCCCTAGTACTTGCCAGATGCGAGGCAGAACCCTACTTGCTTAGCCAACAGGCAGCTATTTTCTCCCTGGTTGTTTTGTGGCTCTGTTCCTAATTATTAGCAGCTGTTTATAGTAACAGAACTGGCCACAGGGGAAGCTTCTTTGGCCCATGTCGTGTTCAGCCACTGCAGTAAGAAAAGCATCTAGATAACATACCTGGACTTTTTTGCCCAGCCAGACAAATGCGCTCAACTAATCTACTTGAAGTTCAGCAAACGGGCTGTATCCTTCTGTGGTCTGATTAAGTTGTTCCTTCATAAAAGTTTAGACTCAAAAATTCCTGTGACTTTCTAGAAGAATCATCATATTGAGTCATTAGGCCTTTGGTTCAAAAGGGCAGCAATTACAAGCAGGTAGTTGTTTAAATTCTCATTAAGACTTCTCACACAGTTAAATGCAAACATCGAAAGATTTTTAGCTACCGCTTTCTAAAAACAGAACTTTGTTAACCCTATCCGACAGGAAAGACTACAGTTGTTCAGAAGTAATTAAAAAAAGTAATTATACAACATATTACTTAATAACAGTCCCATATGTGAGCAACATTACTCCAGATCCTGAGAGAAAAGTCAACCTCTAATTTTAAAATAGTCTTAACATTAAACTGGACTAACCTGTTTTGAATCACTAAAAGCCTGCCAAAGGAAAACGGTTAGGGCTAACTGGGTGCAATCAAGAACCACATTCGACATGTCCTAACATTTAATTCATCATTCAGGTAATCAAAGGCACTGAAACACAGCAGCATAACAGCTTGTTCTACAAGGATACTATGCCTAAGCAACCCTACAATTGACAGCAAATGAAGGCTTAAAAGAGATTTTTAACATGTTCATCTTGAAACCTGCGATTAAAAAACCCACAACATATAAGGAAGCCACTGGAACCAGCACAGTGCTTTTGCATTCTGACCTACTTTTAAGACTACCACAAAATTTAGGCCACTGAAGCAAGATCTGGGAGACTGGAAATCATTCTGCAGGATGTTGCAAATGAAGATGATATGGAGCAATCCACCTCAATGGAGAAGCAGCATTTCTTTCCACTTCTTGCAATGAAAACTTTCACCTGCCCTCAGGACTCCTCACACACTGTAATCCAGTTGATGTATTTTACAACCTTTGCCTTGCTGTTGTTTAAGTCAGAGCACAACTTTTGAAAAATATACTAATCTAAAAGAAACAAATTATTCTGGCACCCCTCCTGCTATTAAGGCTGAACATAAGACATCCTCAACTCCCCCAACAAATCCATAAAAATATCCAAACAACAATCTAAAAAAGAATAGTAAGGGTGTGTGCCACTTCATTTTGAAAGGGTTAATGAAGACTCCTTGCACCATTTCCTTGGTATGCATACAAAATTCCAGAAATTATTAAAACCTGACATAAACAGGCTTCCAACTCCAGCCCTGCCACTATTAAAACTTCTGTAGGGTTTCCTGCCTATTTCTTTCCATAAAGCATGGCCTTGATTAGAAGCTCCCTGGCTTTCTTGGGATCCTCTTTCCACCCCTTCCAGCTTTCTCAGAAAATGACCAAGAATAAGATTTTGGCTCATGCTGGAAGACATGGCGATGCAGTCACAGCTGGTAATCTGTGCATGACAAGCTCCCCTTATGGGCTTTTTTCTGCTCAGACATGCAGGGAGGAATAGAAAGCTTAAGATACAAGGAAGAGAAATAAAGGTCCTCATGACATCAGGGAGATCATCTTTGTAAGACAGCACTATTTCCTCATTCTGCATATTTTGGGGGTCAATGCCATTGCCACAGCCTGATCGCTACTGGGGAAAAGATGTAGGAAACCATGAGTCTTTACAAAATTACTGAAACAATTATTGGAAGCCATCTTTTCAAAAGACATCCAGAATTTCACGAGACAGACTTTATTCAGTGCATTGGATATTACGCTGCTCCCTAAAGGCACTCGCTGTTACTAATATTAGATCAGATTACATTGTTAAGCCACTGCTGCTGCTGCTTTTAGTAGGAAATACTTCGTTTTCTTAAACTGGGCAGGTAGCATTATCTGATTACACTTATTTTTTCTTTTATGCTAGGTAAAAAACTTCATATATGGCCCTGTTACCCTCATGTTTATTAATACAGATACATTAAATAAGTAAACATTAAGGTGGCATGGACATAAATAGCAATAGAGAAGCTTTCCTACCTAGTGGAAAATCTAACAGCTGGGACCAGCAATGCTGGTAAAACAGGCACTAAGGAGCAGCGTTACACTACAGCAAACACACAGGCATGCCTTAGTGATGACAACTGGATCTCCCAAGTAGCAGGTTCTACCCCCAAAATTAGGTAAAGGTTAAGGGCAAGATAGCAAGTACTGACAGCTAAGTACTTTTGATACCAAAAAATAACCATCTACTCACTACATAAGCACAAAGAACTCAAGAACTCATGAGGATGCACATCACTCAAGGCCAGTGTGCAAATATGCTCTCACGGTCGAACAATGCTGCAAATAATTTTCACTAAGAAAATCCACTAATTTCGTCAGAGAGGCACAAACTTCAGTCTGGCACAAGCTAAGTATGGCTCAGCTTAGGCATGCCCTAGTAAAACCCTGTTGAACTCTAGACTTATCTCCCACCAGAACTAAATTCATTCATTCCCTCTGTCTCAATGACAACAGGAAAACAAAATTAAGGCTATTATCAGGGAACATCTTAATACGTTACCAAGTGGATTAACTGGAACACCTTACCTTCCTGCAGAAGGAAGGACAATGTCTAACCCAGTGGGGCTGGTGGTGCAAAAATAATCAGTACATCATTGCCACTAGCGCTTTTATATTTTTTTTTCCAAGTTCTTTCACGAAGGCTGTCCTCCTGATTGCAGTGTGGGAAATGCAGTATACCAGTGCAGCCACTTGCAAACTCTGTTACTCTCCAGAATGAGCAATACTTTCTATAATAGGTTGAGATTAGTGTTTTGCATTAATATTAATCCATAAAAAATAGTCAAGCCAGGACTGATTACTTAGTTCTGTATAGGCAAAGTTACATATTCGTTGCAGATATTACTGTACCTATGATGAAGAGCGCAATGCTTTATTTTCATGTACTGGCATTTGAACTAATTATATTTACTGCTCTGAAAATTCACAGGCTGGTTTCTTCAGGCTGTAAATGCTTAAGAAACCCAAATACAGCCAGAATATGTATTAAACAATTACAGAAGCTATTCAATAGATCAAGACAAAAAAGAGCACAGCATAGATCTTCATATGCTGACTTCCCCTCGTGTATCATTAACACCTGCAAAGTCTAATTAATTGGAATTATCTCCAATTACAGATCCCTAAATGCACTACCGTCATTCAAATCTCAGAAAATTCTGTTAAAGTAAGCTTTTGAAAGCATCCATTGAATTTTGTTTGAATTGTACAAATCTGTACAAAGATGGAGAAGTTAGGTCTTGGCTGGATTTTACTAACTCTTCAGTAAATTACTACTCCCTCAGAGAAAACCCAAAACAACACAGAAGAGGGTTTCTCACATTGCAGAATTTCTGAAGGGTTTGTAAACAATTATATATACCTGGTTGCATCATTGCAACTAAATATTCTCATTTTGCTTTCTTTGACTGGAGTCACAGATCAAACTGGTACATCATCACTGTGATGGTTTGGTAATAAGCAGCTGCTTACAGCCTAACCTGCAGTTGAGCCCACACTGATTCAGCATGATTGCTGGCAATTGTCTCATCAGCATAAAGGAGAGATCTCTTCCCTTCCACCTCTTCCCCATCCCAGCTTCACATAGCTTCCCTCCATCTGGGCCAAGTAAAATATTCTAACATCCCCTGATGAAGTGTTAAATGGAACTCACCACTACAGTATTGAAAGAAATGTGTTTAGAGATACTGAAAGCAAGCTGTTTAGAGATTAACTTTTATTTCTTACTTACTTCCTCCTTGGCATCCAAGGAGGCCTGCCTCCTGCTAATGCAACTGTGCTGCAAAGGGTGCAGTAAAATAGCTGCTTCTCAGCCACATGACCTCAAGCCTGTGATGCAATGGAAAAAACAGCTATAGGTTAGGGCAGCAGTTTTATGGTGCAGCACCCTTGGTAAACAACTCCAGTGCCTCCCTTCTGAAGCACAAATGATTACAAACAAGCATTGAGACAGCATGCTCTATAAAAATTATAGCTCAAGCACTTGAGCAGATCCCTGCTCCAGTTTTTCAGACTGTCCCAAATACCAGAATGTCAGACATGTTTATGTTCATTGCCATGAAGTATAGCCATTTGATTTAGATTCTCAATTATTTAACTAAATACTTGAACTGGCCTGGCAGTGATGCATAGCCTGTACTTTTAAGTAAGGTGTAAGATAAAGAAACAAAATTAAGAATCCCCTCTTAATACCGATTATCAATAAAATTAATAAATCTTAAGAATACCAGAGAAATACTGTTTGGCCAATAATATGAATAAATCACTGCTTAGAAGGGTTACATCACCACACTGATTTCAGACCATATCTACACCATTTAGGAACAATACAGTAAGAGCTTCCACAAACAGTACTTTAAGTAAAGTAGGTTAAACATACACATTTAAGAGTTACACCTTCTGAAAGAAAGCAATACAGGTAAAAAACAGACAGTACTTTGGCCAATACAGAATATTTACAAACCACGCATTTTAGAAAAATTAGTGCAAGTAATGTGATTTAGCTGGTTTATAAGCAGCCCTGTGGAAAGCTCGTGGCCACATTTAAGAGCAGCTTGATCAGGATGTATTTTGAATTTGGACTATGAACGAATGCTGGTTTAGTAATGTGTTTTGCCAAGCTGCAACCCTGTTAGAACTGGCAGGATAGCATATTTACTGACACACAGGCTAAAATAAGAGGCTACAAGTTCTTGGCAGTTGGACTCTATACATAAAGACCTGCTAGCAGGGAAATATTTAGAGGACACAGACATCTTCCATTTGTGATTTTGCAGAACTATGAAACACTTAGCAAAGGCTTGTCAGAATTTTGTATTTTTACCTAATTTGGAAATGACTGTCAGCCATTCTCCTTCTATAGGACGCACAAGCTCCAGCATCCATGACACTTTAACAGCATACATCTGGACCACTATGTGGTGAGACTTGCAGCAGTTCTGTACCAAAGCTGAAACCTTTATAGTCTGCTGTTTGTACTATAGTAGTGCAATCACTACTGCAGTTCTTACAGCTGACAGGCACCTTCAGCAGGTGAAAATGAAAGTGAACACATCTCACAGTCTAGGTTTGGTACTGTCACATTCAGAAAATTTGATCATGCTCTGTCAGTCCATCAACTTTTCCTGTATGCTTGCTGCAAAATAAACAGCTGCCATCATTCAAGGGAAGTTTTACATAGGACCTAAAGAATCCTTTAGGTGCAAAGCTACGCTGTGAGATGAGAGCAGATCTTATCCACGCAAATGTAAGCATTATCACATTACCTAGAGCACAGATCTTGTGCCCCTTTAAATCCACACAGAGACATTTTCCAGGGGCAAAGTGGTTAAGAGGTATCAGCATAAGTTTTGTCAGCTGCACCGTAATTGTTACAAACCAGCTGAGGCTACCACAGACAGGCCACAAAGGCGCTCAAGATGCCAACCTACATTAAACTAGCTTGAATATTGATTTATCTTATGAACTATTATCCCCCTACCCCGTCAAAATAAAAAAAAAAACAGCAAATGCTCTTTGAAAAGCATCTAGTATCTTGCAAGCATTTTCTGTTGGCAATTACTAACAGCTATGCAGCCTTAAATTACCTAAAACATCCTCAGCGAATTGATCTTACACAAACTAAAGCAGTTTTTCAACATCACTAAGGACAAAATATTGTTGCAATCTACTGGACTAGGCAGGCTTTTTGTAGTAGAAGGAGAGTTTCTTTGCATAAAAAGGGTAAAGTCAACAAATCATAGCCAACATTAATTTAGATGTAAAGTTCAAAGTGATTGCACTTGAGTAATTCTCTAGATGCAGAGCTGCTGGCATAAAGAACACTGTAGCAAGAAGCTCAGCCTATACAAGCATGACTGACCTTAGAAAACAAAGCTAATCCAGTGGTTGTTTCTTTATGCACAGCTAATTGCATACCAGCTAGAGTACCTTTCGAGATCATTCTTGGAGGCAGAATGAATTTGTGGTCAGATAGTATCACAGGTATTTCTGTAAGTGGATAGAGCTGCTTTAATACGTGCAGGCACTGAAAGCAGCATGTGAGAAGATCAGGATGAGGGAAACACCAGAACTTCAGTACACAGAATAGCATGACACTGAAGTGCAACATCCAAGTTAGCAGGTTATTCTACCAGTCATCTAATACCCTCAGAAAAGCATCAGATCCTCTACTCAGAAGTGCATGCACTAGAGTAAAAGAACAAACAACAGATTTTCTCACGCTGTTACCCTGTATAGATCACGAAGTTTCAAGACAAGTGGGAAATTCAGTTGGGAGATAGGGAAAGAAGTAGTATCCTGAACACCTAACAAAATAGGTTTGGGTTTGTAACTTTGTTTACAGACACTAAAATACACATGGAGTTGCATAAGCCATCTTCAAAGGAATGAAAATAAAAGGGATGCCACAGTCTATATGAATATACTTTCAGTGTAAATAAGAGCTACAATAGATTCAGGACTCCAGAACTGGTTCAGTGAATGTAGATGAGGACTTTCGAGTATCTCCGTTACGTTTTTTAAAAAACCATACCAACTACAGCTTGGAGACTAGCAAGTGAAACTTGTTGAGTGTTGATTTGAAGGATACACAGGAACAGCAATGTCTCACTCAAAGAAGTCATTCAGATTAGTCTAACATGCACCTAATAAGGGACCTCCTATTTCAGGGGCTGCATGGCTATTCACAGAACATATCAGAGGAAGAACTGACCAAAGAGCTGATCAATGAAAGCTGCCTCTAATGCACTGAAACTCTGCTTACACATCTCAACAGTTTGACAGAAGCCTTCTCTAAATTATTTATTCTTGAGTAATAACACAGCAACAGCGTGGGCTTCACAAAGATAGTTAAATAGCTCTCCATTCATCTTGTCATCCACATACCTTTATTATGCTTCTTTAAGTTTGTGGTTGCACTACTGACTGTTCCACATCTTGTTATGTTCACGTTCAGTCTGGCTTCACCTCTGCTGCTCTGCTTATATCATAGAAGAAATGTTGGTACAAGATTTTTAACCTCAACTCTTTGCCCTGTTTTAATCTTTTGTGATTCAGCAGAAGCTGTTGAGAATACACATACCACAAGCTATGGCATTCAGCTCTTTGCTTTAAGTTTTCATTGTTTCGTGTTCTCTGATCTTAAAAGCATAATGGATAGAGTCTTCCCACTGCTCCTCTAGAAAGCTGAGCCCGACCTTAACAGTATTCTAGATGTTACATTTCTAGCTCCCTAATCTGTCATTCCTGTTCAACTCCTGGTGGCTTCTACTTACTATGATATACTAATTTCTCCATTTCCAAAACTGATTTGATGCTCGTCTTCAGGAGATGACAACTGCCCACAGCAGCAACCAAAGCAAGGAGCATCACTAATCACATGCAGGGGTCAGATAAAGCATGATGTGAGCTCACATACACCTGGTTGAGCATTAGGTGTTTTTGAGCAGATACATTTCTGAAAGGGATGCTTTATTTCTGTGGTGCAGAGGAAATCACAGGCTTACATATGGGGGCAGGGGGGATGACAGGAAGACAGTCATAATTCCTACAACAAAGGGATGAGCTAAAGCTGCAAAAATCAAAGTCAAATAGTTGAATGAATACTACATAATATTACCTAATTAATCTTTTTGAGATTTTTCAAAGAATCAAAGAATGGTTTGGGTTGGAAGGGACCTTCAAAGATTATCTCTTTACAACCCCCCGCCATGGGCAGGGACAACGGCCACCAGACCAGGTTGCTCAAAGCCCCATCCAACCTGGCCTTGAATACCTCCAGAGATGGGACATTCACAACTTCTCTGGGCAACCTATTCCAGTGTCTCACCACCCTCACAGTAAAAAATTTCTTCCTAATATCTAGTCTAAATCTATCCTCTTTCAGTTTAAAGCCATTCCTCCTTCTCCTATCATTACAGGCCCTTGTAAAAACTCCCTCTGCAGCTTCTTGTAGGCCCTTTTAGGTACTTGCAGGCTGCTATAAGGTCTCCCCAGAGCCTTCTCTTCTTTTCTCCAGGCTGAACAAACCTCCCTCTTTGTCTGTCATCTTAGGAGAAGTGCTATAGCCCTCGAACATCTTTGTGGACCTCCTCTGGACTTGCTCCAACAGGTCCATGTCTTTCTTATGTTGAGGCCTCAGAGCTAGACAGTAGTCTAAGTGCAGTCGCACAAGAGCATAGGGGGAGAATCACCTCCCTTGACCTGCCAGTCATGCTTTGTTTGATGCAGCCCAGGATAGATCTTCAGACAATTTCTTTAAAGAACTGCTCTACTTTCAACTGAATACTTTTATCAGTTTATTCTGGTACAAGATAGTGGCTTGGCTTCCAACCCAGTTCTCCATGAAGATAGTTAACACTTATAGGATCCCCTTCTCTAGCATGAAAACTAACTAGATTAATTTATCACTCATGGAATTGACAACAGATAGCACATTCACCCCTGAATTATTTCACAGCTTTGGGCTGGTTCCCTCACTGCAAGGTGTTTAAAAACAAAAGTTTGTTGGGATTAACAGACTTGTCATTCAGGTTAAGGAATAACTTTACTATACATTTGGCTAAGTTTCTGAAAAGCAGAAAAAAAAAAGTTGTTACCTTGATATAGTAATGTACATACTAGTCCTAAGTATTTAAATTGTTACACCTGCTTAAAGTATATGGCTGTTAAGAGCAGGCAAACCAAAAATATCAAGTGAAGGAGGCTTTGAGTGGTAGAGTTATTCAGGTCAGACTGTGGTGATGTCACTTTTGCTTTATTTCTAAAAAGCCTGTTGCAAGCTTTTTGGCATATCAGATGGATTATAGGCTTTCTCTAGTTTCAGTTAGAGAGTTTTAGAATCTATTCTGGACAACTAGAATTGCTTAAATTTTGTCACTCAAGAAATCTTCCAGAAAAATTCTACCTAAACACAAGGGCTTTAAAAAAAATAATCAGCAGTTATGCAGGATTTCACAGGTCTTTTATTAATAAGCATTAGTAGGTGCCATGCATCCCTATATTAAGGCTTTGGCAACCTTAGATGAAACCACCACAGAAGTGGTTAGGACACTCAGATTGGCTTAGAGAACATTACAACAGCTTCCACAACTTTTACTATAAGGAGTAGCTGACTCATAGTATTTCCAAGTAGGGTTTCAGGAGCTTTCTAGTATTGGTCCAGAAATATCACTGCAGCTTACTGAACAAAGTTCTGTAAGGACTGCAAAAGACAGTTTGACATAAGAACAAAAACCTTAACAAATATTTATTCTAACAGAGCTCCTGCTGACTAGTTAACTAGAAAATGTATTACACATTTTTCAGGAAGGCCTGTAGATTATAGTAGAGAAGCAGAACCCAAGTCAGTATCCTGTTGAGAGCAGATATCCTTACTTTTGTCCTAGGGTTACACTAGGGGTGAGGATCACCTCACATGACTAACAATTCCTCACCAAGCACAACATTCAACCTTAACACTTCAGTGAGCAAAGCATGCTGTGTGTAAACAGACTGAGCCAACTAGAAAAAGCTGGGGGAGGAAGCAATGGAAAGGACAAGAGCCCAAAGACAACTACAAGTCTGAAAGGCATGAGATTATTCTATTTATTTAACCAAAGGCTTGACAGTAAGTTTCAAATGTAAAAACTGTTGAAGGACAACATGCAGTGATCTCCATCAAGAGAAGTAATGATTGGCCCAAGTTGTAGCCAGGATTATAGCATAGTCTCTACATGGTATCAGTAACAGAAGTGTTTTATCCATCATAAGACAAAAATCAGGTTCACTCCTTCCTTGCCACGCTCATCGATAACTTCCACATGGCTCTACAAGCTGAGGTTGCTCCTTGCAATTCTTGCACCTTCAATGGTGAGCACACATCCAGTTGCCTAGCTACCAGGTTCCACAAAGGCACATTTATACATGCTGCATGTGCTGTTGTACACCTTCAGTGATAACACAGAAAGCTGAAGAAGTAAACTATCTGGTTCTCATAGCTTGTGAACAAAGTACATTTAGTATTTGACTAACAAAGACCTTAAAGTTGATGGAAGTTACTGGTCAGCACGTGGAGGTATTTAACTTAGACAATTAAGAGTGAAGAAGACATTAGGGTGAAAATTTCATGGTTGTTAAAGCTTATTTTAATGAAAAGTATATTTTGCCCTTCTGGACTGTATTTTATTTTGGCACCTTTACTGAAAACACTGTGCTTAGTCATTTTACTTTTCCAATTACAGTACCAGCTTATGCAATAAACTAACATATTTACTGTTTGAATGATCACCTGCCAGATTTTTGGAAGGAATAAGATTTGATTAAAGCAATGAGCAGTTAAGCATAACATACTTAAATGTTTTGTGTTTTAAGAACCTAAATAGACTTGCAAGTATCTTAATGTTGCTTTGTGTAGCAGTCAAGATTAAAAAGACAGAACAGGGGCACCACATTCTTGTTATCTTTAAGTGAAATGCATTTATTATCCTTTAAGACCTTTAAGTTTTCTTTCTTCCAGTAGCATATTTCTAAGTTCAACATATTTCCTCTACAAAAATATTTCTGCAAAACAAATGAAGCAGAACTTGTCTGGAAAAGTACAGATCACTACATAGTAAAACAGCTATAGTTTGAAAGGTCACTTCCATTCTATTTTAAACTTATTTTTAATTCAAAAGATACTTTAATTTCCAAGTTACAATTCCACATTAAAAGAGCTATGACAGGACACATCACTACCCTTGGCTCGCATTCTGGTTCTCAATCAAGTTGCAGTGAGCTTAGGGGATAACAAATTTTATTTCCTAGGAAAAAAATTCTGCAGGAAAAGAATTCAAATGGTGCCTGCAAACATCTTCCTACTTATACACACTGCAGTTTGCATTGACTACAGATAATCAAAAGTTCTGGCTAGGAAAACTTTCTCAGCTCACTGCCCTTTAAGGATTTAGTATGCCCTTGCTCACTACTCAACATCATGAAGTCTGGAGAAACAGGATGAATATAAACTGTGCAACTATATCCTGTATTTTCCCCAGTGAAAGAATACTTGTCTTGTAACAATACACTTCTACCAGGCTTAAACTTTCACTGGCATGGAAAACAAAACTCTGCAAATGAAGTGTTATTAGCCTTCAAAGCATGGGACTGAAATTAGCATAGACATAAGTTTCCCAGGTTCAGTAGAAAATGTTAATTCCTACTGAAGAAACTAGTGCAATCAAAAGAGACTCCAGTTCACTTCAGGAGACACATGGGGTAACATAACCAGCCATCCGGGTAGGATCCTGAGTGGCCTGATCCCAGATTTCTTTGCTGGGCAGAAAATAAACCAAACACATACATGTATGTGCCTTCTCACATGCTTTCTATTAAAGAGTTCCTTCCATAAGGAGCAGGTGTGATTACCATTTGCTGCAATTAAGCTGACTTCAGAAGTGTTGGCAGTCATACACTAAAGCCATACTCCCAATCCCACTAGATTCTGAACAGTGACACTTGTCTATCACTTTGGATACATCCTCCCCACATACACAGTAAATGAAACTGTGCACCTAACTGAGGAGAAAAGCTACCCAGCCTTTCAGGTTTTCCCTGCACAATCTGGAGTTTTAAGTCTTGCCTAGCCTACTTAGTCTGGGTAATGCAGATCTAACATTAAACTACAAGCCCAGATATAAGGAATTCAAGATGTATTCAGTCATGCCTTCTATATTTTCAGTCTTTTCTGCAAGGGTGACAGCACTATTACAAGCCTAAATCCTTTCAGATAAAAAAACCAAAAAACTTACATAGTTTTAGTCTTAGCTGCTCACTAAGAACTTAGCTACCATTTGTCCTGTGAGGCCAACAAATTCATGAAGCAGAGTTCTGGGCTTTTGCTTGCTTTATCAGATACAATGGAGTCAAGAGGTTTCCAGCCTCGGCTTCCTGGTTTGCTCTCAGTCTAATCCAGTATTTTCAAGGTTTCTTTAGTGAAAGCCAAGAATTGGCCCATATTCTTACTGTTATTTGAAAAGATATCACTATTATCCAGTCAATTAAAAAGCTGCTTAATTCCTATATCATGAGTGAACAAGAAAATGAATCATTATAATGGCATTAAGATAACCACACCAGGTAAGAATTAGAAGAGATGCTGGACAGTCATTGAAGCAAAAATAAGGACCACATTTTCATTTAATAGTTGTCACTTGCAGGCTTCCGCTCATTTTCCAAGTTACAGGTAGATACAATATTAATAAACCAAATTCCATTGGAGATAAAGTATTGCTTTCATTTACTCACGACTTCCACCCTCACCACACTAGTTTAGATGCAAGATGGACAGTACGTTGTATGGTGATGTTATAATACTGACCTGAAGTATTTAAACACATTAACATTAGACTCTCCCCTTCTTAGACAATATACCCTTAGTATTAAAGCTTGGAGAACTATTACCAGCATCTCTCCTAGAACATGTCTCTAGTTACGGCTTTGCCCCGGGGGGGCGGGGGGGGGGGGGGGGGGGGGGG
>JAVJGJ010000037.1:86279921-86290873 GCA_035590215.1 Microhierax caerulescens | reverse complement strand
TCAGGTGTAGCGGCCGTTCCCGCTGCCGGGGGACGCACGGACGAGCCCGCTGGCACTTCTCCCGGGGCCGAAGGGGGGTTCCTGGCCGGAGGAGCCGAGCGCAACCTGAGGGCTGTTGGAGGCTGCCACCTGATCTGCCCCCGCCGAGCCAGCCAGCGTTTTCCACAGAAACTCGGTGGGGACATGGCGCAGAGCCGGTCTCCCCTGTCCAAAAAAGTTGTGCCAAGTACAGCTCCAAACTAACAACCGCGAAAGCGCTGGGGCGGCACGCCCTTCCCTACCTGAGATATTGCAAACGTGTCGGCCCAAAATTGTTGACATTTTTCCTACATCATGAGGAAAAATAACACCTTTTCCTCAGGCTTGGCCACACACAGAGTCCCATCGTGCTTCCCCTCCATCATCTCTGTGCCGGCCAAAGCCTGGGAGCCTCCTCTCCACATGTCCAGCCCCGTGCTTTAATGGGGTGTGACAGGCCAGTGCCTGTCACCTGCTCTGTACAAGGGCCTAGTCTGACATAGATCACATCCACAATATACAACGTTCGATATACAACATGCAGGGACCCTCAGGAAATCAAAACACTTCAGATCTGATTAAAGCCATAGTCCTGCCACATTGTAAGCACCCCCTGCAAACCTGCCATAAAAGAACATGTTCTTTCAGCCCAGGTGTGGCAATTTTTTTAATTCTCAATTACCATCTCCTAGCCTTAATTGTGCTGACTGAAATGGGCAGGGTAGTGTAATACTTAATTTTCATTACTTACTTAAGCTGGGGATGCATAAAATAGTGTATGAGTGGCATGTAAAAATGCACGTTACATTGCGTAAGTGTAGTTGTTTTCTGTTTCTTGACATGCCATTAAGTGTATATTCCAAAACAATTTTTTTATTGTGAACTTCTTTCTCTGCAGCTCATGAATAAATAAACCACAAAGCATACCAGACTCAAGAAAAAGGAAAACCACGGAAGGCAAAATGAAAGAACTGTACACATCTATGTATAAAAAGCAATAGGAATCTTGAGTCTGACAAAAATACTGCAATTACAAGTCCTAAAGAAACAAAAAAAATGACATTATTCTTTTCTTCTGGAATGCTATTATCAATATCTATTTATTTTTAGGTTAATTCAGACCAAGGACTGAAAAGCATGCATGACCACAGGCATACACACCTCACTAAATCAACCATTCTATGATGATGATTCCTGAAGTCTGTTGAAAGAATGATGGGTTTAATGACATATTGCTGATGTTTATAAATATTTTAACAATATTGCTAGCTTTTTTAGAAAAAAAAAAAAAGTGGCAAAATAATTCTTTTAATTAGCCAAATGATAAAGCTACAATACCGATGACAGCCCAGTGTAACACATACTCTTGACAGTAAAACGATACCCATTGTATCAAAACTTAATGTATGTAGTATGGCTTAATAAAACACTAAAGTTTTTTCCACAGAAGAAAAAAATACACCTATATTTATAGTAGTAGAGAAGTATAATGATTTGTGGTAAGAGAAAAGAATTCAGTGACTGTAGTGGAAATTATATGAGACCCTAACAGAACTGAAAACACTGAGAAGGGATCTAAAAATGTGGGTGTAGTTACAACTTCTAAGATGTGCTTCTTCTTACCCATAGATCTGTGGCAGCCTGGGCTACCTGATGTTTTGACACCTTGCTTCAAAATAACTGGAAAAAATTGCTTCATTTCTTGTGTGCCTTTTTGTTGTCTGCTGTTGTGGCAAAGCGTGGTCCTTACCTCACCCTGACATTTTAGACCTGTTCCAGCAATGTCCAGTCATGTCCAGACATGTCCACATATTTCTCCATTGTATTTCCTCATTTTATTTTCACTTGAGTGTTGTTAACTGTCTAGCTGAGCCTAGAGTCATAAAGAGTAATTTTCCATAAAACAAACAGTTTAGTTTAAAAAAATCCATCTTTTTATAATGAGAGTGAGGGAGTGGGGGAAAAAAAATCCAAGGAAACAGACCCACCTTTTCCCTCTGAGGTTCTTACTCAACTCCAGATATTTAACCCATAATAAATAAATGCATCCTCAAGCCTTGGCAGGGGAGGAATGAGTGTCAGTCAAGAGACTGATGTGCTGTCCAGACGTGTGCTGCGTTTGCCCAGGAGAGGGACTGATGTTTGTGAGACTGGGAGAAAAGCTTCTAAACTGTGGTTGAGGGTGAGGTTGGGGACACACTGCGCTTCCCTGTGTTTGTGAGAGTTGACCTTTAGCAGGTTCCTGCTCAGCAGTGTGGTGGTTTTGAGTCCTTTTCCTCAGTGTAGACATTCTTAGGCAATGTGTAGTGAGTTGAGGCACTTCAGCAAGAGCTTTCCCTAAAGAAAGCATCCTGAAGCCACCTTAAAATCTCTCTATGACTCTTATTATGCATGCTTCCATTTTGTGAGTCACCTAGTTGGAGAAACCCCCAAGGTACTGCTCCCTCATTTATCCTTGCTTCCACTGATTTGTTTGGCATGCAGTACCCAAGGACTTAAAAAAAAAAATAATAATCTACAGGACCTCTGAACACTGAAGAGCAATATCCTGCTCTGAAAGCCTTGCCCTCTGCCTTGGCATAGAAGCTGGTGCAAGGGGTCTTCCCTATTTAATGAGATATGTTAATTAACCAGCGGGCAGGATCGTCAACAAGCTGCTGTGAGTTCTCTCTACTCCATTTCACAGGTACTTGGCTTACAAAATTGTTATGAAAATTTACCATCCAGCCAAGCCAAACAAACAACACCCCCAATATTATTTTACACGCGTGTCAAAAGAAATAACTTGCTGCAGGCAAAGCGGGTGAAGGAATTTTACAAGGCTGTGTCTGATCCTCCCTCTCCCCTCCCTCAGACAGTTAAAGAAATGTTTGTATGATGAAAGGGGTAAGGGAGCAGAGGACAGCTGGTTAGGAATTAATGAAATGTTTGAGCATTATCATGCAATAATGGATTTAGCTGACTGTTTGCCAACGATCAGATCTAGTGTGAATTGCTTTACATGCAACGCAGGGATTCCTAGATTATCCAAACCTCATGAGACAGGCTGCTGCTCCTAAATCCTTTGAAAGCTGTGACTTTATAAAAAAAAGGTAATTCTTCATCTGGATGGATGGGATTGTTTTGACTTGCTTTCAGACTTAATGATGTTTGACACAGCCAACTCTTAGAGGTGTCTCCTAATTGGGAGTGGCCATGGGTTTGGGAAGCCTGAGGCTGGATTTGAGGCAAATCTGAGCACCCAGAAGCCCAGGTGAGGTCCTAGCCAGGATATTTGTAAAGAGGACGTGAAAAATGGGACTCAACTTTTACATATTTGGCCTGTAGTGTCTCCCCAGGGTATCTCTCATAAAGGGTGAGATATCTGATGGGAAACCAGTGCTCTGGGCTTGAAACTGCTGTTTATCCGTCTTCCCACCCTCCCCCAACATATGCTGTCATTAAACTGGAACTTTAATCGTTGTGTAAAATGGCCCATGTCCCTTGGTGCCTTTTTTTTTTCCTCTTTTTTTTTTTTTTTTTTTTTCCTAAATGCATTGGGTTTCTTCTGGTTTCTGCCTATGGATGAGGGCTGTAGACTTGCAGCAAGCCAACCAAAGATATTTTGTTTGGACAGAAACAAGTCTTAAGAAGGTTTTATAGACAGCAGGATACTGCATGTGAGTTTCTGACTGCAACCCAGGTAGGCAGATTCGCTGATCAATTTAGGTTGCCTGTGGCTGGTAGCCGAAACTGACTTTGAAGTTTGAGACCCAAATGGCTTCAGACAGGACATGCAGGTATAGAGTGAGACCCAGCCCTTTGCCCTGTCTTGTGTCCAGAGTTTACCCATCTGGAGCCATTTGGTTCATGTCACCCTAGAGCAACGTCAACAGTCCTAAGCAAACAGGGTGGTGCAGGTGTAGGGTCTATTTATCTTTCTCCTGGGCTGAAACCTGGTGTAAAATCAGTAGCTGTACCTTCCCACACCATCCCCATATGGAAAATAAATATCTCATCATGGAGACTCCAGCTGATAGCAGTTATGTTGGCAAGATCCTAATACAGGCTGTAAGATGTGTTTGCTGCTGCTGCTGCTGCTGCCACTTGTGAGGTCTCATCAGGAGTTCATGCCTTGAAGAATGAGAGTTCCCTATCATTATTTTCCTGGTTTGCACAGCTAAAAAGTGGTATTAACAGCTGCAAAAATTATCCTGCCTCTTGAATTTATGTGGTCTATAATTATCTTCACAATAAAACTGCGAGGAATTAAACTCCAGTGCAGTTTATAGTTGACAAGGGATGACTTGACAGTTCTTCAAGAACTGTGGCCTTCAGTCCTCATTTAAGTGCCAAGAGCAGTTAAAATGCTGCTAGACAGCATTTGAGAGCTGCAGGGCTTGTTCAGTTCACTTCAGTCACTTCTTCCCTTGTGATGGATAGACCAAAACCTCATTTTTTAAGGCTATTTACTCTTTCTGTTTCTCTCTGCTTGGGCAATGAGCTGAGATTAGTCAGTTTTCCTTCCGAGCTGCCTCATATTAAACCATGACTATGATGTTTATGTGGTTTCCATTGCCACACAGGGATATTTGTACTTTGGTCTCTCTATTTTTACTCAAAGCCAAATTGAAAAATGGATTTTCATCACACTGGGTTTGCAAAGAAGCAAAATCCTGAACCAAAGCCCAAAGTACAGGAGGCTGTTTAACTCTGAGATGACTTTCAAATGACTTCATTCACATTAGCCTTACCCTGGTGAAAGCTGGCTGGTATTCTTGCCAGTTTACACTGGTGAATACAGAAAAAAAGACCAGTTAAGTTTTCTGGCTGCACAGGCTCCTGCAGCATGCCAGAAAGCCAAATTTACTGAAGTCTCACCTGAGAGATCTTGGTTCCTTCATGGATTAATTTATAGATGATAACCAGTCAGAATAGTCCAGTGCAGAATAAAATATCATATTTTATCTAGTCACAACACAAATGCTTGGTCTATAGCTCTAGACACCCAAACATGACCTCTAGTTAACTGAGCATTAATTCCTGTTCAAGCTGCCTTCTTGTTTTGCAGCCTTTGAGCTACAGCTTCATTCAGGCTATGCACATGTTATTTGGCACGTCTGTTTTGATCACCCAGGTGGGACCTGAAGCCTCTATAGCCTTCCTGAAGGACTTGCTTTACTCTTTGCTTTGCTAAGGCCTGTTATAACCATGTGTTATGATTTATCTCATCTCTCCCCTTGCCTAATAGGTCACATACCTGATTGGTGTTTGCAATATTCTGAGTCCCGGCATAGACAGGATTTCAAATTGTTTAGCCTTGTGTCATCAAAACTGCATCTGGAAAACCAGCGGTGTTCCCTGTATCTTTGGAAAATTCAAAGAAACATCTCAGAAGGAGGTACACCTAAGCTAGTGACTTTTGCAGCTATGACTCAGTGTTAGCAGAGGTCCATGAGCAGTTGCAAAAATAGACACTGTTGTGCTGACTATATTCAGGGGTTTTTTTACATACTCCTGAAAACATGAGTAACAATCACCTGGGTGATGGAAAAGCAAGTTGGATTGGCATTGCTTGGCAATGGGATGGAAAATTAGTATGTAAAGAACCTAGTGATTAAGATAATAAAAACAATGTTAAGAGTCTTAGGTGAAGCCAAGTTTTATAGCCCTCAAGCTTTTAATTGTGAAATCGTTGGCTCTCTTTTTGTTTCTGAAATAGAAATCTATTTAAATGACTTAAGCAACACAAGTTTCAAGAATAACCCTGAGCAGACTGTTGTAGCTGTGGCCGAGAAACTCAAATGAATTGAGTGAATGATTTTTATTCTAATTACTTGAATTTCCAAACACAACCAAACAACTGCAGACCCCAAAGTGTTTCATAAGAAAGTAATTAAGTAATTATAAACTTTGAGGAAAAAATAAAGTGCATTTCCAAAGTCCAAAGTTGATTGGAGTGGAAATTAAAATCCCCAGAAAATGCAGAGATTTTTTAGAGTTCTTTTAATTGCTTCCCCCTCTAAAAGTTGAGTGAAAACTGACAAATTCACAGGTTTTGGACCTAACTCAAAACAGTTATGTTCAACAATTTCCCCTTTTCCTAGAACTGAATATCACCCCGCTCATCAATTTTCAGGCAATGTTTGATTTGGGGAAGTCCTGCTATCTGAAGCACAGTGTGGATACTGCACACTTCTGCTCTTATTCACTTTGCAGCTAAAATGATTTAAAAGCTAGTTGCTCCCAAAAGGAGTAACTTTTCCTTTCCTTTTCATCTGCTGATTGTATATGCTCTGGTCACATAGCTGGTTTAATAGAAAACCCTACATAAAAAATTGAATACTTTTCTGTTGAATAAACCATGCACATTGACTCATGTGACAGTCCTAAACCTTGTTTCAGCTTGCAGAGTCTGGCAGAAAATGGTCAGGCCCTTTCACATCTTATTGTCTCTTCCAGGGTAAGTC
The DNA here is from genome assembly GCA_035590215.1 of Microhierax caerulescens. NCBI lineage: Eukaryota > Metazoa > Chordata > Aves > Falconiformes > Falconidae > Microhierax > Microhierax caerulescens. The sequence goes on along the minus strand of JAVJGJ010000037.1, from coordinate 86,284,406 downwards.
ACCTTCCAGTTCTCACTTCCAACCCCTATAGAAACAGCTGCGCTTCCCAGTTCCTTCTCAAGCAACTTCATAATCTTCCTCAAACACTTTCCAGATCTTCCCAGGCCTACAACACAACCTGCTGGAGGGGGACCTGGAGAACAGTGTGTCACTGTTCTTTTGTAGAGCTGTGTGTGAACACTGTGCTGCCAACAGCAGTGAGATCAGGAAGGTAATAGAGACGTGCTTCCCTGCTGCTCTTCTTACTTGGGCAATCCTATCAGTTCAGCAGCTTCCTTCCATATTTATAAATGGAGCCTGGCAACTAAGCTCCAAAGTTAAGTACCTCAAAGACCCAGGGCTGCTTTGGTAGGACCAGAAGTTTTGTATTACTGTTTGTTTGGCCCCGTCCTGTCCCCCTGTCCCTTCTCCAATTATTAGTGAATAAAATACAGCAGGGACTATTTTCTGAATATGTCAGAATAAGAATAAAAATTCTTTCTCCTTGAATGGGTTTCAGCCCATTTTTCTGGACTGGCAATGTATTTATGCTGGGTCCAGATAGATGCTCTCCCTAAGGATGTCTTAGCACTCACCTGGGCCAGAGCACAGAATGACAACAGAAGCTCCGAAGGCAATGATTTGAACGGAGATTATTCACAACCTTGAGAGCCGACTCAAGAGGTTATGGCTGAAGATAAAGTTAATAAAAAACTTTAGAAAAGCAAGTTCCTAGCAATGAGGTTATTTGGAAGGTTTAACAAGCTCCCCAGGGAAGCACTGTTCCTGAAGATAACTTTGAGAAGAGACCAGCAGAAATGTTTTTGAGGTATTTAGATTTTCGCTGTAATCAGTTGTATTTCTGCCAAAGAAGGCCCTCCCCAGTCCCAATTAAAAAAGAATTTGCCTGAATGGATTACTCCAAATTTGAACAATTTTTTTTTTTTTTTTCCATCTGGCAAAAGTTCCATGTATCTTCCTCATTCTTTTTTCCCCTTGTTAGTGGTTTTGGTCAGAATAGAAGCATATGTTGCAAAATCTGCCAGATTATTTTTTTTTTCACAATTGATATTTTCTTAAATTCCTTTCAAAAATTGTCAGTCAGTGCCCTTGGAGACAGAAATCCTCCCTCCAATGATACAAGTACAGAACAGCCACCAACCACCTCTCATTTTTTCTTATCATAGAATCATAGAACAGTTCGGGTTGGAAGGGACCTTAAAGACCATCTAGTTCCAACCTCCTTGCCATGGGCAGGGACAACTGCCATTAGCCCAGTTGCTCAAAGCCCCGTCCAACCTGGCTTTGAACAGTTTCGGGGATGGGGCATCCACAGCTTCACTGGGCAACATGTGCCAGTGCCTCACCACCCGCACCATTTCTTCTTAACATCTATTCTAAATGTACCCTCTTTTGGTTAAATCCATCCCCGCTTGTCCTATTTTTACAAGCCCTACCTAAAAAATCATCTGATCGTCTACCAGACTTGAACTGCAGGCCTGGTGGCTCTGGCACCATAGTTCACTCTCTTTTTCACCTCCCTTCTGAGATGCTCAGCCAACCCATGATGTTGCCTTTAGGGTTTCTTTTCTGAACCCTGACAGGCAACACTGTTCCCCATGACCTCTCAGTGTGGTCTGGTGAGGCTGTGGTTGGAGCACGGCTGAGGAAGTTCAGAGGATTGTTCAGGGTGTACAGGGCACTGAACCAAGTTGAAATGTAGATTGTTTTCTCCTGATAGATAGTCCTCAAAATGACCTACCAGATGGCCTGGTCCTTTCATACTGATCTTCAGTTACCCTGCTGCACAAACTCTTCATCTTCTGAGAAAGGCGAGTGTTTTTTATAGTGGATATGTACTTTATATTATCCCTTCTGGCTTGTTTTGAGCTTCACTTCCCAGAAATGAGAGATGCTGCTGTACTGTTCCCCTTTTATTCCCTCCCCCCCTGCCCTGCTTTGCTTACTGCTAGCCAAGTATTGCCCCAAACTGTTTCTTCTCTTACAGGTCTGTGCCTTGCTGTTAACTGCAAACTTCAAGCTGTTTTCCTGTGGTTTAAGCAGATACAAGGTCTTTCTACCATGTGGATTTACTCATTTCAAATACCACAAAATCCATATTCCAGAGGAGCCACTTGAAAAATTCCTCCTTTAAGCACTTACTTTAACAAACTTGCAGCATTTCATCTACTCTGTGGTTTTGATCTCTCTCTGAAATGCAGCTGAAGCCAAGATGTTTAGGAAAGGCAGCATACTGTTGAACTAACCTCACACCCTTAGAAAACTGGTGTAAAATTCAGAGACAGGGACAAGCCTAGAAATTGGAGTTCCCAGTATTTCCAGGGTTGGAGGCAGAGGCTGCATTTGCACACCTGATGCTGTGTTTTGCCTCAGCCCTCTGAGCTCCATCTGAATTCTGCACTTGAAGCCAGACCCAGCAAAACTTACAGCTATTCAGACCTTTGCTTTTGATTTGTATGTGAAAAAAGATACAGACTTGGTTGCAGCAGACCTCTGGCAACTGTACTGTTAATGACAGTAAGAAAGTGAAGCTGTTCAGCTGATCCATGACCATTTCCAACTCAGCCTGTGATATATTTGAATTGCAAAAAACTTCAAAAAGTTTTCATGCATTGCAGGGACAGATATTCCACCACCTATCTCACTGGAGATTTGCATTATGTACCTTTTTATAGGTCAGAGATAGTGCATAGGTGCAGAATTCCCATTCTTTTCAGAGTACAAGGTAGTGTGTGCGTGTGTGTGTGTGTGTGTGTGTGTGTGTGTGTGTGTGTTGCATTCATTGACTACTTTCTCTCTGATGACCTATGAGTATCTCTTGTCTCGTGGAATTGAGTGTTGTTTGCTTGTTCACAGTTTCCTTTCCTTCCGTTATCCAGCAAAGAAAGTTTGCTTAAGTGGCTTTTGTGAACTCTTTCAAGATCCCCAGAAGGATGATACAGGAAACAGAGAGTTTCCTTTCTATATAAACTCTAGGGTGTTCCCATAATAGCCTGAAATTTATCTGCACTCAACAGTCTGCAACTGGACAAAAAATTAATGAACTGTCAAGGGATCAGGCAAAACACAATTAACGTATCGGAGAGAGGAGAGCTTGCATTAAAAAAGAATCCTCCACTTACATAGTCTCTTTTATCCCATGTTGCCAAACACTTTCCCTTCTATGTTTCCAATCACTTTACAAGTTGGCTGTGCTTTAACTGTTCAGCCTGAAATTTTCTGTAATTGCTCCCTGCCTCAAGTTGAATACATTTTTCAGGGAAGAGGGAAAGGTGAAAAGTTACACACACACACAAAACTTTTTAAAAAGGTGCAGTCATATTTCACAGAGATTAAAACTAAAGAATTAGGTTTATGAATGTTTTAAGTTTTGTCCCTCTTTATTTTAAAGAGCACATTTGCACCACAGGAGGCTGGAACAGGAATGAGACACTTGGCACAGAAGCAGTGCTGGGGATCAGAGCCTGTTGCTGTCTCTGTGAAAATGCATCTGGATTTGTCCAAATAATAAACCACAGACAAACCTCTACGTGGAAATATTAGAGGCAGGCTTGCACCTCATTTTTTATGCCTGATAACTGTCGTGCTCATAGTTTCTACAGCCCCCTAAAAGCAGCCCCCATAAGCAGAACATCTGGACAAGGCACTGACAAAATGGATTCTCATCTTTCATGATTTCACCCTGGGTGACCTGGCACAGTGGGTGAGATCTGGGAGGATTGTAGTACTGGGAGGGAGGGCAGGGCCTGTGCTGAAAGCTGACAAGGTAGAAATGTGAGTCATTAAAAGGCAAAGACCAAACTGTAAAGAAACAATTACTTTTTTTTTATTATTATTTTTTTTTTAAATCAGATCTGGAAGGCACGTTTGCCTGGTGGTTGACACTCCCTACAAAAGCACCGTGTTATTCCAGAAGTCTCCCATGAGATGAACAAACCTTGCCAGGAATAATCATAGATCTGGAATTGTGTAACTGCTCAACTAAACACAGGCAGAGAACAGATAGGGAACCTGTGCTTTTCTTTTCCTGCCCACTTCCTTGATTTCAGGGCTGTGTGGTGTTTGGGAGCTATGTGGCTTACATTGGCCAGAGCAGTCAGGACACCAGGAAAAAAAAAAAAAAAGCTTCTTAGCAACAGCTTCACAGCATCTGTTGTTTTTAACTCCATTCATAAAAGCAGTTAGCCATGCTGTAGTGAGGCAGGCTGCTACACTTAGCATACTCAATGTTTGTGAGAAGCAGAAAGCTCTTGACTTGCTCTGAGCTGAGCGCTGGCAGATTTCATGCCCTCCCAGAACTAATCCAGCGATAAAGAAAATGGCTTTAAGCCACTTCAGATTCTAGTGCTCCCATTAGTATTCTCCAGTTATAGAGATCAAAGGACTACAATGGGCAGTCAAAGGGAAGGGAAGGGAAGGAAGAAGGGAAGGGAAGGGACGGAAGAAGGGACGGGAAGAGAAGGGAAGGGACGGGAAGGGAGTGCT
>JAVJGJ010000037.1:86262497-86279821 GCA_035590215.1 Microhierax caerulescens | reverse complement strand
GGCACGGCAAGGGAAGGGAAGGGAAGGGAAGGGAAGGGAAGGGGGAGATGCAAGCAACAGCTTCACCTCCCCTCTTAGTGGGGTTTGGGTCCTTTTCTCAAGCATGAGAGACCAAGTTTGGGGAGTAGATGCCACGTCAGCCTGGCTTGGACAGTTTGGCAGCACGCTAGCACTCCCACATTGCAGAAGTCTGGGTATTGCATCAGGCAGCGTTAACGGCAGGGCTGTGGTGCCTTTATTTTAGCGATAATTCACGGCTAACCAAAAATCAGATACTTAACCTGCTGCAGCCTGGAATGGCAAGTCTGTATGTGAAATGACCCACATCTGCATGACCACAGGCAGAAGCTGATGTGAAAACTGTTTTGGTAACAGCAGTTAGTACAGCAGTATTTTTTATTATTTTTCTAAAACAACTTGTGGAAATTAATAGTTTTTAAATTAAGAAACAGTATTTGTCACTTTTAAAATCAAAAGCCTCATGTTTACTGAGAAAGGGTTGTCTTTAGTGACAAGAGCCTATCTTTCTTTCTAAGACAAAAAATTCCTGTGAAACAGTACTATTTAAAATAATCCCTGAGAAAAGGTAAAGAGGTTCTGCTATAAAGCCTCACCATGCAGAGGAAGAAACTGAGGAGGACAGCTGATCTGGGATTTCACATACTGAGAAGGTTTGGAAACAAGAGTCCGGTGGAGCTCTGATATGTTTGCCTTGCAGCAGAGAAGGCTAAAAGGGATTTGATCTGTCCCCAGAAATACCTGTGGCAGAAGAAGGTACCAGGTTTGAGCAGGCTGTCTAATCTGTTAGGCCAAGTGCTGCAAGAGGTATTTCCTAGAGACAGAAACAAGAGATGTTCCCACTGGAAATAAGGATCAGAGGTTAATTAACTATAGGAAGACACCCTGTGAATTTCTGTATGACAGATTGTGGGCATTGCCATTGGATATTTTAGGTTTTCTGTTGATTACAGAGGGATGCCAGGGGTCTTGCCTCAGGTACCCAAACCTCAGGGCTGTGAATACCTCCCAGGTGTCTGCTGGAGGACCATGCCCTGCTTTGGTGTTTCTCAGTGAAAAAGCCTCCTCAAGTCTCTGGAAAAAAGCAAAACAAAGACAAATTTGCACTTCCATTACTCTGTTTTCATTTACAGCCAAATTCTGCCAAACTTTGTGTGTCCATTTAAAACTTTTATTTCCTCCCCACTGGCCTGCCTCCGTGCTGGGGTGCATGTTCTTCTTGTTCCTTTTTTTTTCTTCTTTTCTTTTAATAACAGTTTTGCGGTTGCTTCATGGTCCACTTGATGATATACTCATCACTCCAGACACAACAGGGCTCAGAGCTGAGCACAGTCTATGTGCAAACACTGCTACGTGAGGTTTTGGAGCCTGCCTCGTGTCCAGGGGAGAAGGCAGAAGACTGCAACAGACTTTCCTTGGCTGCAATACTATGGCTCAGACCGTAACTGGGGGCTGTGGAAAATGAATTTATGGGCCCTGTTTCCAAGGCATGGCCGGCAAGGTCATGGTTTTGAAGCTGTAAAGGCACAGCCTTTTCCTACTTGCAGCCAGTACGCATGCCAGCTTTCTTGTCCTTGCTTCGGATGTCACCAGATCGCTGTCACATGAGCACACTGTGGGCGGGGGAATTCCCTGACTGCTCCAAAAACCGCACCATTGGCTGCCCAGCCTGTTTTCTTGCATGGTAAATCTATGAATGCAGCCTGATGATTGCTCGAAGTGTAACTTAAACCCCCTCTTCAGAGACACAGATCCTGGCTGAACTCTCCTTGGCCCTTGCAAGGCTGAGCAAAAGAGTCTGTTTAAACCAGCCTTGAAGACAGTGCTGCCCTGTGTAGCAGCGTGCAAGAAGGTGCATGATATATCTCTGCTGAGGGTACCAACTTGTATAGCTTCCCTTCTGCATCTGCTTGGTGGCCAGCCCAGTTGAATGGAGACAATTTGAATGCAGAGAAATGAATTCTTCCCAGGCACTGAAGCCAGAGCTGATTCCTTTTGGACATGGAGAGCCTGGGCTTGGTGTACATTGAGCCCTGTCCCTGGGCAGTTTAATCTCACCAGCCAGAAATCTATGGATTTACACTTCCATATGCAACTGTTTGATAATCATGTTGCCACGGCTACATTTGAATCTTGCAATAAATGTGTAATTTCACACATTTACATCAAAAGGAATTGCAGGACATACAACTGCCTACTGCCTAACAAAGCAAGCTGATCTCTCCCCATAAGCACTTTCCATTTTTAACACTGTATTATTGTATTCATTGGGTGTTTTGGGGGAATTGAGGGCTATAGGGCAGGTGTGACAGCCTGGAGGTCAAGTTCTTGAGGTTTTTTCTACACTAAGGCTTCCCCAGTGCTGACATCAGGGCAGTTCCCCTTTTGGGATCTAAGCAGCCAGTTCCAGGGCAGTGCTGGTTCAGTAGTTGCTCCAGCTGCCACTGTGCCTGGGAGCTGCAGGATGCTGAGATCTTTTGCAATTAAAAAAAGACAAAGTTGAACACAAGGTTCTGGTGTGCCTAAAATGCAAGGTGAAGGACTGAGAAAGAGGAGTGGAGTAAGAGGCTCTGCTCAGGGGTCTGAAGCCCTCCTCTTTTCCCAGTTTGGTCCCTTCATCCTCTTTTCAGCCCAGTCCTCTCATAACTTTTTCGCTGGCTCCCTGTCTCCTCTCTTTCACCTTCTGCCATCAGCACTGCTCCTTATCTCACCAGCCACCTTGTCCCAGTCTTTTTGCTCCACTGCCCCCAGGTTACCTGCCTATCTGTCCCTCAGGTTCCTTCTCCCACTTCTGATGGCTTCTTAATCCCATGCACAGCTCTTGTCTTGGTCTATGCCACCTTCTCTGCCTCCGACAAAAGGCAATGCACAGGTAAGAGTTATTTAGAGAGGGGCAGTAGCAGGGGTAGCAGAGAAGAGGCTGTGTCCAAGGTACAACTTCAACCAGCAGCAGCTGAATGCAGTGGTGGATGGCAGAGATGCACCCACTGAGCATCAGACCTGGAGAGAAATTTGCATCCAGACTCTATCCCTGCTGATTTAAACAGATTTTTCAGGAACTCAAAATTTGGACAGTTCTGCCTTTGTTTTTTTTTCCTATAGCAACGGCAGCTGGAACAGTGTCAGCACTGAGGCAGGGCTGCAGCTGGGCTTATCCTTGCTCAGAAGCAAAGAGGTGCTAGAGAGTCTATAGCAGTAACAGAATGTGGGCAAAGCAAACGTTTCACCTCAGTCTATGAATTTACTGTTGTGTAGAGAGGAAATTTGACTGAGAAAAGTGCCCAATACTGACAATTGCTGTGTGAGAAACTGGAAAAGTAAAAAATACTGGAAAAGATTAAGATATTTTTTCCGTAGTTGTTTATACAATTGGAAAAGTTAAGTAAGCCTAATTATTGAGGTTATTTGTTTTAATGAGTCACCCCCTTGCTATTATTATTCCTGGTTTCTGTTGCCATAGAACAAGAAGCTGCAGCTGGGCTAAGCTGTACTGCGCAACAAACCCTTACATTTGCTCTTCCAAGATTGAGACATAGGAAAATGGGTGGACTCAGGCAAACAGGGGAACATGGGGAAGGAAAGTGATGCTTGCCAGTATGGTCTGTGGCAATCTGACCATTGTGCAGATACTGGGGGCAAAGATGGATTTCTACCAGGGACTGGGGGGACTGACGTGGCATTGATTTTTGGATGTTTCTGAGGAACCCTTTCCAAAGATGTGGTAGAAAGTATGAGGAGGTTGTCCGCAGAGGTTGCCATCGTGGGCTGGTTGTTGGTGGGAATGGCCATGGTCAGAGAAGTCACAGGGCTTTGAGAGTGAAGACCTGAGTTTGATGCTATGGGATGGGAGGAGCCAGTGGAGGGATAGAGGCTGGGAAGCACGACAAAAGGGAGAAGTCAGGAGAAAAATCTCCATGGTAGTATTCTGAATGGGTAAAAGTGAAGCATGATCAGGGCCCATGGAAGGTACTTTAGTAACAGAGGAAGGAAGAGGTAGGTAAGAGATTTACCTGCAGGGCCGGAGAATCTGGGCTTGAAAAAATCCACAAGGTTCAACTGCAGCCTCAATTCATGGACCTCAAAAGAGAAGTGTAAGGTGGCATTCAGGAGCCGTGTCTGCATGGCAGATAACACATTGTGTTGCCCACTGTGTTTTTAGAAGATTTAGGGAGAAAGCTTGGGAGGAAAGGGATGTCAAAACCTCTGTCTTATCTAGGCTGAGCTTTAGATAATAATTAGACATCCATGATACGTCCTGTCACCTGGGATGATTGCTTTGAACTGTCCTTTCTTACTGAGAGCCAAAACAAGTGTGCAAGAGGACTTGGGATCTCACTGGAGAAGGGTGTGCTTGTGTGTGTGTTAGTGTGTGGGCTAATTCCGATCTGCTGTTCAGATCACAAGCCCATGGAGTGGAGGCAGGAACATGCTAACCCACAGTGTTCCATTGAGTGGTTTCAATTGATCAGTTGTATAGAAACAAAGCAAATTAAGTTTCTGGTCTCTTGGATGTTGCAGTGGGTGTCGGGTTTGCTTGCAGCAAGTTTATCTTTTTCAGCTGATCCTGCACTTTCAGTTCTCTCTCCAGGATGGCTGAGAAAAGCCTTTTTTGAGATGGACAGCTGGCCTCAGAAAAAAAAAAAAGAGAAGATCTGCTGGAAGAATGTACTATCAGATTTTCTTTCCCTCTCAAATGCATACAAGGACAAATACTAAAAATGCCATGGGAGCAAGCATGGGAGGGGTATATACAGAAATGAGCTGCCCTGTGGGAGTAAAAGTCATTCTTGAGCCATTGTGTTTTCCCTCCTCCCTTCCCTTAGCTGGACAAGAAGGGCGGCACAGTCTTTTTTCTTCCAGTACTTTAGTGTCCAAAGCCTGGGAGCAGAAGGAAACCCTCACCTTTCTTTCTGTGGCATGGGTAAAGCGTGCCTCTCCTCTTCACAGCTACCAAAATCTGGCCTTTCCTGCTCGATTATACATTTCCCAATAGTTCCCAGAGCTTGGATGCTGGACTCCACCAAGGCTCCACAGAGACATTAGCGTGGACTTGCCTTGGCCATGGATGACCTTAATTCTCTTGCATTTATTCCTCCTAGAGGATCAAGGAGAAGGAAGGGGAGGGTGAGCTACAGTTAAATCTGGTTCTTGGATCTCCCTTCAGCCAGTGGAGAATGGGCTGTGTGCCTAAATGAACCCAAAAGGCCCCATGGCGTGAGGTGCATCACATCCAAGCAGGACGTGGTGGACTATTCCCAAATGCCTGAGCTGCTACACGCTCCAGCCATGCTCCAGCAGACAGCACATCCCAGGGACCCTGGGGACAGTAACAGTGCTGCTGCCAAGGCACCAAGCTCCCCTCCGGGCAACTGGGAGATGGCAAAAATGCAGGTCGTGAATGCTGTCTGGAGCGAGTGACCTGGATATGTCTGTCCAGACTTCATACAAAAAGGCAATGTGGTCCCGGCTCCGTTGCTCACAGGGCTTTGTGCCGGAAGCCAAAGAGGGTACTGTACAACGTGTAGAGAGCCACAGCTCTTGCCCAGTCGCAGAAGAGGCCACTGTTCCCAGTGGTACCCAGTGCAGCTCTGTGAACCCATCTGCACAATAGACTTGTCAAAATGGATGCCAAGAGCATCCAGCCTCTCTGCCGTTACTGCCAAAGCTTTCTGATAGCAGGCTGCTCTGCAGCCTAATGCAGCTCACTAAGGGGGAAATTCAGATGCTTAGGATGTTCAGATGAGAACTGCATAATACATTAGCAGTTATCAAAGTTTTTTCACTCTTGGGGCCCATTAATTTTTGGATGCAAGCATGCTGAGCCCCCCTTGTGCAGCACTGCTGCTGTGGTTTTCATAGGTTGCTAAAGCAAAGTTAAGCTGTGTTTTTCTTTGTGTGTTTATCATTGTTTTCTCTGTTAGCTTGTACATGTGAGAATTGTTATCTGAAATACCCTCTCCTCCCTTCCAAACCACACTGAATCCTCTGGCAGCAGCAAGTGGCCCATGGACCACAAACTGAGAAGAACCTGGCTCATTCCCTGCCTCTCCTAACAGGTATTTGCTTGATATTCATGAGTACAGGAATCAAACACAGGAGTTCCCAGCTAATGACAGTCGCGACCCCAGTTGGAAGCTGCTCCTGTGCTTAACAGTTAGCCAAGAATTATCTCAAATACCCCAAAATGGGTCTTACAGGACAAGTAGAGGAGATCTAGAGGGTTATTCAGCCTGCCTCCAGCATTGCACAGGGACAAGGCTCATTCCACCTTTGCATGACTGTAAGAGTTGCTTCTTCTCTCCCTTGTAAAACTGTATGATGAAAACAATTTTCCCTAGGCATTTGCAACTTCTGAGCATTATTTAGTGCATCACATTACAAATAAAGGAAAATATAAAATTTCTGCTCAATTTTTTTTTTGTTTGTTTTGTTTGGGGCTAAAGTTTTATATCCCTTAGTCCTTTTTTGACAGGTTAAAATTAAAGGACTCTTCAGGGTGATTAAGGTCAAGAAAGAACTAGAATATCAATCTTCTACTAAGTGAGACAACACAGGGGAAATTTTCCTTAGATCATCTTGAATCTTGGGATCCAAATACTCTTTTTCTCCTGCTCTTCAAGTCAGGTCAATGTGCAGGGTACCAAGGGCCAGACTAGCAGAAAAGGCAGCACTGCTTTTGCTTCCCCTTCCCTCCTGCATACAGGAATGAGGGACCTGATGAGCTTGCAAGCTCAGATTAAAAAGGACTGTCTGCCAGGGAGCAGATCTGTCCCCCTATAATCATCCTTCCAGCTCTCCCATGTGGGAATGGAGAGATTCTGGTTATTTCATTCTCTTAGTTAGGAACAAATAACACATGTCCATCACTCACCACTAACCAAGAAGTAGAATTAATGTATCTGGTGATACATCCTGCCTGCCCTGAGGTACTGTTGTGCAGTGGAAGTTGATAAATTGGACCAAATAATGCCTTAAAATTTCCCTGCTTTCACAGTAGCTTAAACTCCAGGTCAGAGTGGGCACAGACTACACTGGGCCACAAGTATGTGGGATGTCACTTCTGACTTTACAGACACTATCCATTTTCCCTCCATGTCCCTTTTTTACTACCAAGAATTTAGCTAATTTAGCAAAATATCATGGACAATAATAGCTAGTGCCAGTCTTGAAGGATCAACATCATTTCTGCAGTGCAACCCACTATATGCAAACTGGGAAGAGTCAACGTGCGCTTCCTGGGAAGGCTGATGCAGTGATGAGAAGAGGAATGACATGTTTTTAGACTGGTATATATGTGTCAGGTCAAAGGCCTCAGATTTCTGCAGAAGGATGGGATCTTGTCTGACTTCAGCAGAACTGGTTGCATCAAAATGGTTTAGTGCTGGGTTTTGTGTCTGCAAGGATACAGTAAGTGATACATGAGGAGCCGCAACACTTTACAATTAGAAAAAAAAGAAAGCTGGCATGAGATGGTATATGCTGCCCTGTGGTGTTCAAGGAAAACCTGTTTGCGTGGGTTGTGCTGGAAAAATTGCTCAAGAATGGTGCATTCTCATAAAAAAATGATCTGGCTGCTGTTCAGGTCAGTGTCTTTGTATAGAAGCTGTGGGCTATGTGGTTGCTTCAGCATATGCGTGCAGCTGCTGGCAAGGTGGTTGCTTTCCATGTGATCTAATCCCCCTTGCCCTGGGGTATTGGAGATCTTTGCCCTCACCTAGTTTTGGGTCTGGATCCATCTTCTCAGAGCAGCGTGCACTGACACAGACCTTCATGGCAGAGAGGCGCCCTGTGGGTGTCAGTCCAGGAGAGCAGCTCAGCCAAGATCAGTTTACTGGTGGTGCTTGGTCCCTTCTTGGGGAGAAGGTGGGAGGGCTAAAATGCCACACTCACTTCAATAGCAGATTATAACTAGGCTTCTGATCCCTGCCAAGCAAAGCAGTGACCATGCTTCAGAAGTGGATGAAGAGATTCCTGGAGATTCAGACCATGAATTAGCATTAGCTGCTGGAGGAAATAAATTACAGGAATGCCCAGTTGTTAGCTGGAGCCTCCTTCCAACCCCTGCTTAACAAACTATCAATAAGTTGTGAAGGGACAGCCCCCTTCATCTCCTTTTCCACCTTAGGTGAAGGCTGAAGATAAAAGGCAGCTGGAAGCCTCCTGCAAGCCAGAGAGCTGTAAGCCTTCCCTCATGCACTGCTCTTGCTCTCCTACTACCAGACCTCCAGCCTTTCTGACAATACTGATGTTGGTCTACACTAGGTTCCTGTAATCTTCAAGGCTAGAAACAGCATGACTACCATCAAAGCCTGCAGCAGTTAGCCCCTGTGGTTTCACAGGGTGAGGTTTAATAGGCATGACTTAATATGGTTGCTTGGTACAGAAGGCCCTTTGTCCTCAACTGTATTAAACAAAATAATACGGACCATAAATTTAGTGCAAAAACTGTAGCAAAAGAAAATGAAGTAGCAATCCATGGCAGACTGCTGCTTCTACAGGGGAAGCACCCTTATGCTGCTGAATAGTTTGGTCATGATCAGTCCTGAAGCAGCCACTGGGAATTAGAACAGAGTAAAGTTATGTGGGAGGAAGGGTGTGCTTTAGGTTCCTTGTGCCATTGCTTTTAAAAATACAGCCTTCACAGAAACTGCTCTTCTCCTTTAAGAAGGAGAGCTGGAGCGGAGTTTGCAATCTGAAGTTTATAATAGAGGAGTGGGGAAGGAACAAAGGTCCATTTTTTTGCAGATGCGCAAAATCTCTCATTTGTGACTTCATGCACTTGCTGGTGAGTGCAGACAGAGATGGATCAGCGTAGGGAGCAGTCCCTGCCATCACATGCACATGTGCGTAATTACATACCCTCACCCCTCCACATCCCAGGAGCTGTCCCAGCACCACAAATGCCATCTCTCCATTTTGATCTCTGGTTGCCTCCTCTCCAGGAGGATTTGTTGCTATTTGCCCTCCTTTCTAATCTCCATCCTGTCCAAATCAACACTACCAAGTTCCCCTCCTTGGCATTTTTGCTACTTCGCTCCAGTTGGAGTTGTGTATGAACTCAGACCTCTCATCCTTGCTGCATCCATGCAGTAGGTCCCCTGGTAGCACTGGACGCTTGATGCCAGCTTTTGAGAAACAAGCACCAGCTTTAACTATGAAATCCCCAAGACTGTGAGCACTGAAAGTGCCAGGAACGATCACTGTGTTACACCAGCTAGGGCTGTCCTTTTAAGAGCACAGCCCTGTGTAATACCCATCATCACAGCTACAGCAATACTATGGCTGCAAAGACAAGATTTGCGGTACAATGAACAGTTCACACCTCCTCCCCCAAACACAGACACATACATACCCATGCACAAAACCAGGGCATTAAAAATTTCCCCTGTGACTGAGCTGTTTTGCTTGCAAAAACATTATTTCTGCAAAGGCCTGGCATTCAGATGGCAGGCAAGATAGCTGCTTTCAGCAGTGCCCATCATTGTGGTGTCTGGGCTTTGCAAAACAGGCTCTGTCTTTGGAAATAAAAAATAAAATAATTAAGGTAAGAGGAGCCCTCTAAGCTAAAGTCTCTCCCCTCCTGACTGTCTCAGAAAGTAAATCATACCGAACCATGTTCCCCTGCCTTGAGATTATTATATCATTTTGAAACTCCAGCCTGGTCTAGTAATCCTGCGTCTTAACCAGTCTCCCAGGCTGCCTCCTTTAGCTGCCAGCAAACATCCTCTTCCCAAATTAACCCGATCAAAATGAGCTGCAGCAGAATCTGCATTAATTGCTCTTCTTGCTCCAAACGGCATGATTTACAAAGGGGACATTTCCTGCAGTAGCCAGACCTGCAATATTCATTATTCTTAAACTAGGGGTTGCTGCGGTATCTTTACGCTCATATACCGCCCTTAATCTCACATACTGCCTTTAGCAGCACCCATCAGCTGCAGCAATCCCGCAACATGCCCTCTTACTGTCCTCTCCCAGGCAAGCAAGGCAAGAGGCTCCAGAGAGCTGGCAGAGCAGGGGCGCTTTTTGGCAGTCACCCGGCAAGAGCTGCATCCCCCCTTGGAGCCAGGCATGCAACTTCACCTGCACTGGCAGGCGCAGAGCACTCACGTTGGCTCGGCGGCAGCGTGGATCCCTTTGAACAGCTTAGCTGTGATTCATTTTTAACCCCGGTCAGCGGATCTAAGCTGCTGTCCCCAGGGCTGAAACAGAGGTGCCTGCATGACACCGAGGCATCCAGACGCGGGCTTGCCAGCTGATGTGTCAAAGCAATGTCACAGTTAGCAAATATACCAACAAACCGAGCGACTGACTGAGCAGCCCACACGCTGGTGTGAACAGCTCGCTCTGTGGCGTGTGGGATCCCTGCTACATGGGCAGGCAGCTCATGCCTGTGTCGCTGCTCTTGGCTTTGTGCAGCCCCATTGAATTCAGTGTTACTAGCTCGCGTTTTCTGCCGATGTTTAAAATAGCATCAGGAATGTTCCCTGTTGATTTCCCCGGCAGTGCTTGCTGAGCCATGCCGGGTACTACAGCTCCTGCAACTGCCTCCATGCAGCATATCAAAAACGTTTGCTTGTTTTCTCCCTCCAGAGGAGGGGGGGGGGGGGGGGGAGAAAGCCCTGCAGACATTTCTCACCCAGCTACCAGCAAATCCCGACCTGAGCTAATTCTGCCATGGCTGAAAGCAGAGGATGTTTGCAGTGCATTAAGCTGATTTGCTGACTTACCCTTCATCTCTCTCAAGAATGCCAGGTGAAGAAGCCGGCCTCTCGCTCAAGAAATAAACCACAAGAAGCCTGACAGCAGCCACTGCAGAGCTTGCTCAGAAGTTCACTCCCTCTGTCACAGTGTATGCAGCTTGCCAGGTATAGCCTGGATGAGAACACCCTGTGCTTTTCCCAAGATGAATGAGATCAGCACATAATTCAGGCAAAAAAAAAAAAAAAAATCACTGCTAATATATGTGATGGTTTATGACCCAGAGGTAAAGTGTTGGTCTACAAGTTCCTCTGCTTTACAACTCAGGGTTTTCTGGGGTAAATTTCACAGGGAAAGGAAGTTTCTGTTCTGCATTTGGTGGTAGTAGACATGTTAAAAAGCAAGCAAATGGTACATCCACAGGGTAGGCAGAAACCCTGTCCTCAGCAGCATGAGATGGAGGGCACATGAAGGGTACCATTATGAGCAGCAGAGACACCTTTATAACGTGCATGCTGATGCTTTTTTGACCCAAGCCAGCACCTTCTGTTATATACTCCACATAGTTCGAGCAGATCCTCACTCTGCTGGTCCTGGCTTTTCTGAGCAAGGTTGTTCAGATTAAACTCTTTACTGGCTGGATCCCTCATGACTCCCCAGGTCGACAAAGTGCCTTTCTGCTGCCAGGTCCTTTGCATCAAGCATTTCTCAAGCCTCATCACCTGCCTGTCAGGGTTGGGGGATATCACTGTGCTGAAGCCCTGGGTTGACAGGGAGGCAGGGAAATGGCATGAGCTACTTGGAGGACTCAGATGGGCTGAAACCTTTTGGTGGGAGGGAGTCAAAACGCGTCATGGGGTCTCTGTCCTTGTGCTGGGGGGAAACTGTATTATTAAATGCAAGAGGACCATGGCATGGCCAGGAGTTTTAATGGCTGCTTTGGCCTTAGCTAATGGTTGGGAACCTGTGTGGCACAAGAACATGGCATTTTCCTTTAGTCTTAGCTAGGTGAAAAGTGGCGGTATTGGAGGAAAAAGGGAAAAATCACATGATTTATTCAGGACCAGGCCCCAGGGCTTGTGTGGCTGGGAACCCAGCTCAGCTCCCTGAGTTTCTGCCTGTAGCTTTAGCTATGGCAAACCCCCCTTTCCCTCTCCTGAAGCCCAGGACCAGGAGTCACATAGGCAATGACTTCTGTTACAGACTGTCTGAGTAACCTGGGGTGTGTCCCTGCATCTCCTCAGCCTGCTCATCTGCACAAAGCTCCTGTGCAAATCATCCACACCAGAGGCAGGTTCCCCTCTGACAGCCTAAACTGGGACGTGGGTTTTGATGTGGCTGAGGCAGCCTGTGTGAATAGGCAGGCTGCGGGGAAAGTCTGGCTCCCTCTGGGTAACATTTAAGCAGGGGGTGGCAGGGCAGCGTGCTGTGCTCTCCTGCCACTGTCCTGAAGGCCAGATTTGTTCTCTGTCATCAACAAGGCTGGTGGCTGGCTACCAGCTGCGTCCCAGGGAAAGGTTTTTCCCACCTGTGCTTGAGGTCTGGCAAAGCCTCATGCAGCCTGTTGCTTGTCTGAGCAAGTTGGCTTCAGCTGTTGGATGTGCAGGATGCCCCACTGGTGGTGGGAGAGCCAGGGAATGAAGCAGTCATACAGGGCCAGAGAAGATGCAGAAGAAAAGCCCATTCAAGCTTTCTGAGGACATGGTTCCCTGGCCCCAGTGACCTCTGTAGTTGCAGCAGGTCCTGCTATGCAGAGGGGCAATGCTGCGTGGGTCCCTAGGAGGTGTGGGCGATAGGGATGGTGGACCTCCTATCACTTTTGCAGACCTGCCAGTGCTTTTGACCTGTGAGGCAGCTGTGGGCATGTTTGGAAGCTACACGCAAGACTGAACTAACCTACCTCAAATAGGTGCTTGGATTAATTAGTCAGTACATGTTAAGTGCTGCAAAGATTTAAGGCTCTACTTAATTGTTAAGTAACTCAATCATCAGTGGCTGCGTGGGTTGCCTGAGGCAGATATTGGATGAATCAGCCAGTCCCTGGCAAGTGCAAGGTAAGCAGGGAGAAAACTTTCCAGGGCTGGGTGACAGGATGTTGGGTTGGTTAGGGGACAGTGGCCATTACTGAGGTCACTGGGACTGGGAGCATTTATAAGAAAGGTCAGATCCTGCACAGAGCAGCCTGCTCTGAGGGGAGCAGGGCTTTTTTAGGCTATGGACAGGAAGGCAATGAATTCATAGCAGAAAGAGCTAAAAAGACCATCAGGAACTTCTTTGAGGTCTTCAAGCTTGTTATGGACAATCCACTCTGAAAAAAGCGGGTTTGCAGCTGAACAGAAATGCTTTAGGGGATGTGAGAATGATTTGGGTGAAATGGGGAGTGCTTACATACCATGAACTCACCTGTCCTCCCTGCAGGGGCTGGCCCTATGTTGTACATTTGGGTGGGTCATGAAGCTGCTGAGAAAGGATGAACATGCATCCTGCAGGTCAGTACTCTGTGCAGCAATACAAGCTGAGAAGCCAAGGGCTCCCAACAGGAACATTGGTGCAGTGTGGTCCATCCATCAGCCTGAGACATCTCTTCTCCTGCCACCACACAGTGTGTGCTCTCACTCAGGGGTAGGTTTCAGACCTGGACCCATGTCCTTGTTTCTGTGCTAGCAAATTCCAGCTTTCACAGTCTCACCATTTGCCCCTACCCTTCCTGCTGAGATTTGCCCTCTGCTTCTCTCCATGTGAGAGCTACCCACGCATGCCATCGACTGCTCCCAGAGACCTCTGCATGACCTCAGTCAGCTAAGGTCACCTAAGATGACTTCTCCACCCTCCTGTGAATAAATGTCCCTCTTGAAGGTGAAACTCGCTAATACTGAGGCTTTAATCCCAGCGTTAACCCCTGTGTGGAAGTGACTTCCAGCCATCTATGACCATGGCTCCTCCAGCCAGGTAAGATGGGGGACTCCTTGGCACTATGTGTCATCCACAGGCACATTCCCAGGGCTTTCTGTGAGGCTGGATCTGGCAAGGACCTACCTGCCTGGCATCTCTCTGGCTGGAAAAAGCCTCTTGAGATCTGCCCTGGTGAAACATTCATATTTTGGGAAATGGAGAGCAGGCTGGAATGGCCTGCACTGTTGTGACAGAGTTGCTTGCCCAAGCCAAAGCTCGCTGCCAGGTCTGGGATGGTTGCACATCAGTCGTGTGGGATAAAGGTGTGAGCTCTGGAAGGAGACACAGCCAAACACAAGATGTGGGAAGGGCCAACAGAACAGTGCAGAGCCTCAGAGGAATGCCATAACCATTGCTTACTCTCTTACCATCAGCATAAGTGTTTCCCTGCAGGCTCCTATACCTCTCATCCCATCCTTGCTCTGCAACTCTCCTTTACAAAGCAGCACTACAAGAGGCAAGCAGCCTGGATAAGTTGCCTGGGTCTCAGATTAGACCTGCCTTAGTCTTGGAGAAGTTGGCATCACCACCAGACAGCCCACTGTCTCAGCACCAGCTGTGGGACTTGGCATAGGTTTGCAAGGCACCCCCTGACCTCAGCCATCACCCACGTCCTTACAGCCTGCTTTAATCCTTTTTTAATTAAATGCAGAGGGGTATGATGGTATCAGGAGGGTGGGAGGGGGGTGGCCTGGGGTGTTTTGGGCTTGGTGTGTGTGCCAGCCAGCTGGGTTTGTTATGAACCTGTCAGATCTCACACGCTAGTGTTCCCTCTCTTGCTCCTCTTGAGATCCGGCTGCAGCTCAGCCATTAAGTGGATCATCCCTGCAGCTCTTCCATTGCTCAGGGATCCTGTGGTGTCCCACCTGGCAGAACTTGGCATATCAAAAATGTCCATGAAATTGGTGGCTGAAAGACAAAGCGGCTTCTCTGACAGCACTGAATACTAAGAAGGAGGTTCAATTTAAATCAGAAAACAGTGTTGGTGAAATAACCACAGCAGAGATGAAATGGCCATGGAGATGTGTGAGACGGCAACTGGGGTAAAGTCTCCAGCTGGCAGGTCACTGAGGTCATGCAAAAGGCTTTTAATAGGGTTTGGGTATATTTGTGCTTGTGGGGGTTATCGCAGAGATTCAACCACCTGCTTGCCTAGGGTTTGGACTCAAGGACAAGGCAGACACAGATTTTCACACCCCCAACCTCCAGCGCAGGGAGCTGCAGATGCCCAGAGTGCTGAAGAGGTCTGATGCTCCTGGGGAGAACAATCTGCATGCTGGACCTGAACGCAGTGAAAATGTCTGTCTCCAGGCTGAAAGTAGTCTTTTGCTGGAAGGATGGGATGCTCTGGGGACAGGTTACCTGCTTCTACCCAGGGACAAACAAGAAAGTAGGACAACTGGAACTGAGGTCCCAGACTGCTGGCACTACCAGGATCACTGAAAATGTGTGTGGTGGGGGTCACTGGAAGCTGACAGCACATGATGTTGAGTTCTAATAAAAATACCCCCAGATATTAGCATCCACAGGATCTGTGTGTCTATCTTGCACCCCCACAATGATTTCTTTTAGAGAAACCTGCCTGGCAGAGGCAGGATGCTGATGTAGCCTTTTCCAGTCCTGGGGTGGCTCTTCTGTGGTTTTGAACATCTGAGCAGATCTTGTGTAAGATACGGCCTTGAGGGAAATCAAAGCAATCAGATCAGGTAACAAAACATGTCTCTTCTTAACCAGTGAGGATGACCAGACACTGCTGTGCCCAAAGCAGTGGTAAAGTGCAGAAGCAAAGGACCTGACCCGAACGAAGTCTATAGAAAGAGGTGCCAAGGGTTGAACAACACTCCAGCCACACTGAGAAAACTGAACTGCATCCAGTGATCTAGAGCTGAGGCCAGATAAATTCAAATTCAGTCAGATGTCTCCTGTTGGTGACTGGTGGAAGCTGTGAACCACTGTGACCAGCCATCTGGGGCAGCTGGAGAGTAGGTTCTCCATTGCTGGAAATATTCAAATCAATACAGCAAAATTATTGGTCAGAAGGAAACTGACGGGTTTTGCAAGAGGGCAGATTCTTTAGTACTGTACACCCCATGTGTCTTAAAGCCCATGACTCTGAAACAGCAGCTGGTCAACAATCCCTCTTAGCCAGGGTCATTTGAGAGCTTTTGAGGTCACAGAATCACAGAATGGTCAGGGTTGGAAGGGACCTCTGGAAGTCATCTAGTCCAATGCCCTGCTAAAGCAAGTTCACCTAGAGCAGGTTGCACAGAGTCATGCCCAGGCAGGTTTTGAATGTCTCCAGAAAGGAAGACTCCACAGCCTCCTCGGGCAGCCTGTGCCAGTGCTCTGTCACCCTCACAGTAAAGAAGTTTTTCCTGACGTTCAGATGGAACTTTCCGTGTTGTACTTTGTGCCTGTTGCACCTTCTCCTGTTGCTTGGCACAACTGAAAAGAGCCTGGCCCCGTTGTCTTGACACTCCCCCTTAAGATACTTGTAGACATTGGTAAGATCTCCTCTCAGTCTTCTCTTCTCCAGGCTAAACAGGCCCAGCTCTCCCAGCCTTTCCTCAGAAGGAAGGTGCTCCAGTGTCCTAATCATCTTTGTAGTCTTCTGCTGGCTCCTCTCACTGGACAAGTTCCTTGTCTTTCTTCAAATGAGGAACTCAGAACTGGACACAGCACTCCAGATGTGGCCTCACCAGGGCAGAGCAGAGGGGCAGGATCACCTCCCTTGACCTCCTGGCCACGCTCCTCCTGATGCACCCCAGGGTCCCACTGGCCTCTGTGGACACCTGGGCACACTGCTGGCCCGTAGGTAACTTGCTGCCCACCAGCACTGCCAGGTTCTTCTCCACAGAGCTACCTTCCAGCAGGTCAGCCCCAGCCTGTACTGGTGGTGGGGTTGTCCCTCCCCAGGTGCAGAACCTTATACTTGCCTTTTTTGAACTTCATTAGGCTCCTCTCTGCCCAGGTCTCCAGCCTGTCCAGGTCTCACGGAATGGCAGCGCAGCCTTCTGGGGCACCAGCCGCTCCTCCCAGTTTTGCAACATTAGCAGACTGGCTGAGCGTACCCTCTGTCCCTTCATCCATGTCACTGGTGAATTTGAACAGACCTGGTCCCAGTACTGGGACACTGGGTTATGACTCACTCCTCTAGAGCTGCATGTTTTGACATGCTGTCATCCATAACAGGAGTCCAGAGCTCTGCACTTGGCTGATTAATATCAATTACATCACTAACAATGTAAGAGTTTTGTTTTGTGGTAAAGCCATGATGCTCAGTGCCTGACTGAACTTACATGTCCGGATGAGCTCCCAGGGAGTGCGAGTGACCAGGAGCATGGCAGACAGAGCAGGCAAACAGGGTGTGGTGCATCAGCTATCCCTCTAATGGCTCAAAGTGGCGAGCTCCAGTAGTGGTCATCACACCCCAAGAAGAAACCTAGCAATGGTTTCTACTCAGCCAAAAAACAGCACAAGAAGGCACATGGTGACCAAGCTGGAGCTCCCATGTAGTTGCCCAGGTCACGGGCTGCAGGGAGTGCCTAAGCCTGTCACTGGTACTGAAGGGCAGCAGAGATAACTGTGTGAGGTGTGACCAAGTGGACAATCTGATCAGCCTGGTGGCAAAGCTGAAAAAGGAAGTAGAAAGG
>JAVJGJ010000037.1:86246355-86262397 GCA_035590215.1 Microhierax caerulescens | reverse complement strand
CTCCTGCCAGGGTTGTATCACCAGCAAACCCGCTGAGGGTGCCTCTGTCCCTTCCTCCAGGTCACTGATGGAGAAGTGGGACAGGACTGGACCCAGCAGTGACCCCTGGGGCACACCGCTGGCTACAGGCCCCCAGCCAGACTGTGCCGCTGGTCACAGCCCTCTGAGCTTTGGTGTTCAGCCAGTTCTCAGTACCCCTCACTGTCCGCTCACCTAACCCATGCTTCCTGAGTTTAGTTGTGAGGATGTTATGGGAGGCAGTGTAAAAAGCCTTGCTGAGGTCAAGGCAGACAACATCCACTGCTCTTCCCTCATCTACCCAGCCAGTCTTTGCATCATAGAAGGCTATCAGCTGGATCAAGCATGATTTCACCTGGTTAAATTATGTGGACTACTACTGATAACCCTCTTTTCCTCCATATGTTTAGAAATGACACCCAGTATGAGCTTTTCCATCACCTTTCCAGGAATGGAGGTGAGTCTGACCAGCCTGTAGTTGCCTGGATCCTGCTTCTTTCCCTTTGGCAAGACGAGTGATGCTGGCTTTCCTCCAGTCATTGGGCACCACTCCTGTTCTCCATGACCTTTCAAAGGTGATGGAGGGTGGCTTAGTAATAACAACTGCCAGCTCCCTCAGCACTCAGGGGTGCATCCCATCAGGGCCCATGGATTTATGGGTACCTAGTTTGCCTAAATGATCTCTAACCCAAAAGTCTTCCTTTCTCCAGACTTCCTCTTTTGCCTCCAGGGTCTAGAGTTCCTGAGGGCTGGCCTTGGCAGTAAAGACTGAAGCAAAGAAGGCATTCAGGAACTCTGTGTTCTCTGTATCCTTCGTCATCAGCCCACCCACCTCATTTAGCAGCAGGCCCACATTTTCTCTAGCTATCCTTTTGAAGAAGCTCTTCTTATTGTCCTTGACATGCCATGCCAGATTTAACTCCAAGCAGGCCTTAACTTTCCTCGTTGCATCCCTTCATACTCTGACAACATTCCTATGTTCATTACATGTAGAGTGAGATGCTCTGTAGCATTGCTTACAAAATCTCTGCTTCCTGCACAAATAAATGTAGGGAGAACTTAGTACAGAGATGAGGGCGTCATCCTTATGCCTTGACTTTGAGCTATCAACAAACTGATGAGCAAAGAGATGCTTGAAAGGAGGGAGACCTACAGATGTGTAATGTCTCTGTCTGCAACACACCTGTTTCCCTGCAAAATAAGCTTGCGGGGCTCCTGTGCTTAGCCCAGCACCCCATGATTCCTGAACCACTTCCTGAGCTGCTCCCTTGGCACTCACATGGGAACATGCAAAGCAGAGAAGGGCCCAGCATAAATGCCAGAGAGGTGCTTGGTAAGGAGAACCTGGTCTTCAGGAAGCCAACGTTTAACCCTACTCAGCCCAGAAACTTTCCTACTTCACAGTGCTATGGCAACTACTTCCATGTTAAGTAGCAAGCCATGGCCAGGCACCACAACGTGTTGCAGAAACCCTTTCCCTCTTAAAAGCAGGAACTGGATTTACTGATTGACACAGTGGTGACCAGAGTGTGCTGCTGTGCTTGGTGGATGAACTTAGGCAATGGCACTGGGAGGAAGCTCGCTGGTCATTAGAAGTGGATGCATTCTGTATAAATTCTCCTTGATGCCTCATACTGCTGTCTTCTGTTGAATCTGGGAAGTTTGGCAACAGCAGGAGCCTTGCCTCAGCAGAGGCTGCGTGATGGAAAAAGGCTGCTTATGGCTGGATCATCCCAGAAGTTACCTCGTGGGAATGGTTTAAGGACTGCAAGCTTGGCTGGATGAAGGTCCCCTCAACTGCTGAGATTCTTATTTCCTGGCTGCCCTCTTTTTGGTTATGTTAAAGGATAAAGTTTAAAAACATCCGGTGGGTCAAGGCCTCGTGAAACTTTCCTCTATGACTATGGGAATGCTTCACCTTGGGCTTTTGTTGTTGGATTGCTCTGTTTTTTCTTCAACATCTGCTAGTTCTGGGGTTGGCATCAAGTCAAATGCTGTTCACTAAAGTCAGCTTTTAGCTGGAAGCAAGTGCATTTATTCATTCCCTTTTCCCTGCTGCAGCCAGATGTGCGTTGCTTTCCTGAAGCAATGCTGCTCATTTCATATCTCTGCTCCCCCTTTGCTCTTGCTCTTTACTCCTGCTGGTCTGCAACCCAGAAGAGCTTCAGAGGGCGCAGCACTCAGCACCAGCTGGTTCAGCTGGTAGCAATGTGGATTTTTGCAGGCATCAGGCTGTGTGAGAGAGCAGAGTTTAAAGCGGACCTGCCTCTCATTCCTGGGGATGAATCTATTGTAACACCTACGCTCCAGGCAGTAAAGAGGCAGTGGAGCAGGGCAAAGGTAGGGGCACATAAAATGGAATTTCTTTCTTCATTTCTCAAATTGTAGTTTAGCTGTGCAGACCTGTGATGCCGCTTGGCTGATTCTTTTCTGCTTTCACAGATGGTGGCTATTGCCCGTGGGGCTCACTAAAACTGCAGTGTTTGCCACTGTGGCAGTGTTGGCTTGGAAAAATGGCCACAGGTCTCTTGAGAAACAGTGTGGAGCAGACCAGTTTGTGCTTTTCTTAGGCCATGGCTGAAGGAGGTGTTAGAGAAAAGAGAAACATGAAAGAGTGTCAGCTGGGGAGAGGTTCAGGACATGGTGGGAAGAAGTGTAGGTCTGCCTACCATAGGACATAGCCACAAAACCAGAGCTTCTGACATACCCAGCATCATGAGGCTGCAGGAGTGACCAACTTGGTTGCACTTTGTCTGGTGCTTCCTACAAGCTGTGCGTGTGCTACACCCTGATCTGTGCCCAGACAGCAGAAAGGACCTGCAGGATCCAGCAGCCACAGCTGTAGACTGTCTGGCAGCTCAGACTGGACTTTGGAGGCACCAGGAGATGGTCAATAAATGCAGGCAATTCTCAGCATGAAGAATGCAAAACCCAGCGGGACCATAACTGAAATGAATGGGATGTCCCTGCCGGTAGGTCCTGGCTCGGCTTCAAGCTTTTGAATAGTGCAGTTCTTGGCTGGCCACCCACAGAAGAAAGGCTGCTATATTGCAGAGTGTACACAGAGCAAGTGGCAGCCAGGCTGAACTGCACCCTATTGGGTTGTCACTGTGGTTTGTGTCACCTCTGGTGGTATGTCACCGATTTCAATCCCCCTCTCCACTGTCTCAGACAAAGGGACATGGTGCTGCTTGCTTTAGCCCAAGTGCAGTCTGAGGAAGGCAGTGTGAGCCGGGGCTGAGGGCTACTTTTCTGTGTCCCAGGGCTGATGGCCAGTTTTGGGGATGGGGATGTTTCTCAGCTTGTCCAGAGTGGAGCTCAGGGACGCAGAAGCAAAGGTGTGAGAAAGAAGGGATTTTTAAGAGCCCTAATTTTTCCCATGAGAAGGTTCTTGCTGTGCTGGGTGGAGAGGCTGTGCCCTGGGACCTTAGTCTGCAAGGGCCACCATAGATGAGGAGGCAAAGACAAGCACAACGGATCCTGGCAGGGCTTGAAAACATAATGAGAGAATTATATTTGCTTAGTGAGAAGGAAGAGCTGGCAGGGAATCTTTCTCCTCTTCTTGCATCTGTCCAGCACTGAGCAAACATCAACTAGTCTTCCTGACACTTCCATAAGACAAGGAAACATTACAATGCCATAATGGTAAGTGCAGGGGAAACCACAGGTGGGGTGAAGGCAGACTCAGCCTTGACATCTGCAAATGTGGCCTATCAGGAGCAGGACTGAGCTGTGTTTCCCACAGCAGGTCAGGGTCAGACTTCAGAAGGGAACCCATACATCCTGTCTTGCAGCCTCCTACTCTCACTCCTGGACCACAAGCTCAATCAGCCAGGGGAATAACAGTGAA
This sequence comes from Microhierax caerulescens, assembly GCA_035590215.1. Classification (NCBI taxonomy): domain Eukaryota; kingdom Metazoa; phylum Chordata; class Aves; order Falconiformes; family Falconidae; genus Microhierax; species Microhierax caerulescens. The sequence continues at coordinate 86,258,529 of JAVJGJ010000037.1, read as the reverse complement.
GGCTGTAGGGGTGAGGAAATAATTAAAAGCTGATCTGGGCTCCTGCTTAGAAACAAGAAAAAAACCCAACATTTTTTCTTAATGATTTAAAAACACCCTTTCATCTCCAAACCAGCAGGAACCTTCTATTGTTCATTTCTCTTATATTTTCTCCTAATAATTTCTTGCTCAGCAGTCATGAAGATGTGGGAACCAATTTATCAGACATAGTGGAGTAGGCACAAAGTTGAGTGAGGAACGTTAGTTCACAACATCAGCAAATAATTCACTACATCAACTGCCAAAAGTGCAGGTTGTTCTTGCTGCTCATGCAGCTGAATATTTGGCAAATAACAAGAGGTATTTGTTGGCTTATTCTCAGATGAGATTTCTGAAGACATGGTGAGGGGAGGGAGAGAGAGCAGGACTATCAGTCTTTTCTGAGATGACTTTGATTCACCTGTCACTGAATTTAGTGGGAGTTGATGTCCTCCTGTATGTGCCTTTCAGGTTCCTTGCAAAGCCAGCAGGTTGGGCAAAGTGATGATTCCCCTCTGTTTGAAGCACTGTATTCAATTTTGGGTCCCCAGTACAAGGGAGAGACCAACAAACTGGACCAGGTCCAGTGGAGAGCACAAGTCATATGGGGAAAGGCTGGGGGAGCTGAGTTTGACCAGCCTGGGAAAGAAGATGCTTGGGGAAATGTAACTGCTGTCTTCTGCTGCTTAAGGGGAAGTTATAGAGAAGACAGTCAGTTTCCTCTCTGAGTTGTGCTGTGAAAGGATGAGGCAACAAACACAAGTTGTGGCTGTAGGAAATGACATTGGGACAGTGTAGTAATGCGTGATGTGAGATCTTGTAGGGGGAAATTTGATTGAATTTTAAAACAAAACTGAAACAAAAGATGTTGTCACTCATTGCATTCAGACCTTCATGCAGACAAGCCACAATAAGTATGTCCCTACCAGTTCGGCACCAAAACACCTATGTCTAAGTTGTCTGGACAGGGTTCCCTGCAAAGCCATGGAGGACAAGGTGTGCCACTTGTTGAATCTCTCGATCCTGCCCCATGTCTGTGAGTTACCAGGATTTACTCAGTGGCCTTTGTCTCCCAGGTGTCCTGATATGGTACATGGAGATGTGCTGGGATCTTGCTAACTCGTTCTGCTTGGTGCCATCAACATGCCCCATTTGTGTAGCCCTTCCCCTGCCATTTGTTCCTTCTGATACATCCAAACAAAACATCCCTATTCACAACAGTCTGAACATTTCTGTTATGGTGCCCTGCATGGCAAAGGAAACATTTTTCACTCTGAGAATGGGACAGGTAAGTGCTGGGACAGGTGTACAGGGACACTGTGCTGCCTCCACACCTGGGGATACTCAGAAGTCACCTGGGTAAGATCCTTATCAAACTTTGAAGATAACCCTTCTTAGAGCAGGAGATTGGACTGAAGATGCCCAGAGGTCCTTTCTGACCTGAATTATTCTGTGGTTCTCAGATAGCACAGGAAGGAGAAGATCTTTGTTTTGACAAGGAGAGGAAAGGAAAGAGAAGGGGGAAGTGATGACTTTGGTATCCTTCATTAACCTTATTGATGTATATTCAGTCATCATCAGCTGATTTGTGTGGCATTGCTAACTGCTGGCTGCAGGAGAAGCCATGCACTTTCCCTTTTCAAAGGTCACAAGGATAGGTTTGTGATGGCTAATGCACATACCCTGCCTCCTTCAGAGGATTTCAGAGCCCAACATGGAGACAGACCTGTACCCTAGTTTTTGCCAGAACTGGAGGCATAAGAGAATGGGCAGCTTGCCCAGCTCTGCAGTGACAGACTGGAAGAAGGCAGATTCCTGTCACCAGGAGCCTTCTTCATCTCCAGCCATGCTATCTCCTGTCATAGTCTTGTGACAGCCCAAAGATGTGGTAACCTCCAGGTCCCTCTCCTACACACAACCTCAGTGTGTTCACCAGGGTCCCAGAGTAGGTCCACCCTGGCTGCAGGCAGAGATGATCTTCACCAAATGGGAATGCTCTCCATCTTCTCTCCATCTCCACAATGTCATGTATGTTTGAGGGTAGGCATCCCCTAGTTTTTCTAGAGAATGGTCCTCTCCTCTGGTGTTATGGAGGGGACAGAAGGACTGTGACCCCATGATCAAAGCTCAAACACTTTGATCCCAAACACCTTGTTCTCCTTGCCTACCCATTTTCACAGCATGTGTAGGAAAAACCTTTCTTTGGACTCCTGAAAGCCCTGGGTTAGTGGGGTAAAATTTATTGGGCAGGGGGAGAGGTACAGTCATGCACAGGCTGCGTAAGGGGATTTCCTAGCCACTTAGGAAACCTGGCTGAAAAACAAACCCAAGCAAAGAAACCCTTCTTGAAATCAGCTTCCTTCAAAGAGCTTGGGGATGTGGTAGCTGAGCAGGATGGACCCTGCCCCTGCCTCAGCTCAGCCAAGCTGGGTTTCCTCAGGCAGCCTGCCAGCCTGCCCCTCTAGTCCCAGCTGAATCTTCAGTTTGCAGCAATGATTTATCCCCCATGTACCTCAGAAAGTTTTAGTCATCACCCAGCTGCTGAATAACCCTCTTGTCTGAATTCCCCTGAAGGCCCCAAAAGACTCTCTGCTTATCTAACACTCATTTGACCAGATAATTTGAAGGCAGTTTGCAAGCTCTGTGGAAGTGACCTGCTTTAAGTCAGTTCAATTTTTCAATCCCCTCAGCTGCAACATCAGCAGTTTTCCTTGTCTTTTTTTCTTCTGTCTGGTGCAGGCTCTGACATTTCTACTGTCCCAACATCATGTTTACCCTGCCGAGACTCAGAGGATGGAGAGGTGCCCCTGTTTCCCACCACAACCTGTGTGTTAATTTCCCTGTGGAAACTTGATCACAAGGGATCATTTGCAAAGACTAATTGATCTTAAAAACCTTTTTTGTCTTATCCTAGAGTATTTGAAAGTGGCTTCCTAGGTCTGTCCTCTGAGTACAGTATTAACAGCTTGTTCCTACATTTTCTCTTCTTTGAGCGCTATTGATTAATCCCCCGCTGATGTTTTCTGTTTTGCTGGCTGGGTTGGGTTGCTTTCTCGCTGCTGGGGCGATAAGCAGCAGCCTTCCCATGGGCAGAGAACAACAGGTATTTAGTTCCAGTGCTAATGCTTTCCAACAAAACCTTCATTTTTCTGCAACCAATCTCGTGCCTGGCTTTGAAACACACTTTCAATGAGTCTATTCACTGCACAACTGCCTGCGTGAACATATGTCATAAATTAGGCAATTACCTTGTGTTTACTCTCCTCCTGTTACCAAAAATTGTAACCAGGAAAAGAGTTTAGACAACACTTTTCTCAATGTGTGCTAGCTTTTCCTGAAAATACTAAGTGGAAGTGGCAAAATCATCTTGAAATTCTGGAATTACTGAGCTATCTTTTCAGAGCTTTTCAAGGCCACATCCTGCGATAGCTAATGAATATCACAGTCAATAGCTATAGATGTTGATTTCTGATGTACTACAGATAAAAAGCTAATACTGCCTTGCTTTCTCCTGATGTGCTTCTTCCTCTTCACTATTCTATCCCTTTGAAACATTCACCCATTTCAGCCAAGTCTGGTGAAGTGCCAAAGATCATAGATATCAAAATTCCTACCACTTTTGCAAATATTGGTTGCTGGATAGAGAAGAAGTCTCTTTCAAGTGCTTCCACAAATGGAAATACAATGCTGTGAGTACACGATGTATTACCCCAGAGCAGAAGTCTCTAAAAATCTCCAAAATCTACCCCCCACTCTGATCTTTAAAAAAACAGGTTTTGCTGTTCCAGTTCTCCAAGGACAGCTTGTCCATTGCAGTGAATAATTTGCAAAAGTTTGCTAGGTCCTCAGGTTTGCTAGGCCCTCTCCAATATCTTCTTAGGGTTTGTAGGTCCCCACTCTCTAAGTCCTGGCTTGGATGAGCTGATACAGTACTGAAATTGTGCCATTGCAGCAGGATGGCTCAGTGGCCTGGGTCATACCACAGCAGTATCGTCCAGCCTTGGTATGTGTCTCTGTGCTGGTTATATCAACTCCTTTTGCCACTTATGAAAACCAGCTGCAGCTTCGGAAGCAGGAATTTATTTGCTGGAGGAAAGTATTGAAGTTGGATGGGACATGAGGGGGGGTGGGGGTGTGTGGAAGGGGTGGTGGGCATTGCATAGTTTTAACCTTGAAACCTAAGGGCCCTGAATTGAAGCCAGAGAAATAGCAGTGAAAGATAACACGGGATTTTGGATCAGCCTGAATATAAGGTGGGATCTTTTCAGAAATAGAGATTAGAACAAAATCCAACTGATTTCACATTTTTGCTCTGTAGGGATGATGGTGCCTTTAGGAGGCCCAGATGCATTAGCAGGTCACAGCTGTGTTGCATGTCAGGACTCTCTAGTTCTGTCCCTAGTGAGAACTTTGGGGATACCTGCCTCCTGCCTCTCCTTCCCTGTCCCATTTTTTCCTTGCTCCATCTCTTCCATCTTGAGCTCACTTCCCTCCCCTTTCCAGCTCACTCTGTCCTGAGTTGTCTTGCAGACTTTAACTTTGTCCCTAGTGACTTTGCTGTTGTGGCCTCTTTCTCTTTGCTTCCCGTTTGCTTCCAATTATTATGGTACCGTCGGCTCTCTTAGAGGAACTCTGCCACCCCCACCCCCCCCCCCCCTGTGCTGTTTGCTTGCCAGGTCTGAGCAGGAAAATACTGTTTCCTGCTATTTCATTAGCAGCAGTCAGGAAGGTCTCTCCTGCTGAGGGAAGGCACTTCAGTGAATTGCGTCCCTCACCCAGCTGCCTTAGAGGAGATCGCATGTGTTAAATATGGTCCTTTCTGTCTCTTATTTTCCCCTTGCAGATGCACCATGAGAGGCAATAAGAACCACAGAAGTATGAGGCCCATCTCAAACCCAGGTGGGTATCCTCAGGGCCCCTGCACAGTTTGGCCTTATCTCCCTTGAGGGCAATATATGTGTCCTAATCTGAGCCAGTAACTCCAGGGGAAGCCCCAGTGAGGGCAGGAGATCTCCTGGCTTTCCTGTGAGGCAGCAAACTGTGTCAGAGCCCAGGCTCTTGTTAGCAACACAGCAGAGATCTTTTGTAATGGGTTAGTATATTTGATGGTTTTATAACAGAACATGGTCTTTTGGGACACGTATATGCCCTTGCTGTGTTTTTTCCTGAGACAGCTGCTATGTGTAGCTCTCTACTGATCAGGTGCCAACCTTGCCCATTGCTGTATCTGTTCGCAGAACTGATTCAGAGAAGTAGCTGGTGTGTTGCAGACTGTGGCAGATTCACCCGTCATAGTCAGTTGAGAGGAACAGTCATGACTAGGACATCTCATCCTAGTTGATGTCTCCCCATGGGTGCTACAGAATCTAGATGACAAGCTCAAGTGCAGACACCTGCTCCTGTCTGCAGTTCAGACAGTTAAGATTCAGCTAGTAATTGCCCTGATTTGCAGATCTCATTGTGGCTTAGGATGAACTAGGAACTAAGGGACCCCCTGGCAGAGGGAGCAGCAGAACTACTAGTCCCTAAGGGGGCTTGGCTGAGCAGGAATGGTGTCTTAGTTCTTCAAAGTTTTGGCAAGCATCAAGTGAGGTTTCTTTGGTAGTTGTGCATCCACAGGTCTTTCAGCCAGAGTCTTTCTCTACCCATTCTTCTTTGCAGGTATAATCCTTGTCTTTTACAAAGAAGGATGGGGAATGTGCGACTCTGTAAGCACAGTGCCTCACATGTTGGGGACAATGAGTCAAAGATTCTTGGTGCACTCCTTCAAACATACTCTTAGAACTGGAGCTAAAAATTAACAAAAGAGAATAGCAAGCAGAGGCGAGTCATTACATGGTTAAAATCCTCCTTCCAGGTCAGTCAAGCATGCAATCTAGCTACCTTCCCTTTCTTCCTATTTGATGTGCACTTGTGCACTTACACCAGAGCATCTTGTTTAATGAAAAGGATTGCTTTTGATAGACGAAGGCATCTGATTATGTAATTGTCCTGGTAAAGAAGCACAGAGGAGAATTTTAGCAATATTGCTGGTTCTTACGCAAGATTGTTGCCACTGTTTACTCTGCAGAGATGTGAATCTCCTCTGTCATTTGGGCAGAAAATGATGCCTTAAGACATTTATGAAACATTGGATTATGCCAGGATCAGTGTGCTATCATCTGTAAGAAATTTACTGGCTGATTGGATTGGACAGAACTTTTAAAGGGAGGCTTTATATTCATAATTATATTTATATTTAACTTCGCATTTCAGTGCCGGAAGAACAGCAGATCTCAAGCTCTTAAGAGCCTTGGATAAATCATGAGGTCCTAGTTTTCAACAATTACTATCAATGGAAAGTTGGGCATGTGCATCTGTCAAGAATAGAAGCTGTATGGCTGATCTCTGGTCTCTCATACATTTTTGTCATATTACTCAGTTAACGGGAATTAAACAGAGCTAAATTGCACAGTAATGCTGAGAGGCTATCCTGAGTCTTAACTGTTCTCTGGAGGGCTGTGAGATGATTTAATGACACAGGTTAAGTGTTCTAAGTAGTGACTGGAGCAGCAATTTAAGAGTTAGAGGAACATAATATGGTATAGGACATTGAAACTACTTCAGCTAAGTTTGCTCTGGTCTTCTGCCAGGTGCCAAAACTATTGTCCAAATCTGAGAAAAAATTCCTACTTGTCTTTGCTTATTTTACCCTGCTTCTTCGGCAAATTGGAGTTACTGGAGGTTTCTGGGATGTATGTCTGAATGCTTGTTGCAGTGCAGGAGAGCATCTGGGTTTAAAAGCCTGGTTTTCAGCATTGCTTTGTTTGTGGCTCCCCATGTTTTCCAGTGGAAGTGCAGCCCATTGGATAGTGATTTCAGCCAGCTGAAATAGGCTTGTGCCTCTGAATGAGCCCCGCACCCAGAGGACTGTATGAACCACAGTCTGTGTTGTAGCCTTCACCACCTCCTGTCTCCAAACAGGCTCTCTTTCTGTTTTATTTACATCTAACATAGTCACTGAGGTGCTGCTCAAGCTGACAGGTCCTACTGGAGGGATGGTGCCCATGTCCCTGTCTCTTATATGGCTGGGTAGGAAATGGTACCTGTGGGAAGCAAGATAAAAGCTTGCTTGCACAGGGATAAGCCATAATGTTTAGTACAGGGCACTGGAGAATCACACCAAGAACCTGTAGATCCTGGCCAGATTCTGAAATGTCTCTTTGTATGGTGGTGCAGAGGGTCTAGTAGATATCTGTGAGGCTCTCTGTGATGTCTGCTGCACACAGAGCCTGTCGAGACTTGTCTTGATGCAATATGAATATTCATGCCCAAACTGGTGGCATGATTTTGCAAAGGACTGAGAATTATTGATTCAGGCACAGTGCTGATTTGGTCTTGAGCAGAGATCTTGACTCACGTAAACCAGGTTTGGAGGCTCAGGATGTCTTCCAAAGCAGTAAAGTTCAAAGCTTGAGAGTATCACAATTAGTGCCATAAAAATGCTGTCTTTTTTAAAACACCCTTTTAAGTGTACTTGCAATCATGTGCTCACGCAAGGGTCAGATATATGCAGTATTTGCTGTAAATTATAATCTTGCAATCTCGCCACTCTCCTTACTGAAGTAGGATGCTGACTCGGTCTACCAAACATTGAACTTTTTTATGAAGCCCAGCCATGTGACTCCCACACTTTTCAATGGCCAATAGAATAAAAAAGCAACATTTGATACAAGCTACAATTAAAGGAAGATACCTAGTGTGCCTTGGAAATCTGGTCACAGTCCCCGCACGGGGAACTTCTCTGCAAGTCAAATGCCCATTTTAGGCTCAGAGAAGCACAAGAACCAAACATGCACATATGTGCACACCTGGACCATCTTGTGTAAGACACTGACAGCACTTAGTAGCTTTATCAAACTCACATCAACAGGTGCAAACACCCATATATAAACAAAACTCCATGCTTATTTCTTGCTTTTCACCAGATGTTTGCAAGTTTTCAACCATCAGCCAAAGGTTCCCATCCCCACTTCCTTTCTCTCCAATAATGCAGCAGTTGACCTACTTGTTCTGATTGTTCCTCCTTTTACAGGTAGGGGAACTGAGGCAGGGGCTTGACAGAACTAGAGGCAACAAATGTTGTGGGTCTGGACATTCCAAGGGCAGATTAGACTTGATCTTGCCTTTGGGCAGATGGAAGGACAAGGTCACCTCTTCATGCCCTTCCCAATCCTGCTCTCAGTGGTTTGAAGATCCACTCAGGTATTCTGGCAAACAAGGTCCTCCCTCTGGTGACACACAAGTTTCTTCTAGTCTTCCTGTTTATGTCTTACCAATGCTCTTGTTCCCACAGTCTTTACAGTGCCTGGGGCTCTGGGGCTGTGACTGGAGGATTCAATGAATAGACATGAATTGACATTCAGTGAACGAAATTACATGCACAGAACTCCTTGAACTGCGTCAATGGTATGTTGCAGAGATTCCCTAGATCAAGCCCCACTGCTGGTTCTTGCTTCTGCACAAAATACTGATGGTTTACTGTTGTATCAGCTCTCTGCCACATCAGCTGTTTGCTCTGCATGCCATGTTAACTCTTTGTTATACCAGGTACTATCTCTCCTCCTGCAAAGCTCTCCTAAGAGCACAAGGTCAGAGGCTCACCCACAAGAAATGTGGATACCCTCAATGCATGGCACAGGGGATAAGGAGTGCTGAGGTGCCCCGGGCCCCAGGGAAGGGGCCAGGATGCCCACTGGCACCTTTCAGGGCTTCAAGAGAGTGTCAGCATTGTGGCACGCAGATTGTGTTTGTTAGCAGGTCACCAGGTAATGACTGGGGCTCCCTGGGTGTGACAGGGAGCCTTGCAGCAGGTGGGAAGGAGTTAATTTCTCCTTGGGTGGGGAGGGCAAGGAACTGGGTGTGGGTCAGATAGGCACATATTGTGAAGCACAGGAATGGCATTACCTGGGAGATCTGTGACTGGATGGGAATTTAACAGCAGTTTGAAACCCCCGCCAAATAACCCAGCCTTCCAGGAGGATTCTTTCATGGCAGGGGTTGAGTCCCTGGGTCAGCCTGGTGTGGGGCTGCAGAAGCAGGCTGAGAGTCCTGGCAGTGTGACCCTTCCCTAAGCACACTGACGTCCTGGGAACGCAGTGTCCCACCTTGACTTTGCCCTGGTGTAAATGATTAAACAGGTGCTGAGTAACAGGGAGTCCTTGCTGTGGCCCTGGGCCAAGAGGAGGAAATCAAGAACTCCATCTGACAAGCATCACCAACATTAACAGGGAGGAGCTTTCTTTTTATACCTCTCACACCCCACTCATGGTCCTGTGGTAAGGTGTGTCTGTCCATGGTGTGGGCAGGCCAGTTGGACAGAGGGAAGTCATCTTATGAGATACGGAAAATGGAGGACCTGGATGCAGACAAAGTAAAACCATCCTGGGATGGGGGGTCAGACTGGTTGTGTAGCCATAGTTCAGGTTGTCATAAGGAAAGGCGACTGTAATAGCAGTGGGCTAACTGCTGTTATATGCCTGGCTTGCAAATTAATATTGATCATGTGTTTTGTTGACAAAAGCCGTGTTTGGAAGAGGGAAGGTCAGTCACCTGCTGGAGAGGGGCCAAAGACAACACTCTGGGGAGCTGGACTGATGCGCTGGTGTGCCCCAGCCACCCTGCCTTGGCGGGCTTTCCATGGCCAGGTCTGCTCAGGCTAACCTGGGCTATGCTGTCAGGGCAGAGCCCCCCTGGCCTCCTGGCACAGGGGAGATGTGAGGGAAGGATGAAAGGCATAAATGTTGTTATACTGGAATCAACAAAACCTAGCCCCTTGAAGTACCCTTCCTGACATGAAGCCACACCAGTGGGCACAGTATTTACATGGAGGCATCCATGCTTTGTTGTAGGAGCCTACAATCGCGGGACAGTTTAGGTTGCAGTGGACCCTGGGAGGTCTCTAGTACAACCTGCTGCATACCTGGGAGAGGACAAGGAGTCCCTTTTCTCATGCGTCACTCGTGGAGAGCAGAGCATGGCCTGCAGGACCAACACTACAAAGTTCCTGACTGGTAGCTGGTGAATTACTCTTAGAATTGTGGTCAGCACATAGAGCTCAACTGTCCTCTCATCCACAAATGTAGTAGCCTTCCAAGATAGGTTGAGGTGTGCAAATATATGCAAAATATACATGTAGTGCTTGGCTCATATTGAGATCGTACATCATAGAATCATTTAGGTTGGAAAAGACTTTTAAGGTCATCAAGTCCAACTGTTAACCCAGGACTGCCAAGTCCACCACTAAACCGTGTCACCAAGCACTGCATCTATGTGTTTTTTAAACAGTTCCAGGGGTGGTGATTCTACCACCTCCCTGGGCAGCCTATTTCAATGCTTGACAACCCTTTCAGTGAAGAAATTTTTCCTAATATCCAATCTAGACCTCCCGTGGCACAACTTGAGGCCATCTCCTTTTGTCCTGTCGGCACTTATATGGGAGAAGAGACCAATCCCCACCTGTCTAACCTCCTTTCAGGTAGTTGTAGAGAGCAACAATATCCCCCCTGAGTTTCCTATTTTCCAGACTAAACAACCCCAGGTCCCTCAGCTGTTCCTCATAAGACTTGAGGTCCAGGCACTTCACTAGCTTCATTGTCTGTCTCTGGACATGCTCCAGCACCTCAATACATTCTTACAGTGAGGGGCCCAAAACTGAACAAAGGATTCAAGGTGTGGCCTCACCAGTGCCAAGTACAGGGGGAAAAATTCTTCCCTAGTCCTGCTGGCCACGCTATTTTGGATACAAGCCAGATGCTATTGGCCTTCTTGGCCACCTGGGCACACTACTGAATCATGTTCAGCTGGCTGTCAGTCAGCAACACCAGGTTCTTTTCCGCCAGGCAGCTTGTAGTGTTGCATGGGGTTGTTGTGACTCAAGTGTAGGAGCTGGCACTTCTCCTTCCTGAACCTCATACAACTGGCCTCAATCCATCGGTCCAGACTGTCAGATCCCTCTGCAGACCTTTCCTACCCTCAAGCAGATCAACACACCTGCCCAGCTTGGTGTCATCTGCAGACTTACTGAGGGTGCACTCAATCCCCTTGTCCACATTGTCTATAAAGATATTAAACAGGACTGGCCCCAGTACTGAGCTCCAGGGAATGCCACGTGTGATCAGCTGCTGTCACAGCACTCTCCAAACCAGCCAGCTGCAACAAGGTCTTTTACCATCTCATACTGGCACACTCTCCATGCCAGTCCCTCTACTGCCTTCTCCTCATACCTTCTCCTCACTCAGGGCATGCTCTCTCTTCTCTTGCTTCTTCCTCTCTCTCTTCTTCCTTGGCTGCCCCTCTTCATTGGCTCTTAACCCCTTAACAGAACCAGCCACACCTGCACCTTATCTACATTGAACAACCCGCTGCCCCTGAAGCCACCCCACAGTTGTATATTATCAATGCTAATTAACCCAGCTTCATTCCACTACAGGCTGCCAGCTGGATGTAATTTCACCTATCACCACTCTTCGGGCTCAGCCACCCAGCCAGCTTTTACCTAGTGCAGAGCACACTTGTCCAAGCCATGAGCAGCCGGTTCCTCCAGGAGAATGCTGTGGGAAATGGTGTCCAAGGCTTTACTAAGGTCAGGTAGACAACACCCACATCCTTTCCCTCATCCACTAGGTGGGTCACCTTGTCACAGAAGGAGATCAAGTTCATCAGGCAGGACCTGCCTTTCATAAACCCATGCTGGCTGGGCCTGATCCCCTGGTTGTTCTGCATGTGCCATATGATGGAGCTCAGGATAAGCTGCTCCATAACTTTTCCCAGCACTGAGTTCAGCCTGACAGGGCTGTAGTTCTCCAGATCATCCTTCCTGCCCTTCTTGTAGATGCGCATCACACTGGCAAACCTCCAGTCTTCTGGAACTTCCCCACTTAGCCAGGACTGCTGATAAATTATGGAAAGCAGCTTGGTGACCTCTTCTGCTTGGTTTTATTCCCTTCCCTGTAGCGACGGAGGGAAGTCATGGACTATTCAATATGAGTGATCAGCAAGCTTCGTTTATTGATTATCTTAACACTCCTTATATAATCGTGTTAATAAGCTCATACATATTGCAAAACTTAAGCTCATCATTGGTTAGTTTCTTAACAATCAAGCTGTTCCTTAGAT
>JAVJGJ010000037.1:86206092-86232569 GCA_035590215.1 Microhierax caerulescens | reverse complement strand
AGTGATGGACTTGGCAGTGCTGGGTTAATGGTTGGACTTAATGATCTTAAGAGAGCTAGCAGGGATGTTGTAATGGGCAACTTTACCTACAGTGGAGGACAAGGGCTCTCTAGGTCTCCATTAGCAAGTAGGTCTTGCAGGTGCAGGGTAGTCACTAGTGTGGCTGTATACCATCCTGCTTGATGTTTCATAACCAGTAATTAGAATCTTGGGTGCTCGGAAACTGAGCACTCCAGATCCATTTTTAATTGTTTGGAGATTATGTCAGATTGTATCAGAAGCTCAGTGATGTTGCAGCTTGCGGACTACTCTACTGACATCTGTCACTTGCTACTTTATTTCCTGAATGGGCTTTGGGTAGCACTGCAGGAAGGACTAGACACGAAGGGCAACAGTCTCATTTCTGATTACACTGATGGAGCTTGAGCACTCATTGTTGCCAGGTTGGTTGCTCACTGTGGCTAATTCATCCCTACAGCCTAAGGATGCTGTTAGCATGTCCTGCTGCACATGCTGACCTTGGCAGGTTGCACCAGTGGTCCATGTCCTGTGAAACTGGTAGACATGCTGTCTTCTCTGAGGTGACATGCAGGAGGCCAGCATCTGTTTCTGGTGATGACACACAGAAAATTGTTTCCAAAGGGAACACAGGCCAGCTGGGATTTTGAGGAGTGGGAAGGATAGTACCATCCCAGGCCTGCATGTGGCCACAGGGCTGAGAGGTGGAGACAGCATGTTATAGAACTCCCTAGGACATGGCAGAGCAAGCTTGTGCTCTGCTGAATGCTGCTTGAGGGGAGGAAAGGAGGGTTACTGTTGTCTTAGACTGCCCTGAAATAAATACACACCAATGCACTATCAGCAAAGAGAAATGATCCCCTAGGGACAGCTCAGTGTGAACATATTACCCTGGCTCAGGGTATGTTTCTTGGCTGATTACACCACAATGGCAAAACTTTACAGCTGTTTCAAGCGAAGGGATTTGAAGAGCAACAGCCTGAATTTGCTGATGCTGCAATATTTCCCACAGGAGCTTCGGACTGTGTTTAAAATGTCTCAGATGAATTTTGGTGATGGGCACAGATGGACATCCCTTTCTAAGCTACCATCAAGCAGTCAGCAAATCTTCACCTGTCTAGATAGCTGAATAGCACTGCTCTCAAGCAATGCCATTTTCCTGTGTTTTCCCATATTTCTGTTGGTTGGTGGGAGGCACAAATGAGTGTGTTGGTCCCAGGTTTGCTCTTTGTGGGCCTGAAAGGACAAGGGACAAGGTTCAGACCAGGTTGGTTCAGCTGCAGTCTGTCTGTGCAGGGAGGTTAGAAATAGATGATCTTTAAGGTTGCTTCCAACCCAAACCATTCCATGGTTCTGTGATTCCTGTGTAGCAACATCTTTCTCCATCATGAAGGTGGTGTTATGCTGTCAGCAGGAGAAGGGATTTTGCATGTGTTGGGGAGTTACAATGGAAATTTTGAGACTGGCACTAATGGAGAATGGATGAAAATTGGTGTAGAAGCACCAGAAGGACTAGAAAAATGGGTGGTGTAAATGGTCCATAGATGAGCAAATCAGCATGATCCCAGTACATCTGTGTGCACTGCCTAAGGACACCCAGCCTGGGAGATGAAAACCAGTGAATAAATCCTGGTGACTCACAAAGGTAGGACAGGATGGAGAGACTCATCACTGGCAGCTCCTCTGGGGCAAAAAGGGTACATCCAAACTCACCACACTGTTATCAACCTGGGAGAAACCCAAGGAATGTGCTGAGGATTTGATAGTCATTGTCCCTTGTGCCAGGAGCAAAGAAAAGCTGAAGGGCAATGGACTTCCCATGGCTTAAGATGTGACATTCAACAAGATCCCAAGAGGGTGCTATGGCAGGAATAAGCCTTATTCGTTCATATTTCTGTAACCAGTGAAAAGCTGCCCTTTGATGTAAAATTGGATGTGAAATTGCCTTTGCTTCTGAGTCATTCTCGAAACCTGTCCCATTGCTATTTGTCAGATGCAATCACACCACAAATAGCAAGTAGTGGCAAAAGCAGCAGCTGTGGCCCAGGGATTACACTGTAGACTTCAGGAAAATGGTGTCTGTAATGTGCCCAACTGATGCAGAATTAATCAGGTTTGAAAAAAAACCCCACTGTTCTTGCACCCTGGGGGACTGTACCTAAAAATTCCTGCCTATGCGGATCTTCCCGTAGTGCTCCTTGACATAACTTCCAAGAGAAATAAATGAGTTTATCTCCCACATTGCCCACAGACCTTTCACATGGAAATACTGGGATTAAGGAGATTAAAGTTTAGCTTCAACTTGGATAAAGAACAACAATGAAGAATGATTAACACTTGAAATGGTTCCCAGTCATTAGATCTGAAGTCCAGTTTCTGTATATTGCCTCTAGTGAGAGCTTTTCTGTTGTGTTCATTGCTGTCACATCTGATCCCATAAGAGAGCAGGATTAAACCTAATGGTTCCTTACACGGAACCTCTGTGTAACTCTGGGCTGCCTCTAAAACACCCATGGTTTGGGCTATGGAGGATGTAGAAGGAATGGAAGAGAAAAAGGAGGCTGATGAGGTTTATGGAATGAATGTAGGAAAGGTTCCTCTTGAGGAGGACAGGGAATCGGTGAGAACAAGGTCAAGGCAGTGGAGAGCATAGGCTGTGGGCTGAGGTCTTATTTTGAGGAGAGCAGGAAGAAGAAGGTAGGAGGCCATAGTCTTGGAGAGGACTGACTTGGAATGGAGGACAAGACCACAGGAAAAGTTTGTTGTGAAGTCAGTTGCATCTTGGTATTGGTGGGTGACACAAGGGGGAGAGAAGTGGCCATAAACCATGTGCCCTGTTACAAGTCTGGTACAGAAAGTGGATGAGGTTGGTCTTAAGGAGGCAAAAGGTGTAAGTCTGTAGCGATGCGGGTGACAGGATGTGTGTTGGGAGAGAGATAATGGTGCAAGATACAAGAAGACTGCTTGAGACTTTGGGCAGCAGTTGTGTGGCTGCCTAGGAGGGAAGAAGATTGCTCTATGTCCCTGGTTTTTGTTCTAGCTCTTTTTACATTGGTTTTGATGTCAGGGGAGCATTTGAACACACAAATTTGATTTAGGTGAAAGAATAACTCTTCTGAATTTTCCCCCTTCTCAATGGATCTGAAACTGAATGAGGGATATTGCAGTGGTATCTGAGATATTTGGGTCATTTTCCCACTTCAGGAATACACTTTCAGCAAATGGGGCCAGCTGTTCAGATGTCCCAGGCTGAAGACTCCAAAGCAAGGCTTTCAGTAGCAGCAGCTGGGAGCTGAGGCTGAAATGCTTTGCTGAGTTTTTGGAAGTCCTTAGGTCCCCTGGGGTCATGACTCTCAATACCCAAACCCAACCCAATATCCAGCAGTCTCGGGAGCTTGTTGCTTTTCTCATTTGGAGCACCTGCACATAAATTTGGTCTTGCTAGTGCTAGAGAAGTGAACAACACCCAGTTCACTGGGAAGACGTTCCTTCCCCCCCTCAGTGTCCACCAAAATGCCTGAGGGTAACCCTTGGCTGTTTTGCCTGTGTGTATCCATGTTGACCTGCAGTGAAGGACACAAGCCACCACGTGACACCAGTGTGTGAAAGCAGAAGTGTGCAGCCCCACACAGACCCCAACATTGCAATCAGAAAGTGGTTTCCTCTTTACTCCAGGCTCTCTTTTCCCAGCAGCAGTATCTGAGATGGTCTCCCAGGTCCCTTTGAAGGCTGTGGCAATTCGCTGCCACCGGGATCCTCCTGCTGCCAGCGTGGAGGCACCTTTTGAAGCAGGAGTTTTTGCTCCTGCTTTATTCTTCCCTTGAGGCCTGGATCAAGGCCAAGCCACTACGATTACATACTTTGGGATGGCAGTCCTCATTTCATCTGCAGTGTTGTGTCTCTGGCTGACTCAAAGAGCAGGCAGATCATCTCTTTAGTAGTAGTAAAAGCAGGGAGCCAAGTAGGGGTAGGCTGGCAACGAGCACAGGCAGTGAGTTCAACTCTGGACTATTTCATTTTATCAAGTTTGACGCTGGACCTTCAGCACTGTGCATAGTTTGATGTCTCTAGAGCTTTTTCCGCATGTACACAGAGATATGTCAGCCTTCCTTGGTCCTGGAGGTGTTAACAGGCTCAGATCCAGTGGATGTGTAGGCTCCATGTTCAACAGAGAAGTACTATGCATGGTTTCACTACCTGGGATGATGGGGAGAAGGAGATGGGGATTTATTTGCTCAGTGGGACCTCCATATCATCTCTCTGCCTGAATGGACTTGACAAGGTTGTGTGGTCTCCATCTTTTGAGGTTTTCAAGACCAGGCTGAGTAAAGGCCTGAAGAACTTGGTCTGACTCCCATAGCAGGTGTTGCTTTGAGTAGGAGGTTGGGCTAGACATGACCTCGGAAGTAACATACTGGTGACAGTGCAGCAGGATACTTCTGGGCTGTTTTCCCAACAGATGCCAGTCATTGACTCTGGTGACATCAGTGACCTGAAGCCAGCTGGCCTCCTTCCCTGCTGCAAAGTCAGGGCCCTGACCAGAGGTACTGAAAAATCTAAGTTATCCAAAGGCTAAATAACCATGTTTAGCATGATATCCAGGCTTCCACACTCCAGAGTGTCTCAGCTGTCCCCTAGCATGGTATTCTGCAGTTAGCTGGGCCATAACTGAATCCAGTTTCCAGGCTCACGCCCAAAACTGGTGTGACTGGAGCCATGTTGGAGGCTGGGGGTTCATGGCCACCAAGAAACAGCTGGCTTGTGTACAGGGTCCTTCTGAATTGCACCCCAAGGTGCAACTATTCAAGCCATGTCCCAGGGTAAATGAAGTCCCCTTCCTACCGAATCCAGGCTTGCTTCCTAAGCAGCTGACTGCTCACAAGTTGAGGTGTTCAGTATTGCTAATTGGATGCGGCATATGAGGTTAGAAAAGGGCATGTGATCCCCGTTCCAGCTCTTGCATATCCTTGTACATTTTATAGTACTCAAGAGACTGCAGAACAGTGTAAACCAGCTTGAAGCCTTCCTCTTCTTGGCCTGATAGGCAGGTCATTGTTGGTTTCTTTACAGAATAACTTGGTCCCTTTTTGTGCTACACCATATGTTAGATGTGACACAGATGTTTGCTCTGACAATGAGTCATTACTGCAGTGGTTGCTGTCAAGAAAGCTGGTGTTTTTTGCAGCTGGATCAGGGAAAGTCAAAGTCTTTAGCATACTTTAAAACACAGAAGTTCATATGCTTTTTCAGGAGTCTGGCGTCAGCCAGACTGATCAATCCCAGTAAAGGAATCCCCCTCTGTAGCCAGTGTAATAAAAAATCTATAATGAAGGGACTTTGAATCCCTTCTTCCCCTGCCCAACAGGGGAACATTTTGCCTGTCTTTGCTCTGCCCTCTCTGCTTTGCTTGTTTATCCTACCTGGGGTCAGGGACTTATCATGTGTTCCCATATGACAGCACAATGGCGACTTGCTGGCTTCTGAGATCTCCAAGTGTCACTGCAATAGCAGTTCTAGCTTCACACCTTTTGTGTGTGAGTTACATTTTCAAATACATGGCAGGAAAGGGACTGGGATTCTCACTAGAAAAACAATTTGTGCTAGTGGCTTTAATGATGTGGTGGCTTATCTGAAAGACTTGAACTTTACAAAGGTCCCTCAAATCAACTGGATTCTCGTATCCCATTCCTGTCTCCTCTGACACTGTGGTTCTGGAGTTTACAAGTTTACAAAAACAAACTGTGTTTGCAGACCATCAAAGATAATTTATGAGCTTTTAAGCATAGTGGTTGCTGCCAGTGCAGAGGCAGCCTCTGCATTTGCTGCTGAGAGCTAGAGCACGGTGAAGGCAGTGACAGACAGCATGGGAAGAAAAAGTGGTAGGAAGAAGCAAAAAAATCTAGATCGTTTGAGCAGAAGTAATTTTCCTGGTCCATTGCTGTCATGCTGTGTAGCAGTTGCAGACGTGGTTGCTCTTAAGGAAGAAATGGAGCTCCTGGAGCAGTTTCTCCTCTTGCCCTAGAAACAAGTAGGAAAGAGCCTCTGGAACTTTCAGGGGTTGTGTGTTCATTTAGAGGAACAACAGAGGACACAAGCGGTGTTACTGTTCTCTGCTCACACTCTCTCATACAAATATTAGGAGTCCTATAGTAAGAAGGTAATGCTGACAATGTTGGAAAAAAGAACAAAAGGGAGAAATGCCGACTTAAAGCTGTGTGTGCATAAGTAGGAATCAGAGAAGTGAGGGAGAGTGATTTTCTGCCCTTGTAAGGAGGGCATGGAGATGTCCAGGTTGAAAGCACTTCCACAGAGCACATAGGAAAACTACATGTGCCCCCAAGGGATATTTGTGTTCAGCTCTCCTGAAGAAATAGGCACCACAAACCTAAAGAAGGGAAGTTATCCATAACCTAGAAAATACAGGGAAATATTTTCCATGCTGCTCTGGCAGACCAGGAAGTTATTTTTGGTCTCTGTAGCACAGTGAGTGTCCTCAGGAGCATGTGCAACAACAGAGTTTTCAGCAGCTCCCATTGTATTTGCTCCCATTGACCTTATCGCTAATAAGTGCAGGATGTGAATTATAACGGCAAAGATGTAATCGGAGAGGCCTGGAGACAGTTCGTCTGCTAGGGAGAGCAGTTGCCATGACAGAGACTCTCGCATTGCTCCTTCTTAAGTGGAACACCAGGTAAAACAAAGACTCTGGCTTCTGTTGACTGCGGTATAATTTAGGGGATGTGACTTCACTGTTTCGCTGGATGTGGGAGGTGAGGACATTTTTGTGATTGTGAAGGACAAAAAGTCATGTTATTGCACTTGTGGTGAAATACTTTGATATTCTGCACAGCACTCAGGCTGAGAGACTAAATGTTATGCTTAGCTATTGCTTATTAAGTCACAACACATGCAGAGATGCACCAGAGGCAAAGGATCCAGATCCTTCCTGATTTACAGCAGCTTAAATGAGTTTGGGGGTGCTATTCCCATTTATACCAGGTTAGAGCCTGGCTCAAAGTTTCTGTGACGTGTAGCACCAGGGTTTTAAATGCTACAGGTATTATTAAAGCTGATATGATCATGTTGGCTTTGCAGGGAAAACCCAAGCGGCCTATACGAGTAATGGCACAAAACTGTCATCTTCCCAGTGCTGAGAAGCCCGGCCAAGTAAGCAAGGACTGCCTGACGCTGACATCCTCACTTATAAACAGGCCAAGGGAAAAAGATCTGGTACTCAGTAACATGGGCTTTGTGTTTGTTAGACAACCAGCACATAAACACAGTCCCTCATGGCCCAAGGTGTGATGGGAGAGCTTGACTAGGCAGAGATGTTGCAGAGGGCTTCTGAAGGGCTTGGAGGCACAAATGGCTTCCAGATGCCTCTGCTTGAGTTGTACACTGATCGTAAGGATTGTGGTCTGGGAAGGTGGTAGAGAAAGGAGTCTCTGAAAGTTCCTGTGAGTGTATCCTATTCTTCCATCCTCCTGTTTTGTCTCTGCTGTGAAAGAACAAGGACTGCCACTGGCTGTGGGGCCATACAGTAGCCTAAGGGAACAGGCCTGGGCTGGTAGCAGTCTGTCTCTAGAGACAGCTGAGGAAGATGGTTTGAAATTTAGCAGCAGTGATGGATGTAGAAAATGTTCCAGGTCATAATGGTTTGAAAAGAAAAAAGAGGCAGAAAACATACCTTGCAATGATATATGTGGGTAACTTTCTGTCTGCAGGATGATTTATCAGAAGATGGAAAAACAGCATTACAATCTGCAAGTGTCTGTGTGTCCAGAAGGACAGTGGAAAAGGGGACAGATTGAAAGGGAATGAGATCAGCAGGCAGTAATATTCTTATTGTCAAATGTATCAGTATCAGTGACTCTTGTTTTAAAAGCAAGGGACCCATTGTAATTTTAACAGGACAGGTTGTTATTCCTTAACAGTATCTGATTCACATTGCAGCACCTGGATCCAAGAGTGAATACTTTCAGATGGAAATGAGAATCAGCACAGAGTATTTTTCCAAAGTGCTAAAGAAATAGAAATGATGAAGGGAACTGGGGGTTTCAGGCCTTGTGCACTTGGGAAAAAAACCCACCCTAGCCTCTCCTTTTGATCTGAGAAATGCAGTTCAACTACCAGATGCGTAGACCTGGTAAGCAAGTCTAGGGTATCTCATTGTGTCTTTTGCCAAGACCCCACAATATTTCACAAACATCACAAGAACTTGAGGTAGATCTGACTGTTATTTTGAAAGGGGAGATAAAAAAAAAAGGATTTTGTCTAAGCAGACATCTGCTACAGCTTACACTGCTGTCCTGTGAGCCAGATTTCTGCCACCTCCTCCAGCCATCATTCAGTTTGTATTACTTTTATGGACTACTCACATTTGTGCAGTGGGTGTTATCCCCAGAAGAGGAGAAGGAAGGCTAGTATCTCTCATAACTTACTCTCCATGTAAACAACCTTCCACTTTTGGCCTATGTCTGAGTTCCTCCAGCCAGATCCCAAGAAACTTTGTCACTTTTTGAAGTTTTATAACATATCACTGGTGATAGCAAGGCTGTCCTTCTGCAGACCTTCATGGGGTGAAGCACAGTGCGTCATGTGGAACAACATCCTGGAGATATGGGAAGGCACAGGGCACATATCTGGCTGCATTAAGGCTATGTGATTGTCTGTGTGGTTTTTTACCTGTGCAGATCTGCACATTGCAGCAAAGTATTGCTGCCAGTTTTCAGGCACTGTGGAAGAGATGTGGCCATGATCACGGCCACCCATACTGTATTTTGCATCAGTAAAGTTGTTGACATTGCTATTAACACAATATCCCCCTGAATGTTAACCATTAATTCATTTCTTCACATGATCTGCCCTCCCCAATGCATCCTATTCCAGAAAAACCATAGGCCACTGTTTATGTTGCTGGATTGAGCTGCTTTATGACTCAGGGCCTGTGGAACATAAAAGGCCTCATCATAGTCAAGTAATGAGTATGACAACAGCTGACCTGCTAGATGGGTTCTCACTGCATTCGCCGATTCCCCTGAAAAGGGATGCTCCTTCACAGCCACAGTGATGGAAGAATGGCAAAGATTTAATTTATGGTCTTTAGCACTGGAAACAGACACTTAGAGGAGACCTCTTTTTACTTTAATGAGGGCAGAGTCCACAGAGAAAACTCTAGTGATTTAGTGATCTGCAGCAGACTCCATTCTTTGCAGCATAGAGCAAGAATTATTCTGTGCTTTGGCTAGTCCTAGCTGTCTCTGTGGTCCTGCTGCTTGGTCAAGTTGTGCAACTTAGGGTGGGATTTGCAGCTGCTAATACAATGGCTATGTTTCCGGTAGAGCCTAACTCACTCTCAAGCACCAAAAATTTCTTAAAAGGGCTTGTGTTGATCTGCATAAAACTCAAGGTCTTTGAAAACTTCAGTGTTTGAAACCTGATACAGGAGTCCACATGGGTCATCAGGTTCTCCTTAACATGGTGAAACATGGGACAATCCCAGAAGCAAAGGTTATAGAAACAAACTGCATCACCATCTCCTCCCCTGCATCCAGTTGCAATGAGCCAAACTCCCAGGTTCTCCCAGAGAACCACTCATTTTTTCCAGCTGCCTGTTTCTCTCAGTAGGGAAGGCAATGGGACTCAGTGGCTGAAGCTAGATCCAGGAACACAGCCCCAGGGACCTCTGCATGTCAAAATGCTGGGAATGGTGAAGGTGAAAGGAACAATTTGCAAGTATCTTCACCTATAGTGAGCATGTCATGTGCAAATAAAATCTCTTAAGCACAGATAAGGTCTATACTGTGCATGGAGGGGCTTGCAAACAGCATGATTTAATGTAGACTGAATCTGAGCTTTGCAGCAGAGTAGCAGACTCCTATTTTTATTCTTGAGGCCTTAGTAGTCTATAAATACTGTACCTATATATTTTGACCATCTGTGCTTTAATAGGCTGTCAGAAACATTCCTTACCAATTTGCTGTGGAAATAGGAGGAAGGAAAGGAAGCTGATTGTAAATGCTCATATATGCCTGTTGTCTGGGTAAACTTTATGTGAAGTATGAGCTAAAACTCAAATGCAAATTCATGGTGCTTGATCCAGTGCCAAGGGAAAGCTCAAGTTCAATCGCTTCAAGGCATGTCTGTGTAGACATAGACAATTTGAGGTTTACTGACACGAAGCCACTGCTAATTTCACTTATTGGTTATAACCTTGGACACACTTGAACCTTCTCCCAGAACCAAAATGTTAGCTGAAAGCCTGTATTGCAGCAGAAGGGTGAACTCGCAAGCAAACTTCCCCAGCTGGGGGGATTCCAAAGTTTGTGTCTTGATGGTACACAGGCTTACTTCAAATGTGAAGCACTTGCTTGGTTTATTGAAGACTAGACTTTTGTGGAGATATAGATCAGCCTGGATGTTTCTGAGGTTGCAGAGTTTTCAATTGATGGGAAATCTGACCTATACATATAAGCAGAGGAAAAATTTACACTTAAAAAAATACAGTAGCTCCTTTTATCTTACTGTGACCTTCTCTTCACATGCTTGATAGTCCTCCTGAAGACATCTGTCGTTCTCTGTTTTGGTAGTGATCTACATGCAACAGAACCAGGCTTTGCTGGCTCCTGTACTGTCAGTAGGTAAGATTATTTGGGATGCAGCTGGGCCTCTTCACAAAAGCTATTAGTGCTTTTTCCTCTTCCTTGTTTTTGGCTAGGGTCATCCTCTGCTGATCAGGTTGAGTTGGGTGTTGCCTTCTCTGGGAGTGAAGGAGGACCCTCTCCCACCCCAGTTCTCTGTGTACAAATGATGGGCTAAGTGTTTCAAATGAAGTCTGAGCAAGGATATCCTAGGCTATTACTGTCTGAGCTGTTAGCGCTTCCTCTGTCTTTTCAGCCGCCATGGCCTGAGTCTTGCCAACAAACCCATAGCCTCAGACAGACACCCTGTCTACCTAACAGCCCTTGCCTATTCATTCTGCTCCTGTCAGCTTGTGCCAGCTTTTCTCCCTGGATAGGTTAGCTGTATTTGCCCAGCTCTGCATATCTCTCTGCCTTCCCATGCTATGACTGGTATCAACTCAGATCTAAGGGGTTAGGCTCAGCTCACGAGATGGACAAGACAGGGAAGAACATTAGGTATATCCGATATTAGCAAATGCACGGGAAAGTAGATACATTCAGTGCTTATGTTGAAATCATCTCCAGCTAAGATGTACATAGCACCCTACAAATACTAGCCAGGTTAATCCTTCCTGCTGGGGTTTTCAGAGCTTCCACTTCCAAAACCAGACTAAAGTGCACAGAAGCCTGTGATGTGTAACTAAGAATTATTATGGAGCAGTTTTGGGGGAACTCATCTCTGCAGAGACCTCTTTGCAAGTTAACCTGATCTACCCAAAGGGTTGAATTTAAAGTGTGCTCGTGAAACCAGGTCAAAGCTATGTAGAAATAAAGTTACTTTAATTCTCACAGTGTCAATATAGAGGCTTAATGTAGTCTAAGCAAGAAGGTGTCAGTATACTGAGAAAACTGTAAGATCTATAAAGGTAGGGTAATGTTTTAGGGCAGAGGGTATAAAGGACCCCAGAGCCCTGATGGGCAGCTGTGCCAAGGTGGTATTATTTCTCCATATGGATATTTAGCTAGATGTAGCCACTCACTGCACTTCCTCCAAGGAGTCTACATTTCATCTGCAAGGCTGGGTATTGCCCTGCCTCTGAATGGCAATAACCCCTGGGATACAACACTGCTTTGCTAGAAGGGAAAAGGGGAAAGAGGGTAGTTTTTGGAGTTGCTTGGCTGCTGCATACAACTGTTGCTGACTGTTATGCTTCACCACGTTTTTTTCTGCATTCGCTTGTCACTTAGAAACAGATCAAATCACCAGCCAGGCAAGCTCTCTGCCTCTGTAGGTTGGGTGGTAAAAGAAGCTGCTTATGTCAGAGCCTTCCTCTGTTTCAGGCTTGTGTGAATTGCTGTGTCACCATTTCATTGTGTCTCTGTTTTGAAATAGGTTCTGCAGCTGCTGCTTCTTCTCCTGTTTTATTTGGAATGAAGCAGTGGAGAGTCATCATGGGCCACTTTGAATGTTCTTTCTTTGTGGCAGTTTGCCCAAGAATGAGATGAGTCACAGGCAGGTTACATGCCCTGTCCACATGAGTGTGAATTAGAGGGAAGGCTCCGGGATTACTGGTGATTGTCTCCCTGAGCAGCCCACGAAATTGTGCATTTCACAGGGCTGGAGGCTGCGATGGCCTCCTAGTTCTTTGGGACTTACTTAAAGGGGGATGAGCTATTCTGTTCTGCTCCACCAGCTGGTAGCAAAACCTGTTAGGTTTGCCTGACCTGTCAAATTGTTAGGGTTCAAATGGATTAGGAAAGGAACGTCAAAAAATGTTCCCAGCATATGGATGCCTCATGGCCCTGCAGCAGGCTACGTGTCATGGAAAGAGGTATGTGCAATCAGGGATAGAAGGGAGATAATAGAAATATTGGTTCCCTTGCTGCATTTTGAGCCATTAAAGTTTCTGTGCCTAAGTAAAACCAAGGAGAAATTAAGCACTGGCATTACAAGCCAGTCCACAGAGCACTGTACACAGTTTCAGGGAGTTTAGACTATCCTTTGGAGGATAGGGAAAGGGAGGATGTATTTTCTGAGAAGAGCAAAAGTCTTAGTCAACCAAGGCTGAAAGATGCTCTGTGTAAGCAAAGCAAAAGAAATTTTGGGGTAAAGTATTTATGTTAAATTCGTTTAGGGCAAAAAAGGTATTTATGTTAAAAGATAGTTCTAATGGAGGATCAAATAGGAATAAATTGGACATGGGCATTTTTGGCTTGGGAAGGAGAATAATATTTCTAAGTCTCAGAGACATATTTCCAAAGAAAGGCATCAAACCTGTTTCAGTGTGCAACAAATAAAGTTGAGGAAGAAACTGCACAGGAGAGGTGCCATCCTGTTGGCAGGGGTGAAAAGTGTCTGGATAAGGGTGGGAGATTTGTTGATACCCTCAGGAGGGCACTGGAAGGAGATGATCATTGCTGTTCTCAGTTTCTTATATGCATTCTGACTGTGCTGAATTATTCCCATGTTTCAGGGTTTCTGCCAGGAGGAAGGAAACCTTTGTTCCTTCATGCAGAAGTTGGCTTTGGGTTTGATTTGTTCTGGGGGCTTTTTTCTCTCCTTTCCTGCTTAGCACTGGATTAGCCCAAGTGAAAATTGGCTTGGGGTGGGTGTGGGGGTGCAAGCACTCCACATGTGCTTTTAGAAGGAAGAAGAAATATTTCCAGTGTCCATCTCATGCACACAACCAAAATTTATCCCAGAGTCAGACCTAATGTCAGAGAGGAACTGGGCTGGGTCCTTCCTTCTCTGTAATGCAGAGGGTGTATGACATCATTTGACATGGACCCATGACCTTGGCAACAAACTTGCTGTCTCCTGCCTTTTTGCAAAGGCACATTGTCCTTGGAGGCTTAGAGTCTTTTGTATTTCAGGTCTCCCCTTGACCACAAACTGCTTGGGATGCAGATGGAAGGCAGTGGTAGGGCAAGACTCTGAACAGGGTTTCTTGGGGGTTCTTTCAGACATGCAGCTAATGCCTAGGGAAAATGCATACAGTGACCATGGTGGCCTGGTCTGGAGCTCAGCACTCCAAAGTGGTTCACAGGATTGATGTGTGGTGACTTATTTTCATCAGGACCTTTTCCTTCCGTAGTGACTTGGTAACCCATAGGAAATTCCTGATGCAGGCATTGCCTAACCAGGGGCAGTTTGTGTTTGAGAATGGAAAGGATATGTCATGCTTTTTTCCCCCTTCTGATTTACTAGCAATCTGAGAAGATGATGAATAAAACGCAGATTCAGACAGGAAACTGTTAAAGAGTCTAGTGCAGTGTGTAACTGTGCAGGTTTGTACTGGAGCTGAAGCATTCCCATACATGTTGTCTGTGATATGACTGACCCAGAATGTTTCCAAGTCCTGGATCCAGCAGTGCACCCAGGCCAGATTCTAATGCAGTTTGTTTGGAGATCTGGGCTTGGACCATTTGTCTGTGGGGTGGATGGGTTGCACACCACTACGGTGACTCTAGCAAGGTGTGTCGAGGACACTGAATACAGCCTGGCAAACCAGCCAAGACATAAACAGTGACCCCTGCCTGCTATGTATCTCCAGGATGAAAGGAGTCATTCAGACTGAATCAGGGCTACACCAAGTACAGAGGAGGGACTTGTAGTGGGAAAGGTTATCCTAGGGTTATCTTAGCTTCATTTATGCAACAGTTTTGCCAAGGCAAGAACAAGGGAGCCATTCTTGTAAAGATACCAGCACCACCCAAAGATGAGCAGGGTCTGCAGCAGGCCAACATCCCTTCCATGTGCTTAGTCAGAGGAGCTGTCCCTGCACAGCATCATCTACAGACAATTTCCAGCCATGACCTTGTCCCAAGCCTGGCTGCCACTGGCTTTGGGAGCATTTGGGCAGTTCAGTGCCCATAGTGGCTGAGCGTATGGGGCTAAACCTCAGCTATGTTATGTACTGGGTGGGGAAAAGAGAGGAGCATGTCCCCTTTCCTCATATAACAGACTGAGGGAAGCAGAGGGTGGCTGGAGCAATCTTTGGGCTCACTCAGTTGCTGGGCCCTGGTCTCTTACTAGGGCCGTGGTCCCAGTGGTCTTCCCCTTGCCCATAGCAGTCAATACCTTGCCTGGGCCCTGCTCCCAGATGCAGGCAGCTGGAGCAGTGTCCAGAGGTCCAATACCCTGGGCCTTGTCATGGAAGGTACAGAGCAGGTGTCCTGCCTCTGAGAGGACAAGATCTGAGCCCCACCACAGAGCTGGGAAGTCATTCCTTTAAGCCCCACTAGGGAGCAGGGGAGTTCTGCCTCTGAGGGGATGAGCCACCAGGAGAGGGAGGGGGGTCCTGCCTCTGAAGGGACAAGGTCTGAGCCCCACCACAGTTCAGGGGAGTCCTGCCTCTGAGCCCAACTAGGGAGCAGAGGAGTTTTGCCTCTTTGGGAATGAGCTCTGAGCCCTGCCACAGAGTACAGGACTTCTGCCTCTGATCCCCACTATGGAGGAGGGCAGTTCTGCCTTTGAGTGGACAAGGTCTGAGCCACATCACAGAGTGGGGCAGTCCTTCATGAGGGGACAAGGTTTGAACCCCACCACAGAGCAAGGGAGTTCTGCATCTGAGGGGATGAGCCACCAGGATACTTGGGAGGGCTGCTGCCTCTGAGAGGAAGAGGTCTGAGCCCCACTATGGAACAGGGGAGTTCTGCCTCTGAGCCCCACCATGGGATAGAGGAGTTCTGCCTCTGAGATGAGTCACAGGAGAGGGAGGGGGGAATCCTGCCTTTGAGGGGATAAGATCTTAGTCCTACTGTGGAGCAGAGGAGGCCTGCCTCTGAGGGGACACTGTCTGAGCCCCACCACAGAGCAGGGGAATCCTGCCTCTGAGGGGACGAGCCACAAGGAGACTGAGAGAGGGTCCTGCCTCTGAGGGGATAAAGGTCTGAGTCTCACTACAGAGCAGGCGAGTCCTGCCTCTGAGGGGACGAGGTCTGTGTCCCACTATGGAGCAGAGGAGTCTTGCCTCTGAGGGGACAAGTTCTGAGCCCCACCACAGAGCAGGGGAGTCCTGCCTCTGGGTCCCACCACCGAGCAGGGGAGTTCTGCCTCTGCGAGGACGAGCTCTGAGCTCCGCCACCGAGGGGCTGCAGGTTCTGTCACTGAGGGGACGCTGTGCCCCCGCCGCCCCCGCCGCCCCCGTGGCCCTCGGCCTTGCCCGGAGCGCCATCTAGCGGCAACCCGCGGGGCTCGGAGCGGCCGTGGCGGGAGCTGTCTCCTCTTCCCTCTCCCTTCTCCCCTCAGCTTCTCCCGCCGTCGCCAGGCGTAGGGCGGCTACCCGCGTTACCCCTTCGGCCCAGTGAGGCCCGGCGGTGGAGCCAGAAAACAAATCTGAGCTCTCTGGTCAAGCAAGGGCAGAGGAGTCTCAGGAGAACGGTCCAGCTCGTGACTGGGGCTCTGACAGGGGTGCTGAGCACCCTAGGGCAGGACGTGCTGCCCTCAGTCACAGCTCTCCCGTCAGACACCAGCGAACATGAATTCCCTCCCCAGGTGCTGCCCTAAAGATGCTTTGTTGTGAGCTCTGACACAGATTTTTGCTTGTCTTCAGCCCAAAGCAGCACCAGGGACCATATCCAGCCATCTTGCAGGTGTGACGTTCCAGGGCCAGAGGACCTGAAGAAAAGACTACCCAGGGGGGCACTGGTGACTGACCCTCAGAGATTTAGGGACAAGTGTACAACAAGCTCTGAGAGGGACAAGAAATCCTTACTGTCCTGGGCCATGCACAAACTGCACTGTCTGTTGCCAGCAGTGGGCTGGAGCTCAGGGCTAGGACACCCATCCCACCAGGGATTTCTATGGGGTCCAGCATACACCAAGGTAACCCTCAGGGCTTCTCAGGCTCTCCCAATGAGGAAGATTAAGCCCAAACTGCATTAGTCAAGAGACTGATTATTGTTATAAAGTTGAACTAGGTGTGTTTGGCCTTCACCAAAACAGGGGCTAGAAGCTTCATCTCCTGCCTGTGGCTGGATGTTGGTGTGCCTTTGAGGAGGGCACCCAGGCTCATTTTCTTGTGATGGAGACTCCTCAAGGTCCCTTAGAAATTGGTTTCTGTGGCTGATTCTCTTCAAATGTAATAGATTATCCATGTGTTTGCCTATTTGGATGTACTCCTGTGATAATTCTCTTCAGAAACTGTTGTCGCTTTCTTAGACATTTGCCCAAATCCTTAACCAAGGTGGCTAGAGGACTAGCCAGATATAAACACAGAGTGTCTTTGATGAATAGCAGCCTTGTGTAGCAATGCATACTTAAATGTGCTGTAGAAATGTACTGGTGTATCAGGAATGCAACATGGAAGCCAAAAAATAGAGGACTTTGACAGATGACCTGAAGGAAAGAGTCACAATCTAAGATGGAGGGGAGTTTAAAAACATGATTTCAACCATAATTTTCTGGACCCTTGGGAGGTCTGTGTGAATTTCAGGCTGTGTTCAGCAGAGGGCAGTGGTTGGTTTGATCACTACTTGGCTGGCAGCATCAGTCCTTTTAAACCACTGCCACGGACATCTGAAAAAGCTGTAGAAAAAGATAGTGCAAGCAGATCCTCCCTGCCTTGCATCAGTGCAATGCAGCGGTAATGGTGGGTCAGTGAAGTCTCTTGGGGAAATTCAGCCAATCTCCCTCTTCTGACCCTGTGCCAGTTTACAAAAATAAAGACTTTCCAAGGAAAAAATTTATGATTCCTTGACCTGTTTTGAATCTGCTATTTTATCGCTAGTTTTCAAGATATTTGGAATTTTGTTATCCACAAGTGTTTAACTGAAATGAAAAAACCCAACCTCTAAAAATGCTCTGTGTGTTTATAAAACTTCCCAAAACAGTATATGTAACCATTACTGCTCATGTGAGTGAAGAATACCACACAGTGTCTCATCATACGGGCATCCTGTTCCCGTGGGAAGGGAAAAGACACAGGAAAATGGAAAAATTCCTGCAACATAAGGATACCAGCCACCTGGACTGAGCAATGTGTCCTAGGTGGCCTTGAGAAGGTTACTTAAACACAGCAGAATTGGCATGGAGCTGCTCTGAGCTGCTCCAGAAAGCCTGGGAAGGGAATGCCTGGGGACAACTCCTGTGATGGTCCCCTTGTGGCTGCTGGCATGCCAGATGCTGCTGTGGGAAGGAAGCCAAGGCTGGGGATTCCCAACCAGTTGCTCTGTATGGGGCTGATGACAGCCAACATGATATGGAACTTGTTGGTGCAGAGCAGCCTTGGGGTTGCTGGAGTAGCGCAGCTTTAGGATCCCACCTTGGTGTAGGAAGAGCTGGATTCCAATTCACTGATGCTGGGTGCACTGGTGTGAGTAAAGGTGGATGAGAAGATAGGGGAGAATGACTGTAACACAGACATAAAGGCAAAGCAAAACTTGTGAGAAATTGGACAGACTGGGAGGACTGGGAGTGAAGTTCTAAAATAAAATCAAGCACTTAGCCATGACCTGCCTGCCCAGTTTGGGCCCTTCATTTCACCATGTGCCTGCCATGGCTCTGCACCCTTCCCCACACAGGTGTATAGGTTTTTAAAACATGAAACCTAGATCAAAATCTTACTCCACATTCAATGCTGAGTGTTCTAGGGCCAGGCACAGCCCAATAGAGCTACTCTTAGGGGACAGAAGAGAGATGTCCTAATGGCACAAGTAACAGTCCCGCCACTTTGGCTTACAGGAATGAGCCAGAAAATAGCAAATGTTTGAGCAATTCCTTGCTCCAACAATTCTTCTGGCAGGATCAATCTTGGGAGAGAAAGATCAGTGCTGATGAATGGCTCAGGAAAAATAAGCTGTGTATGTTAATTATAATTAATATCTTATATATCATATATACTCCAGCTGGGAAGAGCTGTAAAAGCCTGGAAAGATGGGAGGTGCCCAGGCTAAATGGGAGGCCTGTTCTGGTGTAATGGCCAGAACAAGTGTAAGGCCAGTCCTGTCTGGTGCTGAATGTCCTCTGTTTCTGCTGCAGGCAAAAGGGATGAGCCACTTCCTAGAGTGAGGCCCAAGTGTAAAAAGAGCCAGTAGGCTATTTATGCCTGCTTCCCAGCAGCTTTATCTTTTCTCCAGTTGCTAGAAAGACCTCAGGCAGGCTGTTTCCTCTGATTTTATGCACCGCTACCTGGGCAAAGACACCCCTGGAGAACCGTTAAGTCAAATTTAATCTGTGAAAAAGTTTGCTGATGGTAGGGGAAATGAAAATTGCACCTTGCCATGTATGAGAAAGAAATTTTGTCCTTGAGGGGACTGGAGAGAGAATAAGGGGATCTCCTTCCCCTTTGAGCTTGCATTACAAAGCTAACCTGCGCAGAAGTGGCCTTGTGTTTTTGACCTGCTTATGCCATGTGGTAGTGCCTATTCTGCTGGCTGTTTTTCCACCACAAATATGTTTCATAGGAAGGGGAAACTCCACAGACCCCTTAAGGTGACCCTTGGATGTGATGTAGATAAGCTCCTGATATCTTCCACTAGAGACTGCATGCAGACATTGTGCCTCAGTTTCCCTCTCGCATTCATGCCACACCTCCCTACTGTATCTGTGGCCTCACTCTCATCTCCCTGTCTCTTCAGAGTTTGTACCCTTGTGGTAGAGGTCTTCAAGTCTTCTCCCCATACACATTGAAGTGTTTCTTTCTCTCATCACATACAAATGCATGAACACATCATCGCACAGTCTTGTCCCTTTTGGACTTATGATGGATTTATTCTCACTGCTGCTTAGAGTGTTTGCAGTGTCAAGTGTTCAGCCGGGTACTCAGCTCTCTCAGACCCCAGGGCAGTGGATCAAGAATGCTCTTTTTCTTGCTAAGTCAGTCATCAATTGCACCACCTTGCTGGAGCTGCAAGTCTGAAGGACTTCGAGGAATAGCCCAGAACAGACCCAAATCCCTCCACTGAAATCCTCCATGGCTGCTAGTGGGTGCTGGGTTGGGATTTGTGTAATAGCTGATTTGCATCACATATCAGGAATTTGCTGGTGTATTAAACAGCACACAGGCTCCTCCTGCCTGGCACAGATGAGAGGACTTCCCTGCCTGCAGCTGTCTTTGCTAGGCTTCTTGCCTTGTTTTTCCATCACACAGTTGCAACTACAAATCCACACTTTGTATTGCCACCCATACTTGCTCTGTGTGCTTCTGTGCAGGTATCCTACCCTGTTCTGTGTGGCTCTCCCATTGGACTCTCCAGCTCCCTCACTCAGCATTGTTGACAAATGACCCTCCAGGATACTCTTGGCAGAACCAATTGATTTTTCTTGCCCCCTCAGGAGCTTGCAGGACAAGTAGCTGCTCTATTGATTGTGAAACTTAAGTTACAAATAGCACGTCCACATCCCCTGTGCTGGCAGTTGCTTGCTGCTGCTGCTATTAAACATGATAACTGTAGAGCCAACATGCAGAGAACACTCCCCCTGCCCCTCCAATCCTTGTGGGCTTGCAAGACCTACACACATGGCTGCCAAATGCAGGGTATGTGGACTTTGCTTAGCAGGTCTGGCCAGACAGTGTAGGAGCTGAAAGGAAGGCAAAAATGTTAAGGATACACATTGGTGCTGGCAGACTTGGAGTTGTGGGTGGTGTGTAGAGAAGCACCATGCTCCCATGGTCTTTGAGCATCATCTGTGTCCCTCAGTCCATCTGTATCACACACATCCCTCCATCTGTTCCAGTGTAAAGAAGGAGTTTAACCTACATTAAATCAACTGATGGGCTAACAGCCCTCTGTCCCCCATCCCCAACTTCCTCTGATGTCCCTACCTGGAAAAGGCAGCTGAAAAAACGGAAGAAGCTCATCAAATAACCACCAGAAAGTCTGACCCTGGAAGCATGCCTCATAGGAAAAGAGAGTAATTTAATTATTTTTGGAGTGCAGGAATGGAGTACTGTTTACAAATACCTTTGCTGGGATAAAAAAAGTCTGTCATCTGGGGGTGTAGTAATCTGTTAGACAGAGCAAATATCTGCAGCTTGGAATGTAAAGACAAAGAAGGTGCTTTATCTTCTCTAAACTTTAAAGAGACATTAGAGCAAAACAGGCTTTTCTGAAGAGGGGGCTTCAGTTTAAATGGGTTGATCCTGGGATGACTGGGTGAGGCTTTTTCATCTCTGTGTGCAGTAACCTTAGAAAGAAGTGCTGCCAGCTTCCAAGTCCTTCCAGCCTTGGAAAGCAGCAGGGTTGTTGTGCCTGGTTTGATATCGCATAGGTTAATATACTCTACAGCGGCTGCTGAAACCTCTGCAGGCCTGGTATAGTGTTAGCAATGGCAGAACTGTTAGGATTGTATAGACAAACCATCCAATAGTTTGCTTTAATTATGACAATACAAATCTGTTTGGTTTATGCAGTGTTTGTCAGAAGATGAAGCATGGTTACCAAAATTATCATGTAGGCTAGTCTGTATATAATAGCAGGCCAAGAGGTTAGAAGAGGATGGGTTTCCGGGTTGGGTAGGAGGCACAAAATAAAGCTACTAGATAAACAAGCCATAAGTTCTGTCAAGAACCTATCAACAAATTCCCACTGCATGCTCTGCAAATAGGCCGCTGTGCAGAGAAGTCCATCTGAACTGGCGTCTTGAGCACTGCTGTGTTTTCCAAGCGATGCTGGCAGGATGACATTTCCAGCTCTAAATAATATCAATCAAGAGAGGCCTGCCCTGGGAAGCCAGGATTTGGGCAGTCTCTGAGCTATCTGAAATGTCAGTGTTGAACACTGGGCTTTAGTCTAGGCTTCTATCTAATGAACTTTATAAATGAATTTACAGGGGTCCTTCTCTGGCTGGAGAAATGCTGCCTGTGATATCAAAAGAAGGATGAGCCAGTGGCTGGGCTCTGGCCCAAGGCTTTCATGCTTTATGG
Source organism: Microhierax caerulescens (assembly GCA_035590215.1). NCBI lineage: Eukaryota > Metazoa > Chordata > Aves > Falconiformes > Falconidae > Microhierax > Microhierax caerulescens. The sequence goes on along the minus strand of JAVJGJ010000037.1, from coordinate 86,211,061 downwards.
CAATATGGACTTCCCTTGGGCAAGTCTCTTGGGGTAATCTGTTTAACTGACCTGCCACAGTCTCCACTTTTCTCCATCTGTAGAGACAAACAAACACTTCTAGGCCTGTTTTAGAGACCTCTTTTGGTGGAGGTGGAAGTAAAGCTACTCTGAGAAAAACCTTCCCTGTTATTTTGCTCCTGGGTGTTTTTACCACATAGAGGGCATGCTGCTTTATGGTCACATCAGGAAAAGTCCTGCTAGTTACCTACTGAGGGAGAAAAAACAAGCGAAGGGGTCTTCTGCAAGGGAGAGAGGCAAGGCCTTCAGGACATTCCCAAGAATACCTCTTTTGGGGCTAGACCTCTGACTAGTGCTTGGTTGTTGGCTGTTCCTACTAGGAAGACCAAAGGTGACATGGTTTGAGGACATAGGCTTGGATCAGAGCTCTTGACTGATATTTTGACAAAATAAAACCTCTTCTGGCAGATCTACACAGTCAGGGAGCATTGTACATCTCTACACATCAGAAAGTCAGCTAGTGTTTGAACATATTTCTCTCCATGACCCAATGAGAACCAAACTCTAGATCACGTTTGTCCACTGAGGCATGACTCCACAGCCCATTCTGACCACTACTCACATTTATCTTTCAATGAGCAGCTGCAAGTAAGATCTCCAGAAAGCTCTCCTGAAGTGACCCCTTTCCCTCCTTACCAAAGGCCTACATGCTGTACCACACCTACTCAATCACATCTTGTAGTTAAGAGTGCTCAAAAACGTGAGATCTTCATGTCCCATTCAGCCCTTTTGTTGCAGATGGAGTCATGCATTTTGCTCATAAGAGAGAAGCAACAACATGCTTCATTGCTATAGAACAGTGAGTTAACAAAGTTCAATGGTAAATGTGACAGTGATTTAAAATATCTGATGGCAAGGTACACTCAATTACTGTATGGAGGACTGCATCAGACACATTGTCAGGGACACCCTCCTCTCACATTATGAGGTTCAGAAAGGACCCCCTTGCTTCCTAAACTTATCAGAGGGAGTGTAGGTACGGCTGCATCCAGTCCCAGTCCTAGACTTGGTCAGTGGTTTACATCTAAAGTTTTTTATGTGCACTTAGCTAAGATGTCAAAGTTTAGCATGCTATTAATTACTTACTGAGGATCTGTTCTGGTAAGGAATCTCTCAGCTTCAAGGAGTGTAAGGGGCCCTTTCTGAGAAAAGTCTTTTTTCATTGTCTGAGTGCCAGGCTGCAGAGTGAGTGCACCTTAAAATGTAGTGAGGAAGCAACTCACACTCAATCTGGCTCTCTGAACCCACCTGCAAATCAGCTCTGTGCACACCTGTCTGCAATGAGGGGCTGCCCAAAGCCTCCCAATGAGGGGCTGCCCAAAGTTGCCCCCCAGCTTAAATCCTGATCTGGGAAAAAGAGAGCTCTCAGGTGAGCATGGAGGGAGTAAACAGCTCTGTGGAGTGTGAACTGGCTGCAAAGGTGCTTTGCTGCACATAGGCATGTTCTGGGGCAAGACCTGGGTGGATAAGTGATTGCATATAACCAGCACTTGTGTTTGCAATGAAGGATCTCACATGGGGTCTGTGCCTTTGTATGCCACAAAGGAGTAACTTTAAGAGGTGTCTCTACTCAATGGGAGATCCTGGTGTGCACACTGCTGCTGTGCAGGAGAGCTCAACAGGTGTTGGGATGTCCACTATTTATGGAATAAGATGATTGACTTAGAGTCATATTTGTATACCAGCAAGACATCTGGGTCACCATTCCAGACAGCCCTTAGCTACCATCTGTTGCCATCCATCCCCCAAAGTCCAGAGTAAGCTGGATACAGCCATCAACCCCCACTGGTGGTTATGGCTTAAGTGGGGGGTCAGAGGGAGCATGCTGTCACACCTTTTACAATAGCTACAAGTCAGATGTGTTACCTGAGAGAACTGGAATGAGTGGGTGATAGGCCTGGAAGGAGGCAGGTAAAGAGATCTCTTTGTCCAGCTCAAACTTAGTCAAAAGGACATAACATCAAGAGTGATAGGGGACATGCTTGTCCATGTTGTCTCTTTGTCATCTCTCCTTGTGGTCCTAAGCGTGTTTCATTTTTTTAGTGGGCTGTTGCCAAGATGGCCTTATATTGTCAAGCTAATGAAGAAAGCAGACCAGTAAGGGCTGCCAGTTATTTAATGCCATGCTATTAATGGAACTTAAACTGAACATTTATGGTAAAAATTTATCTTTGCTTTCCTCTGGCCAGGTGTTGACAGATGATGGACCGTGGTCTGCCCTTCAATATGAAGACTTGGGTTTATTAAGGCAAATACAAGAAGGGGAAGGAGCTGGGAGAGGGCTACTTACCTACTTACATTCTCATTGGGATGGTAGAAGCTCCTCTCTGTGAGCTTCCACTGAGATTGCTGTGAGGTGAACAAGAGCTTTCTCTTACTCTCCTACACGTAAACTCAGCTTTATTTCACCTGACAGGCTCTTTCATATTGCACAGGCAGCTGGAAAGAAGAACCTCAGTCCAAAGTTCGACTGTTAACTCTACATACAGCCATGAAGGAAAAGCAAAATCACTTGTGTTAGAACTCAAACCCATACCTAAATTAATCTGATCTCTGACAACATAGTCAAGCATCCTGAAGAAGGATAGTTTCATGGACTAAGACCCTGATATACTGCCAGCATTGTCAGATTATAAAATCACTTAGAGAATGTCACATCACTGTCAAGGAAGTTTTGGTGCTTTTTGCAGCATCTTCTGGTTATACAGGAGGGATGGAATGAAGTCTAAGCAAATCCAACTCTTTGCCCATGGTAAAGGACTCTGTCTGTTCAATGTTCTCTTCCCAGCTTGGTATGGGACTGTTGTGTAAATGATTACATGGACAGCCAGCAGTGAGCAGAGGAAAACATCACCCTGCACATCTCAGAGAGCAGCTGACTTGTGGCTACACACCCTGTGATGGCAAAAACCCAGGATGGCAGGACTTGGGACTTCAGTTAAGGCCTAGAGATGTGGCAACATACAAGGTCAAGGTCCTTCAGGAAAGGTAGCAGGGATGGACCAGACCAGGGTCATGAGGAAAAGGGATTGCAAGAGGGAAAGAGGGGATCAGAGAGACAGGATGTATGTGAATATTGCAGTGGATATTCCGCCCATGCATCCCTATTAGTCCCAATAGCTGAACCACAAAGCACTGAAATACTGCAGTGATCAATCATTTCTTGTGCTTGGGAATGTGCTGCCGTCTCCCAGTCTGCCTCTGCCTGGCATGCCCTGCAGAGCATGGGATGTATGCTGTAATGTGACATTTCAGGTGGCACCATCTAGCATAAGCATCACCCAACAGTTCCCATGACACTCCTGCTCATCATGTAGACAAAATACACAATAGATGCTGCTTCTAGGCCACGAGCACACACACTGCACCAGATCCCCTCCTGTACACCCTGCACCCTATTCCCAAGGGTAGAGGGACAAAGGCCCTCTTTCTTTTTCCCAGCAGATGGGAGACCTTCCTGTCTTCTGCAGCAAGTCCACAAAGGATGTGGGGAGATCACTCTTGTCCCTTTCCTGGGCCTCACCATGGGAAGGGACAAAGTGCTCTGCTTTTAGGTTTTTTCTTCCTAAAACGGGAGTCTTTCAGCTCTGATCCAAGCACAGCACTGGAATCCTCCCCAGAGCTCCCGTTTTAGGACTAATGATGCCCAGAAGGAGGAAAGCAAGCCAAGCCCTCACTTGGTTTTGTGTGTCATCCTTTGCTGGATATCAGGTCCGTGTGTTCCCTGGCTGCTTTCCCCTGCATTAGCTTCCTCATCCTTGTTCTCACCAGCCCTCCCTTCTGTGGAGCTCTACTTACTGTTTAACCCGTTGGCTCCCTTCCTTTCCTTCTCCCTTACTACTTTGTCTGGGACTCTGGTTTGTCTGCAATGTCTTCTTCATCTTCGCCTCTCCTGGAGCAGTTGTGGGGATCAGACCTGCCTTCGCCTTCCAAATTGTTGCCCAGAGCCACTCCTGCCCTTACACCTGGAAGGAGGCAGCTGACAGGTACAGAATAGGCAGGATGGCAGGCACGTGTTTCTTCAGCGCTAATGCAGGTGGCCTGTGCTGATAGCCCTAACATCGGCAATTGCACTTTCCTCAGCCTTTCTGTAAGTTGAGCCTGCACCTACTAACAGTACTTACTAATGCTGATTAGGCTGACTAATAAGACTCTTGTGCACACATCTGAGCGGCAAAAAAACCTAGAGGGAGAAGGAAGGAAGAAATTGCCATTGCACGTTCCTGTGATGTTTCCTCTTTGCAGTTATCAAAACAGTTGTGGAGGGAGGGCAGAGCTTGCTCAGAGCCCAGGAGGAAGCTAGCCTGGCAGATAACCCCATGTATGGAGTCAGGGGCTCCTTTTCTGGTGCAGAATTTCAGCTTTGCTGGGCCCAGATACATTTGCATTATGACCAGGGGCTGGCTATTCTGCACCTCTGCCTTGCTACAGGTTTCTGGGCTGTAATAGGAAATGCCTTGCAAAGACAGAAGTGCTTTGAAACATGGACTGTGCTGGATGCAACACAGATGAGACATACAGCAGGGAGAGAAAGACGCTAAATTTTATTCCTGAGTACACATCCCCTGGCATGCCAAAAGACTGCAGATATCTGTGAGTTGTGACGCAGGCAGGCAAGCTCATGATTAGCAGAGATCTTTTGTCACCAGACTGGCTGAGATCCCCCAAAAATACATGTGAGATTTTTCACAATCTTTTTTTGCTAGCCTCTGGGCAGCTGGTAGCAGAGGATATTTCTAAGTAACTTTATAGGATTTTAGATGCACAAGAGAGCCACAGCACATCAAAGTGGAATGAATGCTGTAATTCTTATGAAAGGTCAGGGCTTTTACAGAGCTCTTTATTACTGTTAAGCTCTTTAGGGAATGCTGTATTCTGTCTATCACCGACTTGGTGGTGGTAGTATGAT
>JAVJGJ010000037.1:86179174-86205992 GCA_035590215.1 Microhierax caerulescens | reverse complement strand
GGGATTTTTACAGAGCTCTTTATTGCTGTTAAGCTCTTTAGAGGACGCATTCTGTCTACCACAGACTCAATGGTGATTGTGTGACATGCAGTGCCCATCCATCCTGATTACTGTTTCAGCCTCTAGGGAATGATGAAGAACCTCAAAGGCTGTTAAGTGCTTGAATTTGAAATCATTGGGAATTTGGCATCTAAATATTAAAATACTCTACCTAAAAGCTTTCCCTGTAAAAGCTGACTTGTATGTGCTTTACTTTAGTGGTCTCTGCATGTATTTAATAATGCATTTAATGTAATGCAGTTACTCACATAGCCCTTGGAGGCTTCCATATTGTGTCATGTGTGGCTGTTTTCATCAGAGAAAGGGCAGGTTGGGGTAGGAACAGGACTATTGCAATCCCTGTTGGTGATCACTAAGAGGCAATCCAAGGAGATACCCTGAGCAGAGCGATGGTGTTGATCAAGGGGTAAGACATGTCGTCCCAATCTCCAGAAACACAGAGAACTGAGGGAGGCTTCAGAAGCAATGCCAACTGGCAGGTGGAAGGCCCCCACCAAAACTGTGTCATTTGGGAGAGTATTTTTGATGATAGCTGAGTTTATGGTTCTGATTTTCACCTTTGTGCCTTCAGCAGAAATGGATGACTTTAAACAGCACAGAAGTTTAGTAAATGCTGCACCCTGGGGAAATAATCCATATTGTTCACACATATTAAACACAGGGCACAAAAAGTCACTGAAAAAGTTGGGTAGTTTGTGAATAATTTAGCCTCTTCCCAATTTTTGGAGACTGTTCTTGATAAAAGACCAGACCCTGCTTTGGAACTGGTATAAAATGAAGGACCGCTGAAAGCTCTGGGTAAGGCAATAGGCAATACCAAATAAAAAAGAACTATCCAGTCTCAGGTGGCTTTTATGGGGAGTGAATAATACACTGACAGTAAAGGGAATTCAGACTACTACAAGTTAAGTTTACAGGAGAAAGACAGAGCTTCAATTGAAACTCTGTTTAGGAACTTAAAAATCTAGAGAAAATAATCTTAGAGATTTTATACTGACCTCAAGTGAGTAACTGCATTAAGAAAGATGTTAAGATATTTCTGTATATGGCAAAAATACTGTTGATAGCAAAAGAAAGGGAGGTGTGAAGCTGTAGCTTATTGTAATGAAGAAACTAAAATAAGCTATGCACTGAGCCTGTACTTTTCTTTCTGTTTCTCTGAAGTAGTTTTAGCAAAAGACAGTACTGTTAACAGTTCTGTATACATGACACACATTTTCATTACAAACAGCTTAGATGGCATGGAAAGGTCTGAGAATGCGTTGTAGGTTGGTGGACATGAGTTTTTGGGGTTTGCAGGGAAGTGTAGACCTTGGAAGCATAAAATATTTCCTCCAGATGAGGGGCTGGTGGAAAATGGTGGCAGAAACGTGAAGTGGTGAGCCTAGCTGAGAAATCAAAGCTAATTCATGTGTGCTGATGCATCATTTAACAGAGAGCTTCCAAGAAGGTGGTGTTGGCTGTTAGGTGCCTATGACAGTGATTTACAGATCAATAATGAAATAGATGAGGCAGAAGGAAAACACAGGGCAATTTGGCCCTGGGGAGGCTCACCATATTTATGGCTGTATCTAAAATGGGAAACAATGACCAGGACAACACTCTTACATCCCATGTGATAGTGGTACAGTGTTGGTGGCCCTCATCACAACCCCTTGTAAGGAAAATCCTCTTCAAAGGAATAGAGCTCCCAGCAAAAGGGCACTAAGTCAGCTGTATTGCTTGGAAAAGCTTCAAAGGGGTCACACACCTGGCAATGGCAGTTGCTGAGCCCCAGGATGATCAAGAGCCTGAGTTAATGGGACCAACAGCAGCTGACAGTGTCATGCTGATGTTCTGGGTAGGACCTGTAGATCCCTGCACTAGCTGACTGAACACTGCCCATTTGTAGATTGCAGATACATAATTCTATTTCAGGCACAGCACTCAGCTGCCCAAGCAGAACTGAATGCTCTGGCATACCTGAAGGTAGTAGGGTCACAGGGACAGTGCCAGACTTTCAGGAGAACCAGTCTTGTGCAGTAGGAGCTGGAGGTGTGGCAACATCCCATCATGCCTACCATGGAACTAGGCACTGGTCTATTGGCAACTGGGTCCTTCCCTTGGGGGAGTCCTTCCCTTGGGGGACTTTGGTCCTGATGAAGATGCATGCATTAGTGTCTCCATGTGCAGGTGGTGTCTGGGCGCCCTGTATATCCCTGGAGATCTAGGCAACATGGAGGCCATGGTCACATAGCTGGGAGGTCTCTGCTTCCATGAATCCCTCTTCATGGACTCTACTGCCTGGAACAGGAACTGGGATACCCTGTGCTCCTAGGGACAACTATACTCATCTCTGGGTAGACCCCCGTATTGCAGTGTTGTTGACTGTTCAGTGTTTATTGACAATGGATTGGTCAGGGAAACAGGTTAGGGGAAATATATATATATTTATGTTGCAAGAGGCAAACTCTTTCAAACTCAGTTGCAAGAGGCAGTTTGAAGCACTGGTTATGTTGTGTTCCTGTGAAATGAAGATGGCTGTCCCATGGTTAGACCCTGGGGAAGCAGAGTACTCTAGGATGCCCTGGCTTGGACCAGCAGTAAATCCTGCTGTTCTGAATGGTAACACTAGTGAGTGCCAGGAAAAGCTGTTCACTGCATTTGATGAATTCATAGTGCCTTCCAGCTGTAGGGGCAATAGGCCTGTGAGTGAGGAGATACAGAGCAGTAACAACAGCTACTACTGTTCATGCTGCAGGTTTTGCTTTTTTTTCTAGGACAATTTTTTGTATTTGCATTGTTTAATTGGTACAATGTAATCTAAAACATCTACCCACCATTGTGGACAGAATTTTGTGGCATCCTTAGCCTCACACACCTTTTAAACATGGCTCTTAAATCATCCTAGTGACTTTGTACTGGGTTGAATTTTAACCTAGATGCCTGAGGTGGTTTTTTTTCTGTCCATGGAAGCATCAGCATGTAAGTGACTGAGTGGATGGACTTATAGTGGGAGCTAGGATAGCAAGCCCTGAATTTACAACATGCCAGGAAGAAAAATCAAACGATAGTAGAATGTCATAGTCTCGTTCTGCTTTTCATATTGGATGTTCTTCAGGGAGACCGAGCAGAACAGAACAGCAGAGTTTTCTGGAAAGCATGTTCATTTTCACAGCTTTTTTTTGTATGCTTATCTGCAGTTTATGAGATGTTCCACGTATCCCTAACCTCTTCCCAAGAGTATACCCACATGTATTTTTTTCTTATAGCTGAAACAGTAGAGGAGACTTTACTACCTGACTTCATCTTCCCTTTCCTGAGAAGGTTCAGACTTCTTCAGAAACAAATGAGTAGTTACTAGTGACAGGTGGGTTAGAATACTTCCTATCCTACTCCACTGGCATCTAAAATCTTTGTAGTGGATAGCTGTGGAAACATCCATCTTATCCTTTACTCTTAAGCACATGCCCAGGACCCAAAGGTTTCATAGAAAACAGATTTCCTGCTTTCCAAGTCATCCTAGGAGTGTCACATTATGATGTCAAACACAAAAAGAAAACTACAGTAAAAAATTTGTTGCTAGCAAAATGTCTGTATTAAAATACAAAGAAAACTTTCCTATTGGGAACAGTAATTAATAGACTCTCCTTTGTAATGGTACTAAGCACTGCAAGTTCAACTTTCCAAACAGACCACAATGTTCTTGAACAATAAATTCCACCACTGTCATTCTGAACCTCAGCCTGAAAAACAAAGAGGCCAAAACCAATAGTACCGTGCATCCTAGCAATATTCCAGCATCATTACACTGGCTTACTGCAGGGTATTCCATCAGATGTGGGTTATATCTGGACACTGCTTGGTGATGGCAAGCTCACAGGGCTTCCTATTTTGTTTGAGAAAGCAATGATTGCATTGGAGCCCTTGGGGGTCTTGTTCATACCCAGGATGTCCACACTGGTTTGCTCTGGCTCAGTTTTCCTGAAGATGTTCTTCATGGTTGATTGGAAGTTATTGGTGACAAAGCAGTAGACGATGGGGTCCATGCAGCTGTTGAGGCTACTCAGAGTTACTGTCACATGGTAGACGAGGAGGCTGACATCATGGGCCATATTTGGGTTGATGGAGATTGCTACCTGTCGCACGTGAAAAGGTGTGAAGCAGATCATGAAGATGATGAGGACAGTGATAAGCAGTTGCACAGCTCTCATTCTCCTCTCCCGACTCTGGTGCATGAGGCTGGGCTTGGACAGAGCACACATAATCCTGGTGGTGAAGAAGATGATTATGATGAGAGGGAAGAAGTACTCACAGACCATCAGGACCAGAATCTTGGAGAGGCAACACGCAGCAAACTGTATTGCCATGATCAAGATGGAGAAAGTCACCACAGTGGCAAAGATCCAAATGAAGACGCAGATCCCCTTGGCACAGGTGGGGTTCCTCCATTTACGTGAAACCTCCACCTGTACAATTGCCAGATAGCGGTCAACGCAGATGCATGTCAAGAAGAGAATACTGCAGTACATGTTGACAAAGTAGCCGAAGATATGAACCAAGGAACAATTCAGGCAGTCCCCTGCACTGTAGAACATGATGATCCGGACAGGCAAGGAAAAGCCCACCAAGAGATCGGTAACAATCAAGTTGATGGTGTAAATAACAGAGGTAGTTTTTGTCTTGGTACGGAAGCAGAAGACATACAGTGCCAAGCTGTTCAGCACAACACCCACCAGGAAAATGATGGCATTGACTACCATCAGGGCGATCCACAGCCTATAAAATTCTTTGTACAGTTCTTTGTCAGGGTGGATGAACTTGGAGAACAAGTAGATGCTGGAGTTGGGTTGCTGGGTGGAGTTGATAGAGTCAGGGGCTGGCAGTTGGGTGGAAAGGGTCGACATGGTTACTGACTTCCTAGTGATCTGGAAGATAAGCAGAGGTATATTGATGTGTATGTCAGCATTCCTCAGGACTCAAAATATTGTCATCTGAGAACATTTTAACAAACATATTTGTACATCTTCGGGAGTTATATATATTGCTGTACTCTTGGAGTGTCTCATCTGTCAATATGGGTTTACCAATAATAGCTAGGAAAATACCTGGGCTTATAATTACTGTCTTCCTGTGGTTCCAGATACATGTTCTGGAGAAGAAAAACAATCCCCGCTTCAAGTTTCTCTTCCTCTGCCTAGTGCAAAAAGTGGTGTTAAGGCTTGAGCAAGAACAGATTTGTGAACTATGCTGAGGAGAGTAGAGACAGAAAAGTTGGGGGACCTACACATGGTCATGTTTGAGCCAGACATGTGGCAAATAGCCCAGAGAAATAGATAGGGTTGCTGAGTCCAGGCAGGGTACATTGGTGCTCATGGAGGGCACAGGCCATTTTCTGCTGTGACAGGGAGGGTCAGGCCAATATAAGGCTCCTACCAAGTCTTGTTTCCTGAACATGGTGCTTATTCTTTTGAGTTTTGCCTCCACTGGAGAAGCTTCTTTCCAGCTGGAGACTCTTCCTACCATGCCATGGAAGCAGGATAATGCTGGCAGCCAGAAGACATTTCCTCAACCTGTTGGCACAACCATAGCCCCTGCATCTGACTCCTAAAATATCACATCCCTTCCCTTGGCCAGGTGATCCCGTTAGAGAGTCACATGCGGCAGCATTTTCAGGAACTGTAAGACTTTCCTCAAATCAAAGGATGGCTGAATTTTCCAGCAAATCACAAGCAGGTTGTATGGCATCTTCTAGAGATCTACACTCACAGCACAGCAGCCAGGAGATTTCAAACCAAGGGCATCAGTCACTACTCCTGCCAGAGTTTGACAGTTTAATTTGGAAATCATTCCTGACTTATACACTATTTTAAACTGATTTGTATATGAAAAAGAAAAAAAAAAAAAGCTCAATATATACAGAGACTTGGCTGGTTTCAATAAAAATAAATGGTTGAAAAATGTCTGGAATATCTCAATGCAGCTGAGCAGGACTTTGAGGTTAAAAAAATCAGCTTGAATCAGCAGAGAATGATGCTGAAAGATTTGAGTTATGAGGGTCTGAAATCGCTACTACCAGCAAGCCAAGTGCGGAAAGACTAGGAGACAAGGAGCTGCAAACACATCTCCCAGTGCTCACAGGAACTGCAGTGTGCCTATGTTTCAATGTCTGTTTCAATGAAGAAGGCTTGAATTGCTAAGGGAGTTTGGATATCCAGCTACCCCAAGCATGCCCCATCCTCTGGCAGCTGGCTTGCTGCCTGCACTAATCCTTTTTGCTGCTTATGGGGCTCAGTAGGATGGACTGAAGGTGTCCCATTGCCTCTGATGTGCTTCAAGCTGTTGGTGGCCATGTGCAAAGCTGAGGAGGAAACTACCTATGTCAGAAGCCTTCCAGAGAAAAGTGGGTCCTCAGGAGAGTTCCTGCTGAACAAAAGCAAATGTTTTGCAGAGATGGTCCTAACTGGGTGCAGAGAATATCATAGCAGCTCTGAGCCTGCCTGACAAGTGCCAAAGTCTTTTCCTGGCAAGCAACCAAAAGCTTGCTTGTTGGGCTAATGAACAACAAATCCCTGCTAGCTGTCACACTCAAGCTCTTGAACCCCACACCTACTGACAAAAGCAGAAAGCTTCCAGCTTTCTGGGATAAAGATCTGTGGAACTGAGGTGTAGGAGAAGTCTCTGCATTTGCTGGACACAGCACTCCTGACGTGTCTCACCAGAGCTGAGCAGAGGGGAGAGATCACCTCTCTCAGCCTGCTGGAAATGCTCTTCCTAAGGCAACCCAGGCGGCTGTTGGCCTTCTTTCTGACAAGGGTGCATTGCTGGCTCACATACAACTTGGCGTCCACCAGGATGTCCAAGTCTTCTGCAAAGACACTTTCCAGCTGGTTAGCTTCAGATGATACTGGTGTATTCCTCCCAATGGCTCTGCTGGACCCTCACCTGTCTTTCAAAATTGCCCTGAACAGCATGGTCCCAAACTGGACATGCCACCAGTGATGAGTTGATGGATGTAATAACTCTCCTCCATCTGCTGACCATGAACCTCCTAATGTAGCACAGTATGTACTTTGCCTTGTCTGCAGTGAGTGCACATTGTTTGCTGGTTCTTTTTCAGCCTAAGATCCACCACAACCCCCATGCCCTTTCCATAGAGCAGCTCCCAGCCTGTACACATGAGTGGGGTCATAGGATATGGCCAGGCAGGCTTCTTTGGAGGACTGAGTGATCAAAGTGTGGGTTCTTTCCTGCCCCTTCTCACTTTAGAGAGGGTTGGGAATGAAGTGTGTTTGGTAAATGGTCAACAGTCAAGATCAAGAGTCCTCATGGGACACTACAGCCTAGTTGTAGTTATTGTGTATGGTTCATATAAGCTAGGTGAGCATGAAGCAGGGTATTTGTTGAGCAAAAGCAGAGGTTAGGACTGAGAATTTAGAAGACCATGAGTGAAATTCCCTCTGGAAATTTTTGGAGAAGTGATGTTGCCATCATGATGGAGCTTGGGTCTGTTGGCCTGGAATCTGGTGATTGCTCTAGTTTCTTGTTGCTTCTCATTTAATCTATGGGAGTGGTCTGAAAGAAAAAGTTGGCTTTTAATATCCTTGACCTTGGGATATTTATAATCAAATGGCAATTTGTTCTGTTTAGGTATCCATTTAAGCTACCAAAATTCATTCAAGCTACTTGAATTATGAATTGGAATGGTTGCTGCTCAACCACAAAGTCCTCCTGAGTTCTAAGCCAGTGCCAGATTATGCTGCAGGACTGAAATCCTGAAGCCTGGGGTCAGTCCATCTGTAATGTCCTAAAAAACTGCCGGGCAAAGAGGAATAATCCTAACTTCTGTCCACTTTTGCACTTAGGCCATCTCCAGCAGCAATCAGACATTGGAACATCTTGTGTTTCAGGAATGACCAGATTACCTCACCCTGCACTGAACTCCGGTGGCAGCCAAAAGTAGCACACTTGTTCACATTATTTTGTCTGGGTCTGATTGAGCCTGTAGACTCCTAGGGGAGAGTCTTGTCCCTTTACATTTTGTGCCAAGCACGCTGTCTGTGAATAACAGGAAAAACTGGGCCCAAGACTGGCTGAAGGTAGCAGAGTTGCAAAGTCTGGCACCTGTGAAAGATGCATGGGGAGAATGTAGATTACTGGCCTATTTTCTAGTGATTTTCTAGTATTCTCACCATCTGATCATCTCTGTTTGTTTCACTCTTTAATTGCAAAAACAAACTGAAACAAACAGATGCCTGGATCTGCTCCCAGATTTCTCTTTGCAGATACTGTCAAGAGGAGCACTTCAGAAGCCACTGCACCAGTGCAAACCAAAGAATAAAACATTTGTTGCCCCTCAAGTGCAGTGTGAGCTTGCATATCTATGTTCTTACAGCAGATGAGCAAGGGGAGAAGACAAAATCACCTATCCCATCCCTAAACATGCACTAGAGTGTATTGAGTTGCATATTCATTTGTCTTCTTATTTTAATTCTAAGGCACTGTTTGCTTGCTCTGATTTTACATCTTGTAAATAGCTTTCCGCCTCTGGGAGATTTTTTTCAGTCTCAGATCCTTTATCACAAACACCTGATACTCATCTTACATTTTTCCTTTCCTACCTCAGTGAAATCAGCAACTCAAAATGCATTTAAATGTTCCTCATCCTCACAATGCTATTGGCATACCTAGGCGCACTTTATAGACTAATAGAAAAGAATTCACTATGAACACTGTACATTCACAGAAATTAAAACCATTAGCATGTACAGCATGCTGGCTTACATATTCACCTCCTCCACTGAGCCCAATGTGCAGTGATGTAAACTCCAGATATTGTAAACTGCTAAAAAATAACAGGTAACATTTTGTTTGCCAAACTGAATATGCAAAGGAGGAGCTGAATTAGAGTTTGTTTCTCTATGGAGAAACTCAATGGAGTTTCCCACTCCATTGTTGCCCTAACTGAACTCAAAATCTAAGCAATTACATGAAAGAAGTACCAACAAATTTCATTATTTCTGGAGACTTCCTCACTGACAGGCTGTGGGAAACCTGCCTTTTGGGCTGCAGTGGGAAAAATCTTCCTCTAATCAAATTGTTACTGATGGATGTTTGGGTGAACGGCCTTTTTCTTTCTTTGTGTGACTGCCCTTGTCTCATGGCTCACAAGCAGAAAGGATGGGGAACTGGACTAGCAAAGCAACAGCATTCCTCTGAGTGCTTTTAATGACATGGAGCTGGACCAAACCTCTGATTAAGAGCTAAGTATTTTTCCATTGTGGGACTCTAAGCACTTGGGAAAGGTGCGTTGCCCCATTTTATAGTAGGCTGAACAAGACACAGAAAGGCAGCATAACCTCGTGTCTGAGGAAGAGCAAATATTTCCAAAGGTTTCCAATTCTGCCCCCAAGCCCAAGATCAAAAATTACCCCAGCCAGGTCTCTCTCTCTGACATTAATAACACTCACGCATGTGTTGAAGTGATTCAGTTCAGCTACCCATCAGCATGCAGTGGTGGTATACAGCAGTTAGTGAGGGGCATGGCTAAATGCATGAGAAGCTTTTCAGCCTCTGCAAACTTTTATTTTGCTATGTTTTGCACTATATATTACTTGCAGTTATTGCATTAGCTCATGCAGAATTGCAAGAACCACAATCACCTTTGCTTACAGAGTAAATAGCCTTTGTGTTAACCTCCTCCTTAAAATCTTCACAGAGTTAGGAGCTCTGCTTTCTTCATGCCTAATTCAGCTCTTAGCCCCACCAATTTCCATGCAATCCCTATTTCTTGGAGCTGGCAGTCTGAAAAGCCCAAGATGGGTAAACACGCATCCTTCTGAGTGCTGTCTGACTGCACCAGTTGGCCTATGCTGTTATATTATACCTCTCAGGCTGGGTTTTGTCTTTCTGGCTGTGAGACTGTGGGTAGCATTTCCTTAAAAGTACAGCAGGCATCTGGGTAGAAATGGGATGAGGGGAGGGACAGAGACTGGAGGCTGACCTGGTTTCCCTTGTTCTGATAAAGGTCCCTGCTCAGCCCTGGGAGAGGGGGACTTGCTCCGAAATACTTTCTCATTGTTGCGTGACACAACCAATTCCATTGTTCTTGGGCCAAATAGGAAACAGATGGTCACTGTGCTGAAACCAGGTCCTGCAGCCTTTTCCCTCGCTCATTCACTCGCTGCTTGGCATCACACTTGTTCATTTAGCATGGGCAGCTCTGTGTTATGTCTGCCCCAGGAGGATATCCGTGAGTATCCTGTACTTCGCTCCACCCAACCTTTTGCTTGGTGTCAGCCTTAAGCCTCACCCTCCACTTGCTGAAGTTAATTTCCTTGACTCAGTCGACTTTTGGATCTGGCTCAGCAATTCAAGTAATGGGATGCAAAAGAAAAGGCAGGTCAGGCAACTGGGCTTTGTCCTTACTGCTTGCCAAAAGGGTTATTTATTGGTGTGTGCAGATAGGATCTCTGCATGCAAACCCTGAGACAGAGAACAAGAGAACCATGCACTGGGACTGGAAAGATGAAAAGGACATTAATAAGTGAGAAAGTATTATTTAGTATAAACAGCTTCAGCTTTTCTCATCTCCCTGCCCTGAACATCTAACATCTAACATGGCAACCTGTCTCTTCTATCATCCCCCCGTCCCCCTCACCCTGTCCTGCCTGCTAGTGTTACTCTTCTTCTGTTACTGCCTGGGATGGCAGCAGCATGTGTTTAGCTTTGCAGCCTTTCTGTGTTTAAAGTTCCCTGGGTGATTTATCATCGTATTTACAAATGAAGGGTTAAACTCACTCTCTTTCAGTTTAAATTGTATGAATCTCCTTCTGGCAAGCTCTTACTCAACTCGGGCTCAAACCGGCCAAATATGGTGTTTTTGTGCATGTCAAGGACCTTGCCCTATATGTGGTAGAGCTTGTTCTGTGCGCCTCATGCTCACACTGGAGAGGGTTCGTTTGCTGGCAGTGGGAACTGAGGGAGAAAAGGAGAGAAAGAGAATTACTCCAGCTGCTGAAAGGAAAAAGCTGGTGCCCATCTAGCCCTCAGGCTGTGAGAAGGGAGCTAATGCCTGGGGGAGAAAGATCCTACCCTGAAGAAGAAAAGAGGCTATTCCCAGGGTGGGGAAGAGCCCATATTTGCAGGCATCAGATCGCTGCTTTCACATAATTCCTGGGCATTGATGTCTCCTAGGAGCCTCCAGACCTCAGGGTAGCCGGACAGAGTATTTGAAATACCCAGTTGTTGGGGAATTGCCATTGGAAATAGTCAAACCCAGTCCCGGGTTGGATTATTCCTTCCCCTCCAATGCTGTGGAAATAAAAGGTGCTTTGGACACACAAAATACACAGTTTGTGAGTGCCAGATTAAATGACACCTGCTTTCTTATGGTTTCATGTCTTGCAGTAGTTCTCAGGGCTGGATGAATGCTTTGCCCTGGCTGAGATGCTTATTATAACTTTTTCCCATGTGGACACTTGGCTGTCTTAATGAGCACTCACGTTCCAGTTCTTCCCTTGGCTCTGACACATGTTTAACTTTCTCTTCTCTTTGCTGTCTAATTTCCTGAAAATTGAGGTGATCGTTCCCTTCTGCCAAATTTTGGTTGATATTAGCCAAGAGATTGAAAAACATTAGGAGGACGGAGGAAATCAGAGCTGACGAACACACGAGTAAACACTGAGAGTGATCCTTGTTTCCTTTAATAAGAATCTACAAGTAGTTTGCTAGCACTCTCCACCACACATCCTTAGGTCTTATTCCCTGCAAATTCACAATTGCTTTGGCATTGAAACACTGCAAACAGGGCTGGATGTCTTCTTTGCAAAGAGAGAGCATTGCCTGCCTCTCATTGCTTTCCTGAAGTAAAATAATTACAGATTTACACCAAATCCTATCTTCCTCATGGCAGAACCAGTCTGACTGGGGACAGCTGATAGCTGATTTTCTCTTGTATTCTCTGGTAAGCAATGGCATACTTGCCCATGTATAATGAAGAGAGTGATTGATATCCAGCAACTCCTACTTTGTCCAGAAGTTTGAATGATCATGTGCTTAATTACAGCCTTTGTCTGGAAGGAGAAAGACTGAACTTACTTTGCACAGCAGAAAGAGGGATTAACCTCCCCTTACTGACTTTTGCATCTCTAAAGTTGCCCATGAGAATCAGATTTCTCATCTGGCCAGAGGAAAAACTTGGGTGTTCATTCCCAGACATAGCCAGGGGTTTGTCCTTCAAGTCACATAAGCAGTCACAGACTAAGGATGTGTGGAGGCTGATGCAATGTTGGTTGTTGGGCTGGTGTTGCTGATGTGCTATTGAGCCATTTGCCTCTTCTCTGGTATGACCAGTTAGCCTACCTGTGGTCCTTCATCTCCAGGGTCCTGCTATGGATGGGCTATGGGTATTGCTGTGAGTTGTGATCTGTTTCACCCACCACGCTGTGTTCAATGTTATGTGTGCACATAGGTGGACCCCATGATCCCCAGCAAGGCTAAGGCTACAATCAGGTCCTGTGAAAGTGAAGGACCCAGATAACTGGTTTAGTTTAGGACAAGGAATAGCCTGTGGGTGCCCAAGCAATGATTTAATCCAAGAGGTCATCCTAGGCCATGAGGGATCACTGCCAGTTAGAGGAGGGAGAGCACAACTCTCCACACTGCATTCCTCTTCTTTGTGGAGCAAAGTGACATAGATGGGAGGGATGCCACTCAGTTTGGCCCAGATACCCACTCACTGCATCTAGGCTTGAACCTGCTGCTTAAAGCCAGGTGGTGGATTACCAGTTCTGGATACTCCAGAGACAATCCATTTAAAACTTGGAAAGGTTTGTGTGGCCCTCCCCCAGCCCAACCCTGTCCTAAGCATGCATGGAAAATATGGAATGAAGCTTCCAAAGATAGACAGAGCTAGAAATTAATGTGTTGGCATATTTCTTAAGAGCTTATACCTCCTCTATGTCCGTTTGCAGCAGTAATGCCTCAGCCTTTGGAAGAAGGGGCCCAGATGTACATGTACAAGCAAACAAAGTGGGGTTGTACACACATTGCTTCTCCAGACCTGAAAATGTGCACCAAGCAGCGGTGGGCACTCAGAGATCCTTCAGCACACCTCTAATGAGGCTTGCTAGTACTGGTCACCTTAAAGTGCTAATAAAGGGTTTACGCCTCCTCTTGCTTCTTTATACCACACTGTGTAAAGTCTCTCCTGAAACGTTTAGTTGTCTACAATGCCTTACTGATACCGTTGCATTTCTTACATCCATCCCTCTTTTCTGCATTACCAGAACTTGGCCTTGGTGTGAGAGAAATGCTGTCTTGGAGAATGCTCTATAGATCATGCTGTTAGCATTTAGAAGACCAATATCTCATAGCCTGTCAGGGCTAGTATCCAGTGCCATCTGTCATGAGGGAGCATGGAGCGACAACTCTGCAGTAGATGCTGTGTATTTCTAGCTCTGATACTTTAAGAGAAATCAGAGCATGACTTCCTGTGTGCATCCCTCTCTGTCCTTTGTGGACCAGTACAATGTAAGAGGAAAGAATGTATTTT
This sequence comes from Microhierax caerulescens, assembly GCA_035590215.1. Taxonomy (NCBI): domain Eukaryota; kingdom Metazoa; phylum Chordata; class Aves; order Falconiformes; family Falconidae; genus Microhierax; species Microhierax caerulescens. The sequence goes on along the minus strand of JAVJGJ010000037.1, from coordinate 86,192,398 downwards.
GGGGGGATTTTTTTTCTAAGAGGGTTTATTATTTTTTTTTAAACATGGATTTGGATTTGTATAGGTCTAGTCACTAGAGATGGTTTTGCGGCCGTCTTCTTGGGAGGTTGTAACAGTAAGAGAGAAATGCATTTGATTTTTATTGGGATTACAGTAATCCATCCAGCATTTCAAGGGTGACTGGGACAAAGTGCTAGAAATGTCAGTTTGGAATAACAGCTGTCACGGCTGTGTAAAAGAACTCTGCAGTGAAAATTACCATATAGGCACATACAGAAACTTCACAGGCAAGTGCAAAAACATCATGGGAGATTAAACTGAACAACATCTGGCCAGTGCATTGCTGCTTGCTTGTAAAAAGTAAATTTTAAATTGCAGATTTAGTGATCTTTGAGCACTTTTCCCTCTTTCTGCCTTTGGCTGCCTGGTTGCTCTGTCCCTTGGCAAGAAGCCTGGGAAGGACAGTGGGGAAAGAGCAGCAACAGAGGTTTGCTGTTGGGGAACACCTGGGGTGCTGCATGGCCCAGGAATGCAGGACAGAAGAGACAATGTTTGCACCCCAGGGAGCACAGGGAATGAAAGTGGCACAAATGCATTTAAGGATGAAAGGGTGATGCAGTAGTGTGAGAGGTCAGGTCCACCATGAGCAGCAGACCAGCCTGGCAAGGATGCAGCTCTGCAGCCCAGCACTCACTTCAAGGTGTGCTGCTCTTTTGACTGCAGGGAGAAACTGAGGCACAGAGCCAGGAGTACGCTTGGCCCAGGGAATGTAGCAAGATGGGAGACCTGGTCAGGTAGCAGACATTTTTTGAGGAATCTCAGGATGGACAAGCAAATCTTGACTGTTTGAGAGACTGGTTTTTGTGTTTTCCTTTGCTAGGCATGTATGACACTGTGCTGTGCAGACAGACCCCATGGTGCCTTCAGGGACTGGCAAATTTTGGATTAACTAGGTTAACCTGGGAAAACCTAGAGCTCTTGGTGAGCGTGTTGCTGTGAAGTCAGGAAGCATTTCTGAAGGGGGCTGGTTAAGGACCTTGGAAAAGATCTGCTTCTCCTTAGACTGACCCAGCAAGCAAGTTCAGAGAAAGAAAACAGCATCTTTCCTAGAGCTGAGCTTGCACCCTGCTGCACATCCAAACAGAGGTAAAACATCCCCCATCAGAGCTGATCCCATGCCAGGCAGTGCACCACCTTCTCTCATCGTTTCCAAAACCTCCCTGAACACATTTGCCCACAATGTAATTATGCCTGGGAATACACAGAACAAGACATCACCCTACTCCGTACAAGAGCTGGCATAGTACTTTTAATGAGGGAAAGCCAGTACCTTTGCACACTTTCCATCACCCCCCATCCCCTTGAGAAACAACCAAATACCACAGCACTGCCCCAAAACCCAAGAGCAGAGGAGCTTACAGCAAAAGAAGCCCCTTGCAGTCCCTCACAGCTGCCAGCACAGCTCAGCTCTCCAGGTTGGGCTCCTCCTGATGAACTTCCACACCTGCTGCACAGACAGAACCAGGGGCTTCCTGAGCTGCTGATCCACGTGTTCAGTGCAGGACCCTCTCCAGCCATTCCTGCTGCAATAGCTATGCTTTCCACTCTGGACTTGGGGTCCAGTCTCCAGCAATTCCCTCCTGGCCCCCCCGCTGTCACCTCTCCAATCCCATGCTCCCCATTTCTCTCTGACCAATATCCCAAAGCATTCACTGCAATGGTCCCTGCAGTATATTCCTCCATGACGGATTGACTTACCTCTGGCCCGATCTCCCGTCTATGTTAGAGGAACTGGCGGTAAGAAAATTTCCTCGTGGACCTGAATGCTATCACCCCAGGAAAGAGACATCTGTTCCTACAAGCAGAACAACTGGAGTGACTACAGAATACGAAGAAATGCCTAATCTCTCTCTCTCTTTCTCCCCCCGCCCCCCCTTCTAAATATAGCCTTGCAACTAATGGGAAAAAATACACACTACCAAAAAAAAAAAAAATTCCACTTGTCTTTACTGTTCAGAATTTCTCCCCAAACATCTGGCTTCTTGCCCTAGATCTCTCTGAAATTTATGAAGTGCTGGAAACACTAGAGAGGACCCCAGCCTTCCTCACAGTGCTAATGCCTGAATATCTCTAATAAACTAAAACTGTGCTACCCTCTTTTCCCCTCCCCAGGTCAATTCTCCTGTGCCTCTGTAGAAACAAAAATCTCCTTACTGAGAACTCACCAGCTCAAGGCCACCACAATGCCACTGAGCCACAGCCATGTGACACTAGAGGAAAATACCTCTCTTTTCATCTTCCTGATATGAACTGGGATTAGGCAGAAGCATCCCTGGCAATTGCAGGAAGGTGCTGGATCAAATGCCACAAAGCCTGTAACATGTTTTAAACCAACCCAGTTGTCCAGAACCTGAGAAAAAAACTGGCACAGGGAGACAAAGGGTGACCCTGCACACTTTGGTGATGCTCTGGCCAGAGTAATTTTGGAGAGAGGTTAGTAAGATCTATCCAAGGACTGGGCTGAAATGGCTAAGTGTGGATGAGTCGAGGGTGGAAACATAGTCTGAGATTCCACCGAGGAGCCCCCAACATGTTCCTCAATCCTCACACAACCCTTCTCTACTGGTGGTAGAGTCATTGTGGGTACCAGGTCGCTCTCAGAGTGAGGATTTAAGTACCCCTTCAGCCTGGGCTGCATTAGAAGAGGTAAGATTGGGCAAAGCATAATGAACTATCCAATTGTTGAGATGGGTTCAAAGGACATGGCCACATCAGCTTTGAAGATGTCTCTGCTAACCAAGGCTGTAAAGACATTGAACACAATCTCCCAAATCCCCTAAAGTCCCACCTCATTATGGGATACTCCCTGCTCTAAATTGGGTACCAAAAAAGCCATCTTTACTGGGGCTTGCACAGATGTTCTCTCCAGGAAGGTTTACAGTAACTTTAGAGGTCCCTTCTGAGAAAAAAGGCAGAAAAAAGTAAAGTGAGAAGTTGCATCAAATTTAGTTGTTTAGAAGGACAGGGAGGATGGATGATGGATTTTAGTATCAGCCCTGGACTGCTTTTTTCCCTCACCCTTTAGATAAAGACAACACTGGTGCCAATGCAATAAACACACAGGATATGGCCCGTCACAACATGACAGGATCAACTGAGAAGCATTGAATTCCAGGTCAAAAGGCCAAATCCATAAATAGAGAAGAGGTAAACTCCACACATGCATGTCTCACTGGAGCACAAACAGTAGCTTTGGTTATTAAAGAAGGTTGACCTCATTTTCTGGAATTAGTTTTTCACCCTTGGATCTTTCCCAGGAAGACTGAGCTGATCTTTTTTGTCTGGTTATTTTATTGATTTTCTATTTTGAGTTTTCTCACATTGAGGGGCACATTCTTCCTCCAATTTCTGGAACATCCTTCTTGACTCCTCCGGGCTCCCCAGTTCAGGAGAGTCAGGGAGCTACTGGAGAGGGTCCAGTGAAGGGCTACAAAGATGACTAGGACACTGGAGCATCTCCCTGATGAAGAAAGGCTGAGAGAGCTGGCCTGTTTAGCCTGGAGAAGAGAAGACTGAGAGGGGATCTCATCAATGTCTACAAATATCTCAAGAGTGAGTGTCAAGAGGACAGGGCCAGGCTCTTTTCAGTGGTGCCCAGCGACAGGACAAGGGGCAATGGGCACAAACTGTAACACAGGCAGTTCCGTCTGAATCTGAGGAAGGATTTCTTTACCTTGAGGGCGACAAAGCACTGAGACAGGCTGCCTGGGGAGGTTGTGGCGTCTCCCTCTCTGGAGTGCAACCTACTCTAGGATAACTTACTTTAGAGAGGCTTGGACTAGATGATCTCCAGAGGTCCCTTTCAACACTGGCAATTCTGTGGTTCTGTGACTTTATTGCCCCCTGATACAGGAATCCAGCCTTTCACAACTGACCTCCAACTCAGGTATGTACCTGGGCTCTCATCTGCTTTTCACTTCCTTATGACCTGGAAAGCAAGTGTGATTGGAAGGTCTCCATGGGCCCTGTCTAGGTAACAAGTTTGCCTTCACTTCCTTCCATCCTGGGAGCTGGACAGGAGAAAGAACAAAAGAGAAGAAACCAACCCATGGGTACGGTGGGTAAACTTGGACCCTAGTAATTCCTATTGCATATGGTGGCAAATGCTTAAGTTTCCCCCAGCCTGTCAAAAAAACTTTTGTACTTAGGGAATAGCCCTCTGGAGTTACAAATGCAAGACCGTAAGAAAGAGGTTTTTCTCCAGGATGTGATATTGGTGTCTGCACTCTGTTCACCTGCTCTGGGACTGCCTGACCCTTCCTGTGTGACGACTGGCTTAGTTTTGTGCATCTGTGTGATGCATGTGAGCTTTGTTCCCATCCCTGTGTACAGGAAAATGAGTGCCCTGCACTCCCCCACTATCGCAGACTTTCCTTCCTTGCTGGATTTAGAGCTAGACTCAGAGTGGCAACAGCTGCAAAGTTTTAAGTTGTGCCTGAGATAGTGCAGAGCATGCCATATTGGGAAGCAGATGCTGCTGTTAAGGTGGAGAAGGCAGGTCTGGGCTCAGGGCCACGCTTTGTCCCAGACGTGGTTCCCACACTTGACTTCAGGAGGAGTTGCAACTGTATCTGATGAATGAAGAGCTTCTATCATGTCTTGATTTTCAGTCATTAATCACCCTCCCAGAGGAAGGAGAAAAGGCGGAAAAAAAGAGTAAAGCTTTAGTAAGCGGAAAGTTTTCAAGCTTGTTCACTGAATATATAACAGTATTAAATACTGGAGTGGATGTCTTGAGACTGTAGGTGGAAGAAGGTATTGGCTCAGCCGAAATTAGCACATAGGAGAAGGAATAATAGTTATGGCAGGGAAGGGTGCTACTAGCCTGTAGCATTTCCTAGCAATCCCTTAACCTTGCCATGTAAAATAGGACTCTGTTTAAAAGTCTTCTGTGGCACAGTGCAGCAAAACAGGAGGCCAGACAGTTCTGAAGGAGGGGGAAGAAAGCTGATGCCACACACCTCCCCGGCAAGATATCTCCTCTGTTTTTGTCAGGAAAAGTGTACACTTTCCCAGTCCCATTCAAAATGAGGAGTTGAGTGTCCTTTCATCCCCTGCTGCAGGAGAAGAGGTTGAGATTGGGCACAGTGTAATGAACTATCACACAGCTGAGATGGGGTCAAGGCAGATGGCAGGATCAGCTTTCAAGAAGTCTCTGTTGACCAACACTGTAAGGACCCAAACCAGAACCTGGTGTCTGAACATACTTGTTTAACTGTTGTTTTTGGAGGGGTTTTTTTGTTTTGTTTTTTTTTGTTTGTTTGTTTTGTTTTTTGGTTTTTGTTTTTTTTTTTTAGGAAGCTGCTGTACTGAACAGATCCTCACAAATGAATTATCTTCTTCAGTGGTGAAAGAGAATTTCTACCCAAGAAGGTCCTGGACCCAGACATGACAGAATCAAAACTCAGAAAATTAAAGACCTTTTACTCATGGTCATTACTGTGTGGAAGACACTGAAGAGTGTGATCCTCACTGCGTGGAGGGCACTGAAAGGTGGGATCTTCACCGAGCTGTCTGGGAAACCTCTTTTTATCAACTACTTCAACAAGAGTGAACTTGTATCACCATAGGCCACCTCCACTGAATGTTCTAATTTTTTCCCTCAACACATGTATTCCTGAGGTATTTCACCACTGTCTTGCTTCTGTACCAGGAAGCAGGAGAACCAGAAGGAGAAATAGGAGTAAGTAATGCCCACAGTAACAACACACACAAACACAAGTCTGTCCTCAGAAGATTGCTTGCAGGGGAGGTTGCCCAGCTGTCACGGCTGCAGGCTTGATAGAGAGGCAATAGTAGATGGGCTCTGCTCCCTTCCAGGTGAATAAACCCTTTGTGATGGCAGATAAAGTTAATGACATGGAGGAGAGTCTACATCTGTTTTACCCTCCTCTCCCCAGCTACTCTTCCTTCTAGTCAGTCTGTCCCAGAAGATGCCTAGGCCTTAAATGCTGGAAAACAGTCATGTAGGTCCCTATGATATGCACTGCCCATGAGTCCCAAATTCTTGATTCTTTACAGTCTCCAGGACTATTGTGGGATGCTGTGAATCCGATTCAGAACTGACACAGAGAACTGGATATGTTCTCACAGATGGACCAAGGGTGGAGAAGTTGCTGCACTGGTCCACTCTCCAAAAGTGACCTTTTATAGAGGATAACTGCTGAGAAAGCACCACACTGCATTTGGTTTAGGGGGGAATCTGTGACATTGAGACTCTCCCCAAATGTGTAGGAATTTCCTTGCAAAGGGGCTTGATCAGGTATGCTTCAACCCCATCATGCTTCCTTATCATTAAGAAGTGAAACATATGATGCCTCACCCTTGAAGGAAAACCTTGGACAGCAGTGTGGGAACTCAATCCCCTTTGGCAATTCCCAAGGTGTGCTTTGCTGAAACAATAGCGTGGCAAATGGGTGGATCCTGAAAGTAGTTCCAGCTTTTTTCTGGTACCTTTGGTAGAGTTCATGGGAAGTCCAGTTGAAAGAACCTTGAAGATTGGGGCTGACATCTGTATCCCGCCTGGCTTTAGGCTTGTGGCATTTGCTCACTTGGAGCCAAGCAGAGGAACATGTGGCTTCAGCTGCTGGGGTGGTTAATCTCTGCTGTTCTCATGGTGATCCGGGTGTGCTATGCTGGGACATCTGGGAGATCAGAGACCCCTTTGGGATCTGAACCCTGAAACATTAATGACGGCTGTGCCTAAGGTGGTAGCCGTAGGGGCTGTAGGGAAAGATCAGAGCACTTTCTACTGATCCCTAGACAGAATCTGCAAGGAAGAGACAACCTTTGTCCCTCTGCTGCAACGCTGGGGCAGAAACACCAAAGAGGCAAAGAAACATGAGCTGCTTCTGCCTGGAGAAGGAGGGCTTGGACCAGCTTTCCTTGGTCATGTTCAACACCCCAAGGCCTATTGCCTGACTCTCAGCATGGGCAACAGAGGCTGTGGGGGACCACAGAAGGTGGTCCAGCTGCTTCTGTAATGGCATCTCAGCAGGCCCAGAGGCAGCTGCATCTATGTGATATAAGAAGCTCAGCAGAGAGCAGTCAGCGTCCTCTGCCAACTGCTTGAGATCACAGGCACTTCCCAGCACCCGGTTGGCTGTTGCTTCACTGTTCTCAGAGGCCAGAGGCCGCTATTAGCTTGTGACCATGCCTTAGAACAGGCTTCCCATCCACGTGTTTATACAAGGAGGGAGATCAGGCAGTCGCCATATGGGAGCCTCTGCTGATGGAATCCAGCCGTGATTTGTCTGTTTGATGAGGAACAGGGAAAGACAAGTGGTTCCTAAATGACGGTTGTAGCTCCTGTTGGCTACGTCAGGCACAGGGGAGAAAGTATGTAGGAGCCAATTTCCTGCCTGCCTGCCGGCTGCATATTTGGGAATTGACTTTTCTGACCATTGCCTCCCCCTCCATTTTTCTCCCCAGGCCATGACAGTTTTGCTGATCTAGAAGAAAAATGAAGATATCTGCAGGGCATGAAGAGCAAGTTGCTCCTCTGGGTGACCCTAAGGTCTCTCCTGGGTGACTCGTCTGAATTACATCAGTCCTGACTTTCTCCAGTTCTTGCATGACATGTGGTGTGAAGTTGGATGTGCCGTGTCCTGGTGTAAATGTACCCTGTGGGGGTGAGCCAGGATCCCTCTCTCCTTTGCAGTCCGCCCAGTCCACCATAACTCTCACAACAGTGAGGTTTCTGACAAGGTTCTTCAGTCAAAGCACCAACAAAATGAGCCACAGAAACCATCTGGCCACCCAAAAAGTCATGTTGTGTTTCAGCTGCCCCTTGTGATCCAACCCATGTTGGGATCCCTTGCAGGGTCCCACTGACCTTTCTGGCCCACCAACCCAGCGCTGGCCAGCAGCCACTTCTTGTTCTTTTTTTGATATTTTTTCAGTTTCAAGAGCTAATTGCCAAGAACACAACATCCAGTGTCACAACCTCACCGCAGAGCTCTCCCCATTCCCAGCAAACTATTTCCTGCTGGATTTGTTTGTCACTGGGCACATAGGGACACTAGTGCTTGGAGGGGAAAGCTACGCAGGCAGCCAGGGCTTTGGCATCACTTGGGCACATGTACCCTGGAGAGGTCAGAGCCGGGTGGGGTGGCTCTTGCCCAGCTCTGACTCGAGGGCTGCAAAGCAGGAATCGGCAGGATGCTTGGCATGGCTGCACTGAAATGTGGCTTGAGGGTGGTCAAGAGAGCCCTTAGGCAACTCTCAGCACTCGGCTCCTGCACCTCAGCAGGTGGGAAGCACAGTGTGGCAGGGCTGAGCCAGAAAACCTTGAACGCAAAGTGTACTGTGTCCCGTGATGCTGCAGAGGACAGAAGGGGCATTCACAAACACAGCACAGAAGTGGTGGGGACCATAGGGGACCAGTCTGGTACCTCCATCTGCTCTGATTTAGCAGCGAACACGAACCTGGCAAAGGGCGGTGGGGTGCTCTCAGGACCATCTGTTCAGTGGCCGGGATCCTTTGCTGTATGAGCAACCTAGCCCAGGAGGAAGGACACCTGCATGTCAGAAAATCTGGTCTTTGGACCCATGTTCCTCAAATGGCTGTAGAGAAAGACATCATCTCCCTGCTCTCTCTCCACAAACATGTTAATCCTCCTCTCCCATCTTCTTTGTTTGCCTGGTTTGTAGAGATTTTGAATGGCTCAGGGCAGGGCTGTCTTTTGTTAGACATGCACAGAGCTCAGCAATGCTCTGATCTGGAACAGGGCAGCATAAATCTGACGGATTACCATAGGAAATGCCACAGTGATGAAAAACTCTATAGGAGCAGAAAGAAAAGAAAGGGCCCCATCTGGGGAGAAAAAAAAACCCACAGTCACCCTGTTGCTGCCTGGTTACAAGTGATTCCTAAAACTGCTGCCTCTGGAAGAGGATGGTACATTTGCTGATTTTTATTTTTTTTTTTGCCTGTTATTTTGGAGGGGGTGTTTTCCTTTGTGTTTTCAGCTGTTTGGAATTACAGCTCCTGTCCCTGCATGCAGTTCCTGCTCCTGCGGCAAGCTCTGTGTGAAGAGCCTCACTGGGAACAAAAAGCCACTTTCTGGGGAGGTGTCTCATTTTCCCTATCATTGAAATGACCCCTCTTAAGCACAAGGTGCAGAAGTGCCTTAGGAGTTTTCAGGAAGGGAAGGAGGGAATTGTATGTATGATTTAAATTTGATACTGGAAATTGCAATGCCAGAATAATTAGTTTTCTCTTGAAGACTTATAGGTGGGCAGCAGAATCCAGAAGGCACAGTTTGTGGTGGTGGTGGGTTTTGCTATAGGATCACGGACCCTTTTGTTTTTCACACGGGGCAGATGGAACATACTGTGGACTTGAGTCAGGTGGAAACATGATGGTTCAGAAATCCTGGGATTTTTCTCTGCCTGGGATGAGGATATAGACAGGAACAAATTGCCACTGCTGGTTATCAAGGAGGCCTGGAACTCACTGAGGTGTGGGCAATGCATGGCATGATGGAGGGGAGATCCAGGTCCTACTCCAGTTTGTGTTTGTGGCCTCAAAGCAAATTTTTTATCAGCAGCAAAAGCTCAACCTGCCACTGCCTAATCATTCCTTTCCATAACTTCATTTTCTTACAGATACCCCGAGTCCTTGTTATGTTAGGAGGTGCTGCAAGGTGCTATTTGACATGCCCTTTTTGTCGTCTGGAGGAATTTTTTCCTACAAAATCATTATTAAATGTAATAAACAGTGTTAAAACGGCTAATGAAAGGGGGATGTGTCTTTGCATTGGAAAAGGTCCAAACCAAGGCACTGAAAATGACCTGACATCCAACAAACATGACCCACCAGGACAAACCAGCAGAACTGGGCTTGTTTAATCTAGAGAAGAGATGACTGAAGCCAGACCTGATAGCAGGTCTGTGAAATGTCTGCAGCAGCTTTCCTGGGAATGGTGCAAGGTGGGTTCATCTTGCAGGGCTTATTTCACTAGTGCAAGTCTGTATGAAATCACCAGCCCAGTTTGTGGTGGTCCCAGTGTAGAGACCTTCTTCGGTTAGGAGGTCTTCCTTGTGTCTTGTAGGGAAAGGATGTGTGATCAGCATCCCTGCCCTCTGTAATACAGAGTTAGAGCCACAGCAGCAGCCAGGGTAGCCAGAGAATCCCCCCACAGTGCTAGCACCACAGGTTAATCCCATGGCTGTAACACAACCTAATGGCACCTTCTTTTGGTCAAATTCTGCTGGCCTCTTTAAAGCAAAAATCCAGCCTGCTGTGGTTACTAAACTGGGCTCTGCTTCTTTGGGTGTCTTTCCATTTTCCAAGAAAAATAAACTGCAGGCTCTGTATTTTTAGATATGCCATCTGATCATAGTTAGTCATATATCAGACCCAATTCTGTGAGTCAAGATGCTGAGCTCTGCTGCTGAACTCCCTTGGGCAAGAACTAGTGGCTCGAGCCATCCTGAGTGTATTAATAAATCAGCATGTTTGAAATAATCATGTGCTTTCCTAGGTAAACTGCTCACGAGGAATCGTACTATTGGGATTTATTATTGCTAGTATCTTAGTAGCTCTGATTTTCCGGGTGAACTTGATACTGTCATGAGTGGGAGATTAATAGCCTTGGTGTGAGACAGACACAATCTAGGCAGGGGCCACATGACTCCCCCTTCCTTCCTCTCTCCCACCAGTGACTCCGATTCCTGTTGTCTGCCCCTTGCTATGTCAGTCCTGGGTACCCTCCGAGGCAGCTGGTGGTCAGAGTGAACTTTATGGTGGCTTCATGCAACAATGGGATGTGACAACCACCTCTGTGCTGCTGATCTGAATCTGCGTTGCTGAGACACAGGTGGGAAATGCATATGCAGTTCTCCCAACGTTGTCAAACCCCTTTGTGGGTTGTGGGAGGAGAGGCAACTTAAGGGCAGCACGTTTTCCTGGTCTGTATCTTGTCCCTGCCCATGCAACCCTACCCTATGCAACCCTGCCCTGTGCAACCCTGCTCCACGACTCAGCCCTAGACCCCCTCAGAAAGTATCTTCTCAACCTGTCTTGCCCAACAGTGCCCAAACGTGGAGTTATTGATGTATTATAAATCTGATCCCTGCTGACTTGCTCCAGCCTTCACAAGCCTGTGTCTCTAATATCAACGCAGCTTGGAGAGAATTTTCTGTGCATTTGATCAAAGCAGCAGGAAGCGTTGAGGCTGGTGTGTGAAAAATGGTCTGCCTTGTTCCTGTAAGTTTATTTGTTGAGCTACTTCATCACTCTAATGACAATCAATTTATCCACATAATTGGTAGCTGGAGACAGCATAACACAGGTTGGCAGCCTGTTTTTTTCTCAGAGAGGTATTGCTTGGCATATTCAACCAGGGCAAAAGGAACCAGCCTGGCTGCTGGGTAAAAGCAACGCTGCAAGTGCCAAGCAGGTGAAACCTGGCATGACAACCCAGCTTTCTTTCTCCATCCTGCCAGAAAAGAATCCTTGGGATGAGGACGAAATTGCACCTGGCTAAAATGTCCCACTAATAAGCCTGCTAATGCATTGGCCTCCCTGCTGAGATGGATAATAAGTCAGGCTGTGCTGGTTATAGGGGAAGGCATGCTCCACGTGTTCAGTTTGCACTGGCTGTCAGCGGCTCCTGGAGAGTGGACACACTGGCAAGAGTGCTCATACACCCTGCTGAGAGGAGAGGTTGGTCACACAACAGTGGCTCTGGGCAGTGGAGGTCAGTGCCCACTGCTCTGCCACATAAGCCATCCACCAGCAATCCCCTGTCCTCTGCACTGGAATGCTAGAAACCCCCTTTGTGTCATACAAGAAACTGGTTGCCCTGCTGAGCCTGCCTCAGTGCCCTCTCATGCTGTGCCTAGGTACCCACTTTACTATCATTCTGGGTCTGTCGCTCTGAGAGGACCCTGGTCGGTTATGAACACCTGTCGTGGCCTCCGTGTGGGTCTGCATGCTCAGACCTCAGTGTCGTTTCACTTTGCTAATGCCTATCTGTGGTGCACGAGCTACTCTAATGTATGTCTTTGCTGCTGTTTGTAGCTCTGGATGAAACCAAAATTTGGCAGACCTCCACAGCATTCCCAACCTCATGCATGAAGCCAAAGCCTACTTGTGATTGCTTCACTGTGGGGTAGCTCCCCAAAGAGACCCAAATCCATCTCTTCAGGCATCCCATAGAGAGGGCTGACAACCTCAGTTCATGCAAGGATGGGGAGCTGTCTAGTGGGCCACTACACTGGGAGCCATGACCCACTTTTGTTAGCCTTAGAGGCATTTCCCAGAGCCCAGTCATTTTGCCAGGTATTTGTAGAGAAGGTGTCTGGAGCCATGAATAAGAGGGGACATTTGACAGTAAATCTTTTTGCACCAGAATGGAAGAAGTAATCTTTTCTGTTGTGTGATAATGGCTGTAGTGGTGCTTTTCAGGCTGTGATAGATGAGATGCACATCTTTTATGTATTATTTGTAAGAGGTAATAAAGTATTCACTTCCTCTGTGTCTATACACTAATGGCATATCAATCGCAGTAAATATCATGCTGAGACTGAACAGGAGAATCCCTGGTTAGTGTTATCTTGACAGGTGACATAATTTCTTTGGTTGTCACAGCCAGCTCAGACTAGTCCCATCTGACCCCCACAGCTTTAATGATCCCATTTGCTCTGGTCCTGGGCTTCACCTTTCTATTGTCCTGATTCATCCTTGACCTCAGCACAACTATTTCTGTCTCTGGACTTTGTCATGCTTAGCTGGGCTCTGCTATGCCTCTCTAGGAGTTACTGGATGGGAAGTGTTTCTCTGCTAAGCCATCAGTAGGATTTGCTCGGTTATCTGTAATCAGTCGGTTTGAGTGGGACCACAATCTACAGCTAAAAGCTACAAATTAAAATGCAAATATTAAAACTGGAGGAGAGGTATAAGAGGGAACAAGCAGGGATAGCAAGATCTTTGAAATAGTTACAGGTGGGCTTGCTAAGAAGGAGCAGACATTTCTCATAAGGATCTATAGACTTTATATCTCACGGGAGGTTTGCTAATGTGCACATTTAGGTAATCCATAGCCTCACCTCACCCTGAATGTAGCAACTAGGCATTTATAGAAACCTGCTGTAACAGTCCATGGTGTAAAGGAAAGTCCAAACAATGTGTGCTTTGTATGCTTGTTAGAGTGCTAC
>JAVJGJ010000037.1:86161647-86179074 GCA_035590215.1 Microhierax caerulescens | reverse complement strand
GCACAAGCATGAAGCAAGCTCTGCTGATTACGTTTTGCATCTTCATGCCAGGGCTATCATTCTCAGCCCTCGTTTAGAAAATCTTTTTTGATTCCCATTTTAAAAAGGGCTCAGGAATTTGGATGTCTCCATTTTTAGATGTCAGGACTCACATCTCCTTAAAGGGTGAGGTTTCCCTGAACATGCTGAGTACCTGTCTGTTAAACATTCCTGTTTATGTGTCTCCAGACTGTTGAAATGCAGAAAGCCAAAGTCCCATAGCCCTTCTAACAAGTTGGAGTGCAGGGTTTGGCCTTCCCCCCTGAAGGGGGATGTAGGGGCAGGACAATCTGTGTCCCTGAGGGAATCACGTCATCCCCAGAGCATGATCCACATAAGGGGGAGCAGAGCTATGGTGGTGGTGTACGTGCGTGTGGTGGGATTTATTACTTTGTTCAGCATCCTCCCCCCTTCTCCTTGTTCTGCCTCTGGGAGAACGTGCTGTCAGAGATGTTTCATGTACAATTCCTTCCTTGGCCTTTGCCTCCTTCTTCAAAACGGGGGAAGGAAGACTTGTAGGGTTCTTTTGGCACCTTTACACTCTGCAGGGAGGGAAGAAATGGCTCCCTGTCTGTGTTTTATCTCAACACACTGGGAAGTTGGGAAAGGAGGCTTTAGCAGAGTGAAGCAAAATGTGCTGAAATGGACTGATTAAAAAGTAGCTGCTCAATTGCATTGCTAAGTTGCCATATGTCTGTAAGAAAGGAACGGGGAAGAAGGGAATTTTCTTTCTAATTGTGGGTTGGCAGAGATTTCTGTGCACAAAGGATATGATAGAAAAGATAGTAAAGAGGTTTCCACCAAAGGCAGGCTTCTACCCTCACTTGTGCTGGTAGATGCTACAACATGGAAGAGGTGGGCATTTCTACCTCCTTTTTTTCTGGGGCTGCCCAGCTTTCCCCTATTCAGGGCAGGATTTACAGAGTGAGCTGAGAGGCAGCATTGCATCTAATTAAGGGTGACAGAGGCATTTGCCCCAGTGGTTTTCAATTGGGACTGTCACGCACATGTAATAGGGATTAAATTTATATGCCCACTCTCTTTTATTTCTGAATGGGGGAATTTTAGCTTTGCTAAAGGAGGTGCCATTTCAGGAGAGGGCTGGCTTTTTGCTGAAGAAGGGAAATTGGCCCTGGAATATGAGAAATATTAGAAGAAGCACCTTATTTTACTAAAACACAGCTGAAATGAGTCTGGAGACCCAGATTGTCAATTCATCACACTGCCACTGAGTATAGTTTGTGTAAATGATGGGAGATGCTCTCTATATAATGTACTGTGGCCAGACACATCAGTTAGCATTGTCGATGGAGCTAGTGGGGCCATTTATCCCTCTCACTCACCGCAGCTCTGGCCCAGCTGCTTCCCCCGTCCACACCAGCCAAAGTAAGGATATTTACATAGTTTTCCTGAGGAAAATTTTCCACTTCCTAAACCTATATTACAAAGTTTATTTTGAGCCCTCTCAGATACCTTTTTCATGCCCCGAGTCTAAAAGCCTTGTGTCTAGCTCTGCATCTCTATACAGGGACACTTGCAGGATGCATTGTAGCTGGACTTGACAGAGGTAGTCTGTCAAGCCAAACAGATCAGTTCAGTATCTGTTCAGAAAAAAACATGTTTTCCTCTATGAGATATTCTCTTCCTTTGCACTGACATTAAACTCCCTGACCCTCCTTTACCCCTACAGCACCCGGCATAGGAGACTCTCCTCTCCAGCACTGTTCCCACCCACGTGGAGTCAAACCACATATAAACCCACGTGCTTCGCTCTTGACCCAGCTTGCGAAGACTCCCATCCCCATCCGCATGCCTCCAAACTCTCAGCCCAGCTGGGACCAGAGTATGCTGTCTTCCTAAGCTGCAGCTGGCAAATCTCCCTCCCTCTTCCCCCTTGCCCTGAGCCTGAAGCATGCCGCAGCCAGTACTTACACAGCCTGAATGAGAAAGCTCAGCTGCTGATCCCTGAGTCCGCTCCCAGATTCCTCAACTGAGTGACCGTGCGCTTGCTCCCCAGCGCTCAGCCCAGTGCAGTGATGATACAGGAACCAGACCTCTTTGGTTTACTTTTACATTGACGTCAGTGTCTTTTCTAGCCTTCACAGCTCGTTTTGGTAAACGGATGTCTTCAGAGTAGAGGGGAGGGGTCGGAAAGGGAGAGGAGTGAGGATGAGCTGGAGATGAGTTTTTCTGACGTGGGCAGCCAGTGGTGGGAGGTTTTAGGGGCTAATGCGGAAAGAAGGGGTGCTTATGGAGCCCACGTTGACCCTGGGTATAGATCACCACCTGGATGTGGGTATGTTGGAGGCCTGATCCTTGAATCTGCACAGAGAGCTGCTTTCCCACCTGCACCAGCACCCTGACTGGGAGCATAAGCCTTGCCTTCCCTGACCTTCGGTGGCTGTTTTTACCTGGGTGGTGGTTCAAGGGGAGAGGGAATGTTGAGGGACTGAGGGAGGTCTAGTGCCCTTACACAATGCTACATGGACACAGCTGCCCAGTTCTGCTGCCTTTGTGCCCAACCCAGGGCCAGTGCCTGTCTCCAAGGGAACAGGGAGGTGCCAGTTTGAGTTGCTTTTGCCATCTCAAAGGATGGACTTGAAGACATGGGCTCCATGGGCCATGCAGATGTAGGTAAGTGTGCACCTTAATATGCTTGTCTATGCATATATATCAGCTTTTCACAGGCTTACAGGTCACAGCATTTATATTCAGATTCAAGGACCTGAATAACTCACTGGTCCCTAGACCCTTGCAAGGTTGAAGAGTACTTGTCTCCTGTTGAGATCCTGCTCTGCCAGGTTAAGGCTCAGATTTTATCCTGGGATTTTTGTTGCATGGTGTACATATCCATCCCCCAGTGTGCCCACTGTGCAGTGGACGTGTGCATGGACACGTTCTTGGGGCATGTAAAGGGCTGACTTGTGAGGGATTTGGAGAATGTTGTCAGAAAGGGGAACCTTTGAGTGTGATTGTTAATGCTGAATTATTCACAGCAAATAAATCACACCTATGTTTAAGGCTTCTTTCTGGCTGGGAGAAAAGCCAGGTTTCTTTGCATGGCCAAACAGCTTCCAGGAATTCAAACTTAAGGCTTTCATGCCCTAAATGCTGGTAGTTTTGTATTAGGTTCACGAGCATTCATTCACTTGGGTAGTGTGATGCAGATGCTTAGGTACTTGGATCTCAGAGCACCAGGTAAGGGTGAATACGGAGCTCAGCCCAGTGCTGTTGAACAACTGCAACTAAACTTGTGCTCTCTCTGGGTCATGGATCACCTTTCTATGATGCATTTGTCCAGCTCTTAACACAACTGGTCTGTCACCTGTTATTAGACTGTGTTTATGATACCTTGATGCAAACCATTCATTGTAAGCTCTTAGGAGCAAGCACTGAGACTAGCTTGTGTGAATCCAAGCACCAGCACTCATAAACAGCCCTAGTGACCTGGTGACATGAATGTAATTGGGTTGGTTGACCCTTGGAAACTGTAGTAATAAAACCTTGCAGGGAGCAGGGATTATTGACAAGGAAGCATCATCTGGTACTACCAGAATGATTGGTTGTATTGGTTTATTTGAAAACCAGTAGTGAGAAAATAGTTTTTGACCCCAGTGTACCATCATCACAGAGAAGAGGCACAGGAAGGGAAGGTTGTTCAGCACGTCCATGGCAGAGCCAAGTAATAAGTCCAGTTTCTTGGCCACTGGATCACACTCTCCCTCATAAATAATGTTAAAGTCTCAGGTTCCTGATGTCCTTGTCAGAACCAATACATTGTTCATGGCTGAAGAAAGACAGAGTCTTATAAAAACCAGAAAAAGAGGTCCTCGTAAATCACCATGTCCATACTTAGAAATGTGTTAAACCTTCTAAGCTCCATTTCAGAACACATAAATTTTTTTCTTTCTTTTTCCAAGTTGAAAAATCCATCCAAAGGTCAGTCAGAAACAGGAATAAAACTGTCTTTGAAATCTCAAGCTGCTGTAATAGCGTTTTTGGCAGTGAATGATAAACTTGAACAGTTGAGGTTTACATGGCAGATGAAGTGAACATATATTTGTCTATACATTAAATGACCCAGGACTGGCCATTTTTTATTTCTTCTCCCAACCTGTCAGACTATTTATAGATTTTTACTACAAATGGACCTCCTGAACAGAAGAGGCAGACCAACTAGTTCTGAAGAAACCATCACAGTGGAGCTGTGCCCATAAGCCATCATTCCTGGGCAGGAGTCCCATTTTAGTGATAACCTCCCAGGTAGCAGGAATATTAACTCTTCATTTACCTGACAGGGATTTTTACAATTTTTTGGTGGGTGTAAAGGGTTGTTTAGGGAGGTGTGATGATCATGAAGGTGTTGGATTGAAAGCAAATTGTGACATATCCTAGCTAGGGTTTTCAGAGATGTCTGGGGAATGAGATTGACTAGCCACTACATAGACTACGCCTGGCTGAAGGGACTTAAAAGACATGTATTCAGATCTCTCAGTTTGAATAAATAGCCTAGGCAGTCCTTGATGGGTGGATGGTGGTAACACCCAAGGGTGGCAGAGATCTGGGGTCTCTTCTCTGTCATAGATATAAAGCTTTTGCTGGAGACTTGTATTGCACTCCTTGCTCTGTTCATTTTCGAGTTAATCCAGTCAAGGCCTGATTTTTTTTAAATACCTTGGTGTTCATTAGAACGAGGACTGCCATGGCATCTCTTCAATGACCCTGGCTAGGTAGCTGCACAATAATGTGCCCTGTCTATACAGGAACTCCTACTGGAAACCAGAAGATCTTCTACTGAGGTGAGCATGAGGCCTTCACACCTGGATATTTTCACTTGGTGACTAAGAGTCAGGTGATGTGGATTTGAACTCCCTCATGTGCAAGGGGCACTTTAACTGGGAGATCTGCAGTGAGAAGAAGTGTTTGCTCCCTATTTGGAGTAAGTTTCCAAGCTATTGGATAAAAAAATCTAAAAAAGCAGGTCTTCATCCCTTGGTTGCTCTTATGCAGGACTGGTTGGGCTGAGGTGCCTCCTGGAATGAACTACCACTGATCTCAGCAAGGCTCAATGGTGGTATGGGTCTGGTGAGCAGACCAGATCTGAAAACACAAGTATTTTAGTTTTGAGAAGGTATCTTCAAGGTCCCAATGAAAAATACTGAAAAAAATTCCCCTAGATACACTGGGGACTTCAGGCTTCAGTGTAGCTGGTGAAGGAGAGGTTTAAGACCACAGTTTTAGACATCTGTGCTTGAAGTGGGAGCTAGGGAGGCTGATCCTCCATGAGAATGGGGTCCCGCAGGTCCTACGCTGGGTGGCTGCAGCCTGTGGGTTGTTTTCTTCTTCAAAGCTGAATGGCAGCTCTCCAGGCCCTGCAGGGTAGACTTGGCTGCTCCTTGCCTTTAGGATGCCCTGCTGCATATTCAGCTGCTTGTGGCTCCAAGGGAGATGTTCCTTTCCCTACCTTCCCCCTTCTCCTAGAGCAGGGACTGCAGGCAGTATCAGACTCATAAGGCTTCAAGCTGTTGGGGAGCCTTTTGAGGTTCTTAGATAAGCTGATGCATGGGCTTTCCAAACCCACACTGTGTAGAAGAGTGGAGAGCAGCTGAGGCAGTGCAAATTTTACCTTGGCACATATCTGAGGAGCTTTCTAGGGTGAAAGAAAATATTCCCTGCAGTTCCCAGTGCTGGGAGTGAAGCTGGTGCTCAGAGGCTGCAGGAGCATGGCTCTGTGCTTTGAAGAAAGAAATGTCCTGGTATTGTGGGCAGAGTGAGAGCAAAGGGAGATCTCTCTGCTCCAACATCTGCCTGCAAACCACCTCTGCAGGTAGGCAGATCTGCATCACTCCAGAAACAGCAGAGGATTCTCCAAAAGCAAACATGCAGAGGTGGAGTCCAACAAGGCTTCAGGACTTCATATGACCAGAAAAATCCCTCTTGTCCAGCATGGGAGGACACACCACCCTCAGACTCCTTGTGAGCATGGTGGGAGTTCTTTGCTACATAGTATTTACAAAAGACATCTCTTTCCCAGCCAGCCTTATGTGTCCTTCTGCAAATCCCAGGCTGGGCTGCTATAGGCAACATCATCAGAGCCAGCTGTGGGACACAGGACTGTGTGGTCATGTCCCCATGGCTGGTACCCTTGGCTGCATGCTTGAAGCACCATAAGCTCTGCACCTAAGTGCATTTCATGGCACAGATCTGTATGTCTTGGCTTAGAGGAGGAAGTAGAGAAGAAGAGCTTTGGGCTGGACTCAATCTGTCTGTATGAAGGAGTCTCGTCCCACTTGAGATGCTGAAGCATAGCCTCTGAGCTAACAGGTCTCCAGTAGGACCTGTGTCTTTCTCTCCCAGCCGTGTGAGAAGTGTAGGTTTTGCTAAAGCATCTCAGACATCGCTAGACATCTGAACCTGTCATAGCACAGGCAGCTGGATTCAGTCTGACGTGAAGACTGCTAAGCATTTGTGTTTTCCTGGCCTCTGGGTGTCCAGATTCCCGATCTGGTCACTGGATATCTAGTCAGTACAGCTGAGTAGTCTAAACAGACAGTCACAAGCCAGGAGGGTCTCAAGTCTGTTGCTTACATGCAGGTGCCATTTTAGAGGTGCTAACTTGCCCTCTGCTTACTATTCTTTAATTGCATGGGCTCCCACATGCTTTAAATGGGTGCCGAAGGACAACTCCAATGGCTCAAGATGCCACCAAATGCACAACCAAATTGAGCCCCAGCACCCTCTCCCAAGCTGGGCAGCCAGTGGTCTTGTCATTTGGCCAGCTGATCAACTAAGGGATGAAGCAGGTGAGATTTCAGCGTCTTTTGCCTTCATTTAAATCCTTGAGCAATGGTGGGGTGTTTGTTGGTGGGAGGGAAGGCAAGAGAAACTGCTAGAGGTCCTTTAGTTGCAATGCTGCCCCAAGAATTAGCCCCATAGGGAAAACCCCACGGCAAAGTTTACTGGCATAAAGGACTGAAGCAGACAGCAAATAGATCTGTTCATGAAGATGTTTTGACACTGTTCATGCAGGGTAACACTGTTCATGTCCAGGGTAAATAACAGCTGGGTGCCCCCAGCCCTCCCATGGTGCCCTAACCATGCAGACCCTCACTTTAGTGTTTTCAAATGTGTTTTTTCCTCTTGCCTTACAAAAGCAGCTTGGGGTTTTTTTGTTTGTTTTTTTTTTGTTTGTTTTTTGGGGTTTTTTTTGTGAATGAGAGCCGGTCCATCAATGAGGGAAACAACGGCTCATAAAGGCATAATGGTTCATCTGGGGCCCTGCCAGGGGTTATTATTTCTCCCAGCATACTTTCGCCTGAGCTGAATGTTGCATTCAGAGGCTGTGTTTTCCTTGCTTTGCTGTTCACAGACCTCTGTGAAAGGGGCTTTGGGGTAAGGATGGTGGGAACTTGGGCTGAGCTAATTTTACCAAGAGCTTTTCCTTTCCCTCCTTTCCCTTTTTGCAGAAACCTAGGTATCAGACCAAACCCAGGGAAATGTGAAACCACATCCAAGGAGTTTACTTACAAAATGAACATGGGGCAGCAGTTACCTGGATATTTTTTTTGCCTGTCTCAGTGACCAAGTGAAGAAGCAGATTGCAACCAGTCTGCATCTTAACCCTTCCTCTCCTCAAAGCCATTAGCCTGTGATCCTGGCAAATCTCCAGAAGTCTTTTATTGGTATCTACACAATAATTTTGCTATATGAACATACAGGACTGTAATTCCACTGTCTAAACAGCATATATGCTGGAGCAGCCTCATCTCATGTGCTGTCTGGCTGTGTAATGGTACATCTCCTTCTTTCTGTTGTGTAGGAATACATGTTCCCTCCCTTCTAGGCTTGCCACAGTAAATAGAGCCCTGAGAAATCACCCTTCTTACACCAATAAAATCGCTTAGTTAAATTTTTTTAAAGCAGTACGTTTTGGAGCTATTTCTGGGAGCTCTGTCCTGTGTAAAATTCCATGCCCATTTCAAATACCCTTACTATATTTCTTCCATCATCTTGCTCTTCCATTTTGGCTAAAATTAAGATTAAAAATAAAAATAAAAATAAACCCCCAACAACAATATTCTGTACTACCCAAAGTGCCTTAGACAAACTGGCAAAGCACAGCGATTTTAAAGCTTAGTGCCTCAACCTTCAGAGCTCTTAAAGTTTAACTTTCCATTAGTCAACAAGACAACTCATATAGATCCTAGTTCAGTTGGTCAGAGAAGGACATGCATAACTAACTGCCTGATCTGCAAATGGCAGATCATCTCGTACTTGGGAATTTTCCATGGTTTAACCTATGATGGAGGAGGTTGGGTTCTTGAGGGAACCTGCTCCCGTTTTTGCAGTGCAGTGGGATGGGTGCCCTGCAGCACAGCAGCAATGCCAACACCGGCTGGGGTTGCTAACAAGAGTTAGCATAAGCTGTGTACCATGGGAACACCAGTTTGATGCAAAGCTGGCTATTTGTGCACTTGCCCTGTGGCTACTTAAAGTGAGTTTGACAGGTAAAATACATTTCACGTGTGGGTATGTAATCAGTGCTGACCTTATCTGGTAATACATGAACCTTGACATTAGAAAGACTTATCTATCAGGGTGGAAAAATAGCCATTTTCTTTAATTTCCAGCTTCACTGACTCAAGCACTGCCCTGCTCTCATTAAGTAACTAACTGTCCCTTAGGCAGTTTGCTCTAAGGGTGTACTGAACTCAGATTTGTGGCTGGAATGAGCTGAGATGTTTGGAAAGAAAATAGCATACTTGTTTTATGTAAAGTAGTACAGCCAGTGGAGGAATAGCCAAGACTTGACTGGGCCAAAGTCATCCTGCTGGTGTTAGGTGGACTCCTAGGCAATCTCACTTTCTTGGTGAGTAACAATGTAAACAATTTGAACATTGATGATGCAATCAAAGGAGTTCATCTTTTGTAGCTAATTCTACTCCTGTTGAAGTCAGTAGGAGTTTTGCCTTTGGGTCCTCCAGCTTCTAGGAAGGACCTTCAACAGAAATTATGGTAGGCAATTTGTCATGCACTGTGACATGAATACAGGAGCTGTCACAGGACTTTACATGTGTCTTTACATGAGATGTAGTAGCTTTTCCTTGTCTTCTCCAGAAGCCATTTTCAGTAAGAGTTTCCGAAAACAATTTGTGAAAAAAACAACCAACCAAAACCTGAGCTGAAATGCAAATGATTTTGATTCATCTTCTGCATAAGCATCAGTTTGTTCATGGCCGAATGCTCCTCCTCCCATGGGCAGGCATATGTATAGCTACTAAGTGACCTTATCTACACCCAGATCAAGGGGTGCCAGCAACCTGCCTTGGAAAGGAAGCTTTCTGGGCTGTCCCTGAACTATGATTTAAAGTGCTCTGTCAGGCTCTTGTATGAATCTGCCAAACCATTAACATGCTATGTGGTATGTGCAAGTGATACGCTCCTAGAGACAAATTCCCTTTTAAGCCTGATTCTGAATCATGCAAAATTTTCTCTGATGATGCAAAGGAGCATAAAAGAGGATGCAAATGTGTGTGTGTGGGGTGTTTCATGTCTTCTCTGGCATGGAGCAAATAAAGATATGAACAGAGAAGGCCTAAAGGGATCTGGTAGTAGTGCCAAAGTTATTCATCTCAGGTGACTGTTTGCCAGGCTGGAGGCCACATGCTCCAGAGAAAGGCTGGAAGAACCCACTTTTAATGGCTTTTGAGCTAAGGTGCAGGATCTTGCACTGAAATGGATGGGACAGGTGGCCATGAGAGGCTGTTCTGTTGTAACACATTGCAGAGCGGTGATAAACATCCACCACCTCTGAAGTTGCCTCTGTTGTCTATAGGTGAGCAGGAGTCATGCCTGAGGATAAGACACTGTTGGTTCCCCCTGCTTTAGTCAGACTTTCACAGTCATCGCACCCTCCCTTCCCACCCAGCCACACATTTCTCCTGCCCTATCTGCACTGGGTGAATGCTGAAGTTGTTTCCTGGGAACTGACTCAGAGAAGTGATGTGAAAGGGTCTTGGAAAAATGAAACATTGCTTAATCCCATGCTGGACCAGTTCCCTCCCCAGCTTTCTGCACAAAAGGAGCGTGGGAGCTCATGTGTGCTAGGAAGGTCATAGTGGGTGAAGCAGGACTGGTCCTTGCTGCAACAGCATCGTTGGAGATGACCGCAATGCTATACTCAGTTTGGTAAGGACAAGTCCCATGAGACATTACCCTTCTAAGCTTGGAAGATACTTCTCTTCTGATGTGCACTTGGCCTCTAACATCATCATCTGTGCCATTGTACCAGCTTGTTGGAGGGGCTGTGTTGTGTAAGCTTGGCCAACGTGCCAAGCTCTCGCTATCTACTTATGTAACTGGTGGTATTCACCAAACTGTCTTCAGCCTCAAGCCCGTCAAGATGTATTAACACAAAAGGAAGCAGTGAAATGTTTAAGGAATAGCTAGTCCATTGGTATATTTTATAGATCATTAATTTGCACTCTATGCAGCCTTTCTGTGTGCTTCAGGAATGAGGCCAAGGTCTTTCCTTTAGAGGTTTACTAGAAACAGGGACACATTTGATTCCTGGAAGTGATTACAGGCCTGTTATTGATTTGTTGCTATTGATGGCTTTGGGAGCTTTTGGCAAAGGACAGTGGATGTAAAAACAGGGAAAGAAGTAGATTTCAGCAATGTATTGTTTTGCTTCCAAGTACTCAATGTCTGTGTGGGCCACAAATTACTGGGAAAGTGATGTTACTTGTCTTTGGCTGCCCACACAGCTCTGAGGCAAAGCCTCAAGTATTGATGAACAAACGTGGGTTCTACAGCCACTCTGTGCTGTTAATGAAATGGCCTCCAGTTCTGAGGTCTTCCAAGGTTATTTCCGACCAGTTTGGGTAGGACATGATGACATAAGTATGCCTTTCAATTTAAATTACATTTGCTATGACCTGCTTTTTATGTCTTTGATCTAATTAAGATTATTCTGACACCCCGTTATTTGGAAAGAGTCTGTATTTGCAAGTGATGTTCTGATCTGCTTTGTTCTTAGTTTTGGTTCATTACTTAGTCAGAAGGGCTCCTAGAGCTCCTTCCAAGATGTTCTTGGTCTTAAAAGTGCTATAACTACACCTGTGATCCCTGCCTATGAAAGTTTAGTATTTGCATCTGATGAGTGAACAGGCAGGTCCTCTTCAATCAGCTGCCTTCTTGGCAGCTCCTTGAGGCTTGGCCACCTGAAAAGATGCATCTTCCACCCAAGAAGTGGGCATGTGTGTGTGGACGTGGAGGAGGCATGTAATAGATTGCTTGGTAGAACCATAACCACCTGGGCTCTGTCTAAACTCAGCTTCTGTTCTGAGGGGCAGAGATTGCAGGCAAATTCATTTTATTGTGCAATTTCTGTTGTTCTGAAAAGTCAGCTAGGACAGGATACACGGGAATTGTGAGGCACCTTCTGCCAGCCCTGTCTGGGAGGGCATGCACATGGCAGAGCAAGGCGGAAGCTTTTCTGAGAAAGGAAAATCTCTGGAGACCTTTACCTGAAACCAGGCTGTAAGAACAAATGCCAGATGCACAGAATCTAAGCAGCTGTTGGATCACCTTTTGAACAGGGACAAAAGACAGGAGGGATTGAGGTACAACATTTCCTGGGGTGCCTGCAAGGGCAGATGTGGGCTCAAGTCAAAGAAGAGCAGACTAGAGGGATAAACAAATGTGGAGCCTGGTGGTGCTGGGTGTGTCTGCTGCAGAACCAGCTCACCCTAACCCTTTCCAGGTATCCTTGCTGCCCTTCCACCCTCCTTCCTACAGGCTCCTTACAGTTATTTACCAGCCCTAGCATTTGCTCAAGACACGCTTACATGGCTGCCTGACTGATGAGGGAGATCCTACCATCTGAGACTGTGCAGATGAGGAGCCAGCTTGCTCTAAGGGAGTTGCAAGGAAGCAGTCAATATGTGAGGCTTGAACCTTATAATGTCTCCTGGCTTATAGTGGTTCAGTGAAAATGAGGCCTCCTCACCAGATTTCTCCAGAACCTAAAAACCAGCATGATCTTGAAAGTGTCGGTGGGAAGGAGAGTGTGGCGTTACACGCTCTAGGCTGTGCTTGCGCTGGACACGCTGTTTCTTTGGGTTTTGTGCTCTGGCCAATGCATTTACTGTGGAGCGCTGCTGCAGGGGCAGCACACCAAGTGCTTGACTCAGCACTTTGCTTTTTGTGGGGTCCTTCTCCAGTAAATTGAGGTGCCTGTCTAGCATGAGGTCAACCCCTGAGGCAGGCAGATACTGTGGAGAACTGCAAAATCCTTCATTTCACATGTGGAAAATGGATTTCTGTGAAGGGCAAGTGATTAGCCAGTCCCAAATCACCCGTATCTCTGCCTTCCACAGATAAAAGTCCTCTCTGAAGGAGCACAAGTGTGGTGCATGTTGCCTTCTCCCCATCCATCAATCCTGCTCTGGCCTGAAGCAAGGAGACTGATAACCTTTTCCAAAGTACTAAAGGGAACAATCTGAATCGCTTGAGGATGAGTCAGGTTTGGATGGGTTCCCCACAGGCAGTCTTGGCAGCTGGCCTAGCACCCTTGCAAAAGGATTAACCAGCTCTATCCCATCACAGCTAGTGGGGGGAGAGCTCTTTTCAGAGTGGCTCATTTTCCAGATTGGAGCCAACCATGTTTTGCACAGCTGAAAGTATTTGGAGGAGGCACATCAGGTGCCAAGTGCAACATCCCTGGCAGTTTCACTCATGGGTGGGGGTCCATGTGCTGCAGGAGGAGGCTAAGATGAAGGGGGCCATGACAGTGGCTTAGGGGAGCTTTGGGTAAGCTGTTTTCTATGATTTCCTTCTTCATCACTTGTATGTGCATTTTCTACCACCGAGGGCTGTGGCTTCTGGCCCCCTTCTCTGAGGTCAGTGATAATTTTGCTATGGATACCAAAGGAAGGAAGACCTGCTTGTTTCTGGACTCTGAACAACCAGGTGTTGCCAGCTGAACCTGCAAATCAGATGGAGGTGCTTGGTTTGGGTGTATGAGAAGGTGGTCAGGCATGGTCACACTCCAATTGCCTAAACAGGGACATTTAGTGGTATTTGTGATGCCCTTGAGAATATTATCAATTGGTTCAGAAGGCCATGGACCTCCTGTAGCTCCTGGGGGCTCAAATCTTCCATCCCCAGATGGACCTCTCAGACATCCTGTCATGGGACCCTTTTGGAGCTTGCATAGACTGTGGGATGGAGGGCAGTGACACAGGTAGAGAGAGAGACAGTGGTTTTGATATGGAAAGTAGATTTTGTCTCTGTTTGCAAAGGCCAAATTAATGCAAAGACTCATCCTCTGACACTGGGTGTCCTGATATCTCAGCATGTCTCTTCTGGTCACTCCCTGTAGCTCTGTCAGGCAGTCTGGGGCAGGATTCTCTAATTTTCCATGGGTAGGAGTTCTGCTTGGGGAATGCTAGTTGTACCTTTTCAGTACCTAGTGTCCTCCAGCTTAACACCACTTCTGGCTGGAAGGCAAGTATTAGATGCCCACATCATGGGTCAGTACTTGCTCACTGCACTCCTCTTTTCTCGCTTAAGCTTTTCTATCTTCAAAGGGATTGAATCTTTGTGTTTAAAGATGAACTTCCAGGAGCTGTCAGGTAGGACCTGCAGCAAACCCAAGCTACAAAACCTCCTCTTCCCCACTCAACTCTTGCTGTGTAATTTCCTCAGTCCCCACACCCTTGAACCATTTGTCCACATGGATGGAAATTAATCTCCAAGGTAGGATTCAGCTCTGGATGGAGACCTAGACATATAGGATGGGTCCATGTCCATGTCCATGTATCCATGTGTACTAAGTGTCTGAGCTCCCATTATATCTTGTGAAGAGCTAGTTAACAGAGACCAGCCATAAAGGTCTTGATTCAGTTGTAAATATACAGACTCCTAGCACTGTGTGAGATGCTCTCCAGCATCTCATTCAGCCTCTAGCTACTCACAGAGAATAGGTTTTCCAAAGCCCTGCTACATGTTGTCCTAATGCTTCCACCTCTCTAAAACATTCCCATCCCTAAGAAACAGGAAAAAAACCCAAACCAGGTCTCTTCAAGCAAAGGGACAGCACAGCCTGATCCACTTGTCCCCTCTTTTCCACAGCTCTTCCAAGGGAACGCCGTGGTCTGTCCTTCTGTGGTGCTTCGTGACACCAGTTTCTCCAAAGGCAGCTCAACCGCAGGGCAGAGGCGAGGCACATTCCTGACAGGACCAAGATAGCTTTTTCCCATAGCTCCCAGGCAGTGGGAACAGGGCACTTTTTCAAAGGACTGCTATGCCTAAAGTTAAAATAACAAGAGGAACAGAGTGGGAGATCCAAGCTGGATTATAGTACTTGGGGCTTGATTCCTTCAAATTAAAAAAGGGAAGATGACAAAAGGATGCACTTGGGGAGCTTCCAAAATACTTCTGTGACCACTTTGATATCTTCTTGGTCTCACAGCATAGCACCACAGGAATAAATTTGCCTGATTCCAGCTTGTACATACAACGTGAGCTGCAGCTTTGTTTTTATTAACAGGGATTACCCAGGCCTGTGGTTTTGTTGTTTCCAAAAAGATTTCTCCTGCTGTTGGGGTAGATGAGTCCTTCTTCCTATTCTCCCCGCTGCCCCACCCCCCCACCCCCCACCCCCGATGGAAGAACAATATTGATATAAGGTCTAAAACACTTTAAATCAGATGGACTGAGTGTTGTTTTACAGCGTCAAAACCCCAAGCTCTCTTTATCCCTCTCATTTTTCCACGAGTTTACAAGCCATGGAAAATCTTGTCTGTTTTCAACTTATAAATCTCCAATGGCTACAGAATTGCCTCTCATGAGAAAATAAATAGATGGGTACTCTGGGGTCACTATGGTGTTGTAGGTGACAATCTTTGAAGCTTTCACAATGGAGTCCATGGTGCCTGTAAGAGCAAGGAAAGGGAAAAATTGCTCCTTATTATTTTAAAGCTATATCTTACAAAACAGGAGCTCATGCCAGGATAGTTTATTTGGGTTAAAGCCAAGTTGTGCTGCAGTTCCCCTGAGGCAGAACTGAACTTGAGGGCACGGAGCAGGAGAAAGATATGCCCAGGGGAAGACTGAGTGTTTAATCAATGCTGAGTGATTGTTGATACTTGGGAGCATCAGCAACAGGATTGCATCAGGTGGAAAATGTTATCTTCTCTGCACATGTCCAGACAACTATAGGCAATGAGGGGCACTAGGGACTTAAGTCACAGCAAAATTCACCTTGTCCAACAACTCGATACCACTGCCTTGGTGCTGTTTTGGCTTCATCTGTCCCACCATGGCTGGAGCTGAGAGGATGCACAGGCTATGTCTACACCAAAAAAATCATACAGGAGCATCCCAGGGACCTGAATATGATCTATACAGTTAACTTGGATGGACCACAAGGCAGGGAATGGGGGAGCAATGCCCCTCCCATTGCAAGAGAAGATCAGATTCATGACCACCTGTGGAACTTGAACATGCTTATGTCTGTGGGACCTGATGAGGTGCATCCCAGAGTCCTGAGACAATGGGCTGATGTCATTCTTGGCAGATTGCCAAGCTGCTCGCCATGATATATGAAAAGTCATGGCAGTCAGGTGAAGTTCCCGGAGACTGGAAAAGGGAAACATTCCACTCATTTTTAAAAAGGCTAGAAAGGAGGACCCTGGGAACTACCAACCTGTCAGCCTCACCTCTGTGCCTGGGAAGGTCATGAAACAGATCCTCCTGGAAGCTATGTTATGGCACATGGAGGACAGAGAGGTGATTTGACATCGCCAGCATGGCTTCACCAAGGACAAGTCTTGCCTGACCAACCTAGTGGCCTTCTACGATGAAGTGACTACATCCACGGACAAAAGGAGAGCTACAGATGTCTGCTGTCTGGACTTCTGTAAGGCCTTTGACACAGTCCCCCACAACAACCTTCTCTCTAAATTGGAGAGATAAAGATTTGATGGGTGGATTGTTCAGTGGATGAAGAATTGGTTGGATGGTTGCATCTAGAGGGTAGTTGTCAATATCTTAATGTCCAGATGGAGATCAGTGACAAGTGGTGTCCCTCAAGGGTCTGTATTTGGAGCAGTATTGTTTATTATTCTCATCAATAACACAAGCAGTGCACCCTCAGCAAGTTTTCAGGTGACACCAAGATGTGTGGTGTGGATGATATACCTGAGGGATGGGATGCCATCCAGAGAGACCTGGATAAGTATGAGAAGTAGGCCCATGTGAACCTCATGAAGTTCAACAAGGCCAAGTGCAGGGTCCTGCATCTGGGTTGGTGCAACCCCTAGTATCAATACAGGCTGGGGGATGAAGTGATTGAGAGCAGCCCTGTGGAGATGGACTTGGGATAGTGGAAGATAAAAAGCTGGACATGAGCTGGCAATGTGTGCTCACAGCCCAGAAGGCCAACTGCATCCTAGGCTGCATCAGAAGTAACGTGGCCAGCAGGAGAAGGGAGGGAATTCTCCCCCTCTACTCCACTCTGATGACACTCCACCTGGAATACTCTGTCCAGCTCTGAGGCTGTCAGTACAGCAAAGACATGTTGGAGCAGATCCAGAGGAGGGCCACAAAGATGATCAGAGCGATGGAACACCTCTGCTATGAGGAAATGCTGAGAGTTGGGGTTCTTCAGCCTGGACATGAGAAGATTCTGGGAAGATCTTATTGCAGCCTTTCAGTACTTAAAGGGGGCCTATAAGAAAGACGTGGACAAAGTTTTTAGCAGGGCCTGTTGTGATAGGACAAGGAACAATGGTTTTAAACTAAAAGAGGGTAGGTTTAGGCTAGATATAAGGAAGAAATTTTCTATGATGAGGGTGGTGAAACACTGGAACAGGTTGCCCAGAGAGGTGTCAGATGTCCCATCCCTGGAAACATTCAAGGTCAGGTTAGACAGACAGGGCTTTGAGCACCGTGATCTAGTGAAAGATGTCCCTGCCCATGGTGAGAGCAATGGACTAGACGATATTTGAAGATCCCTTCCACCTCAAACCATTCTACGATTTGATGATTTTGTGGTATGGTGTGTCATCCCTGGTGTGAGCCCAGTAACTTCAGCCACCACCAAGCCACCTTTGATCAAACTTCTTACAAAGTGGCTTTGTGCTCCCAAGTGCTGGATTTAGATGGGAGCTGCCAGGAGGGAAGATGGGAGTTGCATCACCCCGAAGCTATTTGTGGTCATCTGAATGGGGAGAAGGCAGGCAATGGCCACCCTGGTCTGCAGATGTTGGAGGACATGGGGACCATATTGCAGATCCTGTAGGTTCTCCTCAAGGCTGAAACTCTCCATAGGAGATGGGAGGACCCCAAACAAAGACTTGTATGGCTGCAAACCCTGAGCCA
>JAVJGJ010000037.1:86133070-86151196 GCA_035590215.1 Microhierax caerulescens | reverse complement strand
GATCTTTCATGCTCTGATAATACAGGTGAGAGCAACTGCCTAAAAATGTGTCGAGGTGTCAACCTTGTCAAGGTGTCTGAATCAGGATTTTTTTCTCTTGTTCTTTTGGCTGGTGTCTTACAACAAGCCCTGAAATCTGCCTTTATTCAGAATAAAACATTATCTTAAGTACCAGTATTCTTCCTTTTGAGAGCATTGCCTTAATTGGCTATTTGATTGTGTTCCTCTGAAACTTTCAGACATGCAGCTGGGAAAAACAATTGGTATTGTTTCATATTTAGACGGAGCATTAAAAGCTGAAACATGCAGAGACATAAGCTGCTGGAAGGGCTCAGACCATCAGCTCCCTCTGCTGACCTGCTCTGGAGGGAAGCAGTGCTGCTAAATTCCAAGACTCCTCAGGCTGGAAAAGCGAGGTCTGAAGGGGCATATGACAATATTACTCCAGCAGCACAGAGGTGGAGACTAGGGGATGACTCTTCCCAACCCTTGCCAATCCAAAAACTAGAGGACACCAAAAGAGGCTACTGAGGGAAAAATTGGAGCAAAAAAGGTGGTTCACAAAACTGTGGAGTGCCTTGCTGCAGGAAGTTGTGGATTTGGAAATTTGTGTATGCTCAGAAGGAGGCAGGAAAAATGGGAGAAAAGTTCACTGAAGACTACAAAATGCAGAGATCCCTTTTCTTACCTGGGAAATTCCCAGTTCACAGGGTGCTGAATGCTGGGAAGTGTTTTAAGGAAATATTATTATATATTTGTTCTAGGCCTATGTTGTTTCTTGGGCGTCTACAGCTGGAGGCAGGATGCTGACTTATGCAGCTTGTTCTCCCATTAGTCCCAGGGGATGACTGAAGTGTCCAGAAGAGGTGATGTATGCACAGCTTGGTGCACTGGAGCCAGGGAACAAAAGCATTTTGGATGAAGTCAAAAAATTATAAAGAAATTCTTCTTTATAGTGGGAAAATTAGATTTTGTTATTGTCTCAGCCTCCATGCTGAAGGAACCGACTGTGGAGACATCTACACTGAATGGAGATGTTGCAATAGCACTAAAGGTGAACTGACATTAGGTTCAGACACATCTAGGTAGCTTGGTGGCTCAGTATTTTTCTTAAATTGTTCTTTTTGAACTAGCATGGACCTAGGTTGACATGTCTGACATTCAGGTGTAGCCTTATAGGACCAAGAAACCTGTATAAAACATGATGATCATGCTTTGAATGGAGGCTCCACTAACACTAGTGAAGCCATTGCAAGTATTAGGTGGGAAATGATTCTGAAACAGCAGGAAGACCGATATGTAACGAGCGTTTCTGAACTCTGGAGATGAAGAGGTTGTATTAATATAGCTTGGCATTGATCTGAAGAATGTTGATTCTTGAGAGTGTCTCCTCAGAGTTAGCAAGCTATCTGGGCTGCTTCAAACAGAAAGTCATAGAAACAGAAGACTATACAGGGACCCTTTTCTGGATAAATGATAGATTTTTTTTCTAATCTGTGATGTTAAATGAGCTTTGTGGAGGTCTTCTCACTGTGGTTTGATGTGTTCTGGATGTCTTTGGATTATTGCCTCTCTGTTAGGCATGTGGCTTGCAGGCTGAAGAGCACGGAGATCAGAGCAGAGGCATTATTAGGAGAGGGGATATCGAGAGTCTGAATATACAGTGACTCTCAATTTGTCTGGACAAGGTGAAATTTTCATTGTTAAAACTTTTTTTTAACATCAGCAAGAAATTTGATCATTTCTGAAGACTAGGCACTGAGGAGAGCATTCAGAAGAAATGCTGATCTGGCACCCTTGCAAACCAAAGGCATGGGTTGCTGTCAGACCCTGCAGAAAAGATAGCACAGTTGCTTAACACTATTTACAAAGTTTGTGAAATGATTTAAGTAAACAGAGCATTTAGGTTTCCTGAGGACATATCTGGGTACCTGATTTGTCAATGTCATTAACCTCCATGGGGTAGCTGTGGCTGGGATTTGATTGCTGAAACACTTCTCATTTGAAATGGATCCTGTCTTACCTACCAGACTCATGTGGATGTTTTAGATACCCTTGGGCATCTCAGATATTTCTAGCTTCTCCTTTTAGGCAAATGAATCCACTTTAAGCTGAGTATCTGCTGTAGGTTGGGCTGGATCGTGCTCTAGGCTCATTGGTTTGAACTCCAGTGACTGTAGGAAAGCACCTAAACTTGGGTGTCCTAATCTGGAGGGAGTCTCAGTCTGTGCTGCCTCCTAGGAAGGTGAATCAGGAGGACAGTGGTGAGAACGACATGAATGCAAAGTATTTAATCCTATTTTCATTCTTCTTAGATAAAATCAGGAAAGAACACATTTGTTTGTTATTCAGAATAATGTCCCTGTCCTCCACTTGTGACCCCATGGCCACACTACACAGATTTCTTTTGAACCCTGCACTTTGCCAGGTGAGGGACATCTGGCCTCAAGTATAATTGTCTTGGGAGTTTTCTGTTCCACTAACAAAAAAGATGGTACTAGTGGTGGTACTTTTGTAACAATATAGGTCAGCAGTTATGTGTCTGTGGCCTTTTCAGGCTCTGTTCCACTTTCCAAAGAGCCCTCTGGCCAGCTGGAGAGGAGCTTGCTTTGCCCTTAGAGAAGTCAAGGTAGTTCTCAGAACAAATTTGTCATGGTTGGCCCCAGAATTGCTTTGTTTATCCAGGGTGACATCAACCATGAGGATGGCTTAAAGAAAGTTGTCCAGCTCTGGAACTACATTCTTTTCCTTTGAAGAGCACTCACGAAAAATGTTAAATTCACTGGTAGATAAAGCTTTTACTTGATGGTTTAGAATTCTGTTTATGTAAAAGCTGGAGATGAACGTCTGAGAATCCAATGCCTTAATACTTCTGACAGCCACAGCTCAGGAAGACGAGAACTCATGTTGCACCTGCCTCCTTATTTCATCTTACAAAATATTTCTTTCCCTTTCCTTGCAAATGTTGTCAAGACTTACCCCTTGAAAAATATAGAAAAAAGAACTGGCATATCTCCAAGAAAATAGTTGTATCTCCAAGTCTATCATGTGCTAATTTACCCTCTAGGATTTTCAGAAGATACGTTTTACCAACAGACAAAGTGAGAAGCCATTTCTGCCCCACCAGACTACTTGCCTATGTGATGAGCCAGGCTAATGAAGAATAACTACCCTCATGGTGGGAGTATAGTCCATACCCTCCTGTACCTTGGAGTATTGCACAGCATCAACATACCAGCAGACCCAGCTGGGTTGATAAAACTTCTACCAAAATAGACTGTAGTGCATGTTTGCCTGGTTCCTGCTCTGTTTCCCTGCTGCTTAGAGTGGAGGCTGCTGAGCAGACACGGCTTTCTGTGGACCTTCAGGATGCTTCATCAGGTGAACTGCCCAGAGCTGGAGATTCCAGGATCCTTCCCTGGCAAGTTGCCTTGGAGCCTGGGCTCTGTTCCTTTTCCTGAGCAATTAAGAATCCAGAGCAGAGCTGTATTTTGAAACAATATGCAGATGCCACCCCTGCCCATCCCCCTTGCCCTCAGTACTATCACTTTCCTCTGCACAGTGTCAGCAGTGTGGCATAATGCTGACATACACAGCCTCTGAAATGAATAGAGAATGAGCAACCATCGGAAGATGATGCTGTGTGGCAATGCTGGGAAGCTCCCAGCCCCACGCCTGAACTCCCTCATCTGTCTCCTTAGTATGGCATGATGGTTGGCACAATCCTCGTGCCTCCTGAGCACTACCTAACATGGGCGATCCCAACATGTGGGACCTCCCCTCCGAGCAGAGCTGAGTTCTGGTGCTCAGCAGCTCACTGATATATGCCTGCCCTGCCACGAACGCTGCCCTGACCACCCACACGCGGGCTGATGGCTTGTGGTGATGGGGATGAAGTTAGCTCACACAAAGCCTTTGCAGACAGAAAGCTGACGTGCAAGCATATTTATGGCAACTGTGAATTTACTGCCCTTTTTCTTTCCCCTTTTTTTCCCCAATGTTGGTTTGGGTTTTTTTCTGCTGCCACTGAAATTGTTGATCATTTTTCCATTGACTGAGGTAGGAGCATGATCTTCCTTTGAAGAGGAGTAGTCTCCATTTGTGGCTAGAGGTTCCGAAGCATGAATCTACCAGGCAAAGAGTGTCCCTCATTCCTGCTACCTTTGCTGTCTGTTCACTGTCCTCTGCTCTTCTCATGGCTCACATAAACGGATATCAGTTTCTCCCTCTTGGAACCAGTCACTTTGGGAAGGTCAAGGCGTTACATGGATTGGACTGAAGACGTGACTCACGTAATTTCTGTTGTGGAGAGCAGGTATACGTCTTGACTGGGGTGGGCTAAGTAGCACCAGGTAGCACTAGGTAGTTTCCTTCAATAATATTCCCAGAACTGCATGTGTTGAGAAGACGATGCTGGTGGAAGCTTTCTGTAGCCAGCTCCTTTGGAGAGGTGCAGAGACCACAGCACTGTTATCTCCATCACTGGCAATAGGTCCAGTGATCCCTGAACTCAGTGCCTGCCTGCTGGCCTGCTGGTGTGCCTACCTTCCAGCTCAGGGAGGGGGGAATCCTATGAGAAGGAGCATGAAGCTGTCTCTTCCTTACATGGAGTCATTCCCCAGTGTGGCCCCAGCCTTTCCCACAAATGTACTTCTCATTAGCACTGATTATTGATCTCATTATTACAGATTATCTCTGTAACAGAAGGGCTGCCAGCTACCAAAGCCCCCTGAGGCTGGGTGGAAGCCCAGGACATGGTCCAGCTGTGAAGTGCTGCGACCATGTGTGTGTGGGAAGAAAATGCCTTGCTTTTCTGTCAGGAAGAACTCAACAACTTCTAGATACAAGCCTTGGGTGGCGGGGTAGGGATGATGGATATAACCACACCAGGGCATGGAAGACTTTCTGTTTGTTGCCTTGTCTTCAGATGCATAATATAGTTCTGTCTAAGATGGACACAATCTGTATCAAAAATCATAGAGAGAGCCAACAATGTCCCCAGGTCTTTACCGTCTGTCAGGGCACCACATCTACATTTTCTTCATTCCACCTGGACACCTTCACCTCTGATCCTCTTGTTGCTCAGTGGCCTTTCCAGGCAGCCACACACTGGGTCCATCCCTCACCTCTGCCATGGATTGTGGCCCTGTGGAAAGTGGACAGGACTTGGCAAATGGAAACCAGTGAATGGACCAGAAGGAGAAAATCATCCATCTGTACACCAAAAGGCTCCTTTATACCTCATGCTGAGGTGAGGAGTGGTTTTCTGGACTGAAATTGTGCTGGGTTGAGGTATTCATTATTGGCTCATGAAGGACTATGAAAAGTGACATGAGGGCAACACTCCTGTACCAGAACCTGTTCCTATGGAACAACATGTAGGGAGTTCTGGCCAGGGTTCAAACTTCTGTGTGAGTGGGCAAAGGCCTGGAAAATCGTCTAGCCACTTTTGCTGCAGAAATTATAAAGTGCATATGTGCTGGTGAACAGAATGTGAAATTTCTTGCTTTGTTAGATGCCATTTTTTTTGGTCGGCGTGATTTTTCCACAGCTGATAACCTTGATGGCATCTGACCCAGTGGGGCATAAAGGAGAAGAAATCCAGGGCACTGAGGGGGGTGACCCTGGTCAGGGCATATTCTTGTAACAGCTAGGCAGAGGACACAGCAGGATGGCATCAGCACTGCTGCTGATTGTGTTAGCAGTGCCAGCACATAGGAGAGATATTTTGATGTGCTAGGCTATGTTGTGCCCCTAGATGTGCACATGAAAAAAGGCCCTTTTCTATAAACATCATGCAATTTTTAACATATTTAAAGTTGCAGTTTTTCCATGTTTGAAAGATGAGTGCAAAGAATTTTCGGATTCTTGGCAACTCACTTTAGACTGAATTGCTAACTTCCTCTAGATTAACTGAAATGTCTGTCCCAGAGCAATTTTGTTGGCTAAAATTATTACATGAAAAATGGAAACTTCTTGTGTAAACTCTCAATTTGACAGAAAATGGTGGATTTCATACCAATAAATGCTTTTCCACCAAAAATTTGCCTCGGTTCTAAAATGTTGTCAAATGCTTTCCCAGATTGGAAGGCATATATGAAAAAACTGAAATGAAGGCTGAGAATGTAACTTAGTTAAATAACACATGCCAGAAATTTAGCCTCCTTTTCTGTTTTTAATTTGTCCCCTATGGGTGAAGGTTTTCTTGATTGTACACATTATGGGATATTATTTTTCATCTAGCTGTAGTAAATATTTTTCAGTTAGTGACAGTTTCATGTCTGGTTAACTTTTTGTAAGGTACACAGATTAAACAGTGATGTTTTTGATCTTTGAGGAGATTGATGACATTTAGCATGAGGGTTGTGCAATGAAAATTAACCCTCCTGAAATACTTTCAAGTGTTCACTTAATGCGTGTTCTTCACACCAGTTTTCCTGCCAGAAAAGTCATCCATTGGCATATTCACTATAAACTCAGCTAGAGGGTAGACATGTGAAAGCAGATTAATTTCTTCCTTTGCACAAATATTTGCAAAATTAAGGTGTGGATTTTTTTTTTTCTTTTTTTTTGGACATTTTGCCCAACTTTCTAGCGTTGGCATCCTAGATTTACCAAGTCAGCCCACATTTCTGAGTCAGGCAGCTGGGAAAAACATAGAAGTGAAAGCAATCCATATATTGCTGGAAAAATCACATCGCTAAATGCCAAGAGGTTCTGACTGAAAGGATTGAGAAAGAGGCAAATGCCAGTAATTGGCCCCGACACAAACTTATTTATAGTAAGCCTAAGTAGGGTGAAGTCTAGTCCGCTGGGTTCACCTCTCAGGATCAGGCCCTGGTTCTCCTGGGATTTAATTTCTCAGAGAACCACAGGGATGGCAGATGGGAAAGACTTGTTAGGTCATCCTGTCCACATGCCCTGGAAGGAGCAGAATGAGATTGTCTCTTTGTTTCGTTCTCAAGTGCCTCATCTAGATTTAAACAACTCTAGCAATAAGACTGTTATTGCAAGAAAATTCCATTGCCTACATGTACTTTTGCAAAACCGCTTTTTTGAAGCTCTTGACGTCCATTTGTTAATTTTGCCTGAATTGCATTGCAAAAGAGAAAAGTGAAAGTGACCTTGGGCAGCTCAATCTATCTGATGTCTTAAAAATAGAATTAGAGCACTTATCATAATGAAATGGGTTTTATGTGGACTTGCTACAGGGCCGTTAATATTTTTGGCTATCCTAATTATGTATTTTTTTACATTAAAGTGTTTGGACTTCTTTAAATTTCAGCTTAAATTGAATTTCCAGTGTTTGTATTGCTTTATTTTGTCACCTATATGCTGTAACTTGCTTACCTGAAAATTGCTCATATGCTTTCATCCTTGTTTTTGTCTGGGTTTAAGTTATTTTTAATATGTGGTTTTATCTCCTGTTTCCAGGCTATCTCTGACATGAACTACTTTTATTAGCTATGTGGTTATATTATGCATGCTTGGCCTTTGCTTGGATAGGAGAGGTTGCACAGGCGTCTGTGTAAAGTCAAGGATAGGCATATGAAAGACCTAATGTAGCAACCAGAATTATTAATTTTCTTTTTTTTTCCTAAAGTAAAAGAGTCATGGGAAAATACTAATTCAGTGAACAAGAAATTCTTCATTTGAAAAAAACTTGGGTTTAAAGTGAATTTACTGAGTCCAAGGTTAGGCTTCAGTGGAACCTGGCCAGGATTAGGGGCTGGGAACTCTTGAACCCACCAGTTTTTGAGCCCTGGGTGAGTTCATATAGTAATTAACCCCAGGAGCAGGGGAACATGGGTGCTGCCTGTGGCGATGCAACAGAATTGGTATCAATTTTTATTTTGCTACTTTTGGCTGTGGAACTGATAAAATGCCAATTCTGTTGGGTGTGCACCATGTTTGGAAAGCTTCCAGTTTCTAGGAAACTAAAAATTATACATATACTGATTTGAATCCAATTTGGACAGGAAATTTTTTTCCTGTCAACTTGGAAATTGTGCTTTCCTGTCAATAAGAGTCACAATTGTATCCTTTTGATGATGATACTCTCCATATAATTAATGCGAAAGAGTAAACGTGTGCAACTTCGGTATCTTTATTTAGTATATTTATTTCATTTAATATAAATAAAAATCATATCCCTGGAGATGAGCTGCTGCATCATCCAGGTGTTTATGAGATGCTGTACCACATTCCCTTCCATGCTTGTGAAAAAGCACTATGAAACTATTTTCCAGATTCATTTAAAAAAGAAAATGTTTAGCCTCTAAATCAAGTCTTTCTTTCTGTGCAAGGAACTGAATTCCATAACAAATTCAGCCCTCACCTACTGTAACCCATGTTATACAGCAGATATGCACAGACTTAAATGACAATCTTCCATCTTTATAGGAAGGTATTTTTATCAGAAACAGGTAACATCTAAAGAGACTCAGCTACAATACACATGGGATGGTCCATTCAGATACTGACCAGAAAAAAAGCTTAAATGATAGACTCAGATTTAATGCCTAACTGCTGGATGGCTGCAGTGAAATGAAATTAATTTTCTGTTCTCTCTTCTAGGAACAGCAGTGCCTGGGCTGTGTTTTAGAGTTGGCTTTCTTTCTGCTGGAAAATGCCAATCTCCTGAAAGAGAAACCTTTTCTAGAAATCTATGCCTCTGTGACCAGGGTGAGCACTGAGATCTCAGCATGGCTAAGGGCGTGCTGCTGTCCCCTTGCGTGAGGCCAGGCTGGCTTCGGGACTGGTGCCCCATGCGTGGTGGTGGTCTGGTGGGATGTTGCCTCCTGAGCTGCTCTCCTCTGGAGCAGTGTGCTGAGCACACATGGTGCAAGGTGGCTGTAACCTTGGGAAGCATTGCTCAGGGGGATTCCCACCACGCTTGTGAGATGACATGTGAAACGCAGTCAACCCAGCCATGGAAGGTCTCTGGTGGAAAAGTTAAAGTGAAGATCTTCTGGGGATACAAACAACAAGAAGAGCAGAAGGTGGAAGCATAGGAAGGCACAAGCTGAGATGTGTCTTGGAGCTCCTAAGACCAGGGCCAGGGTGCTGGCCTGGTTTGCAGGTAGGAAGCCAGGGGAACAGCTTTGAGCATGGAGGACAAGCAGGGAGACAGAGCTTTCGTGGAGACAGAGGCCAGCAGAGAGCAGGTCTGCTGGTTCACAGCAGGTGGGAGCTGCTGTGAAGGATGAGTTACAGTAGCATTTTTTGTAAGTAAACTTGAACCTTAGCAAAGCCCCTGGCTGCAACACTGACTTCGGCAGTTCTACAAAGCTCTACAGTTTGAGTAATGCTCAGGCCAGAAGGGCAGCAGCTACATGGTCAGCTCATCTGTACGTGCCACCTATGTCTGCAACAGTAAACTTGCCAGTGACAAGGAGTTTTCTGCTACCTTGAGCTCAG
Source organism: Microhierax caerulescens (assembly GCA_035590215.1). Lineage (NCBI taxonomy): Eukaryota > Metazoa > Chordata > Aves > Falconiformes > Falconidae > Microhierax > Microhierax caerulescens. The sequence continues at coordinate 86,141,776 of JAVJGJ010000037.1, read as the reverse complement.
TGGCAATGACCTAGGCATATCTACAGGAAAACAGTCCTTATGCCCAAAGCGAGGTGGCTGTATGCAAGTTGCAGGGTGGGAAACACCCGGCACTAACTCCTGATTTTTGTGCTGGGGAATCATTTAGACAAGTGCTAGCTGTCCCTGGTCACGCCACGGGCTCTGCCAATGGTTTACCAGTATAAGAGATGACATTCCAGTGTGATACCAGAAGTGTTTACCTGCACTACTAGGGTTGCTGACAAAGAAATAGTGACTGTTGGGCTTGGGATAAGAGCAGAAGCAGGATCAACTGTACTTGGCTGAGCTCCTGTGCATTTTATGAACATCTGCAAAAGGAAGTCCTTTTCTAATTGTTCAGTGGTGGTAGAAAACCAGCTTAAGTTACTCCAAGTGTGTAATTAGGGATTATTCTTAATTCTTTGCTGCAAAGCTCCCAGTGTGCAGCAAGGACTGACAGAGCCAAGGAGAACCAGCTGCCTTTGCTGGCTCTGGATGTTTTCCCATTCCAAATGAAATCCTGGTGGTATGGGGCTGTGAGGCAAGACCCTCCTGCCCTGGGTCTGTGAACTTCTCCAGGGAATGGGTGAGTTTTCCTCTGGATTTAACTTCATGGCATGACACTTTTTACGTCAGTCACTACAGATTACCTGGGAGAGGGGCTGGTGGGTCCCATGGTTGGGTGGGAGCAGGACAGAGCACAGCTCTGATGGGAACAGAATCTCACTGCGGAATTACAGCAGCATCTGTTTGCTTCCAGCTCAGGCTGGGGTGGACTGTGAAAGGCTTTCTAATGAACAGTAGGTCACTCTTTGATGAGAGGAAAAGGACCTCAAAGAAGAACAGAACACCGTTTCTATTAAACAGTAAGTTGTGATGCACTCTGCTCTTCACCCAGCCTATTATTATTAGCAACTGCTTCTCCTTACAGGAAGCCTGGTTATTTGGTGTGATTTCCCCCTTGCTTTCTGTAGGCTCCCCTAAGCACAGAGACCAGCTCATGAAACCTGTCTTTTCTTCTTATTTTTATCCAGGAGCAGCTGACAGTAAAAGTGACAAAAGAATTGATGGGGGAAGTGAGCCAAAGCATGAAAAATCCGGTCGTAAAAGACAGAGTGTTTGCAATAAAATATCTATACATAAAGGGAGAGGAGGGAGGGAGAAGCAGGTCTGGACAGAAAGCAGAGCAATAAGCTGTGAAAAGTAACATCTGGACTAGACCAAGAAATTGTAAATCCAGCTGTCAGTGCAATGATATCCCTTGGCACCTTGGGCTCATCTCCCTCGAGGGAGCTCACACCCACACTGGTGGCTAATGTGGGACAGTGGTTGAGCCCAGAGGGACAATAAAGTGCCATAGGGTGAAGAGATGTGCTTGGAGCCTTCCAGGGTCATGGACAGAGCTGGAAAAACCCTCTGTTGCTGGCCATGACTGCTATGAAGACCCCTTCTTCTTTTGGGGTTGCTGCAGGGATTTGGGTTTGGGAAGATGGTCTGGGCTGCAGCATGACTCATGGGCTACCAGGGCAGGGTAGGAAACTACATCTCAAGGTCAGCAAAAGCAGATCAGGAAGAAAAGGCTAAGTTAGTTAAGTGCATGAAACAAGTGTACTGTTAAACTGCCCCCAGGTTTTGGGGGCTACACTGAGCCCTTTGCTGGGTGGCAAGGCTCAGGAGAAATGACATTTTTCTCCACTTCTGTTTAGGGGCAGGGAAGGGGTCAAGAGGTGGGAAAAAAAGGAGACAGAAGAAGTACCATCCCAAAGGGAGGTGAAGTGCGTTTTTATATACATCAAAGAATAAACTGGATGGCATTAGACAGCAGCGAGCAACTTCCTGATAAGGTTTCTTTTGGCACAAGGAAGGAAATTAATGTGGAAAGTGAAGCTGAGTGCCAGGACACCTCAGATCTCTTTCTAGGCTTGACCAAGTGCCCTCCTCTTTTAGCTCAAAGATGCATGAGGGCTCCAAAACATGCCTGGGAAAGGAGGTACTTGCAGAGGGCAGGCATAGTGATGCTGTCTTGGAGTATCAAAATGGGAGTGAAAGCATCTCTGGCACTGGGGACAAAGGATGGTGATTCCTGGTATCAGGCACTGGGTTTTCAGGGGTCCAAGTACTTGTACCCCTGGCCTGTGCTGGATCAGAGATGCATCCATCCAGTGGGGACAATGGAGAGAAAACTAATGAACACTAGCAAGATTCTGAGGTGTATCCAGCTGTAAGAAGCCTGAAGAATTTAAAGCAAGGAAGGAAACTGATTTTTTTCTTTGGCAATCCCTTCTGAACTGCAGGATGTTTAACTGTGAAATATGTGTTTGTAACATGAACTCATGGATTAGCCTTGGCTGGTTGCTGGGTGATGAGATCATATGGGGGACAGAGTAGTCTGTGGCATTGCTGTCTGCATTTGGGCTCTGCGGGATGGTGTACGTGGCCTGGTGGAGAGGGATTCACTAGCCTGGAGGCAGAAGGAAAGCTGAAATGCAGTACAGCATGAACCATACTCTTGAGGTTGATGTTTGCTACTATATCTCATGTAGCTGTGGTACTTTAGGGTATCCTCTAGTAGGTATTACTTTGTAGTGTAGGTGGGTCATCTCTGGTTTGGCTCTCCCCATGTACCCAGAGTGATGCCCAGCATCATCTTCAGGCAGATAAGACACCCAGAAGACATTTCTAGATGTCAGTCTCCAGGCAAAAATGAGTGTTACAAGTGCTGGGCATGCACCAGACCTTGGTCCACTTCTGAACCTGGCCACCTCTGTGCCAGAGACACAGCTCTTCTCCCCACATATGCTTTAGGGTGACATGGTCCATGCCGTGAACTCCACTGACTCATGCTGGGAAAGCCATTGGCTTAGGGGTGGGCATTTGCCATTTTAGGACCCACTTTTATTCAATCAAATAAACAAGCAGGAATGTGATGTTTTAATTCACTGTTTCCCATCTTCCAGTACACTGCTTGTTACAGGTGGCTAATGTTCTCTCTCCTCAGCTTTGCCCTACCATCCTCAGTCTTACTCAGATCACAGCATCCATGATGGATGCTGGCATATATTTGTGGAAATCCAGAGGGTATCAGATAGCAGTAGAAGGTGTTTTCCAGAACCAGGGACTGTAGTCTGCTGTTCAAGGATCTTTCTGGGGCTCCATGCAATGACAGCTGGAGCATGGATGAGCCACTCTGCATGCATGCACCTGTGTATGAACAAGGGATTTGCTTGGTGGCTTTTGGCAGGACAGAAAATGCACAAAATTAACACCAATTCCAAAGCAAGGGCTGGGAGGCTGGTGTTTCTGGAACTAGTAGGAACTGGTTCATATTTAAAGTGATCCTGGCTGCAGTGGTTTTTCACAAAGTGTGTAACTTGCTGTGGGTCTCCTGGCCACAGAGTCCTGTGAATGCACAAAAGGATTCCTATGCCTGGACAAACCCATGGAAGAAAAATACAATGAGAGAGAAATACAAGTCTTCTGACTGATATGGGGATATTTTGGGGAAGTTTTACTGCAGTCCAGCCTTGTGTGCATGCTTTTTCCTAGGCAAGTGCTGGCTCTGATGGGAGACAGAAGATGGATGGAGCCAGACTTCTGGCTGTCCTGTGTAGAATGGACTCCTGACAAGACCTCTGTGAGACTCATTGACAGGCTCCAGCTAATAAACTGAAGGAGGAAGTCTCACGTGAAGATTGCTGGAAAGTAACACTTTCAGCTAGGGCCCTTTGACTGTCTTTGCTTTTAGCATGTGACAAGACCAGGTGATCAGTTTTACCTTGGCACAAAGGTAAATGTTATTATCGCAGGCAAAAATATAGCCCTGACAGCTACAGCTGTACATAACATCTTCTTCATGCTGCCCTGCCAACACTTGGTGGAAGGCACAGCCTTTAGCAGAAACATGGTATTTTGGTCAATACCAAATTGCCCAATACAGTGGGCAATAAATCCCAAGCCTTTCATCTCAAATTGCTCAGTAGCTGATGTCAGTTCTGCAGGGGGTCTCAAGGTAATCAAACCAGCAGAGAAAGGGCTGAGATCACCTGTTCTCCACAGGCTGCCACCATCCCAGGCTGAGCCTCTCTCAGCCAGCAGGAACCCCCAAACTTGCCACATTATTATAATTTGGAGGCAATATTTCTCCTGAGTCAGTCGGCGTAAGTCCTTCCAAGCATGAGCAGATCTCTCTACATATCATTTCTAGCCTCTGAGCTCTGGCTGAGTATTGCTAATGATTACTCTTGTGAAACATGGCATCACAAGGGTGGGAAGCAGGGAAGGCAAAGCTTTTGAGTGTTGCCTCAGTATCTGATACTGATCTGTCATACAGCCATCCGTCCTTGGAACAGCTGGGATCAGTTCACATTAAGGATATTAGAAAAGTTTATTTATGGATTTACAGGGTAAAAAACGTTACAGGGTTATGAGATAGTGGCAAATCGTGTATGACCAGATAGAGGGGTCCCATGGGAATGGGTTGGGGCTGCCATGCAGCTGCCCACTCTGTGCTTAGTATGCACAATGTTTTTGTGCTGGCAAGAGAGTGTTTCTGCCTTTGTTTCTGAGGATTGGCTTGCCTTCCCGTGGTTAGCTTAGTGGACATGTTTTATCCCTTTCCTCAGCCACTTAAAGTCCAAGTGGCTGGTGGATCCCAAGAGGTGTGTATTGCTGATTTAACTTCATGCTGTGCTGAAAACTTCCCAGACTATGGAGCACTTCTCCTAAGAAATCCTCCCCTACCTGCTAAAGGCAGTTCTGAAGGGAGAGAAAAAGTTAAGAACCTGGGGAGAAGAGAGGAAGAGACATGGCACAATAGAAAGGCTCCTTGGCTTGCTCCTTGGCTGACCCCTGCATTTGGATGGTGCTGAAGTGTCTGAACATCTCCGTCATGACATCTGCACAGCCTGTATGGGCACAGTACTGGACTGAGAGTCACGTGAAGGTCCAAAGGGCAAAGGGACATAAAGAAACCTCCAGCAAGTCTGAAGGGCTTTGATAGGACCCTTTACAATGCAAAGGGAGCTTTTGAGGACATGCTGGAAATTGATGTCCTGTCAGTCTGGAAAAGACAAAGAAGGCCAGATCTTAGGAGGGGTAAATCTCCAGAGCCTCATGGAAAACTAGGAACATAAACTGATTTATGGCAGCTGAAAATCTGTCCTCCACATCCTATTAAATGAAAAATTATGTCCTTAATCCCCAATCTTTCCTTGCTGCTCTGGTCAATAAATAACTGCTAAACTCTCTCAGTGCATCTCAATATGCTGCTTCTGACAGTGGATCAGATGTTTGAAGAATGACTGCGAGAAACACAGATGCCTACAGCAAGACACTTGGCAGACTTTCTGCCTTTGTTAATCAGTATTTTAGGGATTTCCTGCTGCAGGAGTTGCAGCCAGCTTACTGTACTAAGTTGTCCCATTGAAACTCTTCACAATTTTGAATAAATCCTTTGTGATCTCATGCATAATGTTGGCCTCCATGACCTCCTGTGACAATAAGTCCCACAAATTAATCACATGCATGATGTAGAATAAAAGCCCTTTCCTTCTGTTGGTATCAAGCCCTTTGCCTGGCTGTCTCTTTGGATACTGGTTGGGTTCAAGCATGATTAGCAGTCAGGAAGCATTCCTTTTTTGCCATGTATAGCATGCTTTCCCTACCTGGTCCCTAATTTAAGGAGCTCCACCTCAGAAAGCAGAAAGCACACAGTGCCTTGGGATCTGAATGTGGAGATGGGCCAGAGGAAAAGCGTAGTCTTTTCTCATTTATTCTGTTTCAAAAGCCAAATGACGATCAAATGCTTTTTGTGTTTTTCTCAGGTGATATGTTTTTCCAAGGGCTAAACACATAAGCAGCTTCAACAAGAACAGAAGTGGTTTTACTGGTAACTGCTCAAGTGGCCTCAAGGTGAACTCTTTCCTTTTAGCTTTGCTACCACTTTGGACTGAACACCAGGTGCCTCTGCCACATAACAAACTAATCAATGTTTTGCCCCATTGTCCAAAAGTGCTTCATGTCTGTTTAAAGAATGAGCATCGTGTGTCCTCCTCAGGAAAGGACCGGGACAGCCCTGAAGGCAACATGGGCTGTCAGCATCGGTCCACTCCTAATCAAGCCTTTTCCAAAGAGGGTTCTTTCTTCTGCATGGGAGTTGTTGGGGAAAGCAATGAGTGACAACCCTTTAAGGGGGCAGAGAGTTGAGACAAATATTTGACATAGAAACAGGGCTGGACATGTATGTGACTAGTGCAATATGGCAGGAGGTCAGGCAGAAGAAACCTTTTCTGACCAAGACTCTGATGAACTGTGGATCTACAAGTGGGGAGATCAGAGGAATCAACCATGCATTTCAGAATATTTTATTTCCAAACATCTGCAACCTTTATTCATGATAAAGACTGGCTTTGTCTGCCACCTGAGATAATTTTGGCCAAAATGGAGAAATTGAGAAATAGTATCCTAAGAATCAAGGAATTTATGTGGAGCATTGACAGCAGAATGATGTTTTAATCACTGACTTTTTTAGGTCTTCACCAGCAATTTATGTTTATTTTAGCCTATCTTTATCCAACAAGTAAATAACTCTGGGAAGAAGGAAGTCTTTATTAAGGGTTCAACCTCCTTTCCCTGTTCAGTGAAAGAATTTAGAGATTGCAATAAATATGCTTTTGAACCCAGAAAAGGTTTCTCAACAGAACTGACGTGGGCCAACACTAACACTCCTAATTAAGATAGACATATTAAAATCATCAGTCCAAAACCTTTCATAACATGTTTCTACATCAGAAAGAAGATTGCTAGGTATAAGCTGAAAGTCCAGAGCCTTTCCCAAACACCTTGGTAGTGAAACAAAAGTCTGACATGAGGGTCTCTTCTGGGGTAGATATTAGTAAATTTGTCTAGAATGGACTGGATTGCGTTCTGATGGGTTTTTTCCCATAAAGAAATGCTGATTTAATTAAAAAGGAAACATTCCATAGGAACATACCAATTTCAATGAAACCTTAGTTGAGAAAAATCTCTCAGGTCCCAGACTGAATTTGTGGTCAGAAGTAGAGAGGAAGGGAGTTTGTGTGTTATTTTATCTAAGACTGATGGATATGGAAATCCCATAGCACAGGGATGACAGTGGTTCAAATCCTGCTACTGTGAACACTGGATTTTACAAAGTGGAGCAACTCCACACAGATGTGACAGCAATGTGTCTTTGCAGTGATGTAGACTAACTGTGTGTTGGGCTCTACTAGTTTGGTTGGGCAAGGCTCTGAGGAACCTGCTGGTGCTCAGCCTGGCTTTGGACAGGGTTGGTAGCATTCCAGCCTGTATGATTCTGCAGTAACAGTGGTAAATACGGGTTCACTTGTGGCAGTGGTTGGAAGTTGAGTAGTTGAGCTGGATGAGGGTACAACAGAGATGTGAACTAAGGTAGGCCATTCAAGTGATGTGACTACGGACTGGCCAAGCAAAAGTAACGGCATCTGCTCCATTCTCTCTGATATTCTGTGAAAAACATGATGATTTACACCACCACCCACCCACCCCACGCACACCCTCAGTTAGAAGTTCTTCAGAAGTACCGAGAATAAGGAAACAATTTTATTACCCACCCCACTGAATAGAGGGGGAAAGACAACCCTGGGCAGGTACCTACCTCCAAGCTGTTTGCATCCTGCTCTCTGTGGTCCTGCCCTGAACTTTTCCCCTGGTCAGGTGGATCTCATCCTGTCAGGCCAGGGATTGGCACCAGCTGCAAACACAACTGCCTGACTGGGTGTAGACATCAGCAGGGTCATTAGGAATGTCATGCTTAAATTCCTTGAAGGTTTTCAGAAGAGAAAGGTGGATGAATTCCCAGTGTACTCTGTCACCCATTGATGTAGCATGGATCCATAACTGCTAAACAATGAGTGATCAGGATTTGACAGCCTAGTTTAAACCTTTGCATATATGAATGCTAGGTCATATTTTTGTTCTGATGCAGAATTCCCCTGGGCTCAAGCTGTGCTTGCAGGGGTAAATGGGGGATGGAAATCTCTACTGGCTGTGACTGGGGCTTTCAGACCACCACAGCATAGAGCAGGTGCTTATTATTGCTGCAGGCAATGGCAAATGCCATGGCCCATTGAGGCCAGACTGGTTCCCTCAACCCAACCACCTTTTCCCTGCCTCCTCCCAGAACCATCCTTCCCCTCTGGGTAGGAGGGAAGCCAGGCTCCTAGATAACCAGGTAAATCACATTCACAGTCTTGTTCAGGTAGAAGGAATAAACCTAAGCTGCTGGAAGAGGAAGATCAGGCAGGGAGGTTGCATATTTCAACTGACATGGGTCAGTTTGTGCAACCCCAGTGTGATAACAGGGCCAGCCCTCACTGGCTGCTGTATTGCAGGCCAGCATGTCAGAGACTTGTGCATAAAGAATTTGGTTTTCTCAGCTAACATCTTGACAGGCCTGTTTTGTGTCCAGCTCTGCTCATCACGCTGCCTGTGTCCATGCAGGAGGTGTTTCCCTATGCAGCCTGCAGCCCTGCTCGTGCTGCGTCTCAATCCATGCCAATGCACGGGCAGGACCTGAGCTACGGAGCTCATGGTGTGAGCTCTGCCTCCCACCCATCACAACAGAACAAGCCTGCTGGGTTGCATGGATGTGATTCCATGTGGCCAGAGGTAAGCCGGTATGTGCAGGATCTGGCCTGTCAAAGATCG
>JAVJGJ010000037.1:86108314-86132970 GCA_035590215.1 Microhierax caerulescens | reverse complement strand
ACCTTCAGTCCCAAAATGCTCCCCTTAAGGACAGCAAATAATGTGTGGGAGCCCATGCATCCCATTCGGCAAGTAACGTGCTGCTAAATGAGCAGCAGTGCTTAAACAGTGGGTGCTATCAAATGCATGTGCTGGTTCAGAACTTCTTGTAAAAAAAAGCCTAACAACATATATGTGCTCCAGTGTAAACCTTCAGCAACTGCATCTAATTTAAAAAGTGCCTCATATGAAAAAAAAACTGAGGGAGATTTTGAAGGATGTAGAAAAACAATGAGGAACTAAAGGATAATTTCAGGCTGAGAGAGCAGGTTGGTAGTGAAGTTAAAGAAGAAGGGATAATAGTTGGAGTAGAAAAGAGACTGCATGAGGGACTGATAAAATGATGAAGATTTTGAGCACAAAGTCCAAAAATGGGACAGGGGAGAGAGAGACAGTGGAGAGATTTGTTCTGACCCCTTATAATCAGCCAGTCTTTCATGTCTATAAATGGATCCTTGTCCTGAACGTATTAATGGCTGTTTTCTCTCCTGCCTATCTATCCCAGGATACTGGCAAGGCACAGCAGAGGGTGCCTAAGGAGGCACCACCTTAGCATGGACTATTGCACTGGGGCATCTGCATGGCTCAGGCACTCCAGCAGCCATTAACACAAAAAAAACCCCAACCCAAACCCAAACAATTCAGGGATGTTTCAGGTCTTGCCTTTCCCGTAACTGAGGAGATGAAAGCTGGAGATGGGCTGGCACCGCCATCTGGTGCAAGTTTCCAGGAATTAACCGGCTGTGAGCAGCTCCAGCATGGAAACACTCGCCTGGGATTTTATAGCTGGTCAAAGCAATGCTGGCATTACTGGTCCCAGGCCAGCACTGCTGGACTGAATGGCATAAGATCACCTGGATTCTTAGTATTTTACAGCCTAATCCTCCCCTGGCATCAAATATTTGGGGCATCAAACAGCAAGTTGCTGAGTGCAGAGATGGAGAAAAGAAAGAAAAGCAATTGGCAATGGAGGCTGGACCCCTGTTTTTCGTAGGGAGCATCTGAGTCTATGGGATTGCTAAATTTAGCTAACTCTTGTCTTTAAGACCCATGGTCTTTTAACTTTTATATTTAAGATGGAGAGCTCTGTGTCACCCTGGAAAAAACAGTTTCACTGCCTATTCATGTGGGCAAAAGACTACAGAAGTCCCTGTATAAGACCCAATAGCCAAATTTTATTTTTCTGAGTCTCAGTGCTTTCATATGCTTCTTATCTGGCTAAATGGAAGGGGGAGCTGCGTTCACAGGCATCACCAGCACAGCTCAACTGGAACAAGGAGCTCGCTGGGGCTCTGTATCACGGCACAAAGTTAAAAAGCAAATGTCTGGCACTAAACTAATCCAAATAAAGATATTTGATTTGAGTTTTCTGGGAAGAAAAACCAAATAAACAACAACAAAAAAATGGAATTACTTGAGCAAAACCACAGGTTTTTTTCTCACAGTGAAACTTGATTTTGCAAAACTTGCCTTTCCTGCTGAGCCATTGTTCCTGCAAACAATTCCCACAGCCTTTTTAGAAAGGCAGGAGGCACCAGCTGGCATCTTGTGGGCAGTATGTAATCAATTAGTTCAAACCAATTAGGCAGTTATTGGTTGTTACTAAACTGAAGTTAATTTCCATAAATTGAAAACAGCCGAGGCATTTGACATCAAAAAGCAAATCTGAAGGATTCCTGAAATCAGGTACTTCTCTCTCTGCCCTCCCTTTCAAAAACTGCCTAGGATGTTGGCCTTGGCTTTGTGATGATGAAAGAACATCATCACCTCCCCATGCAGGGGTACACAGAGGCATCTGACCTCATCATGAAGACAAAAAGCCTGTTGTGAATCTTCTCTGAAAGAGTGAATCCAGTTGTCCAGATTGTGCATCCCTGCTGAAGCAAACAGCCATGTTATTTGGTGGTGACCTGGGATCCCAAGGATGGGCACCTGTCTAAACATTGTCTAACAGTTTTTCTCTACCCAAAATCCCCTTCCTTTCTGAACAAGAGCTGGAGCAGTAAAAGCCAGAAATGAGACTTAGAAATGGGACGATCCCTAGCTTTACAGTGCAAGGCGCTAAATAGGACAAGTTTCTCCCAAGTTTCTGGGGAATCGCAGAGAGTGATGCAGTTGCCTAAACATCTGATACTGTTTGAGATGCCTCACAGTACCTGAGAGATATACAGGGAAGGCCAGACAGACCCATAGGACACCCATATCCTGCTGTTGTGGCAGCTGGAGGTCAATGGGAATACCCTGTATGGTATGAGACACCTGCATGAAGGCACTACTGGATTGCACCTCTCACATGCAGTAAACATCTACATGTAGATAACTCCATAGACAGTCTCCAGTTGAAATCCTCTTCCACTCTGTGCAGTCCTGAACATGCCACGTCATACTGGACTTGGGCTGGGTGCTTGCTCTAGGAAAGTACTGAGTTTTGCTGGTGGGACTGGAGAAGAAAGCACTCAAGAAGTTCTCTTGTGCCCATGTCACTTCAAGGAGTGATCTGAACTGCCTTGTTGAGCCAGCAGCATCAGGCAAATGTGGCTATTTCCCAGTACCAGCTTTGCCCAGGGTCTGAAGGTCTGGTTGCTAGCAAATGAGGTATTTCTGTGTCATAGGAGGACGAGAACCTTAATTTTCTTTCAGCTGCTCTATAAGCTTTGGGGTCAGTTCTCAAAAGTGAAGGAGCCAGCTTTTATCCTGAGCCTTCCTCTCACCTCCCTTGCTCCTGTGGCTTGCCTTGGTTCCCAGATTTCTGCATCTCAGAGGACAGAGAGAGCAGAGCCAACTCTGACTGTCCTTTTCACAAATCACTCATGTTTTATTTAGTTGGATTGCAGGGTCTTCAACCAGCCATGTGAACAAGCCCCACAAGATCCCAGACAGCCTCATCTTCCTTCTGACCAGCTGAGAAGTAATTCCTCAGATTTATCTGAACTGAAGTTCACAGTGGTAGAAGTTGGTGACACTTTGCACTGAAAAATGTGTCTCGGAAAAATAAATGTGTTGGCTCAAACCTGGTCTTGAACAGAACCCTTCACCATCCTGCAACATGCTGGGCAGAAAAATACCTGTTGAATGCAATGGCAAAGATTTGAATGCTTCTGAAGGATTTGAGCTGGTCAATATGTGACTGGAGACAGGAACTTGTGTCTGGTCTCAATGTATTAATTTTCAAAGGGGAGTCACTAGGGAAAAACCAGTGAGGGTTTGGAAGATAACAGGCCGCTAAATATATTCCAGCACAAAGCTGACAACAGCTAGAACCACATGTGATATGCCTCTGGAATCCTAGCAGGGTTGATTTATCTTGGTGTTAGGCCTAATATACTTTAAAGCTCTTTATAAATAACCCAGGACCTTTTGCACTTGCTGTTCTACAGACTTGCTTTGTTTATTTGACTGGTTGAGCCGGACCTGTCATTTTTAATGAAAATAAACTCCTTGTCAGAGACCTTTTCCTTTTGGGACCTTCAAAAGGACACACAGAGCAATTCTCTGCTTCTCCCCAGCGTCCCAGCACTACCATTAGTTCTTATCTTTTTGACTTATGAGAGACAAAGCAGTTTGGGGAAAGGTTAACTGGGCCCCTGTGGGTTTTGGTTCTTCTAGCCTACAGAGTTTGCCTCCAGAGCTGAACAATGAAGCTTCCTATTTGGGGGTCGATTTTTGAGGGGTAGGCATCCAATGTGCTGGTAGAGCCAAAGTTCACCTCAAAGGACCAAGAAGCGTCCACAGAGGAGGGTGAGTGACAGACAGACACATGCCTTTGGTCATGGTTTGGAGAGGGTGTAGGAAGGTGAATCCCACCTGTCCCCTTGCTACCTCATCTCCTCCCAGGTATTTTGGGCTGCAGAGAGCCACCATGACCTGAGCTGTCACTACAAAGCTGGTGGAGGAAAAGGGAGTAGTGGAAATCTTTGTTCTGTGAATACAGAGATGGAGGAGTGAAGAGCTGCCTCCTGCCCTTCCAACCCTGGTCACCGCATCTCACTCCAGGGGGTGATACCATGTAAAGGGTCCCCTGAAACTGAAGCCCTTCAAAGTGCAAGCTGAAGGGGAAAGCTTCTGACACTGGTATAAGACCTTGCCTCCTTCCTCTGATGACATTACATCTATCGGTGGTGGGAGATGGGTCCTATGGGCCTGATCTGCAAAGGTGAGACTGTACCAGCCATGGCCGAAGGGTCTCTTCTATTTAATCACTGGAGATCTGGTTTCCAGCTCTGGAGACCACTGGTTTGGTGTGTGAGTGCACCAGGGAAAGGGGTTTGGCAGCTTTACTTTCTAAACCTGGGCACTTGCTTGTTTCCAGAGTTTCAGCTGAGCTTCTTTTCCATATCCAGAAGAACTTCTTTTAGTGGTGACAAAGGCAGATGTGCAGGAGTGTCCACAGCCTGATACAGCTGTGGCTGTGACAGCTCAAGACCTTGGTGCTGTCTTAGAGAGGGGCTGAAGCAGATCTAGCTGGATTGTGAAGATGTCGAACACTGGGACAGGTTTTGCGGTCTGTATCTTTGGAGGTTTTCAGGATCAAACTGAAGAAAGCTCTGAGCAACCTGGTCAGACTAGAAACCTTCTGAGGTCCCTCCAAGCCTGAATTATCCCACGAATCCTATGACCTTTGCTATGGCCACTGCTGGAGAGAAGAGGGAGCTCAGCTCTAACTCAGACAACTCTGTAGATGGAATCTTGGCCCACTGAAGAAGCTGCTACCACTTTTGAGGTTGTCCAGAGATGGGGGCTTCAATGGGGAGAAATTTGGTGTTTTAAAGAAATTCAGCTTAGGCTGGGACTGCTAGGACCCCCCTGCTTTGGGACTGTATTTGCCACATCTCCATTTCTCACTATGGGTTTTTTTTCCCTTCTGCCCTCTGAACTTCAGATAATGTCCATCTGGGATGAGCTGGTTTGTTTTTTGCGATACAGCTGGTTTCACCCTGCACTTCGCTTAGCCCTGGCACGAGCATTTTTCCTTTCTAACAGGTCACTTGGATCAGCAGAGGGAGTGCAAGAGCAAGGAAAGAAGAATATAAAAATGAATGTCTGGGGGTTTGATCTCCTGAGGTGCTCTGTGAGCCTCACTGAAAGATGGACTAGCCCTGCAGAGAAGTGACCCTCCCAGCCACCTGCTGATTTGGGTCTTTCTGCATTTTCACTCACAAAAGGGACATCAGACTTTCTCAGCAATCTTTTTTTCACCTGGTGGATGTGAGAAAATCTTCCGATTGCCTTGCAGCAGTACCAGCACCACAAAAAAAAAGCAAATATAAAAAGTGTGAACCCTCCAAATTCAGAATCCAGGTTAAAAGATTTTCATGCAGGTCATCTAGAAATCAACAACACTGCCACCAAAAAAAAGGTAAAAACATGTGAAAATCACCTAGTCAGCTACTTTTTCCACCATTTCAGAGAGATCAAAAGGTATAAAGAGATTTGTGCTAGCAATGTAACTGTGAGCCTTAGTTTGGCAATGACACATGTCTTCATTATCCAAAAAATCCAAAGTCCTCAAATTCAGTCAGTTGCTCAAGGTTGCATTTAAGTGCCACTGAGGCCAGGGAGATTCAAGGACACAGCTGAGTGCTTTGCTGAATCGGAGCCTCAGCCTGTAAATATTGGTTAACTTAGTCCAAGAACATAGGAAACACAAATCTTATGGATCCAATGAATGGCTGTCATTCAGTCAAGTCAAGTCACCAGTCAAGGCACTCAACCATTTCTTTAGTTTAACCAAAAAAAAAAAAAATGGACTTCAAACAACTATTTAAACATCTTCCCTTTGTTAATCTTTTCCCAGTAATTATTAGCCTGATAAGCAAGCACATCATATGGCTACCTATAAATACCCATTCCATTTGCAGGAGAAAAACAGCAGAGAAAAATTTCCAAGAGCATTCAAATTGTGTAATTTAGATAAAATTTGAATTTAGACAAAAAATTCAAAGCTCTTTACTCACATCTATCTGTCCCACCACGTGGTGGAACCAGTTTTTCAATGGCAGCTCCCCAAATAATGACACCATAGTAATGAGTCCAAATGACTTACAGGAGAAAAAGACCTGAGTCAAAATTCACAAGGTAGCTCGTGGGTTTCAGCTCTCATTACCCAGTTTGATCTGGACACCCATGAACATCCAGCCCCACCTGCAAGCTGAGAAGGTATTTAGTAATTTTGCTCAGCTGCGGTTCATTTGGGGTATACCCTGCCTGTGTTGTGTTTGATCCAAGGCTAATTACTACTAATTACTATTACTAAATGCTCATCAGGAGACGATTCCTTGACTCCCCAGCCTTTGCATTCCCCGAGGAATACTTTATCTGAGGTGCACTGAAGGTCCAAGGCGAGGTGGATGGTTTCAGTAAAAGTAATGTATCCTCAAGGTGATGTGGGATGACTCCTGGAAAATCTCTGAAGAACAGTCTTTCTTGTGCACCCTCCCAGGACCACTGATCTGGAGACCACTAGACTTCTTAAAATCTGGCACCCAGGCGTAATTGCTTGGGCTGGTCCTGACAGACTTCAAGAAGGGTTTTGTCCAGCTGCTCCAAAGGCAGCAGCAGTGAAGTTATTTCAAGAAAAAACTCCTTTAACTACTTGCTCCTGGCACTCAGCATGAGGCCGAGGGACAGAGATGTAGTGAGTCTTTGGCAGTGCTGGGCTACATTTCCTCTGGTCCTGGGCCACTCTCGGATGAGATGGGAGGTCTCCTAGCTTGCTGCCTTTGTTGCTTCATCTTCTTTACCTCCAAGGTAAAGTGCCTCCAATACCACATGGTGAGACCTTATGGAAATCTGTCATGTGCTACCTTGGTTCTCTCACAGCTGAGACCTGGCAACAGCAGTATTGCTTGCTGTGCACAGGGTCCTTCCACCATCCCTTGTGAATCTGCTCTGCTCCAAGTTGCCAGAAACCCTTCTACAGACTAGAGCACAAATGTGAGGGACCAGCAGATCTATGCCTGCAGCAGCTTTGTGCCCTTATGCATGGCTCCATCTGGGACAACGACACCCTGGGGCTGTTTGTCTAACACCAGCAGGTTTTCTAGCACCAGTTTGCTATAAGTGGCTGCAACTCTTCTAGACCCTGGAGTAGGCGGTGGGAAACACTGAAAAATATTCTTTGCAACCCCCCTGTTGGGTACTGGACTTCCTTTGAGTCTACAGCAGCAATCTGAGAGCCCTCGGGTGTCAGGAACCAGGAAAGACCTTGGCCATCCAAACAGGAGCATGTGGAAGGTTCTTAGCTTCAAGCAGATGTATGTCTTCCCACCCATGTGTCCCAGAGCCATGGTGCTGGATGGTTTGCTTAACCACACTGGTGGTATCCACCTGACCCAGGAAGGCAGGAGATGTGGAGGACAGCCTCATGACATTCCAGTGTCCAGATGACTAGCTATGGCCCATCCCTGACATTGTCAAGCCATGAGTCTTGGATATACCTTGGTCTTAATCAAAAGCCAGGGAGTCTGAGATCCTACAGGAATGAGGGCCCGGTATCTGGAAAGCCCAGGGTGAACTCCTCAGCTCTACCACTGGATAGGCTGCCCTAGGCAGCTATCAGCAGTCCTCAAACTGACCCACCCTGAAGGTCAGTGCAGCAGGCTCTGCAGAAGTGCATGCCAGAGCCAATGTCACTTGCCTATCCCCAGGAGGTGACACTCCAGCTCCTGGGCAAAGAAAGATGTTTCACACGAGTCCTGCAGGCACCCCTGCTCCTGCCTAAAGCTACCACAGGCTTGTTTCTGTTATTGGGCTGTGGCAAGTTCTCAGCAGCCCAGAGGACACCATATTGACTGCAGTTGGCATGAGATACACCTTTGAAAGAGTACACTGCAAAAGTACTTGTTGCATCCGTAGGTCCCTCTTATACCAACAGAAAAAAATTTTGCAATGTGTGTTTTGTTCTTGCAGAAGGTCTGGGCTGGATCTGTGGTGCTGGAGCAGGACAAATCTCACTTTGTTGTTACTCCCATTCAGAGAGATGGACCTGTTTTACCACTCTTACATTTCATGAGAGCACAGGACAATGGAAGTTCTCAACAATGACTGTTCGGTGTGTATAATTAAGCCTGCAAATAATTCTATCATTTTTCTTCTTAAAGGAACTCATGAAAAAGAGCTGCCAACTTTGCTGATGTACTTGTCATTCACTTGGCCCACCTGGGAGATGGTCAGGTTGGTTTTGTCCAAATGTTGTAGGATCTGCTCAGGGTCAATCCACTCCCACTGGAGATGCAAAGACCTGCTCCAGGGTAGTCTCAGTCTTTTTTATTCTGTTTAGCCTTTTGCTTTCCCCACGGTTTTCTGGCAGGGGGGGGGTGGTAGTGGGGAAAGAAGGGGAAATGAGTTTGCTTTGTTATGAATTACAGCCCTTCTGCCTCCCTTTCTTGACTCAGTCCAGGGAGTTTGCCTTGGGCCCATGCCCTGGTTGTCTTGCAGGGGGAATCCGCCCTGTTGTCCCTTCTGTGCAGGGTGCAACAGTGCTGCATGGCTCCTGAAGAGGTCATTGATGCACTGTGCACGGCCAGGCTGGAACCAGGCCGGGCTAAGGACAGCTGGACCTGCGGTTTTCACATCCCAGCCATCCCCACTGTGCCAGCCACTGCCCCACCACAGCCCAAACTGTGCCCCTGAAAAAGCAGTCAGTTGATTTGCCAGCAGATCAGTGGCTGAGTTGAGATTGCATCCCAAGCCTCCAGACTTCACTGGCTCTGCACCCATACCCTCACCTGCTGCCTCCTCCTCCAACACTGATGTTTGCCTCCCCCGGTTGCTGGCAGGATCTGAAGTGCCTCCAGCTCAGAACAAGTTGTCCCCATATGAACAGAACATCACTATGCAGCCACGTCCTGCAGCTCTTCCTTTCCTCCCCTCTCCAGCGTGCATCCCACCCTGGCCCAAGACCGAACCTGAGGCTTGCACCTTCCTACATCCCCTCTCACTTTTGATTTCCCCTGCGAGGAAGTTTGGTGCAATGGGAAATGCACCACAAACCAAAGCATGGCTGTACAAGGCTGTGAAGAAACTCCCCAGTGAGGGGAACATTTTTCTTTCAGGGGCAGAGCTGAGAAACGGTCGTAAGTCTGTTTTCTCCTTGGAGGAGGATGAATTCACAGCTTTTCCACCCTGGCCAGCAGCAGGGCTGAGCTCAGAGCAGCTTGTGTAGGTCTGCAGAGCAGACACTGTTCTCCATCACTCCTGGGGCTGGCGGTCCGCAAAACCATGCCAGTCCTGTGAGGGTTTATGGCCTCCCAAAAATGCCAGTGCCAGGGCAGGGTTGCAAGACACCAGGGAAGGTTTTGCAAGCCCAGCAGGGATGCACTTGGCACAACAAGCTGCTTTTACACCACACCCTGTTTTTTTTCCCTTGTTTTCCTAAAGAAGCAAGATTTATGTGAATCATCTTGGGCAGTTTCAACCCAAATGATGCTGAGTAGAAGAGCCCTCAAGGAGATGATGTTCCCTCCAGATTTGCAGGGGAAAAGCAGCCGCTGCCCTTGGGGACTGTGGCACCAAGGGGGCCCTCCCTCTGCTTGGCAGGATCCAGGGCAGAGCCTCACTGAAATCACGGGTGAAAAACCATGCTAAGCTGTGTGTGGCTCTCCATCCACAGGATCTCCTCTACCCTGGTACCTGCCTCTGCCCGGCCACCCTGGAAGGCCCACGTGTAAAAGGTATTGTCTGAAGCCTGTCCCAAATCAGCAGCTCTCCCAGATAGAAATGTGCAAAGGTGGCAAAGGTGCGAGCCTTGCCCTCGCTGGGGAGAGTGGGGGCTGGTGACAGGAGCATGGAAGTACAGTGAGCAGGAGATATTGGGGTGGGGTGGGAGCAAGAACAGGTGGAAAGGTGGGACCATGGCTTTGGGAATGAGGTGCCACCTAGTTGATGCATCAGTCTGTAGACATGGACTGTCTCCCCATGCCATGGTGGGGAGAGCTGGCAGAACCTCCATACAGCCCTGTATTTTCCCATTTTCCCAACTTGCTCAGCTTTGTCTACTACCTCTCAGCGCACCTAGCCCCTTTCCAGGTTCATGCATGTCCCACTAGCGCCAGAGCTCTCTCTGACAGCTCTCTCAGCTGTTGGTGCTGGGGTCTCCATGCAGCCTCATGTATGGTGCAGCAGCTTGTAAAGCCTTTCCCACTCTCCTGTGCTGGGCTGGACCAAGGCTTACGGAGGGGTACAAACTGGGAACTACCTCTCTTGGCTGTCCACAGCAAGATGCCAATTTGCACAAATCCCATTTGCAGTTGCAATAGCCTGTTTTGCAGGAGGAGACACAGACACTGAAGTAAAGCATGAGACCAGCTAGTTCTTCAACCAAGCTGTCTACCAAACCAAAGGGGTGTTCGATGTGGGGTCCCAGGCCAGCTGGCACTGCATGTCCGTTCTGGACCGTGTGGCTGAACCCCTCCGTGGTCCGACAGGGAAGAAGTCATGGCATCTCCTTCCACCACCAGCAGGATAGGGAGTCCAGGACAACCTCTGCTTCCCAACAGGAAGGCACGAAGCAAATGCCCCATTTAGTTAGTCCATCAGATGGGGCTGCACACGCAGCCATCGAGTTCACTCCCCATCCCTCGGGGGTGGGGGTGGGGGTGGCTTGCTGCCACAGGAGATGATAGGACTGGGCAAGCCCAGCCGTGTGTGATGGGAGGAAGAGAACTGAAAGGGCAGGATGCTTGGATTCATCCCGCCGGGTTGTCATCTCCCCCCCTGGATTTATCACCCGCTGCTAATTAGAGGCAGTCAGCTCTGTCTAATGTGGACAAGCCCTGGCTGCATGCTTGCAGGCAGGGAAGGCATGGCTTGCCACATCCAGGCGAAGGGCTCTCAGATGCTCGAACTCAGCTCGTGTCCTCAGGAGTTCGTGAGCGAGTGGGGCGGGGGTGTGGGGAAATGTGAAGGGCAGCAAAAGCGAGACAGGCTCTGCTGGAGCAAGCACAGCCCAGAGCCAAGCTTTTCTTCTGGCAGCTGGCACCAGACATTCACAGGAGGATTATTTTTTCTTTTTTATCATTATTTATTTATTTATTTATTTTATTTTCCCTCTTGAAGTGCCCTCAATAGGCCCTGGAGGGGAGAAGATTATTAAAACCTGACATGTCCCCTCTGGTCCTTCCAGTGTGGCCATCCCCAAAAGGTTGCAGATGCTTTTCCACCTTTGCTCACGGTCTTGCCTGCCAGGAACTGCAGACCACACCCTCCACTGAGCTTTACCATCAGGACCTTTTCCCTGGATGGAGGAAGAGGAAGCTGCCTACAGCATCCCGAGGATCCCCCCAATGTATTCCTCACTCCTGGGGAGAGCCGATGACACAGCTGGGGCTGACACCGCATGAACCACGGCAGGGTGGGGAGGAATCTTGAACGAGATGCAAGGAACAGGAAGGACCCGCAGCGCAGTTTGGTTTGGCAGCCCCTGACAGACAATAAAAGGTCAGGCTGCAGAGGATCTTGTTTTTGTTTTGTTTTGTTTTTTTAATTTCCCTGGCTTTTGTTCAAGGCTGCATCCTTAAGGACGGAGATTCTCTACCCTGGTGGCAGGCTGAGAGTATGGGTGGGTGGGTGGCTCTTTGTGCTGGTGGGTTTTTTAGTTCACAAACAATTTTGCTCGAGTGCAGGCTGTGAGAGGAGAAGACTGGGGTGGGTGTGAACTCAGGTCGAAGTGGTGGAACTGGGCACCAGGATCTGGCTTGGTACTAGGTTCAAAATCTGAAGCGTCTTCTCTTTCACATGGAAGTTTTAGGTGTTTCCAGGGGCCCTGGCAGAGCAGGAATTCACACACATATTGTGGAAGAAAAAAATGAGGCCAGTCCCTTGCCAAAGAGCCCCAAGCAGAGTCTGAGACGAGGGTCCGTATCAAAATGGTCATGTAAGGTTTGACAGTGTGGTTCAGTGGTGTCAGCAGGTCAGCTGTTCCATCCTTGATTTTGGGTAGGGTTTGATGTTTTAGCAATAGTGCTGTTGCTTCCTAAGCTTCTCAGGGCAGGGACAGCTGCTTACAGCTGTGCATTGCACCCAGGCTGATCCCTGCTGTCCTGCAGCCCAAGGGTCAATGACCACAACACACTCCTCTCACACAGAAAGGAGTTTGCAAGGTCACCGTGGCTATGCATCTCTAACAGCTCGGAGAGGTGAGTTAAGCTCTCCTCCGGAGCATCCTGCCAGGCTCCATGCAACCACCTCCTCTTTTTGGCCACTGTGCAGGGCCACAGGGAGATGCAGTGAGCCCCTGTGAGCTTAGATGCTGCCATTATATCTATATTCTACCTGACCCTTCCTAAAAAA
Source organism: Microhierax caerulescens (assembly GCA_035590215.1). Lineage (NCBI taxonomy): Eukaryota > Metazoa > Chordata > Aves > Falconiformes > Falconidae > Microhierax > Microhierax caerulescens. The sequence goes on along the minus strand of JAVJGJ010000037.1, from coordinate 86,120,643 downwards.
TTCAGGATGCAATAAGGAAACCTGTTCTTGGATGTAGAGCAGCTGTTTCAGGCTCAACCAAGCAAGGCTAGAGCTCAGTTCCTTGGAAGATGCATGGGCCAGTATCTTCTGGTCTCTGGTACCGGTGGCGTAATGTGGTGCAAAGCCTCAGGAGCCTGCTGAGCAGCTCAACTGTCTTTGTGGGCCAGACATGTCTAGGGGTGATGTCAGGCTAATAATAACAGGCTGATTGTTAATAATAACAGTCTGATCTAGAATCTAATTCATGAAAGCATAAAGAACAGGAATATAATAAATACCAGTCAATGTGGTTTTATGGAAAAGGGGTCTTGTTGTACCAACTTGATGATATATCATCATAATTTCATTCTTTTAGAACATTAGGTTGGTTCATATTCATAACTGCATATGCAACAGGCTTCTAAAATACTAGATTTGTACAGTGTGACATTCCAGTGGGGGAAAAAAGCACCATACATCAGCAGAGCACGTGTTAAATGAGCTAAGAGTTGGCTGACTGACAGATCTCAAAAAGTGGTGATCAATGGGGAATCGCTAGTGACTGGATCTGTTTCTTCAATGGAAAATCCTAGGCCCAAAGCTGTGCAGCTTTCTCCACTAGTGAGCTGGAAATAAAGGCTCCCAGAAGAAGCTGAAAGGGGAGAAAGTGAGGTGGACCAGGACAGCCAGCCACAGAGACTGGTCAGTCCCTCTTGGTATGCAGCCATTTCCATGCAGACTTTAGTTCAGCCAGCTGGAAAAGGACCCCAGTGGTGGGCTGAGGGATCAAAGTACGATAGACTGTGGCTCAGCATCTTCACGGCGTGATGGATCACATGCTGAGAGCTGGTGGAGCCAGAGACATCTCTTTGCAGGGCTCTGCATTTGGTAAACCTGCATCCTGTGATAGAAACACTCTCAACAGAAAACTGATGAGAGATTGCGTAAGGGATGCATGTAGGGAAGTGATTTAACAGCTTCAGATGGAGTCTGAAATTGGGTACATCATATAGTTCTGGTGTCCACACTTTGGAGGGGATAGTAAGTTGTGTATGTGGGGAGCACACAGTCTAGACATAATTCCTTCTACAGCTATGGACACCTCAACCCTAACAGAAAGAGCTGGAGGAGACAGTTACAGTGTCAGGAGAAGGTGCATGCCCCAGAGGGTGTACCTCTTCAAAGTCTCTTTTAGTGATCCAGTTTTGTACCCTGTGAGCTATAAGATACTCTTTTCTTCCCTGGGATCATCATAGGACTACAGGATAATTTGGGCTGAAAGGGACATCAGGAGGTCTCCTGACCTATGGGGGTCACCCCAGTTACTCAAAGCTTTATCCTGAGACCCTCCCAGGATGGAGACTGCAGATATGACAAGCTGAGCAGCTGCAAGCAGAAGGACTCAGCTTCGATTCCCAGGTGGGTTACTTGGCTACAGCTGGGGTAGTTACAGACATGTGTCTCTGCACTACATGTTGGCTCCTTCAGCCTAGCAGATTTGCAACCCAGAAAGAGCCCCAAAATGTTAGGCCCTGGTATTTAACAGCACCAGGTGAATTTTTGTGATAGCCCTTTATCACAGCCCTTGTATTGAGTGCTGAGCATCCATCCACTGAAAACAAGTGCTTTGAACTAGTCACCCATAGCTGCCCAAGTGCTGCAAAACAAGTCAATGTTGTTTGTCTTAAAGATTAAAGCTCATTTAAATGCATTGCTTCTCCCTGTCTCCACCTGATACCCAGACAAGATGCCCTGGCTTAGGTGAGTCAGTCCCTGGCTGAAGTCAGCAGCACTGCCAGCCTCATGGTTATCTCTTCGAGGCGGAGGCAGCTCTTGCGTCGAGCTTCTCCCAGCTGAGCTGTCAGGTCTCTAATCATCTCCCACCCCCGATCCTTGGACTGGGCCCCAGCTTGGCTGCATGTCCTTGGAGGCTGCCCAGTTGCTGTGGGAGAGCTGTGCAGCCTCCTCTGCTCTGCGAGCCCCAAGAAAGATGTTGCAACAGAAACCAGCACCTGCAGCCAGGGAAGGGCACTTTCCACAACCACTGCTTTTGTAGGGAACTCCCTGGCTGTGTGCAGCACACGTAGCTCTCTGGCACGATGCAGGAGAGGCGGAGAGGCTGTCAGTTGAGGGCTTTTTTCCTTTTTTTTTTTTTTTTTTTTTTTAGTTTCAGGGATGGGGTGACAAAGCTCCAGGTGGGTGTTTGGCAGCCACGCTTTCTCCTTGGCTGCTGACGCCAACAGTGAGTGACTCAGCTCTTGCCAGCCTCTGTGCAAGCTTCTTCCCCTCCTGCCATTCAAATGTTTGCTCTGTTGGACAGTTAAAACAAATTCTGTCCTGAGGTCCTGCCCAGTGAGCGGCTCAGGCAGGGCAGCACAGCTCCATGCTGTAGTCGTGTCATGGAGCAGTGATTTGCAGAATCCTCTTTATGAACTGTGGGGGTGGTCGTGTAAGTCTGCGCAAAGAATTTTCCTTTCCCCTCCTTGCTCGGTTTGCAGGGAAAGCTCCCAGGGCAAAACCCACCCCTGGTGACCCACATTACTGTACCTTTGCCAAGCGTGCCTAATTCCCCGCTTTTCAGCTACGTTTGTTGCAAACATTTTAATTTTCTTCCCAGCCCAAGCTCTGCCCTACATTTTCATACCTACGAGCATGGGAGTTTCCAGATGCCACAGTGCAAACAGTGCAGCACCTCCCACCCTCCTGTGCCTGGCGCCTAGACCCACAGGGTCCCCCAGATCCTGGGAGGTGATACCTTCACCCCTACAACCTCTCAAGATTGCACAACCTCTGCCTGGTGGTGCATGTCTCCCTGGGCACAAAGGAAAGCTGGAAGGTCCCTTTCTGACAGCACGATGTCCTCAGGTTGCAGAAGGACTGACCCCAAGCAGGCTGACAGGAGCAGTGATGAGAGCCGTGCTGTGCCCAAGAGCCAGCATTGGCTGTGATAGCCAGCAGCAGTCTAAAACAAGCAAGGAACGGTTTCATCATGGCTCAGCATGCAGCAAACAGGGAGCAAGGCAACCCTTACAAAGCATTTTTTATCCAGTCTCATGAGCCTGGACCATGGCTGATCTAGGCTTTACTGAAGACCCTGCAACATTTGGCTCCACAGCTCTGCAGAGAGCTGACTTCCTGAGGTGGGTTAGTAACATGAGTTAGGGTGAGTGCTGAGCCATGGGTCATCTCCCAAGGCTTTAGGTCTCTCCAGCGTGGATGTCTCTGTGAGCTGAGTGTCTGGGGTTCTTCTGTGGTGGTGAAGCTCTGAAAGAAGTGTCCATGACAGGATGAGGATCGGTCCCTCCTGAATATCCAGTATGATCTCTGGTGACTGGAAAGGGAGCCCAGGATGACATCACACTGTGGGCACCCACCTTGAGCTGGGTGGATCTCACTGATTTTGGTGTGGCAGGATTGAAAGCACTCCAATACGTGGCTGTGATGGGGCTTATAGGTACCCACCTCCTCTGCTGGGAATGGGCTAAGGCACTGCAGAGCATGGCATGAGTTGGGAAGAGATTCCAGGACCTGTGAGTAGCCAACTTAGACCTTTCCAGAAAACTCGACAGACTTTCATAGTCTTTTCTTAGGGAGGGCAGGAACCTCTGCATGGAGCAGCAGCACCACAGAGTCAGGATCTGGCCTGCAAAGGGGTGCACAATTTTTGGTGACAGAGGGCAAGGAGGAATGCAGGCAGGTAGGAGACAGCATGTACAGGCAGGAGCACAGGCGGGTGTTTCTCCAGCACATGCAGCTGTGTTCAGAAGTCCCCCTGGCCCTCCTGGTTGGGAGGTGAGGCAGCAATTACGCTGATTGAAGGCCCGGTTGATTATGGCACAACAGTGGAGGCAGTGCCCCTTGCAGCTGCATGGTTCAAAGCCTGCAAGGAGATAAGGATCTGCCTTGCAGAGCACTTGGGGAGCACTAGGGCAATCCAAGGACAGTTCTGGCCACGCCACCCTGCTGCAGCCCTCCCCTCTTCCAAGCTGGCATCTTGCTGGGCCTACAGCAGAAAGAGGGGAGTTTCCTTCCCCCTTCCCCATTTACCCCACCCAAGGCCTTGTAATTACTCTGGAGCTCACACAATTAGTGTCAGCTTTCCTTGCTTACCAGCCTGTTCATGCAAGTTCCTGCTCCTCAGCCTCCATGGAGACTCTGGTCTTTGCCTTCCTGCCTTGGTCATGGAGGGAAAAGTTAAAAACCCAGATGGTTTCATGAGCAAAGCCTGGTTTTGTGTCCAATGGGTGGTCTCTGCCAGTGGCGAAGCACTGAGAAGACCTCCAATGGGTGGGGTGTGTGCAATATCTCCTCTGGGTGGACTTTTGGGTATCTAACCAAGGTTAGGTCATGCTCTACTGGACATACCACTTAGGTCTTTATCTGCTATTTTCATTGGTCTTGTGGGAGTATGGTGGTGTTGGGAGTTCTCATGCTCTGCGGGGTTAAATCAGTGATTGGATTCAAATTCTTGGCATAGAGAGATGGACAAATGGGCCTTAAAGCCCTGTTGCAAGTAGTTTAATTGAGACTAACACTGAGCTATCAGACTGGCAGTGGAAATGTAAAGAAACCTGATTACACTCCTGAATTTGAAGCAGTAATGTCAGTGCCCACCTTGCAGTAGCATTGAAGCAGCTTCCCATGCAACAACCTACCGGCTTGTGCCCCCTGCCCCTAACCCAGGGCTGAGCTGGTGGGATGTTTTCCCCTGGAAGAGCTTTGCTATGGACAACACTTATTGGAGAGGGTCAAAAGCTTCCCAAGATCTGATGGCTCTTTTGAGCTGTGTTGGTTCCCAAAAGCCCACCTCTTCATCAGCCTGGCTGGTATGTTACAGGGCCTGGTTCCTCCAGGAGTCCCAGCAGGACTGAGGTGTCTGGAGTTGGAAATGGATGGTGAGAGTGGGTAAGTGAAATCTGCTTCTGAATCAGACCTCTTTTCCTAGCAGGCCCTTCCTGCAGAAAACACTGAGTCTGGGTCATTTCAGCCTTCCCCCTCTCCCAGGCGAGGGAAGCTGTTTTCTGATAGATGACGTATGCCAGTTCCCGCTGAAATGCTGATATCTGCCATGTCTCCGAGTGTTGCACGTCCTGCCCTCGGTCAGTTGCCTCCACAGTTTTAACTTGCTCCATTGGTTCTAAGCCTGAAGAGCTTGGCTGGACCACAGCTGAACATAAAGCATTAGTGGGGTTAGGGATAAAAACCACATTAAAAAGGTCATTATTCCATCCTGACCTTGGATGGGACAAAATGCTTGTCCTGTTTTTAGAACTCCTCCAAGGGCTTGAATACCATATCCTCCCTCTAAAAGTCCATTTCACCATCAGAAACTCTAACCCTAATGTTTAACCTGGCTCCTCCCCGCTGGTGTACTGCCCAGTCTGCCCAGTCTACCTTCCTGGGTGGAGTGAGGTCTACATGCCTTGTGTTGCTCAGCTAGGAGACACTGCCCTGAGATAGTCACCGAGCAGCTGCTCTCCACCTTGTACATTTAGCTGTTAAACTGGTCTATCATAGGAGAAGCAGCAAGAGAGGGAGAAGCAGCCATCAGATCTCCAGCCACAAGATCTTCCTAACCCAGGTGTCCCTGGCAGGTGTGTGTGTGCTGGTGGACAACGCGTATTTAGAAGTTGGTTCCTCCAATTGCTGCTTCATGCCTGAGCCCAGAGAGGCTGGTCACAGTCTGCTACAAGGGTTGCCCACTACATAGGTGACCTCAAGTAGTCAGGTTTTAGCATGCTGTGAGTTATTAGCTATGGCCCCTTGGGGAGCCCAACAGGGGCTTTCAGCTGGACCACTTGCCCAACAGCACCCTACAGCTTTGCTGTGGGGACAGCTCTTTCCATGAGGAAGAAAAGGCATCTCTGAGTCTTACAACTTCTTTTATCCAACTACATCAGTTGAGACACACTGGGTCAGGATCAGGGTGAGTGTGGGGTCTGCGTATGTCAGCTGTTTGATGATGAAGTATGTACTTTAAAACCATGACACACTTTGGTAAGCGAGCAATGCAATTAACTGACTCAGCCAAGGCAAGTCCACTGCTGCAGACTAGCTCCAGGGTCTCCCTGATGCCAGACCCTCCTCTGAAGAAGACCTTGCTTGGACTGGAAGTAAATGGTTGCAATGGTTGGACTTTCTCTGGCAAGGTGCTGGCTCCTGACCCTGCAGTGATCATGGTGGCTGTGCTGGAGACCTGCTGGAACTGGGGGGCTGCCTGGCCTGGCAATCACTGCTGAAGATCTGCATGACGTTTTGCTTAGGAAGGGCTGGAGATGGAACATACAGTGACTATTCTGGATGGAACAGAGACCAGCCCATGGGGAAAAGGGCTTTATGTAGACATCTGGAGCCCTGGGTGCTCCCCCAGCACTTGACTTAGCACTGGGCAAATCACTTTTCTCTGCCCTGGGCTCCACTTTATCTAATCTGTCTGCAACCCATCATCTAATTGCAGTAGGTCCAACCCTGTCCCAGCCACCTCTTTTGTCTGTCCTGGGAGCTTTCTGTAAAGGAAAATGAGATAAGAGGAAGGAAATAACCCAGGGAATGGCTGGGAGACATTTGGGATGGGGACAGGAGTGGGCTGAGATCTCCAGCCAAGGGGAGGCAGCAGGACCCTTCACCCCTCCCCCCCCCATGCACCCCTCCACTGTGCCTTGACTGGAGTTCAGCTCTGCCTTTGCTTCCCCCATTAGCAGGACCACAGCACACAGGGATGTACAAAACAGTGAATGCTTTTTATTTTGCTGCTGGAGTGTAACCACCGTAATTTCATAAAAATAAAATAATAAAAAGAAGTGATTACTAAAAGGCATTTTTATTTCCTTTTTACACAAGACCTAAGTAAATAGACAAGTTTCTTTTTAAAAACGTTATAAAGTGTCAAGATCCTATACCTCATCTGCATATTCAAAGTGATGCTGTCTGATACAAAAAGCATTGGGTATAATAATTTAGCTATGGCTCAGACCGAAAAAAGAAAAAAAAAAAACCCAGTCATCTGGGCTTAATCTACATACTACTACGATTGCCCATGGAGTTAAAAAGGAAAATATGCAGTTCTTTGTTGCACAGAAAGAAACAGCAGGGAAGTCCAGAGTTCACTGGGAGATCATTTTCTAAGGGGAAGCCGAGTGCGGCGAAATGCCCCCCTCCCCGGGAATGTCTGCCAGAGCCTGCAAACAGGACCCCAGCTGGCCCGTGACCCCTCCACTGCACAAAGAAACCAGCCACATTTTTCTCCCACCAGACGGTATCCCATCCAACTCCACCCGCCAAACTGCACCTACCCAGCCTGCTGGAAGCAAGTAAGATGTAAGACCCTAGAAACAGCATGGAAGTCACGAATCTCCCTGTGCGCTTCCCCACTGGGACTAATAAAAACCAAACAAACCTAATGAAGAAAAAACAAAAAAAAAGAGAAAACGACTTGTTCTATTGTAGATAGAGCAAGACTCTTTGCTTCCTCAGGAAATCTGTTACTCATAAGCCTCCTCATCAGCCTAAATGAAGCTCACAGCCTAAGCACCACAGCATCAGCCTTACTGCAAGACTCATAATATGAATTTACAAAAGCAAAGTCTTTAAATACACATCACCAGACCTTTCTCAAATAAAGCGCTGCCCATCTGCGATGGCTGCATTGCCTTCCTTCCCACTGCTGTCCCCACCGTGTACTCCAATCTGACTGACAAACATGGAGAATAGAAGGGACACATGAGCCTCTTAAACAAAATGCAGATAAGTGCCACTGGTGAGAGGACACAACTATGAATTCCTGCTCAGACTTATTCCCCCATAGAAATTCAACCATTATTGATTCCTGGGCAAAGCCTACAAGCTCTTGGTTTGATGGTTAGGGCATCTCTGCTTTGACATCATTTGGGTCTAAATCACCAAAGCTCTTGCTACTGGTTTGGAGCCCTTTCCCTGCAGCCTATGGAGAGATGACAGCTTTCCATGGAGGAGGTGAGGGAGGTGGATGGGATGATGAGGTATAAAACCCACTTTGTGCCTTTGCTTCTGCAGAAAAAGGCAGGGTGAGGTGGTTGGTTTGTAGCCAAAGCCATGGGTGTGTCTGTTGCTTATGACGTTGCAAGAGCCAATGGAGGCAAATGGAGCAATAACAGAACTGGCAAATAAATCAGATTTTTAAAGCTCTCCTTTCAATATCTTGGCATATGAGGTGAAACAAGATCAGTGTACAAGGAGAGACCCCAAAAGCAGCCCAAACCATATGCCCTTGGCTGCTTAGGCTTAGCTCTGGTGCTATGTGCCTGCTGAGCTCCAACCTTGCCTCTTTCCCAACCGTCCCAACATTTCTGTGAAGGAACTGGGCCCTTTGTGATATTTTTAAACCCAAAACCTGGGTGGAAGACCCCTCAATTTCCCCACCCTGTTAGGTTTCTGTAACCCTGTCTAGGCTGAAACATCAAGGAGCTGGTACCTCAGAGGTAGGAGCCCAAGTCTGTATAAAAAAAACCCCAAATATCTGGCAGTCCAACCCAGAGAAACCTTGGAGTGGGTTCAAGCCTTCCATGAAAGGACAGCAGCACCTAAGCTGCTGAGGTGTCCTGCCCATGGGAGCTGACAGCAAGTTCCAGGACAGGAGATATCCATTAAAAAAAACAAACACACCCCCCCCCCCAAAAAACAAAAAAAGGAAAAAAAAAAACAGGACAATTAAATTAGCACGGTTTTAGGGTTTTTTTTTTGCAGTGACTCATAAAACTGACGAGTGCCACTCTGCCAGCCAGAGGTGCTCAGGTTTTGGCCACAGGGGTTGTAACCGGTCAAGGACTACTCTTACACTAGAAGCTCCCCCATTTTTAAGGTGATTGGGTTGATGCTACATAAAGCGAAGGGGCACTGCAAAGCCCGTCCCCCTCGTGTTCCCTCTAACAAGCCCGCTGAGCCGAGATCTGAGTGCACTCTCATCAGAGCTCAGCACTGAGCATTGCTACGATCAAATCCTGCATGGAGGAGGTGGAGAGTTCCAATCGCCAAAGGAGGCTGAATTCAAGCCCCACTGTCCCCACCCCAATCCCAACTCACAAGCATCGTGGCCGAAGCCTTGGACCGCTTGCCCTGGGCAATCTGCCATGCAGTGTTCCCGGGAGCATGGGTGAGGAAAACATTTCTTCTTGCCAGGGCAGAAACACCTCCAAGCTTGCAAGGCGGCGGTTCCCACTGCTTTCTCCTAAACTCTTCACAAATCATGGCACAGCCTGTTAGGACTGGGGAGCACATGGGACCCCAAGGTCCTCTGGCTAAGAGGGATTTGGGCTGTCCCCATTGCAATGCCAAGCCACCTCCTATTGTCCCTGGGTATGAAGCAGCACCTGTTTTAGCAGCAGGACACACCTGGACAGTAAGGGAATGGTGACCCACCCAGCATGACTGCTGTATTACAGGACTAGGCCTTCCCATCAGCCCAATTTCTCACCCTTGCCAACAAACACTGTGACCACTGCCACCCTTCCTAAGAGGCATAGGGATCAACAGCCTGGAATGGGGTAGGAGAAACTCAGGGGACCAAGGGATGTCCCTCCCGCAGCATGGAGGCTAGGACAGGCCCAAGGTGTGTGTTATGACGACTCTGGGGCCATGTGTGGAGGGTCCCCACCTCATCTGGCACCAGAGCCCATGCCATGGGATGGCTATCCCTGCCGTGCAGTCGGGCTGGCTCCCAGCGGGAGAGGAGGAGTGGTGCTGGAAATGGCTCCAAGCTCCTCCTCTGCCCACGTGTAGTGGCATGAAGCCATCCTCTACCCTTCTGCAGGTACTGAAGTTGTCTACTCCTCACCACTTATCTGAAGAGAGGAGCCCTCTGAAGCAAGTGTCTCTGGATAGTCTGTGATTTGGAAGGCACCTCTGGAGATACCCAATACAGGCCACTGAAGGCATCTCAGGTTGGGCATCCTAATATCACCTGACATATTACTCCTTGCCCCAACAACCACAATGCTCTGCAGCTGAGGGGATGAGCAGCAGTGAGCCCAGAGGACACTTGAAGCATCCACTGGGCCACACGTATGCCCTGGTGACAGCAGATGGCAGCCATCCATGACTGAGTGCTGGGGATCGGTCTGGGGAGGCCATGGGTCACCTCCCGGGCTCCACTGGGAAGAAATGGGAGAAAGAAAGGCCAGAGGACGTGCAGAAGACAAACATATTTTTTTTAAGGTTTTTTTTTTCTTTAATTAGCAAATTTCTTATCCTTGTCAAAAGAAAAAACACCCCCACAACCCCTATGTGCCCACCGCTCCAGCTGCTGCAAGCGTTCAAAGGCAGAAAGTTGAGAGATGTTTAATGTCCTGGCTCAAGGGCAGATCTGAGTCCACCCCACCAGGGCACATGCCAGGGGATTTTGGGGTGCCAGGCGCTGTGTTACAGATGTGGGAAAGGCAGATGCAGAATTTGGTGATGTGCCCTTGCTAGGAACACCCAAAATCCCCCAGGAAAGCTGAAGCCCAGCCCCTTGGCCAGGAGACACAGCAGTGGAGGACATGGACATGCCCTGAGATGCACATTGTGTCCCCAGGGCATTGCAGCCAGAATGGGGGTTTGTGCCGTGGCTCAGTGATGGGGACATGACACAAGAGAACCCACCCCCCTGTACACTGAATTTGGAAGCTATAAATAAGAGCACTCCACACTTTGGGGGACCCAGCGCTGACCCTGCACCCTGTCAAAGCTGGGTACCTCGAAGTCTCACCATGGTCCCCAAATTTCCCAGAGCCTCTGCCTTTGCCGCAGCAAGCCCCCAGTGAGCCCCATCTGCAGCATCTTGGCTGGCATCAAGGCAACAGGGAGAGGGTGATGTGGCACAGGGGTCAGGAGAAACAGAACAGTGCTGGGGGGACTTAGCTCAGCCCTTCCTGTGGCCAAAGGGCCAGCACCAAGCTACAAGCCCCCTTTACCTCTCCCTGCTATCACCATCTTCCCCCCTGAGGCCACTGCACCATCCCCACCTCTGTCCCCGCTGCTACAGCCCTTATTTATAGGGAAGAGATGGGAAAGGGTTTTTCTGGGAGTGCTCCAGCCCTCCTGCTCCCCATCCCTTCCCAACTGGCACAGACCTGTCTGCATCACCCCAAACCAAGCACCTTTTGTCCAACCCTCTCAGTGCAATGGGAGGGGAAGGGGAGGAGGAGGATGGCAATGAAGAACCATCACATGAGCTCATTGCCTATAACACCAAGAGTCAAAGGGCAGTGCTGCCTTCCCTCTTCGGGGCTGCAGCTGGAGAGAGCAGCCCTTCTTGGGCCTCCAGCAATACGACTGAGCTGTGGGTGCTGGAACATGCTGGTGGTGCTCCATGTCCCCCCACTCCAGCTCTGGCAGTGGGGTGGCACATGAGGTGCACAGGGCTGGGCAAGGAGGTGAGGGGGTGGGATGTGTGCGAGTGCCTGGGTGTCTGTGTGCACAGATTTTGGCAAGAGGTCATTGAGGTTACATGATGCAGCATTTGTTCTTGTGGTTATGAGGGTCCTTAAATCGGAGTCTCTGCTTTGGTCGGTATTTTTCCAAGTACGTCAGCTGCTTGCTGTTTATGGCTCCTCTGCGCTTCCTGTGGGGACAGAGAAGACCCAGCACAGTCAGTGCTGTGGCAGGAGAAGACCTCCCACCCCACAACCACCCCTGTCAGGTCGCTGAACTGCCCTGTCTGTAGCACAAAGGGATTTTGGAGGCTGCAGCCATGTGCATTCTTCAGGGATGGAAGTGGGCACTGACCCCAGCAGCTTTTCTCACTCATCAGCCCTGCAAGTCTCAAGACATGGACAGCTGGGAAGGAAACAAATGGGGCAGTTGCCAGAAGCAGGCTGCCCACTGAGACCCCCCCAGGATGCTCTCAGCTGCTGCCCCAGCCTCCTGCAGCCCTGATGCAGAGGCACAGGGTGCTTGATACCAGCACCGCCCTCTTCCTCCTCCAAAGAGAAAAGCAACCCTGTTGCCCCCCCAAAAACCTGGGACAAGCCAGACCTCCCCATTCCATCAGGGGAGGGGCTGTTATCTCCCCTAACACTGAAACACTGCTCGACTTACTGCCGGATGAACTGGATGGCATCTTCATACTTCATCCCACTCTCGATCAAGGCCAGCGCAACAAGGACGGGAGCCCTGAAAGGCAATGGCAGCAGCGGTCACTCCTCAGCCACGCAGCCCAGAGACTGACACCCCGTCCTGGGATGGAAGGACATGCCATGGGGATGTAATAGTGGCATTGCAGGCAACTGCCAGTGGTGACTTTTAGTTTGTAATTTCTTGTCATTTTGCTGCAAGTGCTGCCCCAAGCATGATTCTGGGGCAAAAGCCCTAGGACA
>JAVJGJ010000037.1:86091436-86103139 GCA_035590215.1 Microhierax caerulescens | reverse complement strand
TAACGGGAACCACGTGCATCTTCCACGTGGGATCAGGCGCTCTCATCCCCTGGATGCTTGAAAGCCTGAATGACAGGCAGGGAAGGCAGCTGCCGACTGAACCGTTTGAGTCACAGTTTCGGGTGTGTGGGCAGTTCTTGCTGTTTTTTTTAAAGCATCAGCCTGATCTCAGCCTGGGGAGTGGGGAGCTCGCCCTGAGGGTGAAGTTAAAATCCTGTTCCTGGGCAAGCGTGATGTCGCTTTGGTCTATCTGAAATGCAGGGTGTTTAGCAGAGCTGAGGGATGGGAGCACTTAAGTATGGGGAGACCAGCCCCCCCGCTGGTGCCCATCCTGCTGCACACCTACCATGACAGTGATCCCGTCCTTCTCCAGGGGGGTCTTGTCATAGGTCACTTCGCACACTCGCACAACTGTGGTGGCACCGTACTTCTTCAGGTCCTGGGGAGAGAAGGAGAAGGAGGGGTCTGAAAAATCCTTACCAGTGAACCCCAACACATCTGAGCCCTGCTATGACCTCATGGACCACTGTGGACCATAAAAGAGTTCCCTGTCCCATCTCTGGACCCTTGAGCAAACCCCCTGTGGTCCATCCAGCCTAGGAAGCATAAGGAAATATGAAATCCCAGGGCACCAAAGGCGCATGGCAACGCTAGGATTTTTACCCAGCACCCTCACGAGTCTTTGGAGTCACAAGCACCAATGGGGCTGTTTATTCTTAAGCCCCCAACAGCCACACCAGTAAGAACTTTACATCCCATGCAAAGAAATATCCCCACCACAGGTGCAAATCTCCTTGAGGAGAAATTATTTGTGCCTGGACAGGTTGTAACTCCCATGGCAGGTATACATGGAGGTGGCTGCGGGGCGGGGGTTGTAGTGCACCCTGCTGACTGTGCTCAGCATCTTACAACTTGCTCAGGGGCTCCTTCTTGACCTCACTGCTGCACCCCATCATCACTCCAATGTGCTGCAGGCTTGGGTGTGGGACTTGGGCTGTTTCCATCATGGCTTGTTGCCTGCTGCAAGGGTTGCCCCTGGATCATGTGCAGGCATACTGGCATTGCTGGGCACAGTGTGAGATCATCCCCTTCAATGATCCATCTCCTTCGTTCCCTGTGTTTGTTCACCAGACCAGGCAAACCTCCACACACCTGACAGCTCAGCCAAAAATCTAAGAAGCTGGAGAAAAGGGGAATCTTTCCTCCTTCCCACTGGTGCTGTCCCCATTGCCTTGTACGGTTATGGGGTGGCTGTTCCCAGATCGCAACCACCTTCTGTGGCTCTCTGAGCTGGTGGTGCTCCCACGTGTTTTTTTGGGTGTGCATTGGGGGGGGTTCCTCGATCTCGTAAGGTGCCTCGACCTCAGTGCAGTTTAAGTCTCAGATAAAACCCTTTTGCCAGGCCTACGCACAGCCCCAGGTCCCACCACAAATGCAGTAACATCCCAAAATGGCTCCTCATAAGCAGAAACCGCTTGTGCTGGCTCATCTGAACCTGCAGGACACAGTGTTTCCCCCCAGCACTGATAAAAAGAGCAAGCCTAAGCCTTTTGCCTCCAGCCATGGACAAGCACCATTAATCCCACCCCTCCAACTCCCAGCTGCTGCCAGTGCTGGAGGCAGTGTTCCCAGGCAGGGATCGTCACTGGCTCCTGCAACATTGAGCCCCCCAGGTCCTTGTGCAGCACCCTACAGACTCTGGACACTGGAAAAATGCTGGGATATTTGGGATAAGAAGTCCTGATTGAGGTGCTGGGAGATGCAGGGGAGGTTGCATGCATCCATGTGTGCCACTGCAAAGCCCCTTGATGTGATGTGCTGGTGGAGCTGGCAGGAGATGCAACAGCAATGGGGAAACTTCTCCATTTCTGCCATGCCCCAACACCACACTTGGGGTCCTCCAAAACATCCTACCCCAAAAAGCTGGCGGTGATTGGACCCACTGCCCTGGGATGCTACCGGGGGCTGTGGTACCAAAGGGATGCACCACGGCTGCATCCCACACAGGATTGATCCCTGTTGCATCTCAACATCAGCTTTTAGTCCCAAGATGTGCATCTGGGCCCCTGTGTTCCCCTTCCAGCCTCCCCTCCTTACCTCCAAGAAGGTGCTGAGTGTGGCATTGGTGGGGTTATGGGTGATCAGGAACCTCATGTTTTTGTAGCAGACCTCCACTGGTGCAGGGCGGTTCATCCGGGCCATGGTGGGATGGGAGGAGGATGAGGTGGTGCTGATGGTGGGAGAAAAACCCAACAAAAGTGTGGCGTGGAGGGGAAAAAAGACCCCAACAACCCCTCTGCACTTAAAAAATAAAAATAAAACAGGATCGAGAACTCAATATACAGATGTTGTGCAAATAATCCCAGCTCCTGGGAGCGTGCCGGATTCCTCGACACACTGCAAGCCCCCCAGTGTAAAAAGCCAGATGGGAAAAAATAATATTAATGGTAATAATAATAATATTATTAATAATAATAATAATAACAATAAAAATCCCTTTGCTGTAGTGTCGGCGTCCTCGGTGTGTGTGTGACGGCGTGTGGCTGCCGCCTCTGGTGCCGCACGCTCCCTCGTGCTCTAGAAAGGCCTCTGCATATGGGGTGGTGGTGGTGGCGGGAGGGTGACCCCCGTCACGTTACCCCATCAGGGTATGTGGAGTACTTGGGGGCGGCACAGGGGGCTGGGAGCCTATGGGGCGGCGTCGGCGGCGTCCAGCAGCGGTCCCTCACTGGGGCGATCCATGCACGGGAGCCTTGAATGGTTGAGTCGGAGGGTCGGGATGCCGGGCGAGACGAGGTGAGGCGGCTGTGCGCTGCTTTACGGGGTGGGCTGCTGGGGGCTGCGGGGCTCAGAGCTGCTCCTCAGCACCTTCATAAATCCTGGCGGAGAGCGAGGCTGCAGGGGAGGGAAAGAGAAACATGGTGGTGAGAGTGTTCTCCTCCCCAGGCTGGCTCCAAGGAAGCCCCCGGCTGGGACAGGGGGGACATGGTGCCCCCAAATGCACCGGCGCCTGCCGCATCCCATACAGGCATCCCTGTCCATGCTTATCTTCGCAGGAGACCACAGATTAGAAAGCCAGGTGGTATTGAAGGAAAAAGACGAAATACCAGCTGCAAATCTGGAGTGACACTGGAAAGCTGGGGGAGGCAACTCGCATTTCCCTGCCAAAGGGAAAAGCACATGGCAGGGAAGGGGCTTGCTCTCATGCCACTCAACATCAGCACCCAGCCAGCATATTTAAGCACCCAAACCATGTGTGCTGACTCCCCTGGCACCCATCCTGTCCCCCCAGACCTCACCTTTGCATCCCTGAAACGCACGGTGAATATTTCCACCCCAAATACGGCGCTCTGCCCGAATCCAGCCACCGCTGCCCCTAATCAGCCACATGCTCCTGTGCTGCTCGAGCGGCTAATGTCCACCAAATGCACCTCTAATGCTCTTAGGCAAACTAAGCCGCCTGCAAATGAGCTTTCTCGGGAAGGGGCGGGGGAGCAGAAGAGGGGGTCACGGGTGCACTGTTTTGCCAGCACAAGTGATGGATATTACTATCCCTGCTCGCTCATCCACATCCCCATCGCTGCTGGCACACTGCTCCCTATAAAGTACCCTGGCACTGCAACCCGGGGCATCTTTGCCTTCCAAGGATGGCAATGGAAAAAATTAAGAAAGAAAATCATTTCCACAAAAATGTGGAAATGCCAAAAGCTAAGAGAGGACAGATTCAGGGGGAGGTGAGGATGCTGCCAGCCCTGCTCAGAGCTGAGGCAAACAAACCCAGCGCTTCCCCGGGTCCTTACCCGCCGGACTCTTGTTTTGAAGCTGGTGTCTTCCCCAGGTCAGCAGCTGCTTAGCACCGCGTGGCCAGAGCCTCAAAATAGACCATAAGCACATAAGTAACCCAAGCCAGGCCAGCATGCACCCCCTCACCTCTCCTCCTGATGCCCCAGCACCCATAAACTTTCCCCTCCGTGTTGTACTGTGATGCAACAAGACAGGGCGGGAGAAGGGAGGTGTGCTGAGCGCAGACAGCTCACCACACCACCTGGGTGCCCTCACTAGGCTCCTCCATGCCCAAGCATCATTTACAACTGTTTGCTGGCTCCTGCATTGCCAGTGGTCTGTGGGAATAAAAAAATCAAAGAGCAAAAAATCAAATGACAAAAAATCAAAGAGCAAAGGGGAAAAAAGCCAGGTGAGGTGGCAGGGGAAAGGGGGGCTGTTCTCTTGAACATGCCCAGCTTGGCTTCTAAAATTGTGGACTTTCCCACTGGCAGGGCATGAATTATTTATTACTGGCAGCATGTGCCATCTCTGTTGCTCCCCCAGTGCACAGCACATCTCCACACCCATGATTTTACAGCTGGGATTTTGGAAAGGAGCTTAGAGGGAGCTAAGGAAAGGGCCAAAACTCAAGGGGATTTCAGCACTGAGCCCTCCCCAGCTCCTCTGCAGACCCTTGCATATTGCTGCCCCCTGTGTTGCCTCAAACTCCCTTGTCAATCATTTCCCATCACTCCTCACTCCATTTTTTGGCCTGTACAAAAACTGGGTAATGCTACCCCAGAGCCCTGCAAGGATGCTCTGTGAAATTCAAACACTGCCTGGGCTGCAGGGGATGACTGGGACATCCTGGAGCCAGTCCCCATTGAGAAAATCAGATTTTAGCAGCTGCTGGAGGCTGGAAGCTGGACTGAGGGATAGGAGCAAGGTGGAAGCTGCCTCCCAGCAACATTTTAGGTCTGATTCAGACAAAGCAGCTCAGTCTCCAGCTGATGCCGACCTCCCCAGCTCAACCTCCCCAGCTGGACCACGGCAGCCGGGATCTTTGCTCAAAGCTTGCAATGCTCCTGCAAGATGGGATAGGAAACCTGCTCTTCCCCCAGGACTCACTGTGCTTTTCCAGTGACATCCCACCCATTGCTTTGCTTGCGGGGTCTGCTCCCCGCTAAGATCAGCTCCCCATGGCTGGGTAAGAAATGGTATTTCTAGAGGGTAATTTTGGGCTGGTTTTGGCTATGTGGCTCCTACAGGTGCAGCCAACGAGCTGTGAGCCAGCACGGCCACAAAAAGAGCCAGCAATCCAGGGAGTGAATGTTTCCCAAGAAAAACCTGTTGGTAACCCCCTCAGCAAGCTTCTTCTTTCCGTCTTTATTCACTTTAAGGAAAAAGAGTTTAAAACCTCCAAAGAGATGGGAGGCAGGAGAGATGGGCAGTCGCTGATGCCTGCTCAAAGGGAAGAGCTGTTGGAAAGCAGGTATTGCCCCAAATCATCCTCATGCAAAACCCACTCCTCTGAAACAAAGGACCTGAGGATCTTCTGCTTTTCCTTTTAACGCTTTTGGCTCTTGGCTCTTTCAGCTTCCACCATGTTTAATGACATCTTGCATTCTGCCCCTTCGGGCTCAATACACTAGTATGAGAAGTGCCTGCAGTGCATAAGGAAAAGCAGCAAACCCAACTTTTTTCCCTCCGAACAACTTTATACCCTGGCTTAACTGGCCGCAGGGTTGTGTTAAAATGAACCATGCCTTGTTTAACTGTGTCCTGGATTAAACCCACCCGCTGAGCACCGCCATGGGGCCAGGAGCCACTGTAAGTACCAATGCCAGTATGGCATGCCAGGAGCAGTAGCTTGGTCCCCATCATCATCCAACACATGGTTCATGCTCCATTGGCTCTCTGGATCCCATATAATTTTTTTATTGGCTTGGGTGTGCTCGCTGCCAGTAATGGAGGTTCAGTGGGAACTGCCTGCGTACGAGAACAGCGAGTGCTCCTTCCCAGAAGGTCTCTTCTCCAGTGGAAGCGTTTCAAGTATTTTGGCAACTGCATGTCCCGGCAATTCAGCCCCAAAGCTCATAAATCCCTAATGGATATTCAATCGCAAATCATCCCCAGCACTACAGGCTGTGATGCTGATCACCATATTAAGCATGGTAGAACAATGTGAAAAGGGTATTTCAGCTAATATTAATAACCTGCCAAGTGAATAAATCTTTCTGACTTGAGCACTATGGGGGATTAGATGAAGCACGCGAGGATGCAGTAAGCAAGCCCTGGATGAGGATGCTCAGCACTGCAGCACTGGCCTTTCAGGCTCAAACCCATCAGGGTAAAGCCCAATGTAGGAAATCCAGCATGAATGACCAGAGGAGCCAGGTACCCTGCTGCCATCATCACCTTGTAATGCCCAAGGCTGGGGAGGGATGGGGACCTCCTCCCCACAACGTGCCAATCACTGCCACCCCAACATCTGCAAGCACATCTCAAAGTTTCACCAGCAACACTTGCCTTTGAATTTCCACAAGTATTAATATGACATGGTGGGCTTCTTCCTTCTAAAGCCCCTAAAAGACACACATACCGTGCAAGCCACAGTGACATTTTTCACCATAACTGTGGAAGGTTATGGTTCTTCCACAAGAAGTTTTGCAGGCAACAGCCCAGCGAGTATCCAGGGTGAACGCACTGCGGTGTGGCAAGAGAGCAATGGAGGGTGCTGCTCTGGGGGTTGGGGACCACTGAGCCATCACCTCCCTGCCTACACCCCAAAGTGGAGGGGATCACAGGACTCTTCTAATTATTCTTTTGCTGCATGGCAGCTCCATTACACAAGCCTTGGGCTCGTCCCAGCCATCCAGGGACAGAGCTTGTTCCAGTAGGGAGGAGGCTGCTCTTCCTCCCAGCACCTTGATGCAAAATACAGACCAGGTCTTCTCTGCTGCAGTTAATGAAAGGGCTTGGCTGGAGCAGTGAGCAGATGCCAGACCTGATGGCTACACTGCTTGGTACTTGGGCTAGCGGGATGCAGCTGGTGAAGTCAGGTTCTCCTAAACACAGCAACTCCCCAAGCAAAGGAAAAGGAAGCTTTGCAGAGCCAAACTGTCACTCCATGTGGGCTTTAGCAGCGGGACTTGGAACAAAGGCTCTTACTCATCCAAACAATATGTATCTCATCCATATATAAATATAGCTATCTCCTGAGTGAGCACATCTCATGTTCAAAGTTCACCTTCAGAAAAATCTAACAAAACACCCATCTGCGTTACATTTGCTCGACCTCTCTCCTGGTTTCAGCCCATGTAGCAAGACACTGACCAGCCCTTTTCCCTTATGGCTGATCAAGTCCTACACTCGCTGCTCCTGTTCCCACCTCCACAACAAGCACTTCCATCACTCTGAAAACTGAGTAAGTTTTAAGAAAACTTTTAAGAAAAAGTTTCTGAATAGTCCCAGTTATTACCACATAGCAGTTCTGCACACATCTACTACCACTGCAATGCATGACCACCATGAGCAGCTCCACGAGCCTTGCTTGCATGCACACAGCAACCCACCAGCACCACCAGCAGCACCACCACTGCCACCGTTGCCACCAGCAGCACAGCCAGAGAGAATAGGTCCCAGGACACAGAGAGGCAAGATGCTGTCCGCAGCCCCTGAGCGCAGCCAGGACCCAGCCAGAGGAAAGCCAACGTGCTGAGACTTCCTCCAGCCACATCTGCACGGAAGGAAACAGGAAAGGTCCAGGAGGAGAGCAACAGAAACAAAACACCCCACAGGAGCCAATATCTGGGGGCAGAGGCAGAAGCAGCCACCAGCACATCCTGCTCCAGGTGCAGAGCTGGAAAGGGCAGACATGGATGTCCTGGCAAATCCATGTTGGGTACCATGGGGAGGCAGCGGAGGCTGCAGGATATCTGCTGCCAGCAGCGGAGCAGCACCCGGCACCTCTGTCAGGGAAGTGTTACAGGGTTTTTCCACCAAGGTTATTTTTTTGTTTGCTTCTTTTGCTGCAGGGGATGTTTTCTGAGCAAAACAGCAAGGAGGATTATAATTGCACTGGGGCAGAGCGAGAACAACTGGGAGCTCTCGGCAGCCCACCAGAACTGCAAGATAAAGCCCACCTGCAAGATAAACCAGGTCGTTACCTTCCTCCACATCCTTTTTGGCACAAGATAAATGCCAGCTAACACGTACACTTGCAAAAAAGAGCCGTACAGCCCCCAGTTTCATAGCTCCAGTCAGATTTAAGGAGTTTGGTGGTATATAGGTAGCAGGGAAAGATGCCGGCATGATGTTGGCATAGAGATTTGCAAGCAGGAGGCACTCAGACGACCATGAAGGCGGGAGGAATGGGGAAAATGAGGCAGCAAGCCAGCCAGACAGATAAAAAGAGCACAGTCTTCCCAGCACCGTGCAAGCTGGGAATGTACCAGAGGCCCTGGTAACACGATAGACCCCTTTTTATCTTTTATTTGCACCTTTTTTCTTTGAAGAGAGGCTAAGGCACAGTATGGAAAGTGCCTAAATTGGCCCTCTGGGAGTTGCTTTTCCCTCTCACATGCTTTGGTGCTGGCCCACAACCTCAATGGGACATGGACCCCAACTGACGTAAGGATACCTGTGCAGGCCACTGGTGCTGGGGCTGCCTCTCCTGCCCAGTGATCGTGGGGCAATGCCCCAGAGGAAACACAAGATGCCCCAGGCACCCCTTGCACAGCCCTTTAGCTGCAATTTCAGGTTTTCCCCCTATGTGCAACCCCCAAGCAGCTCAAATTTGAGGTATGCATGGATGGCATTTTTTTTAACCTAACCCCTTCTTGCACTGTAAGAGATTCATCCACCAGAAGCAGCTCGTAAAACCTACAAAAAACGAACCAAATGTTCAGCACTGGGGGGAAAAGGACCCTCCTCCACTCTAAAGCAGTCCCCCACCCATCTCTCCCACCCTGTCCCCGTCAGCAGACAACTCACGGGTAGCCAGCAGTGGCCCCGCTCGCAGCAAGGTCCTGGTTTTATGATCCGGGATATCCCCTCTGCTGCCTTCCCCCAGCAGCCACGAGGAGCTCGCAGTAGTGGTGCCGACAGAAGCTTTTCCTGGCTTGCGTTTGAAGGGAAAGGAGGAAAAAAAAATAAAACAAGGAGGGGGGTGGAGGAGAGGCCAACTCCACGGAGACAAGTAATAGCAGGCTTTGGGCTGGCTGCCTCCCAGATCTGCAGAGGGTGTGCCCTGGAGGTTTTTTCTTTTGGGGGGTGAAAGGCTCTGTTGTTTGGGGACAGCTGGTCCCCACGCTCCAGTGCCTGATGCACAGGGAAGTGAGGCACCCCAAATACTGGGGTCTAGCTCCCCCCACTTCCTTCAGGGCTTTCTTTTGGCCAGAGCAATCAGGAAAAAAAAGCAATTCTGCATCTAATGGGGCATTTCAGGACTTCCTGCCTCGCCCAAGAGCATCCTTGGAAAGAAAAAAATCCCAAAGCAGCAGCATCATGCCAGAACACACACAGGGGGGGCAAGCCGACCCCAGCAGTCCCCCCCTGACAACTGCCACCACCACATGCCTCTCCCACCCCAAATCTCTGGTGCAGCTGAACATCTGCTCATCTTTTCTTGTGGTTTCTCCCATCATTTCGAGTTAATTTAACACTTGTGGCAGGGGTCTCAAAGGCAAAATGCGTGTGTGGGAGCAATGCCTCTTAGCCTTTTAGGGGGGGAAGCACCAGGAGCATGGGCAGCAGCAGCTCCCTGGGAAGGGCATGGAGGGGCTGTTGTGACCTCCCCTTCGAAGCACAGCTTGAGCCTGTGCCGGGAAGGCTATTTTTGGGAGAGGCGCAGCCTGTGTTCAGTTTTTCTACTGCCTACCCCAGCACTGGTGTTATGGCCCCTGGTCTTCAACTGCCCCGTTTTCCACCTGACCTGAACTTTGCTATTTGGTATGTCCCCACTCAGTGCTGTGAAGATGTCCCTATGCCGCCTGGTCCTACCTCCTCATCAAGCCAACAGTAGCCCTGACCGAAGGGCACCAGCAGCCCTTTGTGCGTCACTGGTGCATCTTGCACAACTCCCAACACCAACTGGCCACGGTGGCTTTGATGGATGTTTGTTGAAAAAGAAGGGAGGGCCACAGTGGCTTTGGTGGATGTTTGTTGACAAAGAAGGGGGTTCCAGGGGACTCAGTCTACCCAACAGGTGGATTTTGACCTGCAGATAGTGTTGAAATAGTGCTCCATGACGTGCTGGGGATGGCAACAAGGGAGAGAAGAAAACATGCTCCGACTGTCATGAGCCCCATGGAAAAGTCCTCTCTGGTGGCATCAAGCTATAGCCAGCACTGACCACAGAAGCCAAGCTCTGGAGAAAGACAGCTCTCCTAAGTCAATGGCAGCAGGCTGAGATGGGGCTTGTGGGTCCTTGAACTTTCTACCCTATCCAGACCCTCTGCTTTCAGGGGTTCTCCTCCCAAACCATCTCATCCTTACTGGCCAGTATTGTGTCTATGCATTTCACCCTGTGGAGACAGGATCATACATATCATGACAGGCTGCTGGGGGGTGGCAACACCAGTAGCCCTCTGCCATGCAGTGGGCACGGAAGGACTTTTGAAGGCAGCCACCAGCCCATGGGGGGAGACCTGCATTGAAAACCCTGAGTTGGCTCCTCCTCATCCTCACCAGCCCTGACCACTGCCACCCCACAGCAGAAACCACCCCTCCAGCAGGATGGGATACTGCATGCAGGTATTAAGTACCCCCTCCAGAGCTACAGATAATACAGAGATATCAGGACAAACATGATGGGTGTCAGCCAGCATAATTAAGAGCCACAAACAAGTGAAGGGAGATAGGAAATGCCCTGCTCCTGCGTGGGATGCTGCCAAGTCCAGGCATGCTGCAGACCCCCTGGTATGCCAAGCTCCTGGCTCATCCCACCAAGCCCAGGTCCTGCAGAGAAGGTTTCCCCTTTCTGGAAACCTCCTTAAGTCAGCAATAAGCCATAGCACAGCTCCTCAGTGGCCATGGGACCACTGCACTGCAATAGCAGCATGTCAGCAAAACTCTAGGGACAAAGGCAGGTACCTTCAAGCTGCCAGTTTTGGCTCATGACTATGGGCACAGCCTGATCCTGTACCCTCTCCTGGCTGCACCCACTGCACCCGGTCACTACCAGCAACAGGGACAAAATCCTTCGTTCTGAGCTGCTGCTGCTCTTGCACAAAAACCCAGTGCCAAGGGACACTGTGCTGGTGAGTGCCGAGGTGTCTCCTGCCTGTGAAAGCTTGCAGAGCAAATAAGGTGGTTTTCTTCCAAATAAAAGATCAGAGGGGATGAAATGCTACAAGTTGCATGCTGATGCTCTTGCTGGTGGGACACTGGTGTCTCCACTCACTGGGCAGAGCCTGTCTGGTGTGTAAAGCCCTGCCCCTTATCCTCAGCCCAATTCACCCCCTGTCAGCATGGGAGATGAGGAACCAAACTGGAAGGAACAGAAGGGAAGAAGGAGATTAAATCAGTGCAGAGCTTGAGTTGCTCAGGATCTGCAAAACCAAGGAGCTCTTGAAACTCAAGAGTCCCCTGGAAATGCACCTTGCAGCTGGGCTCACAGGGGCATAAAAAGGCGAGGATGTGGCCACAACTCTTCCTCCAGCTGTGACCACTGGGGATTTGGAGAGAGATGGGTTTGAGGGATGGATTCTGATGGATAAGGAACTGGCTGGATGGCAATCACATCCAAAGACCTGCAGTCAACAGCTCAATGTCCAAATGGAGATCAGTAACAAGTACTGTCAGCTGGGGAGGGTGTCTGTATTAGGACTGGTACTGTTCAGTTATCTTCATCAGTGATGTAGGCAGTGGGATTGAGTACACCCTCAGCAACTTCGCAGGTGACACCGAGCTGAGTGGTGTGGTTGGTACCCATCA
>JAVJGJ010000037.1:86074137-86091336 GCA_035590215.1 Microhierax caerulescens | reverse complement strand
ACACTCCACCTGGAGTGCTGTGTCCAGCTCTGGGGTCTGCAGTACAGGAAAGACATGGACCTGTTATGAGCCCAATCTAGAGGAGGGCCACAAAGATGATCAGAGGGATGGAACACCTCTCCTGTGAGGAAAGGCTGAGAGAGCTGGGGTTGTTCAGCCTGGAAAAGTGAAGGCTCCAGGGTGAGCTTACTGTGGTCTTTCAGTACGTAAAGGGGGCTTATAAGGATGGTGAAAGACTTTTCACTAGGGCCTGCAGTGGTAGCACCAGAGCCAACAGTTTTTAATTGAAAGAGGATAGATTGAACACAAGGAAGAACTTTGTTATGATCAGAGTGGTGAGATGCTGGAACAGGTTTCCCAGAGGATCGGTGGATGCCTCATTCCTGGAAGGAATGCCTTCCAGGTCAGGTTGGACAGGGCTTTCAGCAGCTAGTGATCTAGTAAAAGATGTCTCTGCCCATGGGAGGGGGCTTGCACTATATGACCTTTAAAGGTCCTTTTCACCCCATACCATTCTCTCATTCTATGACTGCCTGATGGCCAGGGTGGCTGGGTGGCACCGTGGCCCTTCCCCAGGGTTCTCCACACTGGCTTTCACCCAGCTCCCAGCTTGCCTCTTCATCAAGTGGGATCCAAACTGGATTAACAAAGAGATTAAAAAACCTCACTGGAACAGGACTTTCTGAGCATCAGGAAAATGGTCTGAAAACTTCTTAGGACCTGAGTCCTACAATGCTGCCATTTGGGATGTGGTCTCAGACTGCAAAAATGGGCTCCCCCATTACAATCAAACTGGTCTCTTTCAGGGCTGCATAAGGCTGAGGTAGGCTACTGGCACTCCAGGTGAGCATGTTTTAAATCACATCCTCACTTGCAACGCAGTGATGCTCTGGCATGCCTAGGCTGCTCTCGGCTGCTGTTTGACGCAAAGCCGGCTAAAAAAGGAATGGATGGCAAACCACAGATATCCTGGTGCTTCTTGTCACTTAAAATGAACCATCTTTCAATATATAAGATGAAAAGTCATCTAATCATATTCCTGTCATTCAGAGGAAGGATGTCTAGTGGTGGCTTTATAAAAGCCAGTGAACGCCCTGGCATCTCAGAAAAAGAAACTGCAATGATTTTGCACAAGCAAAAAGCTCGTGTCAAGAGCCGCTGTGGGATGCTGCTTCTCACTCCTCTTCCCATCCCGGGAGAGAAAGCAAGGAGAAGGCTGTGCAGCACAGCCCAGATGGCTGCAATAGACTATACCCAGGTGATTTTGAAGACCATTCAAGACGAAGGACCACATCCTCAGAGGAATGGCTGGAAGAGGAGGAAACCCATCCTGCCTACAGTGCTGCTGTGGAACGTCGTGTGAACACACACAATGGGCCACGTCCCACGGAACAGTGCACCCAGGAAAAGAAAATCCAATAGTGGGACACTGCAGCCCCAAACCAACTTACTTTCCAGACTGATACTGCTCTTGAGACAACACGGAGGCGAAGTGATCATCACACAGTGCTTTTTGGGCCAGAGGAGCCCATGGTTAGCAATGCCATGCTGCTTCTCCCTGAAACAAAGTTTGCAAAAGAGCATCTGACTGCTCAAACAATGCCCAGGAATGCTTACTCATGAGCATGGTTTGGCTTTGATTTTCTTTCATCGGGGTATTTGCATAAAACTGGTGCTGCCTTTAGGGAAATACAAATTCCCCAGAAAGGGAAGTGTTTGAACGTGCTGGCTGCTCAGACGTGCCGGGCAGGGAAGCAACACTTTTTTATCACCTGAAAATTAAATAAAGGCTGAGATGTGAAGCCTCCCCACCCTGCTAAGCAGGAAAACTTCCTCAGCTCCTATGGCCGGATCCCGTAGGGACAGGACAGGCAGGATGCGGTGTTTCATCCGTGCTCTGCACATCCTCCCAGGCCCCAGGGGTAGGCTTTAATGGCCTGGAGACACGCAAGCTGCTCTGTCTCTGCTTGGCTCCCTGGCTCCTGGATGGTTTCAGAGGCATTTTGATACCCCGGCGTGGGTGGCATTTCCCGGCCACCCTTGCTGTGCTGGAGCTGGCTCTAATCAAGCTGAAAGCAAACGAGTTTCCCTGGATAAATTAAGCTGTAACCCCCAATTCATCATGTATGATGAAGCCAACAGCCAGCTACCGATGATAGTAAATGTTTTTGGAGATGCACATGCTCTTGCTCTGCCTCTCAGCAGGAGGAAAGGCAAAAGAGGGAATGAAAAAGCAACTCCAATAACAAGCAAAAAGCCAAAGCTGCTGTGCAGGGGATGGGCCTGTCACACAAGACCTGTGGGAGAGGCAAACCCAGGGAGCTTCATTCCAACACAGCAATACTGCATCTCAAGAGGCTCCCAGAGACTGAGCTGATGCGCTGGGTTCCAAAAACCTTCACCATGGGGCACTGCCACTAGTAGCAAGAGTACCGGGCAGTATCCCCCCAATGTTGCTGGCTGCATGGGCCATGAGCTAAATGGGACCATGCCTAAAACCCAGGCTGCCCTACCACCATCCCCTCTCCCCACCGCACTCACTGGGCACTGCTGATGCCTGCTCTGGGCTCCTTGCTCAGCAGCACCAACCAGGTGCTCCTGCACGTATGGGCTCTGTAGGGCAGCCATGGGACCTGCTCTGGGTGTTCCCAGAACCAAAGGTCATCAGGAGCGGCTCAGCTGTCTGGGTTAAACACTTGCTTTGAAATCTGGCCAGAGTGGTCCCTGCCTCTCTGCTCCCAGGGACACACAGGACAGTTTCAGCCTGGGGAGGGAGGCAGACAACCATTCCCAACCCTGGCTGTTGTGGGTGCACCCCAGGAGGGTTCTCCTCCATCTCTTTTTGTGTTGCTTCCTAAAGAGCCAGTCTGTAGCCAACAGAAAACGCAACATTGAGGAAAATCTATGGAGACCTTGCAGAAGTGCAGAAACACCCAGTGCTGACATAGGGGTGGATCGATCTCCCCATTACAAGCTCCTGTGGTATGGAGAGGCACCTAAATGAGGGCATTACTATTAATATACTTGGCTCCACGCTGAAATCTGTACTGTTTTAAAAATCTTAGCAGAAAAATGGTACTACAGCACCCTAAAGGCCCTGTGCATAGAGTACTCACAGCAGCCAGCACAAAGGATGTTTTGCTGTTTCACAGATTATTTACATTTGGCACTGCACATGATAACCAAGAGCAAATCAAGCCCAGGGGCTGTCATGGGACCTACTCTGTCCCACTGCAGTCTAGCCCGAAGGAGCAGAGACAAGGGGCACTGACAACGTCCCCTCCATCCACAGGGCACAAGGCTTATCCGCTCCAGTGCAAAGTCACCTGCCACCCGGCTTGGCTCAGCCCTGCTGGCACAAGGGCACTGAGACGTTGATGGCTGCCTTGGTGAAGGCACCCAGGAGCCGATCTTGCCTTGAGGGAATTAAAAATGAAAAAAGAAAAAAAAGTGTATTTTCAGCTTGATCTGTTCCCAGCCTATCTCCCTGTGAACAGGCAGCTGCACGGGCATGGCGCTGTGGACAGCGTGGGGGCTGGGATGGGCAGCCAAGGGCTGCTAAATGAGCGCTGTAATTAAACGCTGAGGCATGGTGTAAAGCTCCGCTGCACGTTCCCAGGTGGGAATTTCCACAGCGTTTTCTTTTATCAGCTGGTTGATAAAACACTCCCCACCCTGTTTTCCAGATCTGCCCTAAGTGTAGTTTGTCAAACCGATGGTGCACATCCTCTCTGCTGTCATTAGCACACCCTGGGCAGGCATCTACTAGAAACAAAGCAGAAGGACCTCCCTTGAGCTCTGCTTCTGTGCTGCACTTGCTCCACCACACAGCAGCATCTGAAGGGCTTTAAGAACCTGGCTAAGAGGCTTCCCTGCAGGGTCTGGAAATGTCAACTGACCCCTCCTGTGAAGCTGGACCTACACCCTTCCTGGCTGAGCCTCTGCAAGCCTGCTGGACGGCTGCAACCTGCGTTTGGACGGATGCACCCACTGAAGCCTTCACCTAACTCAGTTGTGAAGGGGCACCTGCCCCACATCTGCTCCCAGGAGGCTGCTGCAATGCCTGAGTCTCGCATAGGGGTAGGAAGAGGAAATTTTGGTTAATGCCAAGGATTAACTGAGCTCCCCCCACTTTGCCGGCACAACTGCAGGCAGGAGCTGGGCAGGAGCATCGCTGCAGGCACCGTGCTCTCCAAAGCTGGTGACAGTGCCACCAGCTCCTCACCAGCAGCACACCCCAGCCATCCTCCAGCTTGCAGCCACAGCCCCAAGAACAAGGATGATACCCTGCAACTGGGACCATGGGTGCATTCCTTTGATGCCAGGGTGCCAATAAATCCTGGTCCTTGACCTGTCCACTTCAGTAAAACAAACAAAAGCTCAAAGAAATCTCTGCTAACTTTAGCAGGTGCCAATTTTTGCAGCTTGCAGGAGGAACTGCTGCCCAGCTGCATGCATGACGCCTCTTCTGCATTTTTATCCCTAGCAGAGCTTCAGGCATATATTCTGATTTTCTTAAATGCCTGAAGACAGTTTTGGGAATATACAGCCATTTTTAAAGTACTAGAGAAAATGAATCAGTATTTTAAAGGGAAACAGAGGGAAAAAAGCTTTTTTCTGGAACAGCATCTGCAAAAAACCCTGCTGTACTAAGATCTGCCAAGAAAACCTGCACTCACACACATGTGGGACATCCCAATTATAACCACCACCCCAAAGCTGTGCCATGAAATAGCAAAGCCTGCCACGGGCTGCCCCATTGCCCCTACTTGACCATAGTTCACTGCCAGCCTGGGCTTGTTATCTTAGGGGCAAAGGAGTAAGCTTACGTGGCTGTCCTATGTGGTATTTTCTTCAACTTTCATTTTTGGAAGTGACTTATCATGACCCTACATTTTAGTAAAGAGCAGTAAAGTGATGGAGGATGCTCAAGAGCAGCTCTGGGATCCACAGTAAGTTATCTTCATGTCAAATTTACCATGATTTTTAAAATATGAGACACTGAGTAAAATTCTGAGTCAAACAAATCATGCCTTTTTCAATGAGTTCATTTTCAGGAAGCTGTCCCATACACTCGCCTCAAAAAATGCTTTGTCTCTGGCTTGCTTCCATTAAACCAGATAATTGGGAGTTTAGAAGTTCATAACTTGAACTGAAGTCAGAAAGTTTTGTCTTTCATTTTCCAGAGCTGATTCATGGCCAGTCTGGCCTGAAATGTGGGCTTGCTTCAAGTTCACTGTCATTTCAGAGTTCATTTGCAGTTTAAAGCAATGGTCTGCTCCTGCCTGAAGTCTCCTGCTCTCTCATCCCAGCTCAGTGCTGGTGGGTACCAGCACGGCTTGTGTTAGCACTCCCCAGTGCCTGTGTGGATCCACCTTGTTGACCTTGAATGAGGGAAATGCCCCTGGATTTGCTTCTTTGCTAGAAATCCAGAGGGATGTCAAGCAAGGATTTTGGTCCTGGGGCTAGATATTGTAGGCTGCCCCATGCCTGAGCGATCATCCTCAATGCTGAGCGCAGGCAGAGAGCAGGCAGCAGAGCTGGGGCACACCACCTTGGACATTTATCACTAAAGCGGACATTTGAGCTTTTCCAAATTGAGCTTTTTCCCTTCTCTGCTACAGCAATACAAGTATTTCAGCTTCCTTATTTCACTGAACACGGCTGTATTTCTGGTCAGCAAAATCAACAAGAAAAGCAGCTAGCTTTTTGGCTCCCTTGGAAACTTTGCAGTCCAAGAAAATCAGACAAAACGTTTGAATACACTCAAGCTTGTTCGTCAACAGTCTGATTTCTTAGGGACCTGACCCTGTGTTCAGGCCGACCGATGCTGCACCGACAGCAATATTTTTGGGTCCTGTGTGAAATACTGCAACGGCCCCGCTGCCAAGTCTTACAAAAGTTCCCAGGCTGAGGGGCTGTCGCTGGATGTCAGGAAGGAGCATCCATTGCAGGGCTCATGTAAGTTGCTGAAACGTCTTGGTCACCAGGGAAGGGTCAGAAGTGGAGAGAGACATGCATCATGTTAAATACAACTCGATAAAAGCAGCAAATACATACAGACGAGAGCCTGACATTTCATATTGACTGTCACAGAAGGACTGAGATTGGAAATGATCACCTCCAACCTCTCCAACTGATGAAGCATCACCATGGGCATCTCACCATCAGTGCCTCGGCACCTTTGTGAACATCCTGCAGATGGGACAGTCATCACACTCATGCATCCCCGACATGTCTTGATGGACAGATGAGGCCCCTGGTCCTGGGTACTTTGATTATGCTCCTCTCAGGAAATTTAGCATCTAAAGTACATGTCTAGTGTTGAAGGATATAATTTCCTTTCTCTTTGCTCTGCCCAAGGTCAGTGAAGGACACGGACCCACATGTAGGGCATCTCAGCCCACTCTGGAGACGCAGATCTCCATTCCCAGATACCCCCTTCTCAGCTCCAAGCAACCCCGAACTCTTCCCTTGGGGTCCCTTCATGCAACAGGGAAAGCACCCCTCAACCCTAAAACGTGGTCATCACCCTGAATCCCCTAAAGAGGCTTGTCTGCAAAGCCTGTCCGAGGTGTGGTGCCTAGCCACAGCCTGGGGACGAGGCATCTGGCCGAGCCCGCAAGGTGGAAAGTTCAAGTGGCTGCTGTTTATTTGGCTTTGCAAGTGCAGTCGCCCAGCCTGAACATAGGCCAAGTACCTTCCCAATGCAGGAAGTGCTGCAGGAGTCTTTAAATAACCACCAGTGGTCAAGGCTTTGGTTTACAGCTTCACTGGATGGAAAATCATCCCTCACACTGGGTCTGCTTCAGCTCTTTCCTGGGTATAAATGGCATCTTCTCACCTCCCTACCTCCTAGGTCTTCATACCCACCAGGCCCACATGCTTTGTGGAAGCTTGCAAGAAGCAGAAAAACATCTCCAAGAATAGGCATAAAAACACATACGCGTTTTTTGTCCCTTGTGCAAGATGAATTGTATGTCCTACAGTCAAACCTTCACTTTACTTTCATGAAAATCAGTGGCTCCTTGGGGCTCTCCTAACCCTCCCCATCCTGCCATTAAGGTCCATATGTAACAGCTCATCATGCTTCAGCATCAACTTGCAGACTTTCAGCACCATCATAAGTTGCTCCTCACCTTCCTGCTGCCAGGCTGGTGTGTTACCAGTCCATATGCTTAAAACCAAGAATAAAGAACGAAATCTTTCCTTCAAGGGAAACAAGAACCCTCCCAAAAGGCTTTCTCATGTATTTCTCTGGGGGGCTTGAAGCCAGAAACCTTGCCAAAAACCTGGACTGAATGGGTCACCCAGCAAATCCTGCTTTACCGATGGAAAGTTCCCAAATGCTCTTCTCTGGGAAACCTGGCTAGTTTGGTATTTTGGCAATGCAAAGTTGCCAGGACTCTGGGGGATAGAAATGAGGTTTTTTTACCTATAGCTGTCATTAACAGATTAACCTAAAATGACAGCTGGCAAGAGGAAGCTCCGTAAACAAGCAAAATAGCTTTTTACAGTCAGAAAACAAGACCCTGCCCTGACCTCCTCTTGGACATATTCACTGGTGCACAGCAAACCAGTATTTTATTTTAAACTGTGCTTGTAAAAAGTAAAAAAAAAGCTGCTTCCTTGAACACTTAAGTCAGGTAAGGACACAGCAGGCTGTTCTGCCTTATAAATAAGCCTGCTCTTGTATACACGTGTTTTAAAATAAGCTTATGAAATGTAAACACACAGGCTTTTGCAAAAGTAATTCAGCCTCACTGAAACCATTTAATAGGGGCTGAGCCAGTCTTCCTTTGCCACTTCAGAGATGTGCATAGGGGATGCCAACCAAAACTCCCAAAAGCCCTTAGAGACAGATATAACACTCTCACAAACACGCAATTATATTTGCAAATTTTGCAGCCCTCCTGTCCCATTGAAGGGTCATCCAGAAAAATGCATAAAGGAGGAAAATCCAATATTTTTCCTAAGGACCATCCCTGAAACTGCATTTCTGCCTTGGTTTCTAAGCAGGAGGTTATAGGAAGAAGTTAGGGCAAGCATGGTTTCCTCCAACTCAGGCAGTGTGAGCACCTTCTATGTTGCCTACCTTTCTGCACCATTAAGATGGATAATTTTTCTATCTGTCCCAGTCCTCTATGCCCCAGGAGAGGAGCCAACCACCAGGAAATCTGGGCTGTAAAAATAAAAGCACAGTCTTGGCTTCAGAGGGGCAGGTGCAAGGGGAGAATCTATTTTTAACTCTTACTCTGCAAGACGGGAATGCTGGGACTTCTCTGAGTGGGGCATGCCTGAGTTTAGGAGATTTATTTGGAGGTGGTGGAGGGGTCTGACTGGTGGTTAATCCCGGTGCTGGGCACTTGGGGCCAGGGAAGCAGACATCAAAGCATTCCTGTATCTGCTGGGAAAAACAGGCGAGGCAGCAACCAGAGGCTCTATGCGGCTGCTGGGGTGACAGGTGGCATGGACCTGACATTTATGGCTCTCCATGACCCAGCAAAGCTGTCAAGATGTTTGAGCAAACTCCTGTGGCTGGATCTTCCTGCTTGATTTGTTGGGTTTCCACTCTGCTGCAAGCACAAGTCAGGTAAACCATGAGGAGAAGGGCTGGGGGAGCCCAATGGGAAACAGTACGACTTCAATGGAAACTCACCACTGCCACCAGTCAGGGAAGGTGTGCGTGACCTTCTTCCATGCCAACCAGACCTAGACAAGCACCCTGCCGGCTTTGCACTTTGTTCCCTCTCTAATTCAGAGAGAGAAAGGGCAGTCGCCATGTCTATGGAGCAAAACAACTTCTGGAGGTATGTCCCCCTCCCTTAAACTGACTATGGCAGGAGCATGGGGCAGGCACCTCCCTGATTTAAGAGGTATGGTAAGGTAACTCCAAGCCTTGGTGCATTCATCAATTGCACATAGGTTATTTTGATCTGTTTCTGCTGACACCATTCTTATGCCTTAGGGCATTTCCAATCACCCCTTGGCACCATGGTGTTAAGCAAAGTCCTAGCCAGGAGGATGAAGGACAGCAACCTTGATGAACCAGAGACTTGGGAGGATTCTGCCAGCTGAAGGAGACTGGCACAAGGGGCATATCCCAATAATGGAGATGGCAGAGCACTGCAGGGTAGTTTCACAGGTTTAACTGAGTATTGGTTTGAGGGGATACTGCAAGGTGAATACTCTAATTTGAATAAAAGCTAGAAAATTAGTTTGCGCTGAGGACTGTTTAAAGTCTTCTGCCATTTGTTGGGGACACTGTTGCCCTGTGGCAGGAACACACTGGTGAACGCAATGGTCTGGCCATCAGAGACCAACCGCTCGGGAGTCAAACGGCCCCAAGGGAGATTCCGGAAGGACCAGCTTCCTTGATGGAGAAGGTAAAAAGAAAATTTCAGGCATTTCCACACCACGAGCAGAATACCAAGTACTGACGAGTCAGGAAAGCTGCATGATGAGCTCCCAGCAAGTTCACGAGACCAGTGGCTGCTGCCCGTGTCTGTCCTGGGATCCACGGTAGAAGCTTTTTCTACCACAGACAGAGGATGGTTCAAACCTCTCATGAGTGGGTTCTGCAGCAATCCAAGAGTTAACATCTGGCCTTGGAGATGAAGAGCACGTGAAGAATATAGCAGGACCTGACATCTCATAAAGAGTGGCTAAGGTAACTTCGTCAAAGGCTGGCATTCAAGACTTCTCCATCCAAAGAGCCAAATGGCCGCAGGCAGGCTGCTCTGGGGGACTTCTGGGTATACTGCATAAATCTCCAACCTCTTTAAAGCTCCGAAGACCACAGAACCCAGCTCCTGACCTTCTCCGGAGCAGAAAACGACAAAATGTTTCCTGTTATTTATAGCAGCTGGAGAGCCTGATGGGAAAACCCCACTTGTGAAACATGGGCTGCTTGCCACGGTTGCTCTGCAGAGAACGGTCAAGATGCTCCAAACTCCTGCCTGATGGACTGCTCCACCCCTGTGGCCACTTGACCCCAGGCAAAACCATGCTGAGAGGTGGCACAAGCGGAGCAGGCACATGGATCTTGCTCCCATTGGCTCTTCCAGGTCATGTTTGCATGGCAGAACTTGAGGCAAGGCTGAGCATCCTAGCAAAGGGGGCTTCAGCTGTGGGGCTACAGGGACCTGGTAGCCCTTGAGGAGCACCTTTCACCTGTATGAGGCCCCACCTAAATGTGGCTGACCTTACCTTCGAGGTGACTGCAAGCTTTTTAAGGAAACTGAGGAGAGGGCACAGCCCCTTTGCCCGCCTCCACTACGTGCCACCCACCTCCTCAGAGCATGGTGGGACATGCACTGGCACGTTCGTTTGCTGGCAGCTGAATTTCTACTACCCTGGCACACACCAAAGGTGCTTTCCATCGTGCTTAGTCATGCAGGTGCAGGAAACCTCACAGCCCTAGGCAAGCTCTTCCTGCAATGGGACAGGCTTCACTGAGGGCTCGTCGGGTGAGAGCCTCCCAGCACCGGCCCCACACTAGACAAGCATTTGCTGTCACGCTGTCGAGGAGGATTCCCATAGCTTCTGTCTTGGGCCAACGCCAGCATGGGTTTTCTGCTCGCTTCCAGGCCGAGGGAAGCAAGCTGTTCGTCATGCACTGCCGTGAGAAGCTGTGAACAAACTTGCCAGCCATGATAGGAGCAGACAGCTTTGGAGCTTGCTGGGCTCAGCTGCCATGATGGCAGTTCTGCTCTACTTGAAACGCCGCGATGGCACCCAAGGCCACGTACCGACCACTGCACTGACACAAGCTAAAATAAGCTGCCAGGCTGGGGGAATGGCAGGTGACAAGTGAGCGTCTCCCACGTCAATGACAGCAGCACAAGTCACACTCCTGAACATCACCTTCACAATGAAGCTGTTGCTCCTGCTCAGGCAATGATGCCATGGGTAGGATTCAGCTTGAGAGCAGAAACCTGAATTTGGGGACCCAGGAGTCTCTTTATAGTCATCATAAAAACATAGAATGGTTTGGGTTGGAAGGGACCTTTAAAGGTCATCTTGTCCAATCTCCATGCAATGAGCAGGGACATTTTCAACTAGATCAACAGAGACCACTTCAGCTCACTCTAAAGGGGTCACCTGGTGCCTGGGCTCCTCCTGTGCCTCTCTGCCACAGCTCCCCAGTCAGCAGGTCCCCACACTCCCGTGACCACTGTGGGAGACTGAGACCCTTACACACCTCATCCTCAGCAACAGAACCCAAACCAGAGCCATGGCCAAGACCCTACATGCATCTCCAAAGAGCCCAGACAGATCTCCCAGGGAGATCTTGGCCCTTGTGATGGCCCAGCTCCTTCTAAATATCCTCAGGCAGTCTGCCTGTGACTCCAGTTAATAACACCATTATTTTGTCAACAACGGCGGGTCAGCAGCAATTCATAGACTTCACACTGGTTACAAGCCCAGGGATATTTTGACTTCCTGACCTTGAGAAGTTTATTTGTGTAGGACCTGTCCACTTACCAGCTTCTGGTGATGAAAAGATGGCCAAGGGGTGTAACCACTTCCTAATAGCTGAAGAAAGGCTTTATGGTTGTGGTCGGGGCTCCCCAGCACTGGAGCTAGACAAGTGGAGCACCTGCCAAAGCTGCCCGAGAGAGTCCAAGAGGCCTGTAATTAGCTTGGGAGAGAAACCAGGGCAAGTGCAATGATCCAGCCATCGCCCCCAGATGCAATAACATCTTCTGTGGAGAATTTGCAGGTGTTTTTCTCGCTGGAAGCAAAACGTGTGGACTGCAGTTGTACGTGTGGACTGCAGTTGTGAAGCTCCGAAAGAAGATCCAAAAGAAAAGGCACATCAGAGAAAGCCATCCCCACTTTCAGCCTTTTCCATGTCCCATCATCCAGGAGGAGATGACCCAACACCAAACCAGTTCAAGTTTCCCCAGTGCCCTCCACTGCCTAGGACCAGATCTCGTCATCTGATGCTTCCAGCATTTTGAAGCAAAAGCAGAGGCAAAGAGTAGGATCAAGAAAATGGACCTTTGCCTGGCAAGAATTTCACACCTTTCAGAAGCAGCAGGACCAAGGAGGATGATTTCTCCACCTTCCTCCTGAGCCACATGGGATGCACCTTCCACCCCAGGACTGCTGGCTGCCACAGCTCACAGATGTTTCCACTCCAGGTAGCCCAGAAACCTTCACCATGATTTGAAAGGGTTGTCCAAAAGGGATTCAACCAAGACTCCCGCACTGCCTGGGCTCTCCTGGCAAATGATTTACAGATGCTGCAACTGGCTGGCGTGCTCTTCACTCAGAACAAGCATCTGGCAGGTCCATTATTTAAGAGGCATTGCTGCCTTGCATGGAGGGTGTGTCCTGGAGATTTATTATCCAGATATAAAGTGACTGAGCTCTGTCTCAGGAGCACCGTGAGGGAAAAGCAAAGACTTTCTTCATAAAAGAGGCTGCTTATCGTGATTGCAATTATTTGCACATGAAGGGGAGGCCAAGAGAGCAAAAGCACCACAGGGTAGCAGGGGGAGGTGACACAGGGCTGGCTCCAGCGGGAGCTGCCAGCTGGAGGAGAGTGCCTGGTGTGATGGAGGAATGGCTGTCCCAGAAAGGAGCAGAGAAAGCTGTGCCTTTTAACAGCAGTTGGGACATTTTCTCCAGCACATTCCTCTACCTCAAGTAATCTTGTGGGAGCCCGGAAAGACTGGTTGTGAAACCCAATTCCTCCCCACTGGCAGCTCTGTGGGGATGTCAGTGGCCACAGCAGCCTTGCATGAGGGCAGAACCAGCATCCATCACATTGCAAACACCGAGACACCGACAATTAAACTGGGTGGCAAGGAGAAAGCCTTTCCCACCATATACCTCCTCCCTGGCCTGGCTTGTCCCTGCAGCAGGGTGGACTTGGGCAGAGGTTCTCAGACTGGGGCAAAGGATAAAAATAGCTCAGTATGATGTAATATTTACCTCTTCTTGAGATTTGGGTGAGGTCATACATTTGCATCACTTTGGGCTGTATATGCTTAGGGATAGAAAGTTAAATCCTCCGGGCAGGAGTAAATCCCAGTTCATAGCAGTAGCTGGAAGAAAAACCCGGTGGGATGCGCTGGCTCCTGGGTGGCTCCTCCAGGCCAAGCAGGACCTTGTGTGGTGCCTGACATTTGTCCATCCCAACAATGGGCAGGACATTGGATTGCATCTGGCAGTGGATTGTGAGGATGCTGGTCACAGCCATGTGCTGGGCTGAGCTGTGCATGCCTGCCAGTGGTGTGCATCCGCGTGACAAGCCTTCGCCTGCCTCTGGTTTCAATTAAAGCCGCTAATAATTTTAGCGAAAAAACCCTGAACAAGCGCATCCTGCAGCACGCTTACTAATGCTGGCCAGATGCGCTGCTCCTGGCAGGTGCCATGGTGGCTGCAAGCATGCAGGTGGCTTCGCAGGGGGAAACTAAGAAAAAAAAAAGAAATTTATGGGCCATTGCCATCAAACCAAGTCTTCCAGGCTTAGGAAAACTGAACTGAGCTGGTCCTGGATGCTTTGTGGACTGAGCTTGGGTGAGGCCCCAGGGCTGTAATGGTTTTATTTAAGGCGTGCAATAACCTTTGGCTCCTATTGTATTTGCATTTGCCAGAAAGACAGTTGGTCTAGCTGGATTAAAGCTGGCGGTAATTACATGCCAATGCCTCCTCTGTAGCAAGGGGGAAAAACGGAAAAAGAAAACCACTTGCACATCCCCCTGCTCTCCACTTCGTGCAGAGATGGCCCTGCACCCTTCTGTGAGCAGAAATCCAGCTCGTGCCC
The DNA here is from genome assembly GCA_035590215.1 of Microhierax caerulescens. NCBI lineage: Eukaryota > Metazoa > Chordata > Aves > Falconiformes > Falconidae > Microhierax > Microhierax caerulescens. The sequence goes on along the minus strand of JAVJGJ010000037.1, from coordinate 86,077,556 downwards.
AGCATTAGTGCTTTGGAAAGTTATTGACAACACAGTCTGAAAAGGAGGAGAGATGTGGAAATCACTCCTGGTGTCAAAATGTGTTTCGTAAGCCACAAGCCGTATCCCCTGAAGGACATCCTCTGCCTTGCCCAGCCATCAACCCAGCAAGCAGCCTTCCTCAGTTCCCTAAATGAATGCGCAAAATTCAAAACAGATGCTCCAAGAAGCCTAGTCGAAGACATTCCCTTTCATCTGGTAATTGCTGCTTCCGAGGGAGAAGATCTGAAACAGTCCTCAAACCCTCTTGAATAGTCCAGACACCTATTTTTGTGCTATTTGGACTTCAGAGCATCTTTGGCTTTGGCATCTAAGCCACTCTTCTGCTCCTCATCCTCTCTCCCTAGCAATTAACGGCCAGTCTCAGCCTCCTTGCCAGCATTTGCACTGCTGGGGCTGGTTCACAGCCACCTACTTGCTACCAGCCACATGCAATCCCACTGTAAGGGGTGCCATAATGCCATTGAGATGGGCACCACTGCTCCCTCAGTGCCAGCCAGGCATGGTACATGAAAGCCAAACTGGGGGATGCAAAAATGAGGTGCAAAAGGCAAAAGCTAAGGTGTTATTTGCAGTAATGGCAGTGGTAACACCTCCATTTAAAACCGCAGCAGGAGGAAATCCCCCCCCTTTCCAGCTGCTATGGCTACACTCCCCCAGTTTTGACTTAACAGAAGCCTGAATTTAACTGAGGTACATTTGCACCGAGGATTTCCTCTTGTCCTCAACAGTCAGTGCCTTTCTAACTTCCACAAATAAACAGCCAATCCTCAAACCTCAGGCTCTTTATTGCTTGTGGTTCCTTCCCCTTCATTTCTAAGAAATGAATAACAGGAGCAGAAGGTTGCAAAACACATACTGACCACTCCTGGCTTTAAATACAGCAAGAAATCAAATAAACGGGATGAGAGGAATGAGGATGATCAACTACTGCAGGGAGAAAATGCCCAGCTGCACCCACCATGAGTGTTAAGACGCCATAAATGCCGATTTAGGTGGTGAGAAAACACAAAGCAAAAAGCAAAACCAGCAATACCACTGCTGAGTGCAGGACGAGATGCACTCCAGTGCTGAAGCTGAAGCTGCAAAGGAGCTCAAAGGCTGCTCAAAAAGACTCAGGGTGGAAAGTTAATGGCTGACATGATGTACTAAAGAACCATGGCCTGGAGAAGAGGAGTTCAGGGTCAAGAATCACTTAATGTGGAAAGACGTGATGGGGTCTGCTGGTTTCCTCCCAGTATCTGCCACTGATCCTCAGTGCCGCATTAACATCACTCTCACCAACAGTGGAGACAAGCGTTAGGGGGAACTGTGCTACACCAGCTTCACTGGAAAACATGAGAGATGAGGATAATTCTGCTAATAACTGCAGAGCCCAGCTCCTCCTTGATGATGCCAATTTATGTATGATTTAATGAGGGTGCGGCACGATGGAAGGGCACTGCAGGGGAATATCAAATCCTGCCTCAAATGGATACAAGCTGATGCAGTTTAGATTAGGCAGGATGAAAAAAAATAAACAAAAATAGGTTCTTAACTAAAGGAAAACTTGGAAGAAGTAAGGAGGTGCTGAATGATAGAACATCTTTCTTTCCATCAAAAGTACCAGCCAAGCTCCACCTGCCAAGGAGAAGGCAGGGGTCCAAATGAGAATAGACAAAACTGCATCTTGGCATCACCAGGAATAAGCATAGAGCCTCCAAAGAAAGTGCGAAAAGGCATCAATGTGCAAAGAAAACCTATGGTAAAGATGTGGCAGTGAAAACTTCAGGTGGATGACATGAGACCCCAAAGTGAGAAATTACCACCCCTGGGTTCAGAACAAACATCTCACAGCTCTTCCTTTATCTGAGCAGGCTCCCAGCCATCACGCTGAGCGCAGAGCTTTGCAAGGTCTTGTGCACAAAGCTTCAAGCCCCTTTGGTAGGGGCAATCAAAACATATTGCATCCTGGATGGTCCCAACACACCTGAAAGGGGACCAGCGGTAAGGATCAGCAGGAATATTTCACTCTGATGAACTTAAGTGGTGTAAATCCACTTCAGCCTTTGAGCAAAGTGCCTGGCACAGTTGTGCACAGGAAACCTCTCCTTCAGAAGACCAGCGCTGAGATTTGCACAAGATTAGCACGGTTAGGAGCACGAGCGGTCATGCTGCTGCCCGAGGTTGCCAACCCAAAGGGGGCAGGGGGGGCAAGGTGTTATTGAAGGCTGCATTAGGAAAAAAATCCTCATCCTCCACCAAAATAGCTTTTGCATTGCAAAAGAGGAGTGCACTAATGGTATTAGATGACAGCTTTGAATCCGAGAGACAGTGAGGGATGGTTAGAGTGTCCTTCTGTAAGCTGGGACCATAACTGGTGAGCCTGTTGAGAAGCAGCATGGTGGATTTTCCCCAGTCAATGGGAGGATAAGCTGCAGATGTGAGTCACTGGGACTGTCTGCACCGCAGGGATGGGGAAGCCTAGATGCCCTTACACCCCCTCCATCCGTTCTCAACTAGCAGCACTGGGGTTATTTAGGTTGGCAGACCCACAGCACTTGGCACAGCCCGCTGGAGGATAAATACCAGAGCAGGGAAAAGAGCCATCTGAGCTAAAAGCCAGTGTGGGTACAAGAAGAACAAGGCCAAATGGGTACAAGTCATCCACAAATAAAATAAAGCTGGAAATGAGAGCAGTTTGTATACATGTGAGCAGCAAGGCTCCAGCAGTGGCTTTCCCGGAGGACCTGCTGGGGTCAAATGGCTCATTAGTTTTAAGAAGGAAGCCGACAGGGGGATTGTGTCACGGCTGCCTGTAACCACGATGGGGGGGACACACACCAGCCTCCAGATCAGGCAAAAATTGGTGGTGGCCCTGGGGCGGGCTCTGGCGGGACACAGGTCTTCTGCCACAGCCTGCATCCCACCTGGCAACCGTACCTGAGCTGGTGGCGTACAGAGGGATGCAAATCGCATCTGCTTGCTCTCAGAGAGCGGGAAGCTGCGTGGGGAGAAAAAAAGGCACAGCTCCGTTTTTCCAGCTGACAGGAGCTTAAACACTGGCTGGGATTTGGGCTCAGGGCCCTCTGTGAAATTCAGCTTGGCTTGTCTTAAGACAGCGGCTCTACTCCCCAAGCACCCTAGGAGCATTTTAGTAATAGCAGGGGGACTCAGACCTACTTGTCAGGCGTGTTGCTATTTGTGCAAATGCTGTGTACTGAAGGGAAGACTGAAGAACAAGTCCCCTTTTTATAGCGCGTTGTATGCTGGCAGCGAGCCTGCAAATTAGAAGGAATTCAGAGAGGAGAAACAACAACAAAAAAGCCTAAGGGGCTGGAGGGATTAGTTTTGGAGGGGGGGGGGGGGGAAAAAAAAAAAAAAAAAAAAAAAAACAGTGT
>JAVJGJ010000037.1:86034681-86066730 GCA_035590215.1 Microhierax caerulescens | reverse complement strand
AGAAGATCCATTCATTAAAACTGAGCCGCATTCACTTTCATTATGTATGAATTTACCTAATTGCAGTACAGCTTCGTTAGCTTGCTCCGAAATTGGTGCACCATCACTGAAGGGCTTATGCTTTGCTGGCAGATGCCGAACATGGTCTTTTAACTATACGTTGCTACTCAAAAATCATCTTCTTGAGAAGATGGAAGAGAACGAAACTATTCTTCAGGCTTTTTGAGAAAAGGAAGCTCCACATTATGCCAACTTTTCTCTACATTACCCGTTCCCAGAACACGAGCTACATTGATGATACTTCAGTTTTTATGCAGAAGTTCTGACTGGATGCAGTAAAGCGGCTGAGATGCACATACCACTCAGCTCTGCTCAGTGGTAACAACTGTTCACTGACAGGTCAACCACTTCTTGTTAACAGTTAATGACAAATGCCATTATTTGCTTCTTACGCATTTAGCAGGTGCAGCCTGTATACGGTAAGACTGTAAGGTATTTAGAGAAGGGCTGTTGTATGTGTACATGCAAAACTACTCTTACAACACCCATTAGCTGTACCCCTGGACTATGCAGAACATCCTTCAAGTCATCCCGTAAAAATGCACGTCTAGATCTGGAGACACACAGCATGATTTAACATTTGTATCAAAGCACAGTGCAATCGATGATCCTGTGTGCAGTTATCTAGGACAAGGTGACAACAGTTACTTCTTATCTTAGACTGTCTTTTGTGTATCAGAGCTGTGGCTTGTGAAAAGCACGGCATACTTGATAAAAGTCAATTGCAATGGCACAGGCTTTGACTCAACACACACATAGGCAGGATGACAGGGAGCTGGTAGCTGCAGTGCAATCTGTAACCAGCCCAGCTACATCCCAGTAAGCTGAGATACACAGCTACACCATGCATCTGTGCTTCTGACTGCCACGTAATAGTTCTAGTACTAGTTCATTTTGCTTTTTGGGCTGTCTCAATATGCAAGCCAGCCCTCACTGAAAGGGCTACATTTCTAATTCTACCAAGAAACAGGCAAGGCAAATATGCTACTGTATGACAAGCAAGTTTTTCAAAACAGAATAAAAGGAAAACTCCTGTTAGAAATCACAAGAAAATGATCAGTTAGGGATAAAGGCCTCTGCGGCACCATGAGGAGGTATTTCCGATGCGTGTAATTGGAGTAAGCGGTACTTGAAATTACATCTTTGAGGCTAAAGGCTGCCCTCCCCCCTGCCTTCAGACACGTATCTTCTGGTGCTCGATGAAGCATTGCTAGCTGTACAATTAATCAGATGCTCCCAATGGAAAAGGTATGAAGAATCTTCTCATTAATGGATCTGCTGTCTTCTTGTGGTCTGTACAAAAAGACTTTAAGAACAGATACTGCTCACCAAAGCTGCCAGACAAATTCCTGCTTGCTTCTTTTCTATTCATGCATCAGATACTGGAGCATTTTGAGCTATTTCTAGCTCTTTCAAACTGGTGTTTCAGACAAATCACTAGCCTTTACCACCGGGAGTGTGGCATTTGCCTTTTGACCTAACGAGGAATATATGGTTCGCTTGCTTTGCTTTCAAAGTGGGCCTGATGATGCCATTTTAGTGTGAATCTTGAACCCAGTTATTTGGAGATTATTTTAACTCCCTGTGGGAAGCTGTGGACACTTTCAGGTCTTGAAGAAGAAAACCAGTATCAGCTCAGAATAGAGCATGTAATATGCAAAGTAAGGGAGAAGGAATTGAAGAGTAATCAAGGAGATGGCACAAGGATCATGTGAGTGCTGAAATAACAGTGAATTTGTTATCTCAGTACCTCACACATGTAGGAGGACTGAAGCTACTCATAAAGAAGCATAGTAAGAACATTATGAGAGCTCTGGTGTTTAACTGCTTAAAGCAGGAAAGTCTCTAAAGGATGCAAAAAAAGGTTGGTGCTGACATGTCAGGAGGATTTCATTTCACACAGCAAACAGCAACCTAGACTGACAAAGATCTGCTTTGTATTCAGCTCAAGCATTTAATTCAGGAACACTGAAAGCTTCTGGGGTGCCTTTGCTTTCGGCAATCCCTGTTCCTTGGCCTTAGGTGCCCGGAGCATGTGTTGCCAGAGCTTGTGTTGGCAGAGAGGCTTGCAAATCTGGTGGAGGTGTCGAGGGAGCATTGCACCACATGACAGCCCAGGCAGTATCTTGTCTTTGTTCCTGTGCTTTGCTGTGCTTATCACATGCACTGACCTGACCTGGGACACAGCCTGCAGTACACTCTGGAGAATTAGAAAGGTACAGGAGAGATAAGGGGTTCCACTCTTGCTTTCTCTGCTCCCATAATCAATTTTATACAGACATTTCCAGTACAGATGAACCCGCCTGGCTCGCTCCAGCAGGCAGTGCTCTGAGGAAATTTGGAGCTGTGGGTGATGATGCTGAGCAGGGGTCAGAAGTGTGGGAGCAGCCCAGACAGAGCAGCAGGATGGGCACGCAGCGCTCACACTCTGAGCATGGCTTGGGCTAACCGTGCCAAGGACTGCGTCACTGCAAGGCTTGTGAGTAACCACATCTTGAAATCCATGTTAAAAGTTAGATAGATCAAAGCCTTATCTAGGTCTCATTCCTCTAGCCATTAACACTACCTTTTGAAGTTTGTTGATGTCATATCTTGATGAGTTTTTATCTCATCTAGAGCGGATGTGGGTAACCACAAAGACTTTCAAAGTGGAAGCTCTTCATGGAAGCGGGGGATTTTCAGTGGTTTTCAGACTCTTGAGACATAGACTCTGTTAGTGGTGTGGCAGTAAGAAAACACATTTCTTTCACCCAGTCTCATCACAACACCTGAATGTTTCTACCTCTTCCTGTACTCATATTAACTGCCTTAAAATTAAGAAAATGTTATAATCTCTGTTTTATAGAAGAAACTGAGGGATGGCACAGCTACGACTTACTACTCATTAAGACAAGGTTGGTTTTGGGAGCCTTCTGCCACTAGACTGGTGACTCTGGTCTTGCTTGTGAAATGAAAAAGAAAGGGCAGCCTGGTGTGAAGAGAAAGAACTGTTGAAAGGCTGTGAAATACAGTACAAATAAAATGAATTAGACTTTAGCATTCTAGACAGCTGCTCTGATTGTGCAGCTATTTGAGGTGATAAATGACCCCCACAGGTAAATCTGCATGTAGCTATTACCATAGGAACTGCAATCAATTCCCAAGCTTTTGCCTGAGTAAGCAGCAATTTGCTCAAGACAGTTTGCAAATGGGGGATTTTGGGTTATCTGTTAGAAAAAGTCTCAGACATTGCTTTTAGCCTATTGTATTGGACACTTTAATGCATTTGAAGATGTGAGCGCGTGCCTGAGCAGACTGAGCGTGCTTGGTTTGCTTCTCAGTAGGAACACCTGCAGACACAGCGAGTATTTTGTTAAAGATAAAAAGGGCCCTCATATGTAGAGAACTCCAGCATGACTAAATGGTGTTTTGAGTCCTCTGACAATTTGTCAGACCTATTTCTCACAAAGCGAAGCTGAACCCCTTTCTCTGTCTAACATCGCAGGGATCATTTAGGCTCTGAATAGCAAGAGGCTGTGTGGTGTGGCTTAGCGGGAGGATAGCAAAACTGCATCTCGGAGCTGGCCCTGTGCCAAGCCACTGGCTTCATAAACTCAAGAGTCACTATTTCTAATTTAGCAACATTTAGTTACTGGAGCTGGTGCTGGCTTCTGCTCTGCTTCACTCCTGCCAGCTGCAGAACCATGGTACCTCCTGCTCCATGTCTGCAGGCGAAATCACCATACCCACTTGGCCCAAAATCGGTCTGAGTTTATTCAGCCTTCTCTGGCTGGAAACTTGACCGAGGGCAGCAGTCCGCAGTGTCTATGCAGGTTTGTCTGATTTTCTTGCTGTGAATCCAGGGAACAATTAGCTTTTTCAGGGCAAGAGCAGAGGCTCTGGCCCAGGCAGACTGATCCGTAGATATGAATCTGTAAGCTTTAATCCTGCAGCCCACAAAAGTATCCACAGCTAAGGTTAAATGAAGCAGACAGCCACAATATTTACAGGTGACAATGGGAGCCCTTCCCCCACCACACATGCATTTTGCACATAGGCCTCTTTCGCTGGAAAGCCGATCTATTTGCAATGACACTGTGATCCCCAAGTCCATAGAATACGGCATCGAAGGATTAAGCCATTCACTCTTCAGTACCTTCTTACTGATCCTGGCTAATGTGGCTCTATTGAATTTCAGCCAGATAGCACCCACAGAGGATCGCAGGGCTGTTCCCCTTTTGACTAATAATGGCTCAGCTGTCTCGCACTGACATACTGCTGACGGAAAGCTAGTCTCTTCCATATTGCTTATAGAAGGAATTTCCCTTAGATCCCCAAATTAGTCACGATGCATGCATGCAAAAAACCTAGCCATTTAAGAACCGTCAGGAGGATCAAAGCACAAAAGCAGATTCTGCTTATCAACCCCCCGGCAATTTCATTAAAATGTGGGTCTATAAGCCTTTCTTAATTATGGCTCCGGAGTAATTTTTGACAGATACATATTATATAGTAATAGAGACGATTATTCAGCCAGTATTCCAGCAATTGTGTAGCATTGTATTAATATAATGGGGCCTCGGACATTGCAACCAGCTTCTGATTTAAGTTTCACCACTCCCCTTTCACATTGAGCCAGGAGTGTTAGCATCTTTGGGGCTTTTCCGGATGTTTCTTAACCCATTTTAGGTGACAACCTTATTCCTACTCCCCTTGTCCTGCTATGGGATACTCCGTAGTGATCTCTTTGTCACGCCACTAACGAGGCTCCCCAGTTATTGACCGGCGCTCCTCGTTATCGGCTCCCAACACAGAGGTGATGCTCCGATACATCTGGCTCAGGTGAGGTGCGATCGATAATCTGTGTTGCCATAGATACGGTCGGAAACCCGAGAGGCGCCAAGCGGCTCCCCCGAGCGAAGGAGGCCCGGTGCCGTGCCTCCGCGGCCGGGCCGGGTGCCGCTCCACCGGCGCTGCGGCTGCCCAGCCGGGACTTTCCGGGTCCCGCTTGGCGGGAGGCCCCTGCCCTGAGCGCCCCCCGCAGTTTGCCGCCTCCCAGGGCACACGGACCCACGCCCGGCCCGGCTGTAAGAGGCACCCCGCTCGCCAGCCCCGCTCGCCGCCGGCGTCACGTGGCACCGGGGGAGCCAATGGGGAGGTCGGAGGGGAGACGGCTGGGCTGCTGAAGGGCGGGGCGGGGAGGCAGGGGAGGGGCTGTGCGATGGGCGGGGTTGGCGAAGGGGCGTGACCTCAAGGGGATTGGGTGGGGCCAGGTGAGGGGGCGCAGTAGAGGCGCGGGGGTTGAGGTGAGTGTGGCAGGAGGAGGGGGAGGAAGAAGAAGACGAGGAGGAGAAGGAAGAAGAGGAAAGATGAGGAGGAAGAATAGGAAAAGGAGGAAGAAAGAGAAGATGAGAACAAGGAGGAAGATGAGGAGGACAAGGAGGAGGGCAGGGAGGGAGGCCTGGGAGCAGGGGCAGGCAGCGCAGGCCTGGGCTTGGTGCAGCGGTACCACCCCTTTACCACAGGTAGCACTGGTGGGGCAGAGGCCCATGAGGGCCCCTGCTGGCCAGGTGGGGTGCGAAGAGGCCTCTCGTTGCTGAAGTGCTATAAAGGATATATTTAACAGCTCACTGCTAGCAGTGCTGAGTATATGCAAGGCACAATGGTGCCACCCTGCAGGTTGCTGCCCTGGGGACTGGCATGGTTCAGGAGCTACCATTGCTCAGGCTCTTCAACGGAGGACCTCACCTCAGGTTGTTAGCCTTTGTGGCTATAAATCCCTGTGTAGATCTATGGTGTAAAGAACTACCATAAATTCAAAGGAATAGGAACAGAGCACCTGATGTCAGCACAAGTTGCCTCTTTTCATTTATTTCTGATTTATTGAGGACTGTTTTAGCAGAAGTCACTGCAGAGGCAGCCAAGGGCTTCACAGACATTAAAGGAATAGTAGGACAGGGCGTTTTGGGATGACAAACAGGCACAGAGGAATGAAGTGATTTCTCAGGAGTCATACACAAATACATAGAGATGATGGGACAGCAGCTGAGTATCAGGAGATCCTCAGATGTGTTTGCATTTCAAGGATGTTTTTTCCTCATCCCCGAAAGGCACTCAAATGGTGCCCTCTGAACTACAACCATTTGACAGTGGTTTATGTTTTTAAGAAGATACTCTGTTAGAAGGGCCAGAAGGCCTTTGGTTAAGCACTGGCCTGTCACAACCTACAGCAAGTCCTCCAGCAGAACTTGAGAAAGCCTGTTTTGGCATAGTGAGTGTTTCCAACAGAAAAAAAGAGGAAAGAAAAGGTTCAGAATTTCTTAATGCATCATATGAAAAAAAAAATTAGTAAACAAGTCAATTTTGCCAAGGTTTCTTAATGCAATGAATCTTACCTGACTACAGTGCATATGTGTAAATACATAAAATGGATCCTTTGCTAAAACTTTTGAATGTATTGACCGATTTCAAAAGATATTAGAGACATTTAGTTTCTGCAAGTTTGAAAACAGGCAGCTGGATAAAAGGATTATCCATCAGCATGCATAGCTCTCTCCTTTCCCTTCCAGTCTCAAGGCAGAGGCATAGTGTACACTTAACCTTGGTTAGACATCAGCAAATTCACACCTTGCAATAGACGTCTGCTGAAAACAGAAAGAAAACTGTTACTTCCCTTGCTATTGACATTTAGGTTTTGCTGTTCGACTCCCTGCTACTTTTTCGAAGTGAGAAAATTATCTGTTATTCACATCAACTTTTTTAATGAAGTACTCAGAGCGTGACTTTTGGTGGTGCTAGAATTGGTCTGGCAAAGCTTAGCAAAAACTCTGGAGGGCAGAAGTCCTCCTGCTATTGCTGGTGATGGTAGGACTGACTGAGAAACCCGCCTGTGAATGCTTTCTTTAAAAGCAAAAAGTTGAAAACTGAAACAAACAAACAAAAAATCCAGCACAAAGAAAAACAGCTTCACAGCTGCTCCAGTTGGTTGGGTATTTTTGGTCAAATCCTTTCTTGTTAAAACAGCATGACCCCTTTCCCTTCCATGGGGATTCCCAGGCATGATGGGGAACTGAATTTGGCTCTGAGGGAATACGTTTGTTTTTCTGTATCCTTTACTGTTTCTGAATACGATAGGCCTGCCTGCCTTTCAGATGCAGCAAATGCCAGTAATCTGTTTTTATTTAGTTGAGAACCTGAGAGTGGTAGTTGGCAAGCCGTTCGTTGCTTACCATTTGAAATGTCACATGGCAAATGCTAGTGCTTGAGCACAATCTCAGCTTGACAACTCTGGCAAAAGAAAAAGGGGCAACAGCATGAGCCTCCACCACATCGCCTCAGAAGTGCCGTCAAAACCAGCTTGGTCCCTCTTGCATGGGTGAGACCAAAGGCTTGCTGTTCCTAAGAGTGTAGCTTCTTGGATGAGGGTGTAAATTCATACCAGTTTTGCTGCTACTCTTTGGTAGGGGAACTTTCGTTCCATTGTAAGCCTGGGAGAAAATGGAGGCATTAAAAATTGATATGCAATGCAACTGAGGAACACCCCAGGTCTCCTGGCAAGCCTGAATCCATCTTCAAATCAAGCCCTTCCTCACTTCTCTGTATTTTAGAGAAACGGGCAGAGAGAAATGTTTTCACAATCAGGTCACTGATCAAATAGGCTTCACATTAGCTGTAATTTCCTGAATTTGAATGGATTTTCAGCATAAATATCAACAATCTCCTGTGCATGTTAGCATCCTTGAGCATGTATTTCAGTGTAATGCACTGAAAAGCAATGTGGAAGGGCAGTAACCTCTGCACTGCACAGATACTAATCCCAGAGGGCTGTATTTGCCTTAGTGTTAGTGGAAAGCATGGCCGTGTTTTAATGTGTGCTTGTCAAAGTGCTTTCGTTACAGCTAGGACACTTTCCTGGATCAAGCCCATGCAGCCTCCATGTTTGCAGAAAGTATGGAAATGCAATCCATACACCTGCTGTGTCTGAGTTTCTGTAATCTGTTTTTTCATTGGCCCTTTCCTACCCATTCTACCATTTCCATTTCAGCCAAACGCAGCTTTCTTCAAGCTAGGGCACCATTAACACTGAACTGACAGAAAAAATTGTTCTCCTTTTTGCCACCTTCAGACAACACTTCTCACAGCTGCTGTGTTAGAGACAGAAGCAGCAGAAAAGTGGTAATTCTGCGTTTTAAAGGTTACAGGAAGAACCACTCCTCCAGGGTAGGAAGTGAAACATGAATTCTTGATACGCTGTGTCAGTATTAATGTTCCAGCACTGATGCCTCCTTCCCATCCACCAACTGTTTAAATTGAAGAAGTCCTCCACTGAGTTTCTCAGCCACTGGAGCTTGTGTCTTGACTCTCTTCACCAGGTACTTCTGCTCCTTTGGTGAAGCAGTTATTACATCATGTTCCTCTGGGACTTCAACATCTGGATGAAGTTTCCAGCCCTGGGTGAGTCGCCAGTCCTGACACAGACATCACATTCATCTGTACTACAAGTGGCATGGGTTTCTCCAGCTTGCAGAAGTCCCAGAAATTGCTGTGCATTGATTGGTGGGTGCTTTTTTTTTTTTTTCCTGGGAGAGATAAGAAAGTAAAAAAAAGAAAAAGAAAGAAAACATATGCAATGGTTTTGAATCAGATTTTATTTAATGTTTTAAGTTAGCTTTTCCTCCAGGAGAGGCTCAAAATAGAACACTTAACTCTTCAACAAGAGTCATTTAATAGCTGGACCAGCACTTGGAATTCACTTGAAGGCACTGACTAATTCAGCACATGAGCGAAACTGAAGTTCACTCATATGTGGTAACGCCTTTCTTTTTCCCACACTCATCAAAACCTTGTTTGCCTACTTCACAGATTCCTCAGGTTTTAATAGCCAATGAAGACTTCAGAACAGAGAGAGCTGGGCCCAGAGACTAAGAGGTTGCATTTGCATGTAAGAGAGATGGGGGTGGCTATAAAATGATCACTACTGAGTGCTGCAGATAGCCTGGCTCCTTGCAGCTGCCCTCCTACACAGCTGAAGCTCAGTCCTGCTTTCTCAAGCACATGGTGTAGTCCAGGGCTTTCATCTGGGCTGAGAACATGGTTAAATCCTTGCAGGCACCACAACGTGGAATGGCATTTTAACCACATCAGGGAAGGCAGGATGGGTCTCCAAGGGCAGGGCTTCTTCACATGCGGTCCCTGCACTACTGGTGGTCCCTAGCCTGCCTGAAGGTGGTCTGCAAAATGATTGCAATTAAGAAAACAAAACAATACACATTGCATTCCCACGACTGCAATCCAGCAATCAGAAAGGAGGTGAAGTAACACTAATAGATAAACATTTTGCATTTTAGGTCCCAGTGACAGTTCTTTCATTGGTGCTATGGTCCTCAAGTTTTGTCCTTTTTTAAGAAAGAAGGTTAAGTGTTCATTTTGTTTAAGGGGGTTGGTGAGGGTTGGCTGGTTGCTCTACCTCAGCTGGCACTGGAAACCTGGGATGATACATGCTGCAAGAACCCTGCTTACTGCCAGAATTTACCTGCAGCCAGCCCCACACACCTATTCAAAGAGCCTACGTTTTCCTCATTAAAGGACATACTTGCATAATCCTCCTTGTGTGATAAGGAGCAGTGCCTACTTTCTATCACACACCCAGGCCTCCAGACTTAGCCAGGCCTAAGGAAAGGACTATTCTGTGTAACCAGCTCTACCTGGGAGTGTAGACACGTCCTAAGGACATGATACTATCAGTGTGGTGGGGGAGAGGGTGTGCCCCAGGCATCCAGCAACTACAAGCACAGTGACTGACAGGCCCATGTGGAGACAGCAATTGGAAATGGGTGAGAACCATGGAACTCAGAAATGTCTCTGTGCTTCAGACGAGACTCCTTCTTGGTCCCATGAGAGAAAAAAAAAGAAAAACAAACCAAAAAGTGCTTAATTTCTTTAGGTTGGGATGACTTTGCTGTTTACTGTGGGAAGGATTTTCAAAAGGTCCTGGTGAAAATCAACTGAGGGAAGGGAGCTTGCCCACCTTCATCTTAACCTTGATAATGAAGTGTCTGAATTACAAGCTGAACCTCAAATAACTTGACCTAGCACCATCCAAAGCCAGCAGAGTCCTAAAGCTGTACATGGGGTAGATCTCCGGTTCCAGCTCTGATTTGTTCTCCTACGAGATTCGTAGGGTCTTACTTGGCTGGGCATGCATTCATCCCTGTATGAATGCTCTTAGTATAGATGAAGGCATCTTGCTGGTGTTTGGCTTAGACCACTTTGGTGAAACCTTTTTTTTTTCGTTTTTGGTAAAAAAAACAAGCACCTGGAACAGGATCTGGCCTTTCCAAGGAGGTTTGGTTGCATTCAGTGATGGATGCGAAGTAAACTCATGGTTTCTGTGTTGGCAGAGGATGATGAATCAGTTTGTCTTTGGGGGTTTGGGAGTTAACAGGGCTGGTTTTCCCTTGCAGAAGTACTTCTGTTGATCCACCACAGGTCTGCACTGTTCTAGGAGACAATAGCCATGGGTCTTTAAGCTTAAACTGGAGAGGTTCCTACTTTCAGTCCTCATGGGCCATGGTTTAATACTGGTGGTGGCAGCAGGGTGAGCAAGCTGCCTGCTAGCTTCCTCTCCATTTCACAGAAAGTGGAGGCAGGCAAAGGTTAAGTGACTTTCCCAAGGTCATGTAGGAAATTGATAGGGCAGAAGGCTGGTCATTAGGACATCCTTTCTCCAGAATATAACAAGAGATGGACCAGAGGTACAGAGAAAGAACTGGACTTGCCCAAGGTTGCGGGATCATCCCACCTCCTGAGGCATTTGCCCTGGCAGCAAAATTATCACATGCTTCCCGTATCCCCACTGCAAGAGGTGAATGGGAAGGGGTGTGTGGGGGGGGGAAATGAGACAGTTGCTATTAATTCAATTGAGCTTGACTGGACATGCACAAGCAATCTGGAGAAGGAAATAGGTCTAGTGCTGTCTGGTTCAGCAGAAACTCCGCCCACTGAAGCTTTCCGGCAGGAAATCAAGTTACAAACATTACATGATCTGAGCAAATTCTCATACACTGATCCTACCCTGGGGACAGGACACTTTTGTGAGCTGCTTATTGAGGCTTAGTTTTAGATACCTTAACCCTTTCTGGAGTGTTACTTTGAGGGCATCACAACTTGTGCTGGCCAGACTGTAGAGATGACAAGCAAGAAGAAAATTGATTTACAACTGTTGGGGTCATTCTTCATCAGTAAAGAAGTCCTGAAAGCTGTCTTTATGTGGAGGAAAGAAGGGGAGGGCTGGGGAGTCTTTCTTCTCCTTGCTTTTCCTACTGAAAAATTGAGATCTGTTGACAATATGTTTCCTGGAACACCCTAAAAATGACAAAAAAAAGTGTGGTTTCTGGCACCAGCCTGACTGTACAAGTGAAACCTCTCAATCGAGAAAGGAACCAAATTGTACTTGGACTGTTTCAGACCCATTGTTTTTTATTAGCAGAAGTGCCTGAAAAACAATAGTAGAAAAATTGCCATTGTGAAAATTCCAACACCTACTGCTTCAGCTAAGGGTTAAGATAAATTGTAATCTGCATGTTTAAACGGTATAATGAACCTTAAGGAAATAAACCTTGATGCTTGCTAATAGCGCTGAGATTTAAAATGTGAAAGCATAGAGAGGAAGGAAGCTTTTCTTTTCACAGAAAAGGGAGCAAAAAGGACCACAGCTCACATTTTTCTCTTTGCCCAATTACCAGCAATGTAGCCAAATGTCTGAGAAAAAGAGGAAAGGTGGAAGCTGCCTGCAGTGATAGCAAGGCTGGTTTTCACACGATGGCTGTTTCTGGGGACTTGCAGCCCCTTAGCACACTGCTGGAGAGTGGGAAGCTGGGGATGGCCCCTGCTAGCAGTGCTTCCCGCCGGAGCTCACGGTGTGCCATAGCTTGGGTTTCCTTTTTGTTTGTCTGAGAAGCAGAGCATCCCCTGGTGAAGGTCACATCTTTGATCGCCATGGCTTGTTCTTGTGTTTATGGATGGCCATTATTAGTAACACAGTCTAGTGTATGCACTACTCTGTGCCTGCCCTTGTCTGACTGCAAGGGAGCAGGGGCAGGATAACAAAAGAAAGTATAAATAGTGTCTTTTTAAAAGCCTGTTAAATAGACTTTTAGGGAGGAGAGAGAAAGAGTGAGGCATGTTGCCATAGTAATTGCCAGTGGTTTATTTAAGAAGGGCAAAGAAACAAACACCACAAAAAGGCGAAGTCAAGAGAAGTTGAAGATTGCTGGAGGAATCTGTCAGGATACAAATACGGAGGGGTCAGGTAAGAGCAATGAGCTTCTACTAAAGCTGTGCTGAAAAAAATCATCCCACTTTACCTCTTGCAAAGTGGTCTGGAAAATGTTACTATGAAATGTGCATTTCCAGTTAGGGAAACTGTTTCCAGCTTTTTGGGGGATGGAGGGTGGGGAAATGCATGAGAACAAATGTCATATTGGTGAAATCATCAGGAGCAAAGGGTCATGTTACCTCTGCCTAACCTGAATGCACTTAGTGGCAAAGCCCAACTGCTGCTTGATGTTAGACATTCTGACTTGATGTTAAAGGAATAGTGGAGGATATTCCCTTATGTTGAAGTTGGAGGAGTATTTTTTTATTATTATTTCTGTAGGTTCAGAACCAAATTCAGCCTTGACATAGGTATATCTGAGAAGTAGGCACTGCTGTGTTTTTGATCCCACACCTCCATCTGGATCAAATACTTTGAAGATGTTGCTTCTCTAGGTAGCTCTTGCATTTCTTTCTCCAAAGTCAGGTCATTGCAGCAGGCAGAAGCGTTCAGGTTTCCTCACTTCTTCCTTCAAGCCCCCACTCCTTAAAGGAAGATCACAGTAAGCTTTAATCATAGGACCAGAGGCATTTTGGGCTGGATCTGAGATCATCTGCAACAGAAATAAGTGGCAAAGTCATGCAGTTTGCAAGGCAGTTTTGCAGGGTTCCTGGAAATGACTAAGAGATCAATTGATCAAACAGATCAGTGCTTGTGTATTCTTTGTGTGTGTTGTAAGTGCAGGGCCAGGAGCATGGCTGCAAACTCCAGCTCAAAGCAACCTTACCTTGCAGAGGGCCAAGAGCAGAGACATCTGAGGGCTGGCCAGAGTAGATCAGACTGGCTTTAGTGGTTGGACCCGATGCTGTACAAGAATGGTTGCACTCTTCTGGCCCTTGCGAGTAGGAGCTGCTCCTGATCTGGGCAGAGCTTGCCTGTGTCTGCATCAGCCACACATCTTGGAAGCTCTGGCTCAGTTTCTGACCTTTCCATAGCATAGTGCTGTGGAACCTCGGGTCACTTCACTCCACTAGATCTGCTTTTTTCCCATCTGTAGAGGCAAAGACCACGTTTCCATTTTTGTGCCCTGCCTCATAGGTGTCTGAGAGTGGGAATATCTTCCTGTTTGTTGGTACAGTGCTAATCGAAGGAGGAATGTGGTCAAGAGAGGGCTTTCAGGGTCTCCCACAATGTCAGATATTAAAAATTTGATCTGAATGTCCTTTCCTGTGTGCATCAGCAACATGGGAATCATTTTTATTTTTCCTTTACCCCCAACATGAAAGCTCTCATTGGATCAGGAGCAAATACCAAAGACTGAAAATGTTGGCAGCTGTGATGAGCAATGGCGCTGTCTGCCTTCCCTTATCCCATCTGCTATCTTGCTTTCTCCTCAAATGTTTTTGCTCAGATTATGTATTTCATAGGTAAAATGGACGATTGTAATGATTTGCATTCATTCTCCCTGTGCTCAGGAGGCTACATCCTGCCTGAAGACTGCCTTGTGCTAAATGCTGCATGTTCACAGGACAGAAAGATGTTTTCTGCCCTGAAGAGCTCTTAAGACAAGAAAAGAAACAGCAAATGGAAAAGCAGGTATGATGGTACCCGGAAATACTGCAACGGGACTGTTCCACTCTCAACCTCAAAAGCTCAAAGACCAGAAGCAACTCAAAAGTTCCTGAGGTTGGGGTGTCTTTTGCTGTTTTGTTTTTTATCCTTTAATTTCTAAATCAGTGTAAGGATTTCCCAGTTCCTGCCTCATAATTTTGAAAACCTCAGAGCTGGTAATACTGGAAAAGTTCAAACAGCAGAGAAGCCACAAAAAGAGACCAAGCTTCCCTGTGAGGAAAGCTAAGAATTGCAAAAAATGTTAGTTTCTTCTAAAAACTGCACCAGCAACTTTATCAGGGAAAGGGAGACAATTGCAAGTCTCCTGCCTCTGCAGTGGAGGGCAGATGCTGTGGATTTTCCTATCCTATTTGGCTTCATGATACAACGTAAAGCCATACTGTGTGTTCACAGAACAGAGCAGGAGACATTCAGTTGGGTTTTATCAAGAGGCTACTTCCTCTCACTGAGAGGGAGATAGACCCGTTTAAAACTCTAGAGTATGAGTTGAAAGCCCTATTTCTCCTCAGAATAATCCAAAAGATTGTCCCCATTTTCCTTCTCCAACACCCCCCTGCTCAATGGGTGCATTGCCACAGCAGTACCACAGCTCCTCCACTTTTACTGATTCCCTGGATTAAATTTGATGCACAGCTTGAAACGCTGATGCCTCTGTGAACCCACTAACACAGGCATGTTTGCCAGGGGATGGAAGTGATTTCATCAAAAACAGCCCTAGGTTACCTAACTCAGGCCAATTTTTGTGCAAAACCAAACCTACGGGTGAGTATTTATAGGGTTTGAGCTAAATTCTCTTCATTTTCTCCCCCTGAGCAAGAGGCAAATTGGAACCCAACTGCTCCACTTTCCACATTTCTCTGACCCTATGGTGACTTATCCCATGTGTCCACCCATGCATGAGAAATTCAGGGTGAGCATTTTCGGAAGGTTTCACACAGCCTTTGATGTCTCCTAGCCTGGGAAATTGGTCCTCCTCCTGCTTCCCAGCTTGGAAGGTCTTACTGTGGTATCTGCAAGAGATAGCGCTCTCTTTTTCTGTCTGCACTCTAGGCCAGTCTGACTGCTTGCCTCTCTGCAGTGGGACTGCAAAAGGGATATTTTGCTCCAGATATTGCAGAAGGGCCTTCTTGGAGAGGCTGGCGTGCCTGCAGAGCTGGGCAGTCTTCACCACTCCTCTCCTCTCTTCTCACAGAGATTGAGTTATGCCAGGCTTTGACCTAAGTGAAACTGCTGACGGTCACAGGGATTTGACTTATCTCCTTAGGTCACTGTGAAATTTGAGATTCCTTTTAGGGAATAGAATTTTTTTATGATTTTTTTTTTCCCTTTGGGTAACTTGCAATGTAAAAATAAACTGAAGCCCACGGTGGGAGATTAATTTCCTCCTGAACTCAGGAAGGGCAGTCAGTCAACACAAGATCCTCCTGGCCCATCCCAAGAGGACGCTGCTCCTGAATTCATTCCTGGAGACAGCTGCTGTCCGACCTTGCCGTAAGACTTCCTTCCCCAGTGCTCTCCTGGCCCTGCCATAGCCCCATGGGGTCTGAGTGCAGCCCATGGGCACAGCTCAAGACATTTCCTTCCCTCCTGGCTCTGCTCTGCCTTGGAGCCCTCTGCTAGCAACATTTCTGGGGGTGGGAAGCTGAAATGATAAAGTCCTGATTTCTAGTCATATTTGACCTATCTCCTAATGAAGGCAGAAACCCTATTTCCACTGGTGTCCAGCCTCCAGGGGCTTATGAGTAATTTTGCCTCCATCCTCATGGAACTTTGGAGAGCCTCTTTGCAGCCTGGCTTTGTAGCCTCCTCCAAGGGTAATTGTGTCCTTTCCATGCAGAATACCCCACTCCTGTGGTTCTACCCATCACTCTGCTGCCAGAATGCTCCCACCCTTTCCAGAACATGGGAGGGATTGCACCATCCTCATAATACATCTCCTAGTTGACCATCATTAGCCTACATTCCTGGCTTTCTGATCCTTCCTGACCCAAATGACATTTCAGGGCAGATTCATACTTTATAAACTCCTTAAACATCCTGAAAAGTGTTGAAGTTTGGCATTGTGGTCTTGCACCTGAAACATTGCAGAAACACTAGACCCACCTTCTATATGGAGGTTTGTATGTGGGTCTTTGTGGCAAAGAAACCTCTGCAGAGCCCTTAGTGCATATGGTTGCTGCACAATGCTAGTATTAGTCAAATAATTAAGAACTGGTTGCTCACACAAATGCCAGAGCCCAGCTCGTTTTTGCTGTGCTCCAGGGGTTCCCTGTTTCTAGACATTCCCATGAATTAAGCTGAGCAAGCTGGCAGGGAAGAAACAGTCTCTGAATGTTGGCATGAAAAGCCTTACCACAAATTCAGCTGTCATTGTCCCTCTGCTTTGAAAGTTTTAAGCCCTTCAGTTAGGGAGAAATGACAATACGCAGAATGGGATCCCTTTGCTCTTGTTTTGGCATGTAAAATGGAGATGTCTGACTTCAGATGAGCTAGTTACCATCGGCTCCCTTTATTGCTGATACAAAGAAATAGGAAGAACCAGAGTGTGAGTCAATCTATGGGAGTATCTGAGAGAGGTCAAGTGGATCACAGGCTGTAAAAGAAGCTGAAGCTGTGTGGCCAGACATAAGATTCTACCTTTCAGATGTTTAAATGTCAGATGAATTCCACTCCTGTGACTCAGGTGGTTGATTGCACAATACAATGACAAACTGACCACATTGAGTAATACAGCTGTGATTCATGACTGACATTCAGCACTGCCTTTTTTTCCTGCCTGTGTAAAGGTACAGCACTGTCCTGTTGATTGTCCTGTTTGATTAATTGATTAGCCCTTAGTGGCAGGACTATACAAAGTAGCTCTAGCTGACCATTGAGCACATGCTTGTCTTCTGGGGGAGCAATTATGTGGCCTTACCTTGTGCTTCCTGATTGCTTCTCTCGGACAAGACATCTTTGAATTAATGAAAGTTCTAATGGGTAAAGTTGTAGGCAAAGTCTAATGAGCTCAAGACTGCAGTACTGAGAGGTCAAGAACAGGCTGAGGGCTTGTGCTGTCTGGGGAAGCTGGGGAACAGGGCCTGGGGTAAGGGCAAGGAGGGAAATGGGATGGGGGTGAACATGTGAACACGGCTCATTTCAAAGACAAAGAGCACCTAGCACAAGATAACATGAGAAAACCGTAGAGTCGTGGAAAATGGGGCTGAATGGTAGACTTGGAGGGACCATGTAATCTACCCCAACACAGGAGGTCATATCTAGATTTCTAATCCCAATCAATAAAAGAGAAAGGTGATTTTGCTAGAAGGGTGTAGAGGCTCTCCTGCTTGTTTCCTGATGTCTTGGATCTGTGTCCAGTGGTTCACATAATTTATTGTGCAATGAGAAGTGTTGCCTCCCTGTGAGCTGCAATGCTGCGGATTTTATTCTCCCAGTGCATTACTAGAAGTTCTTTTATTAAAAGGTTTCCCTAGAAATCCCTGGCTAGGTTATTCCTAGAAATCATCAGCTGGGAAGCAGGATTAACAGTTGAGTCCTCTTTCTCTGAACCTCAAGAGGATGTCATTGACACCACACTGCTCTAGGATTCTGCTTCCCCAGTGGGAATCTGTTTCTTGTTCCCTGGGGCATGTTTCAATGCTCTGCATTTGAGATCTGAAATAGATGTGCCAGACTGTGACAGGGAAAAGTGTGTTGGGCAGGGCAGATTGGAGAGAGTTGGTAGGGGCCAGAATCACAGGATGACTCTTGGGTGTATCTCTACCTCTCTCGCTTCTTCTGACAAGGAAAGAAGGACACAGCTCAGGGCTGTGCTTCTGTCTCTGAGCTAAGGACATGGAGAAGCTGTGCACATGGCCCTGGGGTTAACATCAGTGTACAGACCAGGCACATGAAGGTGCTTGCTGTAGAGGAGAGGACAACAGAACCTGGCTAGGTGACAGCAGTGGTAGGTAGCACCATCCAGGAAGGGAAGATGGCTTTGCAACCAGTATTAACCCTGACTGACAGACTCAAATTCAGACTCAAATAACCTGCTCAGTGAGAAGCCTCTGGTAGGATGGAGATCCCTTCGTGCTGAGCAGTATGCAGATGCAACCAAGTTTTCAGGTGGAGCTGGAAGTGGCCTCCCTCGTCACTGAGTTCTCTCCTGGCACTCTCTGTGGGCCCTTGAGGTGCACCTGAACTTCTTTGCCCATGGCCTGGGCCAGCTCCTGCCTAGAAGTTATGTAGCCAAGTAAGTACTTGGTCTTTGCCTTAAGTGCTCCGGGCTAAGAGACAGGGCCTGCCGGGCTATGAGGCTGCTATACCCATCTCCTATTCTGAGGTCCTTATAAAACAGAAAAGGCTTGCTTCTTTCACAGAGCTTAAGAGACCTTGAATACTTTAAATCACACTAGCTATTAGTACAGCAATAATTAAATAATGATGAATGCTCCAGAGGGATGTGCGCAATAGCTCTGTGACCTTGCTGATAGAAAGTATTCCCTCCTTTCTGCTCATAGCCCTGGTGTTGCTCCAATTAACCTTTGAACTACTGAATAGATCCCTATAATCCCAAAGAGATTTCCATGCCAATCTGCTGGAGACTTATGGGAAAGAATAGTGACTTAAATTGCAAGCTGATTGGGGTGGGAAAAACTCCTTGCTGTTTCTACAGGCTTTGTGGCTTTGAGATACTGAATGTTTGGTCTAAACATACATTAGGTGGTGTGTTAGCCTGTGGTGATGTCTGAACTTTATCCTGAAATACATATGGGGTGAGAGAAGCATTATTCACCCCTACATGCCATAAGGGCTAACATGGGGACAACTTGTTTTTTCAGTGGTTGCTGAAGGCACATAGCAGTGAAGAAATATGGATGCTGGAGGAATGGGTCAACCAATCAGCCTGAAGTACCGATGGTTTGTGGTACTTATTTTTTTGTGTTTTTTTTTTTTACTTTGTGTTTTAACTTCAGTCACCCAAAATGCATTCTGTTCTCAGGGTGCGGAGATGCTCGATCACATTGAGAAGTCAAGCCCTTTTACCACATCTCATGGTAGGCAGCAAAAGACCAAGGCTCCCTGGAGGTTTGGCCTCTGTGTACAAGTGCTTTACTGTGGGCCAGGTGATGTATCTTTAAAAGGCATTAAGATCACCAGTAAAATTTGAGCAGCTACTGCTGGGATTGCTTTGCTGTCTAAGGGAGAGCAGGATCTGGCCCACAGGGAAGGCCGAGATAACCATCTCCACTTGAAGGTGTCAGCCCAGGCAGAGGAGTTAGGCTGGCAGGACAATTGCTTTGACAGAGGCAAAGAGTCACACGTAGAGATTTGGAGCAGTTCAGACCATGCTCTGGTGTGTTTGTATCTCCCCTCAGTTCCCACGCCTCTGCACTTCCTTGTTTAGCCCAAGCCCGGAAGCAAAACTGCTGAAATGCAATGAGGAAAGTTATTCTCATGGTGTTTCCAGCCCAAACAGAACCAGGAGGGAGAGAGGAAATCTCATGAGAAAGCTTGACAGATTTCCAGCCCAGTCCCACTCAGAGCCATGGAGCTTCTGGTGTCTGGGGCTCTCACCACATTTCCGTGTGCCTGGAAGTCCTGCAACACCAGAGCGACAGTAATACTGGTGCCCAGGACCTTCCTGCAGTCTCATGGATCTTGGCTTGTCTTTGCTCCAGCCCAGATTCAATGAGGAGCAGTTTATTTGCTGCATGTTCCCACCATGGATGAGGATGGTGAGGCTGTGGGTAACTTCTGCAAGCCATAGGTGTTTTTGGTGCAAATAAAGCTCCTCCTTTCTTCACACTCAGCCAGGGTATTCAGGAGATAACTACAGACTTTGAGCTGGAATGCAAGCTCAAAGTCCAGTGCTCTGTTGGTACAGGCAATGACACCTGTCTTCTAGGTAACTTGTCTCCTCAGGTATCTCCACATTCCCCCATGTGAGACGTGTGGTCCATCAGCAAAAGAGGTTGGATGAAGGGGATTGGAGAAGCTCTTTTGAATGCAGAGACCTAGAAGTTGGCACCTTGCTGATGCTCCATCAGCCATACATCACAGATGAGGCCTCCCAACAGCATGGGAGCAGAGGGTGCCAGGGGATAAAATAGATGCTGTAGCCAGGCACTGTCAAACATCATGCTAGGACACAGTAAGAGCAAGAAGCACCTGCTGGTCCTTGGATGGTGCCTGGTGATGCCAGGATGGTCAGCTGGGCCTTTCTATCTCACCCAGTGCAAACCTAATCTCCATTCTTGCTCAGGCCCTCTGGATGCCTGGTCCCATTTGTCTTGATTCCCTTCCCAGCAGCAGTCTGTGCTGGTTAATTGCAGACTGTGTTAAAACAAAAACTGTTTCCTCATGTATTTGGCTTTAAATTTATCATCCCTTGCTACCACTGAATGATGGTGGTAATTAGGCGTTTGCTGTGTCCCCAGCTTTTATTCTGCAGTGCAGCCAGTGCAGCAGCAATTAATCCCCTAGCAAGCACAGGGGAGGTGAATATAGCAGCACTGGGGACAGAGATAATCTTGGGATAATTTATAATTGCAAAGCCATGTTTGGAGCAGGAGAGACCTCTGGGAGTTGATTTGCTTTTCATTTCAGAGGGAAGGCTGACTGAGAGAGGGCTGGGTTGGGCTGGCTTATTTGTCCTGTTGATTACATTGGAACATGTGCATTTCCTGGCACTGAGGGACTAGCTTTGGGATGAATTTTATCTCACTTTATGAGAGCTCAGCAGCCTACAGCAGGTCTCAGCTGAGCAGTAGGAGAGATGCAAGTTCTGATTCCTTCTTGTTGTAACTGTGAGCAACTTGCCCCAAAGCAGTAGAGAAAAAAGCCCAAAACCAACAGCAGGGCTGGGATTCATGCTTGCTATCTTAGAGATCCCTAAAGAAGCTCCAGAAGTAATGCTCTGCCTTTTCTTTGGTTGTATAAGGACCCCAGTGAGACAGCTTTTAATGTAGGTGCTCCAGTCAAGTGTGTTTGAAATTCCCCTGAGGCCACCATAGCACAAGTCTCAGTCACATCACCAGGTACAAAGCAGATTGCACACAGAAACTCTGTGGGTTGCTGCTGAAGGGAAACAGTGGCACCCAGAGCTCATTCTTCATTGCAGTTATATTTTCTCCCTGTTCCTCAGCCCAGACTTCATGGGAATGTTTGCCCTCCCAGGAGGACAGGGGTATGGGCTTGGCCAGGAAGTGCAGAAGAAATCTTGGGTTCCTGTTTCTCCAGCGAGACAAACACAAGTTGTTTCAAATGTGGTTAGGGCACTGTAACCTCTTTCCACTGCTTTTTCCCCCTTGGGGGCTCACCTTGCAAGGAATGGTGGAAGTTTCTTTGGGTTAGAAAGGTGACTTCTAGCAGTCCTCATTCAACTTTCATTAACCACCTTGAGAACTGCTTTTTGTATGCCACACCTCCGCGTTAGTCAAGTGCTAACCACTAGGACTCTGTGATCCTGGGAGAGTGGACAGTGTCCATTGTAATCCACTTAGGTTCAGCCTTGTTCATTTCTTTAAATTTTAGTTGTTGGGGAGGAGGTGTTTCCAAGAG
This sequence comes from Microhierax caerulescens, assembly GCA_035590215.1. NCBI lineage: Eukaryota > Metazoa > Chordata > Aves > Falconiformes > Falconidae > Microhierax > Microhierax caerulescens. Next base: position 86,045,198 of record JAVJGJ010000037.1, on the reverse strand, counting down.
AATCTTAATGAGGAACAAACCAAGAGGATGCTTTGCTGTCAGCTGTCACGACCCATCACAGCTGAGAGACCCAAGACTGTCCAGGCAGTGGCACCCACAGTTGCTGTGGGCTGACCGACAGTCCTGAGTGTGAGAGCAGGATTTGGCTCATGTGTTTTCCCTTCAAGATTTGGAAGACCTTAGTCATACGTGAATCCATTTCACAGGTTCTCTCTGGAATAGATAAGCATCACTGGCTATTTTTTAACCCACGGATGGAGACATTTAGGCTCAACAATGTTATAAGCCAGAGCCAAAGCTATGCAGACATGTAGTGAAACTGGTGTTGTGTTACTTGTGCATTTGAAGCTAAGTGTTATCTATGATCTGATGGACTAGGGTTAAGAATGACACCCCAATGCTCACTGAAGGCAGTGGGAATGCTTAGACGATAAGTTTTGGATAAATACTTTTTTTTCCCTAATGACCTGTAGGAGGACTGTTTCATGCTGAGGATCAGGGGTGATGAGGCAGAGTCCCATTATGATAGTGTACAGTGTCAATACAATAAAATGTGATTAACAGAGCCAATAGGGGAAACATGGTAGGAAACATCTAGTCTTACAGAGAACAAGCAAAGGAATGGCAATCAAATTACCATTTTACAAACATATGATAGGTGCCATATGATGGGTGGCAGTCATTAGGGACTGGTCGAGAAGAAACTTTCAGATCAATCAAATTTGCTTTGTGAAAGTCTTTCTGGAAAGGGGAGACACAGTAGCTGCCATGTGCCTTGGCTTCAGCAAGGCTTTCATCACTGATCTTCTAAAAGAGTTGAAGAATGTGACTCAGATGCTTGTTAATGTGGCTTCTGAGATGGGAAAGCGATGGTGAGCATGGGTCTTCAGGGTGGATGCATCAATACAGAGGAGGAATATTTGATCTGCAGGACATGCAGAGTCAGGAAGGACTGGATCCTCTAATGGCACTGGAGAATGAAATTGGGATGAAGGGTGGCCTCAACTTGGTGGAGGAACAGCCTTTCAAAATTAGGATGAGATTCAGTCGGAAGACGCTTTGAGTGGAATAAGGCAGGAACATTCAGCTGCACAAATACAGATTGGGGAGTAACTGGTTTGGGCAATGGGTTACCACGGAATGTGAGTCAGGAAATCCACCCTCTTTTGGAGAAAGCAAAGAGCATACTGGGAGGAGTAAACGAGGAGATAGCCTCGCTGAAACTCAAAGTTTAGTACTCAGAGGTGGGTCAATGCATTTCTGGATCTATGTCTAGAGTGATAGAAAGACCTGGGAAATCTGTCCGAGGAGGAAAGGTCTAAAGAACTGGGGTTTTTAGCTTCAAGAGGAGAAGCACAATCTCCCTGGGTCATCACAATGGTTTTCCTGAAAAATATAAAAGACTGCTGTAAACCAAAAAGAGTTGTCAATAATGTCTGTTGAATTTCTATTAAAAATGTATGTTTAATTCTTCTGAGTTTAACTATAGCTTAGTTAATAGAAGAGGGCATTCTTCTGGGAACTGGAATTGTACACTATTAATTAATCATAATGAACACCGCAGGATATAAGAGCCTGCACAGAGATTTTGACTGCAAGGTGTTCCAGCAACACTTAACTCAGTATGGACACCTGTGATTTGAGGACGTGGTTGCCAAACAGGGGTGGAGAGAAGTACTAATTATATAGACTATAATAATTTCTGCTCCTGCCTATATTCAATATGGTATTCATTGCCAGCTGAAACCTCTAGGGAACTTTGCTCTTTTCTTTTATTGAATCTGGCTGTTAAATGGCTATTAAAACAGAGCTATATTATTAATTCGAAAATAGCGTGTCCAGTAATGAATTTATATCTTTCTTTAGGTCTTAAATTCAGTCTGTTATGAATTAATTTGCAGTTCTGAATGGCTTGAGCAGTATGAGGCAATGTTTCAGTAGATGAGTTGTTTTCCTGCCTGTCTGTGCCCCTACAGGTATGAATAGATAAAACAGGGTGTGGAGTGTCTGTCCTCATTGAAAAAGTGAAATGGCGAGGACGGGGAGCAGCTATACTGAGTACTCCTCTGGTGAATGGTGAGTAGTGCTTCTCTTTAGATACTTATGAATGCATGGTCTTCACCAAGGATGGAACCAAAGCCACCCAGGGCTGCAAGTGCAAGGCCTTGCATTCTGAGATAAAGAAATATTCTTGGCCTTTTTAAGGCTGTTGTTCCTAATGAAATTAAGAGGAATATGAAATGCTTACTACACTGTGGACCTGCTGCCCAAATCCTGCGCAGGTGGTATCATTAGAGGAGAGCCCCATGGTGCCTTGTCTCAAGAGCTCTTTGCTGTTAATAGGGTATGTAGGAGTGTCCAACACCTTCTGATCAAGGAGGAGCATCTTCAAACTGTTGCTGAAGCCTTTGATCGCCTCACTGGGCAAGTGGCATCTTGAGGCTGGGAGTGGTGGTGATGGTGGTAGATTCCTCAGATGCTTGGGCTGTTTTGCTGCCAGCCCTTTAGACACCCAGGAGAACTGCACAAGATGACAGACTTGGATGTGTAAATAGGAGTGAAAGAATTAATGGTGTTTAGAAATCAGCACAAATCAGTTTAAACACAATTAAGTATCAGCTTTCTGCACTGTGAGCTGTTGGGCCATATTTGCAAGAGTCTGTCCTCAGCTGCCAGAACCAGAAGGTTTGGTGTCCACTGTGGTGTGCTTAACACTTGACATGTGCAGAAGAGCAACATATTTCCCAGGTACTTTTCTCTCCCTTTGCTGGTGGACTTTACCCGCTGAGCTACTCTGAGGTAAAACAGCAAGAGAAGGCTCCAGCCCCTCCTGCATCTCACATGGCCCAGCATAACAACAGTGCTGTGCTCTGGCTTTCATTTGCTGGTGGCAGTGGAGAGGAGTTGACAGAGCCTTGGCCTCATCTGCCTCCTCCTCCTCCCATTCTTCATCCCCAGGAGCAGGGACTTCCTGTGGTTTGGCAGGAGCTCTGTCAACATGTTCCCCAAAGTGCCTCCCCCACCTGGATGCCACCACTGCGCGCCCTTGGACGAGAGGAAACCCTGCAGCCAGGAATGTGGAAGGGGATTTCCACAGGCGTTGATGGGGTCGGCCTTCACCCATCCGCAGGGCTGGGGAATGCCGGGATTCCTCCTGCCAGCCCGGTCGGCCCAAGGACAGTTCCTGCCCCACTTAGTGGAGGGCTGGGACAGCACCTATATGGCACCAGGGATGGTTCCCAGTGTGAAGCTGCTCAGCTGGCTCCATCCTGGCTGTGCAGCCTGGTGGCCACCCTCCAGGGGCTTTGCCTCCCCTCCCACAATGGAGCAGGAGAGTAAAAGCAGGCCTTGGAGGAGAGGTCGTGTGAAAGAGGCCTTCAGCCAGCGGAGCGTGGCTGGGGGGTGCAGAGCACTCTGCTTGCCTTACAAAATGGGGGTGGTCCCAGCACATCTATGTCATCTCTGGCTGAGGTCCCCTCTGATGACCCATTCCCTGGCCATGGTTTTGTGGCAGAGGATGTCTAAAAGCCATAGAACTCTATGCTCTTCTTGCTGAATTAGGGATGTGCTCCAGAGGAGACCTGTCTCTAAATCCTTCAGCCCCTCCAAAGGGTGCCTAGACATGAGCAGTGCTAGCTGGCATGGGTCATGGCCTGTGCACTGGGCTAAACGTCTGCATCTTGGACCACCTTGTGAGTCCTGGCTCTGCTGAGTTATAGCCAAATAGCTACCTCTGTCCCACAAAGCCATGGGGGAGTGGATACTGTTCTCCTATCCCACCTCTTCTAGACTGAGGTATCAAATCCTGGGCTGCAGGCATTTCTGCGGGCACAGAGAGCATCTCCGGGTACCTGGACAATGTGACCTTCTGAGATCCTCCCAGCTTGAATCACCAGTCCTCGCGTGTGTGTGGGGGAATGTTCTGTACATGACTTTCCCATGTGGGGACCAAGAGAGGGGGACAGGCAGTAAATGCAGTGCATGAGTGACATCTAATGTCATATTGGGGTAACACAGGCTGCTTTTTCCAAACTTAATCCTACTAATTATAGGGGCCTTGCAGCGAGCAGGAGGATCAGGCCCACCTGGCTCTAAAGGGTTACCTTCTTCCTGCGGAAAAGAAGGAGCTTTTGCTTCCAGGCAGCAGGAGATGTCTCACAGCATTTCGCTTCCAGCTTCACGCCACGGAACTGCAACCTCATCATCCTGCTCTTGCACACAATTCAGTCTGCTCTGCATGGCTACTGTTCTGGTGGGACGTCCCCCAGATTCTGCTGCTGGGGGACCATCACCCTTCCTCAGTGGCATTTGAACAGCTCAGTTATGCCGAGGCTGCCTCCTCCTTCCCACCTCTTCCACGTCCCCACGCCTGCCAGCCTTTGCCCCACATCTATAGCAGTAATTAGCTCATCAGGGCTAATTTTTCACTGGCCAAAGACAAGAGACATTAACATTTTTTTTTGTTTGGGAGGATGAGTTTGAATGGCTGTCCCATCTCCAAAACATTTTGAGGCAGTTAGAAGGGACTTTGAAAGCTTTACTTAAAGTTTTGCTCTATAAATGACTTGGCACTTGGAAAGCTCAGGTTGTATTTTGAAAGAAAGTGGTTTTAAAGTATTGGAACGGGAATTTCAAGACTGAAGACATTTTGCTTCATTAGATCAATTTTTTCAAACACTAACATTAATATTTGACTTTTTCTCTTGCTTTGTGAGAGGGTATGTGCATGAATATATACATACATATATATATATATATACATATACATATGTAAGTGTTCAATTTAAAAAAAGCTTTTCAAGTCAGGAAAGAGCTGTGAAAGAGGGCTTTTTCACATTGTCTTTTCCCAGGACTGTGGGAACAGCTACTTGTCTTAACTGCTACCATCTTGGAAGATGTCCAGGCCAAGTTCCCATCTCCCTGCTTCATTAGGTCTTCACAAATAGACACTAATCAGCAAGACTATTTCTCTCCAATTGTCTAATTGGGGAATGCAATTATATTTGAGCTGTGGTTCCCAATCTGCACTTAGTCTGAACTTGACTACACTTTTTTGAACCTGAAGAAAGCCTTTTATTGGTTTGCAAGCTCTGGTGATATCATGCTGCTGAAGGATGCTGTCTCTGCCTGTCTCTGGCATATCCTCCAGGAAAAGCCCTGCAGGTGGACCTCTGCAGAGCATATTCCTGGACCCCACTGTGATTTCTGGTTGAACTTGCACAGATCTATTGACCTGGCAGTCTCTCCTGATGTAAAAACTAAGGATGACAGAGAAGCTGTTACTCTCCCAGGTAGATAAATGTTTACTTGGGCACATGGTAGCTTGGATCCTGTATTTTGTAACACCTCTTTGCTTGCAAAAGACCTTTCTGCCACCAGAAGTCCCTTCTCCATGGATGAATTTGGTATTGTCCATATCTCTGATCCTTCTTTAAACCATTCCTGTTTTTTAGCCAGGGCCTGATTTTTGGCCAGAAGGTACATGGCACATCTCGGCTCTTGTTCCTTAGGCTAAGTCCTTCCCTCTTCTGTCCCTCCAAAGCCAACTGGTTTTGCCCATCCTGCCTGCACCAGCCTGGACCAGTGATGAACCCGTCTCCAGCTCCCTTCTCATAGGGCATGGCTCCAGGTGCTGCACCAGAGCTATGATCGCCCTGCTCCTGCTGGTGTGACCATAGTAGATCTTCAGGGCAAATCAAAGAGTGGATGGAGTTGTACAGCTCAGCCCAGGCACTTTATAAGCCCAGAATAATAGGAATAATGTTTCTTTATCTTTTCTCCAGCATGACATGCTGAGTGGAGCTCGAGCCTTCACTTTCCCAGAGGCTGTTGGAGAGCTAAATTAATTTGTTAGTGTTTATATTTTCAAGAAACTGCTGCAGCGCCTTGGGGAGCCACTTATAGCCCCACCAGTGGCTCATTGAGCCCAGGAAAACAAGCACCATTAGGACCAAAGCAAACCCCGACTGTTCCTCTCCCACATAATGATAGCAATTAGTGCTGGCTGGCACTTTGCAAGCATTAGTTAATTATTCCTCAGAGCTTACTCTTGGAGAAGAGTTGCTATTTTTAATGCCTCAGGGAAACTGAGGCAGCAGAACTGAGGTTGTTGCAGAAGGGATGGAGATGGTTACAGAAGCCAGCACTGTGACTGCAGTCCTGAACATACCCACTGCTTCTCCCTTTGCCCTAAGTCCACTGAAACACACTCAACTTGCACGATCAAATCACGTATTTCCTAGTGCCAGAAGGCTTGTTTGGATTGGAAACAGATATTTTGTATTTTCTTTTATATGGGGCGTTTGCCTTACCCCACCAAACAAAACTTTTTTTTTCACCTCCAAACTGGCCATTTTTGGAAAATGAAAATCAAGGATATTTTTGGCTTTCCCGTTGCTGCTCTCTTATTCCGCCTTTTCAAGGCAAAACTGAAGAAACTGAGAAAAGGATACAACTAAAAATGTCCAAATACACACACACACACACAAAAGGGGGCTAAAAATGCTTATTGGGATGGTCATTAAATGGTCATTGGGATGCAAACCTCTGTTCCCTGAAAGCCTGCAGACTGAAATCAACTATAAAGCTGCTTTATTCTTCCCTGATGGTTTTTAAGCAGCTCCAATATTTTGCAAGGTACGTTGTTGGGGGTTTTTTAAAGACAGTCATTTATTGCTCCTTATCTGGGTTTATTCACTGGTGGTTTACTGTCCCATAAAGTCCCTTAGTTGCTGGAGAGGGCAGATGTTTAGCAGATTTGTCTATGTAAGTGAAAGAAATGTGTATGCCTGTTTTGTAAAGATGCCAGGTACAACACTGTTCTGGCATAATTTTACTGTTAGTTTTGCAATATATGAGGTTTTTCTGAAACATCCAGGTTCTAGGACCCTCTAACACATGATATTCTCAGGCTTCATGATCAAAAGTAAGTTCTAGCTGAGAAATGTAAGCTGGAAATACAGCAGGAAGCCAAGGGTAAAACACCAATATTGCTGCTGCTGCTGCTATTACTATTCATAAATGTCAAATTCTCTTATGGATTTTCAGGCGGGGCATGTGAGTTTTAAGGCCTGACTCAGGATTTTCAAGTGTCTGGAGATGACTGGAGTGCCTCTGAATGCCTGTCACCACAGTGGGAGCAGTCAGCACAGACTAGCGCAGGCTCTAGTTTTCACCAGTTCATTTCTCACTTGACCCATAGGCTGATAAATATGGCATTGCTGATCATTAAATATAAAGTAAATTAATATAAATATTACTATAAATCCTAGGGTTCATATAGTCAGCTGCAAAATTTCCGCTGACCTGGGCTTCTTTACTGAACAAGCAGTCTTAAATAAGGCTGCTACTTATTTCCAAAAGTGTAAAAGATTTTCTGTAAAACTAGTTTTTCAGTGAATTAACAGGCTATGGAATTTTGCTGCATTTTACCTGTCTGTCTGCTCTCTCCTTTCTGTGGTCTTCATGCCTCTGGTGCCTAAGTATCTGCCAAAAGCCTTGAATCAAGCATCTGCCTCCTCAAGAAAAATCAAGGCCAAGCAGGGAGCCAATTGTTTTATTTTCTTTACAAATGACCCATTTCTTTTCAGTGTGTTGCAGAAATCCCTCAGACCTGAATGGCTTCATGGTACATCCCCAAATTGTGATCTCAGTCCTGAGTCCTTTGCTTTGGTTTCATGGGGGATTGTGAGAGTCCTGTTAGCACTGACAGGATTGTGGGGGAAGACAAGGAAGATGCAGAGCCCTCCTGCTGGAGATCAGGCACATCCCTGGCTTCTCAAGAGATGATGCTTCTCTTGCCTTGAAACTGTTCTTCTTCCTCTACTCCTTTTCCCTCTCTCTCCATTGAAATTTCTGCCTGGAGTTGGGGTTATTTTCCCAGTCTATTCCAGATACTTTGGTATCTGCCCATCCAGAACTCAGCTGAGAAGAGGTTACTGCTCATAGTTGTGATGTGACAGCTCCCATCTGCCTCCATCTTCAGCCTTCAGCCAACACCACCAGCTTACCTCTCTGGAGTACCAGCAGTTCTTCCTGGACACTCCTCCCTCTGTCTCCTCCCTAGTTTCCAGGACTTGCTGCAAAGCAGATGTGAGATATCTTTGCTTTCCTTGTCCTTTGTTATCCACCCATTAGCTGAAGCTCTTATCCCAGCTCACTGTTGCATTGTGTGACAGCGTTCACCTACTACCTGCCCTGCACTCATTTCCCCCCTGTGCCTGCCATTTGCTCATTGCTGGTGCCATCTGTTAGGAACATGGACCTGATGGGGCCAGTCACCAGTCATCTTCTGAGGAGGGTGAGTTCACACTGCATGGGCCTGGCCAAGAGGGTTGGAAAGAACTGCTGCTGTGATGCTCTGCAACGGATGAATACCTGGGAAGACCTGTCATCTGAATCTCTTCCTTCTCCCAGGGCTGAGCCACATGGGTGATGTGGGGAAAATTCCACTTTTCTGCCTTCACTGGTTCCTGTGTTGTCGGTGAACAGAGGTTATAGGTGTCCAGGCTGTCACTATGCTGACAAGTATGACTTTCAATAAGAAATTTAGCCATTTGAGGGCTTGTGCAGAAGCATAGTGGTGTTCAGACTTTTTGCACTGTGACAATCTTTACCTCTGGCCACTAACACCAAGAAGCCCCCAGACTAGACGGGTCTTCCCAGGACAAGGTTGTAGTCCAAGAAACTGCATTTCTGCCAGGAGGTCTCCCCTAGAAACTGTTCTAATCTTGCAGAGCTTACTTGCAGCTCCACAAGGGAGGAGAAGAGCACCTTCTTTCTGGTCTTCTTACCATTTGCTGCTTTTCTTAGCTCTGTAACAAGATTGGTCCTAGTTGCACACCTTTGTGGCATGCCATGTGGCCAGCAAAGATTCCCACCAGGGCCAGCACTTGTTCTGGCATATGTAAACAGAAAATGCTAAATCCAAGCCCCTGTACCCCTGAATGTTTGCAAATTGATTTGAGAGGAAACCATATCCAAAGAAGTCTGGCACTTGTCTAAAGCCATGGAAATGCTTTCACAAGAAGCATGCCTCACACTGCAGCTGTGCCTCTCCTTACATTATAAACCAGCTTAGACCTTTCCCAAAAGCCTGAGTGATTCCTCCAAGGTGTGGCTGAGAGGGTGAAGATGTGAAGTATGAAAAGACAGGAGGAGTTACTGAGGTGGGACAGCAGCTCTGAGCAGACCTCTTGCAAAGAAACCATGCTTCCAGATTTGAAGCAAGACCTGGGCAAGAGCTTCTCATCGATGTTGGCAGGAGCTGCTTCTGCTGTTATCCCTGGCTTGGAGCAGAAGATGACTTAGAGCATCTGAATCTACCCATAACAGCGACTGAAAGAGTCATTGTTTCTCGCAAAAATGTTCAACCACGTACCAGCTGGTGGCCACCAGGTTTGATGGAGCTGGGGCACAACACTGCTCAGAAGCGACTCCTGCCTATTTCTTGGCCTGTGGTCCTTTGAACAAATCTGGGATTAAACTTCTCATTGAGAAGAGGATTTGAACTGCTATCTGAGGCATGGCAGCTGGTTCTCCACCCCTCTCTAATGCACAAATGTCCCATTAAAAGAGCTGTGTTGGAGGGAGTAATGAATTGGTATAATGCAGTTATCTGCTTGTCAGGTTTCTTTAAGCTCATTTCCTTCCAGTGTGTAAGTAGAGAGAGACAAAATTGCTATTTGAAATGTTATTTTGCAGTGTTATTCTGCAATTCAGTTCGTTTGTTTTTTTTCTCCTTCACTGTCCTCATTACATTGCTATTTTGACTGCTTCAAGTTTATAGATTATTTTAATCATGTTGACTTGCTAGTTTATGGGATAGAGTTCTTCTTTGTTCTTCTCTTTGGAGAATAAGAACTACAGTAACTGTTTTTCTTACTGCAAAAGAAGCCTGTCTATATCTCTGTTTAGATGGAAAGGCCTTCATTGCTTGTATTTATTTTTTCACAATTATTTGGGTGTAGAGATAATCCCCATACACAATCTGTCCAATTCTTCCTCCAATATTTCCTCATTTTTATAAACCAGTTTCTCACCAGCCACTGAATATACATCAGAATTCCCTGGGGCATTTTTTTATTATCTTCAAGAAATAAGAGCCAGCCCCTTCATACAGAAATCCAGGTATCTTGTTAAAGATAAGGACACTTCTCAAAGGAATAATTTCCTTTTTTATTTTAGGTGAAAAATGAGACAAACACACGGGGAAAAAAACCTAACAACCCCCCAACTGTTAATTTCTCCAATCTACATAGTTGAGGTCGGGCCTTTTCTGTGCTTGTGAAGGAGGAGGTAGAGGGATGGTGATACAAAAGTGGTGGTGCACACAGGGTAGCAAGCCAGGTAGTATGTGTAGGACAGACAGGATTTTGGCTACAAACAGAGGATGCCAGTGCTTAACTTCCAGGTTCATTTATGGATTGCCCTAGTGAATCTGCAAGCTGATTTTTGTTTCTACACCATCTGTTTTGGAGGTGTAGCCGTGGGTGTTTTCAGGTTATTGCTGGAGACTG
>JAVJGJ010000037.1:85996234-86019199 GCA_035590215.1 Microhierax caerulescens | reverse complement strand
CCTTTCCCTTTCCCTTTCCCTTTCCCTTTCCCTTTCCCTTTCCCTTTCCCTTTCCCTTTCCCTTTCCCTTTCCTTTCATTTTCATTTTCATTTCCTTTTCATTTTCTTTTCTTCTGTCTTTCCTTCTTTTCTCTTTGCTTTTTCCTTTCTTTTCTTTTTCTTTCTTATTCTCCTTGTCCCCCTTTTTTCCTCTATTTCCCCTTCTTTTTCTTCTTTTTTCTTCTTCTCCCTTTTATCCTTTTGCTTTTTTCCCTTCATTTTTCCTCTTTTCTTCTTATTCTTTTCCTTTTTTCTTTCTACTTTTCCCCCTTCTTTTCTCCTTTTTTCCTTCTTTCGCCCTTTTTTCCTTTCCTTATTTTCCCTTCTTTTTTGCTTCTTCTTTTTTCCTTCTTCTCTTCTTCTTCTTTCTTCTTCTCCTTCTCCCCCATTTTTTCTTCTTTTTCCCCTTCTTTTCTTCTTTTTTTTCCTTCTTTCCCTTTTTCCTTCTTCTTTTTCCCTGTCTTTATTTCTCCTCTTTTGTTTTGTTTTCTTCTTCTTTTCCTTCTTCCTTTCTTTCTACTTTTTCCTTCTCTCTTTCTTTTTCCTTCTCCTTCCCCTTTTCCTTTTTCCCCCTTTTTTCCGCCTTTTTTCCTTCTTAATTTCTTTTTCATCTTCCTTTTTCTTTTCTTCTTCTTCTTGCCCTTTTTTTTTTTTCCTTTCCCCTCTCTTCTTCATTTCCTCCCTGCTCCTTTTTTCTGTCTCCTCTCCCTTGTCCCCCAGGCCAGGCGGCTCTCCCCGGTGTGGGTGTGGGTGCAGCAGGGGTGACAGGACAGGGTGACAGACCTGCCAGGGCCACACTGTACAATAGCTCCCAGACAGTCTATTAGTCAGTGATTGTCTGCCCAGCAGCGCGGCCCGGCCCATGTGCCGCAGCTGATAATGGCAAAGAACAAAGATGGCAGCTGCTTTGTAGAGGAACAGATTTGTGGCATATCGAGATAAAATAAAGAGGAAGGAGAAAGGGGTGTAAGGGAAAAAAAATATAAAAAAGGAGAAAGGAGGGAAGAGGAGAAAACGGCAGGGGCCGGGGAGGGAGGAGGAAGGATGCTGCGTGCAAGCTGGAGCATCGCTGTGCTCTGATCTGGGGCGGTTATGGGGAGGGGAGGAAGGAAAAACACCACAGAGGAAACAGAAAGGCTGGCGTACATGAAAAAAAAACCCAAAATTTTCAGACTTCTGGTGTCAGAAGTGCAGATAAGCACAGAGACGGAGGCCATCAGGCGGCGGGGCTGGGCGATAATGTCTCTGGCTGCGCATTGCTGCCTGCATCTTGGGGTGTGTGTGTGTGCACGTCCCCACGAGGAGTGGGGTGATGCTGGGCAGCAAGGACGGTGGCATGGGGCTCGCCAGCGCTGCCTCTGCTTCCCCATGTCCAGCTGCCAGGCAGGGGGGCGGCACTTGGCCCCTTTTGGGGACAGCCAGTGGGGGCTTAGCCCAGCACTTATCCCACACCTCCTGCGGATGGGATACAGGGGGGTAACGCAGTGCTCAACCAGGGGCCAAGGGAGCAGCGGATTCCTCGGGACCACTTTACACCGCCTCACCCCGCGGAGTGTAGAGATGGGGCTGAGACCTCTTCACGTGGCTCCTTGCCTGGCTCCCAAGGGTTTGCACGCAGGGATTGCCTGCACCGATGTTCCCCTGCAGGACTCTGCATGCCCCAGCTCGCACGCACGCCGACTTTGCACGCAAGCATCTTGCCAACCCCCCTTTGCTGAGGCACTTGAGCTCCTTGCAGCCACCCTGAAGGAGCTGGCGGCCGCTGCGCTCCCTCTCCCAGCTGGCCCGTGGGCGCAGGACCAAAGGGAACTGGTGGCCGGTGGCTTGAGGCTGGCCTGGCTCTGCCGCCAGCGAGGCGTGGCTGACCCCGGTGACCACACTCACAGCCACCATGCTCAAGGGCTGTTGCTTATCATTCTAAGCAAATGGGGGGTGGTGGGTCAAAATCAATTACAAAAAAAGAAATTCAAAGGTGGATGTTGTAATTAAAATCCAATCTTTTGCTGAAGCTGGAGTTTTTAATTTAAACAAATTGCATTTTGCCTTAAAAACTTAATCGAATTAAAATTAAAGTTAACATTATGGTCAAGCTATGTTAAAGCCTAAATTCAGTATAATCTATTCACATTTAAATTAAAAATATATATACAATTTCATATACATATATAAGAAGATAACTGTACATATTTGCGGTTGAAGTTTTAAAGAAAGTTACAGGGCTGAACCACCAAAAGTCAGCTGCTAAGTACTTCAATCCTGAATTGCCCGAGTGGCTCTTGCTAATAGCACCCTATGTGCAGACAGTTTTTATTGCATTTTAGTTATCCCAAGTGGCACAGCTCAAGGACTGGCTTGTCCAAGTTGGGAGAGTAATCGTAAGGTTGAAAGCAGGAAAACGTGGGTTTGTCTTCCCACTTCTGCAGGATAAACCCATGCGAGAGGTGAAGTTTGCTGGGTAGCAATTGGTTCAGGTCCCTCGCTGCAGGCAACACCTCCAGTTTGCCAAGAAAAAAAGGAAAACTATTATTTAGGAAATGCAAGACCTTTATTCCTACATATTGAACTTATTTAAGGTCTTATTAACGTATCAACAAGAAATTGTAACGCTCTGTTTTCATACAAGTTTAATTGAATTCCAGTTCCCATCTAACTTAGTGCTTAGTATGATGGAAAAGTTAATAATGACCCTTGTGATCCCTGCCGCTGTCTGTGTTCGGGGAGGAGACCCCAGGGGTCCCCCAGCCACCTGGCACCGTGCGTGGGTGGGTGGCCAGAGCCAGGCACGGCTGTCACGGTGCCGGTGGGACCAGGGCAGTGATGCCCTGTGTGGGGTGGACCCAGTGGGGCGATGAAGGGGTGTGCATGGACAGGTAACCGTGGATGCTGAATTTTCCCATCCTGCTTGCTTTCCCAGCACCCCAGCCCAGTCACCAGTGCATCCCAGCTCCCTCCATGCCTTAGATGTTGCCCCTGGAGCATCCTGAGCTGCTGTTTAGGATGGAGCCCAGCCATCACCATGTTAGCTGGAGGGAATAGCCAGGTCTCTGCTGCTGGGGATGCTGACACGCTGACACCGGGCATGGACTGGGTGATGGGAAAGGCCCTGGCTAACGGCAGCATGGTACTTGCCCATCATCTCCCAGTCCCTGGCTAACGGCAGCATCACTCCCGCACATGTCCCTCCCGCCCGCCTCGTCCCTGCTTTGTCCCGGGAGCCTCCCCCAGGGCCCGGCTCCGGGTTAGTTCAAGTCTAGCCTATTTAGATAACCTTCTGGTGGGTCTATAGAGAGCCGAATATCCCTGCTGGAGGATCTCACTACAAATGAGCCAATCCGCCTAATCTCCTTATCGTTGTAGGCCTCAGCCTCGGGGCCTGGTTATCTATATGGATAAAAGAAAAGGGACACTGCACAGCACCTATCCCAGCAGAGACCCCTCCCCTTTAATCCTGCCAGGGTTGTTTCTCCCTTTATCCCCCTATTGCAAATCCCCAGCGAGAAGCCCCCCGGCCCCCCCAAGCCCCACTCCCCTCCCTTCACGCCTGAGCAGGGAGGCAGAAAAGATGCGAGGGCTGAGCAGCGCCGGGCTGCTCTTATCACCAACACCTGGAGTGGGAAAGCGGGGCTGGGGGGCACAAATCCCCCTGGCCCCGGCCGGGAGGGAGGCTTAGAGGGGGCTGGGGGCTGCTCCAGTGCCCCTCCGGAGCTCCCCACCTGATAAGTACCTTAATCATGCAGGGCCAGGAGTCCCCCGGGGTGCAGGCTAAGCCCTGCACATTCCTGCCGCACACAATTAGGGCTTTCTCCCTCCCTCTTCACATTTTCCCCTCGCTTTCATTCCTGCCCTCCACCCTTTCACCTTTGCTTTAGTTGTCTCTCCCCTGCTTGGCCCCCAGCATATCGCCCCCATCCCCATTTCTTTCCAAGCCCTCTTTCCCCCCTCTTCTTAGATCTCCATCTCTGTCCATTTTTTGTCCCCTCCACCACTTCCCCTCTCCTTCCCCCATCCCATCTTCTCCCCTACCCTGTTCCCATCCCTCCTCCCTCCAGCCCTTGCTCTGCTTTCCCCTTTTCCTTCTCCGTTTGCTCTTTGTCAGACTATTCTCCATCCCTCAGTCTGCCTCTAATTTCTGATTAATATGTTCTTAGCCAAGGAAAAGGGAGAGCAAGAGAGAGAAAGAGAGCGGGAGAGAAAAGAAGGAATCTTCTAAATAAATCATTTAGTCATGTGAGGAGCTAATCTCCAAGTGACGGCCTGTGTTTATCTAGTTTTTAGCAGTGCATGTTAAATAGTGATATGGGACTAATTTTTTTTTCCGCTGGAGCTGCTGTGAAGGGATTTTTAACTTCATTTCCCAGAAAGAAAAATGGTGAAAGCAGAGATAAGGCCCCCGAGCAGCTCTTCCCCTGAACCGTTAGCCAGTGCAATTAAACAAGACGCCGCAGAAAGGGCAGCCGAGCCCAGACTGCCAATTACTGACACCTTCTCCCTGCGCCAGGCACCGGCGTGCTGGGCTCAGCATCCCTGGGACACCCCTGGACCACCTCTCCCTCCCCCAGCATCCCCCTTGCCCAGAGGTCCTGATGCCTTCTGCCACCTACCTGCCGCCTGGCCTTGGTCTTGTCACTTAGCGTGTGCTTCTGCTCCTCTGGGGCTCCTGCAGGACCTGGTGGCATCTCCAACAGATTTGGTGGCTGGCCAGGGCCATGCATGAAAGACACTGGGTCAGTGCCTTTTAAGGCCAGTTTGGTAAAGGAAACCTCTTGTTTTGCAAATAAATGGGCAAATATTTCCCTTGGTAAATGGCCGAACACAAACGTTTTCACTTTTCTGGGGAAAGATATTTTTTCCCCCTCTGCACTGAACCCTTTGACAAAGCTGACCTGAATTTTGGCTCCTTCTGGATCCTCCCCCTCAAGAGATGAACACACATAGTGTTTTTTAACATATGTATTAGTCCATGAATATTTTTTCACCTTCTCTCATTACTTTACCTCTTGGCTCGCTGAACAGTTCCACATTCCCAGGGTCACAACACCTTGCTGCAAACACTTGCAAATCCTCAACTACTGGTTCATTTTCCAGAGAGCCAAAATTGTTCCAGTTTGGTCCCATCTCCCTCCTTCCAGCAAGTGGTCCCACTCCCACACTCACCTCGGTGCTTCACAAACCCTTCTCATCTTCAGTAAAAGATGGGGATGCTCAGGTGACTCTCTCTCTCCTGGAGATAACAGCAGGAGATGGCAGTGAACCCCCCCAGGGCAGCGAGTAAGGGGATGGACGGGAAGATAGATGGTGGGGAAAAGAGGGTGGAAGCCATTGCCATAGCCCGGCTTCTTGAAGAAGACCTCTCCTCCTTGCAACAGCTTCTCCAGATGCTCTCTAGCCCCTGAACCCCAACCATTCCCCAGGCAGCTGGAGGGAAGTATTAAAAAAATAATCATCGTTTGTCATGCTCCAGGCAGCACCCATCATAAGGGGCTTTTCCCTGGAGCCCAGGAAAACCCCTGGAGACACCTGGACCTTCTCCCTGGACCATGTCAGAGCCTCCCAGGTTGGGTAGATAATGAGTGGGCAGGAGAGGCAGCTGATTTCCACCGAGAGCTTGGAGGGGGAGCCTGCAAGTGATTGCAATTAAGCCCTGAGCATTAAAAACACGGTAATAAGGGGCTACGTTGAGGGGAGGCAGAGTGGTAATTTAAATGATAGCCAGCTCAAATATGGAATGTCTAAATGTTCTCTCAGAGAGATTTATATGTGCACGGGCCTACCTTGCTCATTTATTTCATTAACTAGCTCCTTATTGGTATATCTGCCCGTTCTGCCTGTGGGAAGATGGGCACAAGGAGGGATGCTCGTACAGGGTGTATGGTGGGCTGGGGGCTTCCACCCGGGAAGGATCCCTGTGTGTGCAGCCTGCTGAGCCCTGAAAACTCAGTGCACCCCACTAAGGGCTGGGGCAATGCTTGGCATCCACTTCCCACGTGGGGAAACTGAGCAAGGGGGATGCTGAGCAATGTGCCCCCTGATGGGTTTGTAGCTTATTGCTGCAACTGGAGCCTGAAATATTTACGTGGTGAGGGAGGGTCCCAGTGCAGAGAGGGTCTGTGGGCGGCTGCCCTCAGACACGGCCTCGCAGGTGAGCTGGGCTGCCCTGCCTTTGTCTGCAGCCAACAGCTTCCCACCCTGGGCAGGGAGAATCGATTGAAAAAAAAAAAAAAGCCATACTTGTCCAAAAGGTAGGAAAATAGGAAAGATTTGTGATGCATCAGAATAAGGGTGGGAGTGCGACCACTTGCTGGGAGGAAGGAGATGGGACCAAACTGGAACAATTTTGCCTCTCTGGAAAATGAGCCAAAGGATGAGGGGTTTGCAAGTGATTGCACCGAGATGTTGTGACCCTGTTCAGCGAGCCAGGAGGTAAAGTAATAAGAAAAGATGAAAATCTTTGGAGCAGCAAACCCTCCTCATCCTCTTGTGCCAGGGATGGAGGCTAGCAGGAATGATGCACTCCCAAAGCGCTGGAATGGGAATATTTTTCAGGGAAAGAAAAGTGCCAGTGCCAAAATCCTCCTTCCCCTTGCTGGCTCATTCACCCTTCGGGAGGGTGGCAGCATGGGGACCCCTTCCCTCCTGGCCCCCGCCACCCCCGGCTGCTCCCCCTCCGGAGCTTCCCTCGGGCGGGCGGCTGGGAACAGCTGTCGGAGAGCTGAGATCTAATGGCTGCCTGGAGAGCAGTTAGTGGATAATTAATATTTGCAGCACAGAGCTGTGATTGCTCTACATCTTCCTCCTGACAGCGGCGCGGGGAGGGAGCCTGCTCTGGCCGGGCTGGGATTGATCCCAAGCCCAGGGCTCGGTGCCCAGCAAGCAAGCAGGGAGCTCAGTGGGTCCTGTCACCTAAAATACTTGGAGGTCCTTAGCTGTGCATGGGATAGGGATCACAAGAAACCCCTGGATGCAGAAAAAGGGTGTCAAGGGTGTTGGTGAGGTCGCCCAGGGCTCAGTCCTTCCATCCCTTGACAGCACCAGCACCCAAGCAACCCTGAGCCCTGCCTCGGAGAACCCCCTCTGTGAGCTTCGTGGGTGTGAAAACGCTCATCCTCATCACTCGTTTATTTTTTGTCTTTAGAGAAAGGGCAAAAAATAGAAGTAGAATAGTGCCTCTGAGCTCCCTTGCAAAAAAAAAAAAAAAAAAAAAATCAGCTAGCTGGCTGCCCTGCCCTGTGGGTAGGCAGGACGGGAATGCTCTGTGCACCCAAAAGCCTTGGGGCAGCTGGTGAATAGCAGCAATGGGGATCCTCCTTCCACCACCCAGGCCTCTGCCCAGCGCTCCTCTTGCAGTGCCATGCCAGAGGCTGGCTGAGCAGCTGATGGAGAAGATCAACCCCCCCACCCCACCCCACCCCCAGCATCTTCTAGTTGTTCTACTGGCACTGAGCAAGCCCCTGGGGAGGGGGCAGGACTGCTTGCCTCTAGGGGACAGCACCCCATGAACAGCGAAGCCCCATCACCCACCTAAGCCATGGTGGGAAGCAGAGGCTGGCAGTGCTGGGGGCTCCCCTGCTTGGCACAACGGGAGACTGAGGTCAACAAAATCAGGAGTGATGAGGGAAAGGGTCCCTGGCCCTGAGCTGGGGGACGTGTAGACGCTGCATGAAGCCATCAGGGTGATGCTCCAAAGCAACGGGGCACATTCGGGAAGGAACACCCGCCCCGAGCGCTTGGCCACGCTGAGCTGAGCTCTGCCTGCCTTTGGGCAGACCCAGCCGGGCTTTGACCTTGGGCTGAGCTCGTGGTTGAGCCCAGCGCGTTCCTGCTTGCCAGCCGGCTGGCAAATCCCTTCCCAGGCTCCGAGGAGCAGGGAGGCACCAGCCCGTGACCCAGCCAAGCTGTGGCTCTGGGCAGCCCCATCTCAGCCACCAGACCCCCTGAGGGAGCAGCATCCTGACCACAGAGCCCTCAAACCTGGAAAAATACAGAAAAAAAAGGCAAAATCAGAATTAAAAGCCTCCGTGCAGCAGGCAGGGATATTGTTATCCCTCTTTATTAGCGTTGTTTTCCTAGGTTTTTTTGGCGAGCAGCAAATCCAGCCATCTCTGGCTGCGAGTGGGTTTGCTGCAGCTCGTGGCATGCAGTTAATTCCCTGAACTGTTTAATTTAACAGCCTCTGAGCGTGCAGACATAACACTGTCACTTGGCTCTTCGGAGAGCGGGACCCAGCCAATAAAGGAAAAGCACAAACACTGTACTGGGAGAGGCTCAAATCCCACTCAATTCCCACTGCCTCTGCCAGCAGCAGCTCCGGGGGGCTGCAAAACCCCACTGGGGGCAGCAAGGCAAGACGAAGCGTGCTGGGAATGAGGCAGAGCGAGACCACCACCCTTGGTGGGCGCTTGGTGAGGAGCACCCCCCTTGGCTGGGCCTTTTGCCGGCAGTTTTCAGGGGCTGGGGCAGTAAAGGCAGCCGGCGCAGCATGCTCCATCCCCATCCCGTGCCTGCACCCCTACTGAAATCATAGAACATCTCACGTTCAAGGGACCCATAAAGATCATAAGAGTGCCAGGGGACGGTCTGCTCTGAGCACTACCATCAGCAGCCTTGCATGGGAGTCTCCATGCCTCAGTTTCCCCATTGACATGATAGCATCGCTTCTCAGCCACGCTGTGAGATGGCTAAAACTACTAATATTCAGCCACTTCAGGGATGAACATCAAGGAAAAGCCCGTCACCGCGGTCTCCTCCTGGGATACAGGTTGCCTTTTCCATAGGGGTGGTGCTGCTGCCACGGGACTGCCCAAGGAGTGGCACAGTGGTAATTAATGGTGGCTGATTGCAGACTCGTGGCTCTCTGCAGCATCTTTGGAGGGAAGCAAATCCACCAAGCCAGAGGGTGCGATGTGCTGAGGAAGAGGAGCTGAAGAGCTCGGAAAGAGGAGCCTTAGTCTTTGCTCTGCCACCACCTGCCCACATGGCCTTGGCCATGTCCCTTCATCCAGCCCCTCTTGGTTTCCAGCCCAGACGCCCCGGTGCTGGGATGGGCCAGGCTGGAGGTTACTGGTACCGCTCTGTGTATCATGGCCGCTTTGGGGGCTAATATGAAGAATTACCACCCCAAAAGAGCCTTTTGCAACTACCTCTTGGACTATCTGTGTCAAGATAACAAAATTAAACCATTGGCATTTAACACCACCCCCACCAGTATCACCACCTGGGGAAAAAGGGACTGTTTTGAGGTTGATTATTTCCCAGAAAAATCCCCGAAGTCTGGAAAATTCCTGCCAATATTTTCTATTCATTAAAAAAAACCCAACCAAACAAAAAGCCAGGAATTTGGTCACCAAGAATAATCCCTGGGTTTAGTGCAAGCACTGAAATGCCCCCTCTGGAGCCAGCACAGGCACACAGGGGTTGTCCCCAAGGACATGCGGGGCTGTCCCCTAGGACACGTCAGTGACCTCAGAGGATGCTCCACGTCTGATTTCTTGGCTGGTGGGGGGGGCATTGCTGGGGGTGCCCAGCAGAGGGAAGCTGCTCTCCCTGTGCCCCCTCTGCCCACCAGTTTTTGGGGCTTGGACCGCAGGGCTGCCACGAGTTGGGCAGGTCTCAGCATCGCCCAGAAGCTGCTGCACCATTAGGTGAGAGAATGTATTAAACCAAGCAGAGCAGGATGAAAGTGGAGGGGCCAGAAGGGAGGGCACAGCAGCCCCCCAGCTGAGCAAACCCGCACCTTGCAGGAGGATTTGGGGTTGTCCGGTGCTGTGCAAGGGGATGCTACTGCAGACCAGAGTCTCTGGGGTGGGGAGCCTGCTATAGCTCACACTCGGAGCAGTCCTGAGGAG
The DNA here is from genome assembly GCA_035590215.1 of Microhierax caerulescens. NCBI lineage: Eukaryota > Metazoa > Chordata > Aves > Falconiformes > Falconidae > Microhierax > Microhierax caerulescens. The sequence continues at coordinate 86,009,318 of JAVJGJ010000037.1, read as the reverse complement.
AGACGGGACCTGCACCAGGCTGAAGAGAGAGTCTTGCTCCTTAGAGGATTGTCAGATATGTGGGACCCTTGATGTCCTGTGGAGAAGGATGAGTAAGAGCCAACTGACTTAGAAAACAGCAGTATTATCAGTGAGAAATGTGAATATAGGGCCTTGGAGAAGGAGTTTCCTCTCTTCTTTCTTGCCCGGTGACATGCAGCCAAAAGCTTCCAAACTGCTGATAAAAGGGAGAAGATAAGGACAAAAGTTTCAACAAAGACAGTCAAAGATCTTGGCAACAGTGGAAGCAAACACAGTCCATATGACAATTGGTGTGGAACAAATAAGGAATGTTGAGGAATTCAGTTACTGTGGCAACCTGGTAATAATAGATAACAGCCGTACAGAGGTGGAAATAAAAGTGAGAACATCAAGAAATGAATATGTTAGTCCAAATCTGGAGTACTAAAAACCTTGTCAGTGCATTAAAACTGAAGCTATGCAACAGCATCATTATGCTGCTGGTGTTTTATTTGGCCAGAAATATGAAGTATGGCCAGAGACAAGCACTCCTGAATAAAACAGTGGAGTTTTCATGCATGGTCAGTGTGAAGAGTATTAAGAGTTAAGTGGGGAGAAATGGTTATAAATCTGAAAGCACAGGAAGGATTGAATGGATACCAAAGCATCCTGAAATCACATCCCAGAGCATCAGAAAGCACCAAATGGGCTACGCAGAATAGGAGGGGGGCTTACTGCACAGGGACAGTGGTAGAAATTAACAGGGGGATTCCCAGAGCTGTGATCATATGTGATACAGCATGGGACAGTGTTACATAAGACCTGGCTTTGAGCTTAGAATGTTAGTTGTTAGACTTCCAGGTGGAGACAGACTGCTTCCCCTGGCTTCTAGGAATCAGGCGTCACAGGCAAGCCTTCAGCAAAGATCCTGTTACCACTTCACTGACTGTACAGATCTTCTCTAGCTCTCATTTCTGAGATTTGTTTGGACCAAAAGCTAACATGAGAGACCACTGGGGGGGAGACTGATGCAGATACACTGCCACCATCCACTAACCCCATGAAGACGCTGCTCAGAACCAGGCTGCTCAACCCTCTGGAGATATTTCTAGATTGCCTATGCAAGGATTAATGTGAAAATTAACATTATTGCTGCCATGGTTTTCCATCCCATTGAACTAGGAGTCAAAAACTGCCTGCTGTGGACACTGCAGAGAAATAGTACCTGATTTTCCCAGCAAGGAGGCCTGATGGCTTAATCCAGTGCAAGAGGAAGGTTGTACAATGAGGCCCTGTAGACTGGCAGGAAAAAGGGCCAGGCCAGGCAGTGGGCAAATTAATTGTCCTGGCAGCTGAATGTGATTAGACACTGTTAGTGCAGCACATTAGTTTTGATGGTAAATAAATGTTCCCTTCTGTGAGAAAAGCTGCCATTTTGAAAATTGCTTTTGCTGCAAAATGAAACTTTAGTGAAATGAAAAAAAAAGCCATCAAGCCCATCAGTGACAGTACAAACATTATGTAGTGAAGTAATCAATACTATTCAGAGAAAGTATGAAATATACTAGTTTTCTTTCATCTCAGCATATTTTCAGATGGCCAAAGGAACTGCTACTATAATAAGTAAATATATAAACACAGTAGTGAAAGGATCACTATATAAAATCAGGGTGAAATAAAACAAGAGTAAGAAGGTCAAACCAAAACCTTTCTGCTTTACTAAAAGAAAACATTTCAATATCAATGTGAAATAAGAAAGTTAAAACAACCCCTGTTTCTCCAATTTTCCCATCAGATACTTCACTGAAATTGACATGTTCCAGCACAACATCTCTGCTTCCACAGAATATCATTTACAGTTGGAATATTGTTGTGTGACAAATGTTCCCAGCTTACTGTAAAGATGGCACACATAAGGTGGCATCTTTGTGGCCAACAGAGTTGGGCAACTCTGGGGAGTCATGGCAGCTTTCCCAGCTCAGCTGCCCGTGATGCTTAATCCTGCCTCTTGGGATCAAGAACTTTTGTGAACAGCTTTTCCATCACTTATCAGCAAAGATTATGAGACACTAAAGCTATTCCCTGATTTATCAGGCTTGGTGGAATCTCACCTTCCCTGACTTACATTAGCTCAATTCAGCTGCAGCCCTGCTCTGAAGTTTCCAGCATGTAGTGTGTTCGGGTTTTTTCCTTTTTAGTTTAGGCATCTTTGCCACAGTTAATTCAAAGAAGGAACATGTTTAGTGAAGTGGGGAATTTCTGCTGTGGTTGATACTGTTTTCCTGACACACTCATTTGGAATGCAGCTAACATACTCTTCAGCAGCATTTGCAAGCAGGGAGGGAAGGACTGCCATTTGAGCAACAGTAATATGGAATTGCTATCATTATTAATAACAATCTATATTTCAATACTGCTTGGAGGCCTCAAATGAGATTAGGGGCTCATTATGTTAAGCTATATGTAAATACACAGCACAGAGTGTTTTGTAAAGTAGCCCTTATCTAGACCAACAAGACGAAATAAGGGAGAGCAAGAGGAATTTTTATAACTTTTAATTTAAAGAAGGGGAAAAATTTACCTTAGGTATGATTATGAATAAAACTGTCCAAAAGAGACAACTACGTTTTGTCTCTTTCAAGCCAAAGTGATCAGGTTTTTTTGTGAGAGTTTGGTGTAAAGGGTCTCAAGAATATTACCTTAGGATAATGTTACACACCCAACTGCATCTTACCACTGAAATCAGCTAGAAAACAAGTTATTCATTAAATTTCGTATGAGTAACATATAAATGAATGTTATATAAATATGTTATATGAATGTTATATGAATAACTGTTAGTTGATGCCTCAGGACACAATTTCTGGGGTACCATTCCCTCTGGATATCTCTGAAGTGGAATCACAGAAGCCTATTTACTTTTATGGAATAGCAAAAGAAAAACTGTTAATACAGCAAAGAAGGGCCAGCATTGAGTGTCTTTTTTTTTTTTTTTTTTACCCAACCACAAAATTATGGAGAATAACTAAATTGCATTCCCCTCCAACCGTAGCCAATATGAGCGCAAAACAGCATGAAGTGTTTGTTTGAAATTTCTGTGAGGAATAGTCCCATCAGTTAGATTCTTGCAAGTTCAGCCTGCAGCATAGTCAGAGTCTCCACATGTTTTGTCTATGCAGCACAAAATGCTGCAAAAAAAATCCAGAGAACAAACCAAACACACCCTCACATTCCCACTTGTTCAACTTGCACTGTGACCCTGCATGCATAAGGTTCAATTTACATGTTGACTTTCTGGAGCGAGATCTGTGTCTGGGGGTGCCCGGGAAGTTCTATATCAAATCCTTTATTGCATTCCTGTCTTTTACCCCTTTCTGTCTTTGTGCACGGTACTTGGATCTACCTAAAATAAAACCCTTTGGCGGTAGGAGAATTTCAGACATCAGTATGTCTCCTAACCATGCAGGTTCTTGGTAGTTGTACTATTTTGGTTCCTTTGCTCTAGGAAATGTGAGTTCTTTTTCCTAGAGAAATCAGCTAAGTACAAGCTGCTGTGGTCTCAGAGGACATTGCTGGTTTTCACTGATGGCCTTCTGTTCTTTGCGTCCCAGCAAGCCTGGGTTTTATGTGACATAAGGACCTGATTTGGAAAGGAGAACTGAGCACCCTGAAAAACGGAGGTAGGATAAACCTTTGTTGAAAGCCAGTTCACTCCATGACAAGGATAAATCAACCCTGTTGGTCCAAAAAGCCATTAGATGAATAGGTGAAATTTTTAGGGATGTAAAGCGGGAGAAACTCCTTAAGTGACTGTCTTTAGTGTCATTCATTAGAGCTGTTTCCTGTAAAAATAAATCTCTCTGCAGCTTTCCCTCCACTTATGGAGAACTAGCCTCTCTGCAAGGAGGAGGAGCTTCTACATTCGTATTTGGAACATGTTTTATCTTCACCAAAATAACATCACCACCAGCCAATTCCCCTCTACCCCCTGGCTCCCTCAGCAGCAAAAAGTGCAAACTGAAATGGCCAATTCTTAACTATTTTCCCCCTCTTTTAATATTGCCTACATCTCAGGTTTAAAGCTCAAGGCAAGCAGAGCCCCGAGACATGCAGGAGACAGATGAGGTGAATGTGCAGAGACTGGGGTTTGCGTGTGTCGAGGCAGTGGTGCATAGGTCCACCCCCCTTTGGCAGACTCCCTTCTGCTGCTGAAGGCTGCAGACCTTCCTCCAGCTCAAGGAAAGCCCTTCAGCTGCATTTGCTTGACTTAATGAGCCCTACCAGGTGCCTTGACAGCCAGACACCTACCTTTCCAGTGTTTGCAAAGGTGCCAGAACTGATAATTGCATCCCCTCTGAGGTCTTCCATAAAGGTTGGGTGTGGGCAGTTGTTTCTTAGTTTCTGCAGTGCCTTAGAGTAATTTCTATGCCGCTTGTGTTATTAAAGACTACTCAAGGCTTCTTAGGAAGAGGGAGAACTGATCAGGGCTAGAGCTGAGCTGCTCCTGCTATGGGAGAAGAGGAGCAAGAAGAGCATTGCTCAGAAGGGTAGAGATTTGTGCTGGAAAGCCCTGACCAGCTGGACCTGATGCCCCACTATAGCAGTGAGAGATTGCAATCTATTCTGGGGAGCTACCACAACTCTGAGCTCTCTCTCAGTGGTAGCAGATACCCTGTTTTCCACAGCAAGAAACAGCAGAGCTGTGGTAATGTCACAGGAGGTGTGTGGGGACACAAACCCTTGTTTGGCTGTTGTGAAGGATAGGAGATGGAGATGAAAATAGGGGCTTGGAAGGCCAAGGAGGACAAAGTTGCCACAACCCCTATTACTCCTCTTTCCTTAGATAAATTCTCAGAAGCCATGTTTTGAGTGTGTACCCAGCAAATGAAACCAATCATTTGCATCTTTCAAAAAAACACTGTTTAAAAAATTCAAAAGTTTTAAGCTGTCAAGAGATGATTGATGCTTGCAGGAAAAAGGAATCAAACTATGACAGGATATGTTGTTCATCCTGGACCCAGGATAAAGGCAAACATCCTTAAACTATTCATAAACTGGTAGTTCTGCAAGCAACCAAAAGGCATGGTGTAGGTAAGTCAGTTGGCTTCCTTTTATTTTTGCAAAAGCAAGAAAATGTCTTGCTAAAAACCCAGCAAAATCCAGCTTCATGTTCTGATGCTTTTTCTTTAATAAATGAGCGCTGATATTTTTTTTTTTCTGCTGGGTTTTGGGATCAGTGCAGAAAGAAAAGTTAATTTAACTATCTGGGACAAAATAACAAATATATTCCTTAAACAAAATAAAATATTCAGGCTTATGGCTAGTAGCAATGGTTCAAGAGGGCTTGAATCCTGGTATAGTCTCTAGAGACAAAATTTTTCTGAAGAAACAAAAAATAGCAACAGGCAAGAATTTCCTCTCTACAAACAAACAACACTCAATCAGTTTTAGTAGATAAAATGTTTTCTTAACTCCTATGGCATTTCACAATTGATGAACGTTTCCAAAATAGAGATAGTTAAAATATTATCTCTTTCCCACAAGTCTTTTTGGCTTCTATTCTCACTTTGTTACCGTTGTGACCTAGGCAGTTTAAATTTATAATCTCACCTCTCCACCATCTATGCCTGAGATGACTAATTAATGTGGCTGCCATGTGTAATTGCAGTAATGGATATCTCTTACATTGTGTTTTGATGTATTTTGCTATCATTTTGAACCAGGGATCCAAAAGAAGACAAATACTGTCATGATAGCCAATGCTTTCATTCAGCTGAACAACAGGCATAAATGATTCTCAGAGTATCTTAGCTCTGTCTGTTAATTAAAACCATAGGAATGATGCAGGATGATTTTCTACCAGGTCATCTCTTCAAAATTATTTGTGATTATTAAAGACATGATGATGGCTCTATATGTAGGAAGATGGTTGGAAAAGAGATGCCCAGAATCTTGCTCTATTTTTCCCTTAACTTGTCTTCAAGGAAATGAACACAAACCCAGTGTTTTCTCTCAATATTTCTCTGAAGTAATAACTCCAAACTTATTGTAGATAAAAAAGTTACACAGTGCATTTTGCTGTTAGAACTCAGGTACCAATGCCTGGAGAATTAAGTTTCCTCCAAGAACATGTTTTCAGTTACATGAAACACAGAGCTTTTCCGAAATCCATGGTGATTACAGCCACCAAAAGCATGACTCTTCAGCCACAATCAATGTGTGCAAAAACCCTCTGGCACAAGGACTTCAGCAGAGACTCCCAGCAAGAGATGTTGTGTCTTGCCCACCTTATTTCATATATTATACTCCAAATTATTTCACATTCTTTTGGAAATGTTGAACTTGAAGGGGAAAAAAAAAAAAAAAAAGCCATGGTGTACCAAAAGGAAAAATGAATCCTCCATATCTCAATATCATGGCAGAGAGTTTTTGTTCTCAACTACAAGAGAGGGGAGTCTGGCAGGGACCCCAGGCATCAGTCTGAGTGCTGAGTTGTTAATGAGAAAAAACAAGTACGCCAATGATGTTCACCTACCTGAAGATAATCTGGCAGTCCAGGAAAAATTTGGATATTTATTAAAAAGAAAGAAAAGGTGTGTGTGTGTGTGTGTGTGAAGCATTAAGTTAACTGAATGCTGTGAAAGCATTTAATCTGACAGTCCTGGAGATGGTGCCTGTATTTCCATAGTGAAAGATTCCACCACACCGTTTTGCAAGTTTATCTCCATGCTTTCCAGAGGGGATGCTGGATCTTCATTGACTGTGGCCTGTTTTTTCTCATTGCTGAAGGAAAGACAGCCAGATCAAGAGGTAAAAGCGTGTCTGGCTCTGTGAGAAAAGCAGACATCCAGGGGAAACAAGCTTTCGTGCTGTAAAGCTATTGTGCAGGAGCAAGCTGATGTCTGCTGCAATTCTCATGGAGGAAGTCCTTGATGCACAAGCCCTGTTACTTTACACACTTTTTAATTTCACTTACAGCCATACTGACCACCCGCAGTACTTCACCAGTGCTTTCAACATCTGGTCCTTGCCTGAACCCTGCCAGCTATACCAACCACTCTGTTACTGGAGACACTGCAGAGTGCCTGCCTTACTTCTCCTTCAGTCTTCTCTTTTCCATCATTTCAACACGACCACAGCCTCTACAAGCTTGGCTTAGCCATCAGACTCAATGATCCTTATAGATCCCTTCCAGCTTGAGATATTCTGTGATCCTATGGTCTGAGGTGCCTTTCCTTTTCTGATATGCAGTGTGCTTTCTTAATGTTTTCAAAGACCATGTGTTGTGCTTGCAATCGCCCAGCAGTGAAGCTACCGAGGAGAAAGACAAAATACTGAAGCTGCGTTCTCTTTCCTTTTTATCCAGTCTTCCTCCTTGAGTGGCTCTTAGGCTCGTCTTCAAGCAGATGAGGTCAGGATTCAGTGGTAGCAAATCACAACTACCTAAATATGGTCGTACTGGAGAAGAATAAAGGATGGGAGCTTCTGATATATGATGACAGGCTGAGAGAGCTGGGCCTGTTCAGCTTGGAGAAGGCTCAGGGGAGTCTTATACACGCATGTAAATACCTGATGTGGGGAGGTGAGGAAGACAAAGACAGATGCTTCTCAGTGGTGTCCAGTGTCAGGACAAGACAAAACAGGCAGAACCCAAAATACAGGAAATTTCATTTAAACATAAGAAAAATACTTTTTATTATTATTATTATTTTGAGGTTGGTCAAACAGTGGAATGGTTTGCTCAGAGAGGCTGTGTGTCTCCCTCCTTGGAGAAATTCAAAGCTCAGCTAAGCAAACTTCTCTAGCTGACTCTGTTTTGATCAGAGGGTTGGAGTAGGTGGTTTCCCTGCTAACCTCAACAATTCTGTGATCTTCCCATGAAAACCTCCCAAATGATTTTAAAGCAGAGACTCTTTAAACCTGAAGATTAAAGCAGGTAAATGAAAAAAGGGAGACTGTTAAAACTAAGGTTTCATCTAATACTCTTTAATTACTAAAAGCTTTATTCCTTCTCTTTTTCTTCCATAGACATTAAATGGGTTAGGACCATAGTAATGTAACAGTACTTTTGATATTCCCTTGTGTACAGCCAATACACATTTAGGTATGAAGTACATGAAGGTACTTCACCTTCAGAGATAAATATCTATGGGCTTTTCCCTCAGTAAATCCAAGGCAGCTTCAACCCTTCAGCCCGTGCAGCACTCTTCTCCTGGTCACAGCTAAATCAGTAGCATTGTGTATAACCATAGGCACTGCCTTTACTGGCCAGATTTTGTTTTGGAAGAGACCTGAAAAAGATTGTGAAGTCTTTTTGCAAATGCTGGCATGTCAACAATGGTTTCTGTTCAAATTTCAGTAAGGCTTTATCCAAAACCAAACAAGCAAATAAACAAATAAAAAATCCCACAGCTGGGTGGTATCCTTTCTTTCTTGTCTTCAAGCCTGTATATGCATATTTTTATATCACTATCTATGCATACCCCTATGTAAGTATCCAAAAAGGCTAAGACTTCTCTTTATTTGGAGGTGATTGTATTCTAGTGAGTGATTTAATTTAAAAATAGGAAAAATCTAAGAACTGGAGACATGTTTTCTGCTTTTGTTTATGTTGATCATAATCTTTTCATTCATCATCACAGTGTTGTGGCAACACACAGAAGATGAAGGACTTTTGTTCACCATCTGCTCCTCTTCCTTTGCCTTCTTTTGATAACTTGAATTAGTTTATCTGTGACGACAGTATTTTTCCCAGATAAATTTGGAGTGTAAGTCCCTTTCCAGTGCTATTGGTAAATGTACTGCCTTTGCCGGACATTAATTGCATCATACAACTACTTTCAGGGAATTCTAGAGTCAATAACCATCCATCATACTGGCAAAGTCTCAGCCCTTACATCTCTGTTAACTACAGCTGTTGCAACTCTGCAGTAGAAAAATGGGCTTGCTGGGGAGGTCTGATTCTTTTTTATAAGAACTTTAAGGATGGTGATGAGAGTCTAAAAGCAGAACCAGTGCTTGTGACACTAGGACTGAACAGAAAGCACTGGTAGGAGTTGGTCTCATCAGTTTTTTTTTTCAGTGGGAAGGTGGGATGCTATCAATCCAAATGGGCCAGAGAAATACTAGGACTTTATAATTATTATTGAGCACAGCTCCTGGAAGCTGCTTCATTGAGTTGTGAATATGTCACTGTGACAATGCAATCTCACAGTTCTCCCTCCACTTGGAGGAGGAGCTACAGCAGGGTGGTCATTAAGAGCCCTGTTCCCACTTGCAAGAGATGAGGTCCACAAGAATTTCAAGCTGCTCAAGCAAGAAACCAGTGGTCTCACTTTGTCTTATTTTCTGGCTATTCATAAAGTAGATGTAGTTGTCATGGAAAGAGAACTGGTGAAATGATGGACTAATGATGTCTTTGCACAGAACAGAGAACAATGAGGAGCAAAACACCTTTGCTGTGTCCTGTCCTTCCACTGACATCGACTGCTTTCCATAGGACTGGAAGCACTCATCCAGCAAGCACATTAGTTTCTTGGATTTCCAGTTATTAAATATATGGGGTATGTCAACAGTGCCTTAGGTCTTATCTTCAAGTAGGGAAGTTCTCAAAATCAACGTAGTCTCCAAAGCAGATGATGGGAAGTTATATCAGAGAAGAACCATCTTCTCTATGACTTGTCCTTATACTCCTCTGTAGTTACCCTGTGCTTGCCATAGCCTGGGGTAGGATACCAGCAGCTCTGACCTTGGCTTGTACAGATGTTCATGAGTCCTTCCAAGGACATTTGTAGACAAATAACCAAGTAGTAATGTGAAGCCAACATGCAGGGTTTTTGTTGTGTGTGACTGGCTTCTAAACATCTCCTGCTTCCAAGACGGACTTTACCGCCTCCAGCATTGTTTCTCCCCTGACAGGAATCCATCTAAAAATACCCCCAAAATACAAACTGATTTGAAAGTTCATCTAGAGCAAAGGCAATGAACAGTCAGTAAGTTGAAATCTTGCTCATATAATGTTCATCTAGAATCTGTCTTTGAAGAGTTCGCAATATAGCATGGTGTGTTCAATGTTTTGTTAAACATTAACCATGCCTGACACAGACATCAGCCACTGGCAGTAATCTTTTCTTAAGAAATTATTCCCCACTTTAATTTCCAACAGAAAAGGAAAGATTTGGAGCTGAGAGAGACATTTCCTTTTATGAAAATGTGATTACTGACAGTCCTTATAGGTGGGATCAAGGGATTTAATAAATGTAATTTACTTTCTATTGCTGCTGAGAACTAGAGCTACTTTGGAGTGAGATGGGTGTGCGTTGTGAGAAAGTGCTACCATAAACATCTCCCCATCAAACAAGTCTGACCCAGAGAGGTATTTTAGAGCAGTGTTTTGAAATGGGGAGTGTTAATCTAGGCAGTGGTTTGCAGTAACTGCGTGTGCCTGTGCCCCTTTGCTTCTTTAATCCAGTCAATCTCATCTGACTCTTATGTCTCAGAAACAGTTGTCCATTGAATTGTCTGGGAACCATTCTGTCTGATATCATCCTAAAGAAAAATGGATTAATTAACACGTTTATTGAGTGTTGCTCCTATGCTACAATGGGTCTTTGTTGTGCAGAGGGAAGATAGGCCCTGTTCCAAGTCATTCCTTCAAAGCAGCATCTGTAAATTTTGACTGTGTTAGCTAAAGGCTGCAATTCTTGTGCAGTCAAGAGTAGCTTCTCCTTGTTCATTCTCTACTAAAATGCAATTTTTTCTATTTGTAAAACATAAGATTGTCCAGAAAATCACACTGTTACTAAACTGAACACCAGGGAAAGAGATGTCTCAAAGGAAATTTAGGTTAGCCAAAACAAGTATCAGGATTTTTCCTGCGGCAGGGCAGGGTACAGCTTGAAACAGCCCTCTGTCTGACAGGCAGCAATGAGTCTCTGGGAACCAAGAAATACAGCACAGCCAAGGAAATATTGAACTTGTGAGGAGAAATGGTAGAGGAAATGCTGAGAAAAACACACCTGCTACTGGAATTGCTGATCTGTGTCATTCGCAACATCCTGAGGAAGGCTTTGGTGTGGTTTATTTTTCCATTTAGCAAACTGCTCATGAGCGTGCCCTACTTGCCAGCACTCTGCAAGAAGCATGCTGGATGGATGGCTACCCATCAGTATCTCGTAGCCTCTGGAGTCCTCCACTCCCGTGTTGATGGCTGGGCAACGTGGCAGCCAGAAAACCAGGTTTCCATCCTCCTCTGGGGAAGAAACACTGAGGTTTCACTCTGAACTGCAACTGGTCCACTTTTTGGAGAATTTAAGTCTCCCATGGTGTTGATTTGGCCTTCTTAGACCTTTGCTTACCAGAGGTCAGCACTGATCCATGAAATCACTGTGTCCAGCCACAGAATGGAAAGCTGGGTCTGAAATGGCTTTCTGGATGGGTTCTCGTTGCTGGCACTTTGCAAAGCTGGTGTGTTCAAACATGAGTGTTACTTGAAACATTCAGGCCTTAAGGTTAGTCTAAAATCTCTATTACACATTGTTTTTCTTCCTGATGAATTCAGCAAGTAGTGCTGCTTCTAAGAAGCAGTGTATCTGGCTTGTTAATGAGAATATTTCTGTCTCTTCATATGTGGTTAAGTATCTTGTGCCTGGTTCCTTACACCTATGTAAAGCCTCTGAGTGCACCACACACTGCGTATTACCACATGCTAAGCAGTCACACATGGAAGGTCAGTGCAGATTGCACAAAGGGCTACGTCTCTGAAAAAAAAAAAAGTAATTGTTAAGTCTGTAAACTCCTTGCAAGTTGACAAACAACTGAGGAGGATTTTTCATGCTTTTGTGTTATGAATGTTACATACTATGTGAATGAGGCAAGCCCAATAATTTTCATCTTGTTTCCTTAGCATAAATGCTTGATTTTATGACCTTTTTTATTGCAGTTGTGGTGAATGCAGAATATGCTACACTTGACAAATTTCATAAGTGAACTTCTTAACTGGGAAACATTGCAAGCAGCAGTGGTATTTTAGAAAAACTGAAATGTTTCAGTTAGACATTTTCAAATTGAAATTTTTATTATTTTTAAAGGACAATATTTAAAAGTGATTTTTTTCTGCACTGCACAAGATATTCCTGTGAGGCAAAATTAATATTTTGAAATGTTAGTTTAATTGAAAATATATAAAAATATTTTTCAGGATTAACAGCAAATAGAAAATCCATTGTTTGCTCAGCTGTATGATATACTTGAACTGAGGACATACTAAAATAAGAGCTTTTTATTAGATACTAAAATGTGGATATTATTGACTAGGTTTTTATGTCTATTAACAAAAGAGAACCCAGAATGTAATGCTGTAAAACACAGTATCCCGATATGTGGCAGTAGACAATAAAAAATTACCAATGTCCAGTGTCATTGGACACAGATCAATACCACTTGAGAAGGGTCAAGGATTAATATCAGATTCTTTGCTGAAATTGAAGAGTTGGGTGGAAAAAATGTAATAACATCCCAAGTAATAATAATGAAACACTATGGAAAGGAGTTTGTTATACTACATTTTCAGCTGTATCAACAGACATTTACATATTAGTGTAAATTATTTCCATTCATTTTTCAGGCTGTGTGAAGACAGAAATTTGAATTAGGAAAGGTCATAGCAGTAGGGATTACATGAATTCAGTGGAATCACATGTAATTAGAATAGTTTTGAAAACAACTGGATTTCATTGTGAAAATGCTTTGAGTCTTTTCATTCACATTTTCAGCAAGTTTATTTAAAGAAGTTTATTTAAAGTGTAGCACTCAGCAAATACTAGATGTATAGCTGAAGGCAAAAAACAGTGGTAGGAAACAATTTCTCCCATATATTTTTAACAGAAAAATTAAGAACTACAGAGCTTTAGTGTCTGTTTACAAACATGATGTTTTTAAAGTTAAATATAAATTAAACACAAGTCTAAAAAAACCCTGATAGCTAACAGCTAATGGTTCTAATTTCTTATTTTTTAGCTAGTTGGCTAAGAGCTAAGATGTATTTAATTGTATGTGCTAAAATTGAAAATGCCTTTTTTCTTCA
>JAVJGJ010000037.1:85962529-85994738 GCA_035590215.1 Microhierax caerulescens | reverse complement strand
GCTACAGGCCTCCACTAGACCCTGTGCCACTGATCACAACCTTTTGAGCTCTGCCATCCATCCAGTTCTGAATCCACCTCACTGTCTGCTCACCTAACCCACATTGCCTGAGCTTGCCTATGAGGATGTTATGGGAGACAGTGTCAAAATGATGATATTTTTTCAGGAAGAAATCAGAAGACATTTCCATTAAAGAAGGACATTTCTGTTGCCTTGGGTCCTTGCCATAGCCTGGAGTACCTGAGCTGTAAATTGCTGTATGATCCTAGAAGATGAAGAGTGATTCTATTTCACTGTGGTATTCTGAAGATCGAGTCTTGGGTAAATACATCTGAGCAGGAAGAGAAAGGGAAAGCAATTCCTTGAATGTCAATGGCAGTTTTACCCCATTTTGTAAGGTATTATCCAAATTATTTTATCCATCCAAAGCTTCATTTGCTTGAAATGGGACTTTCCCCTTTGTCTATCCAGCAAACAGATTCTTAGGCTACCTCTCCATGAGTTGCTGAAATGAAGTACTGGTCTCCTGACACTGAGAAAATGCAGAGTGGAAAAAGACCAACAGAAGGATGAACTGGAGGGGATAATGTGACAGTGGCATAATTTGTCCTTTCTGTTCTGTAGCTTGACTATATCCTGCCGATTTTTGAATTTTTCCTAAATGGGAAAATACAAACCTGCTTGTAGAAGTTTTGTTAAAACCCTCCAGATTGGCACTGATACCATATAATGAATTTTGTTTTAAGCAAAAGCTTGTGAGGTTTTGCTTATTTCTAAAGCTTGGATAGTGTGATGGATTAGTGCTCTGAACATTACATAAAAGAATAAACAGATACAAAGGTTCAGAGTGTGGAGAAAGATGACTTAGGTGGATACTCCACGTGGTTTTATAATATCATTCAGATTGCTGCTTGATGATTTACCACCACTCTTTAGAAGGATATCTAACTTTGATTAAGGGGCTCAATCAGTGGATATTTTTCCTTCATCCCATCATAATAATCTCTAGTAGTTAATTGTCATCTAGTAAAGTAAGCATTCCATTTCCATTTCAAACCTTGTGGACTTTCAGATTGAAATAATATCTAGATCTTTGTACGATTCAGAAAACTCCTTTGGCGGAAAGCTTCTGTTGGTGCAAAGGGTTGCAGATCATCATGAAGTCTCTTTTTATAAAAGAAAAATGAAGCTAAGTCTTGTTACCTGTCTTGCCTCAAGTGCCTGCACTAATGGCAGAAGGGATTTCAAAAGGTTACAGTATCACAGCTGTAAACTGGAATTTAGCTGGGCAGTGATGGAAAATGAACAGGTTGATATCAATTTAATTGAGAAGAGAATGCAGTTTTGGGGCTTATGCTTAACATGCAGACAAGTAGTCTGGGGAGATGGCTTTCCCCTTTGTGCAGTAAGTTTGGAAAATGAGCAGGTTTCCTATTTTGAGAAGTTTTACTTATATGATCACATAATCTAACACAGCTGGCTCCAGATTTGTCTCTCTTTGCTATGACATTAAAATAGGGCATACGCACAAAGATGTTTAACAGTGTGCCTTAGGAAACAGGAATCCTTCTCTTTCTAAAAAGAGCTAGAGAGAGAATTTTGCACTGAACAAAGCAAGTAATAAGCAATGAAATCTCTCTTGCCCTAAACGCTGCTGCAATTCTACAGTTGAGCAATTGGAGAGCTCATAGGTTGTAAAAAAGAATATTCAGCGACTTTACCATCTTTGTGCCTCATCCCTAATATATTCATTGCTGTCTTTCAGATAACGATGTGTTCTGATTACCCTTGTAGGCAGCGTACCTTGTACAAGGAGGGGATGGCGGGCACCACCTCAGAGCTAAGCTGCCTGGCTGTGTAGTGATCAGCTAGTGAAAGCTGAATCCAATGAATGGTTTCCTTTGGATGGTTCAAAATCAAACAGGAATGTAATTGAACAAGAGTAATAATGTACTTATTGATCCCTTCAAGGTCTGCGATTTCCTTGAAGGCCAAGGAAGTAATGAGCCTCAAGGGGCAATAATGCACCTGTAGTACTGAAATAATGGAGGTCCCAGCTCTGAAATGTTTGATCTCTGCTGCCTCTGGAAATGTCCTCCTCCTTTGGCATGGAATAACAGCAAGAGAGAAAAATTAGGCTGCATATAATCAAAGATTAACACTTGCAGCCCCTGTGTGCAAGGACTTGTAAGTTTATGGTCTGAGCACTTGATGAAGGATGGGAGGTGGGCACAATGAATTGTGTGCAGGAAGATCATGAGGTCAGAGTGAGACAGTTACAGTCATGTGAAAAATCAGTGGCTACAGCATCCAGGCTGCAAAAGCCACGTACAAAGTGCTGCAGTTGATTTGAAGTGATTGCACTTCAAAATGAAAATTGATTTCAGACACTTCATTTGTTTCCTGACTGCTTCTGGTTACGTAGTTTGTTAACATAGCCATCACCATACATTGTGACATTCGGCTCTTATTTAGCACCTTTGGTCAAATGATTCTTGGGTATTTGATGAACAGTGAAGAAAAACAGTCAGCCTCCTTCCTGTATGGATATGGTTACAGAAAAAGCACCTTTGCTTCTCAGCTGTGTGCTTATGACTTCTCGAACTGTTGCTTCTAGATTTGATTTCATGTCACAGATGGTGACGATAAATGGAGGATTTCCTAAAGATCAGAGAACTGAAAAGATGAAGTAGAAATGGCACTGGCTTACTGACCCTTGGCTTTTAAAAAACCTCCTGTAAAACAGTAGTCATCTAGCGTAACACCATCATCTATATGTCTAATCTCTGTCACATTAGCTGGAAAGTTTACTGTGTTAAGGATCACCTTTTTTTTTCTCTTCAGTGTCTAGCCTCTTGTCTGTACTCAGAGCAATGAGTTGCTAATAAGAAAGGTAATTTCCTAGATTCTGCTTCTGCCTAATGGGGTACCATCTGAACATCCTCTGTACGAAATGAAAGCAGGAGTCAGTCCTTTAAGACTACATTAATTTCTTCTGCGTAAACCTCAGAGAGGTATTCTCCCCCCTTCTGTGATGGGAGGTGGATAATAGCAGGCAGGCTGCAGTGCTGCTAAATTGGGATGATGCCTGTTTCTTAGTCGATCTTGTGATTGACCAAGTCTTAAACATGCGTAGGGATATCACTCAGCTATTGCAAAGGGGTTACTCAGATACTGGCGCAATGTTGCTGGGTTGGTCATAGCCCATCGTCTGCACACAAGATACTCATCATCCAGCAAGGCACTGTGCCATGTGTTGTCATCTGTCCTAGCCATATAAGTCATGAGATTTATCTACTCCTGCACTATAAGAATGGAAAACCAGTTACAGCCTTCTAAGCCATGACCTGTGCTTCCTTCTGCTTTATGAGACTAAGTAAACTACTTGAGGTCATAGCATTTTGATGTGATAATGCTTCCTGAGATAAAAATAAGGACTCTTCAGGAAACTGAAAAAAAAGACATACAGTTTTCCCAACAACGATTAGGTTTTGGTTTTTTTTTTGTTTTGTTTTGGGTTTATTGTTGTTGGTTTTTTAAGTTTTTTCTCTTCCCTGATATATTGACATTTCAATTTATGCTAATTTAGACCACTTGAAAAGCCCAAATAAATCACTTGGGCGGAACTGAAGAGAGGGTGAGTGTAAGGAAATTAAAATTATAAAGTTGATGTCTGTGCTATGATAGCACTTGAGACACAAAGCGTTTGCAATCACTGTAGCATGCATCTAGTCTGTATGATACTTAATTAGTTTTTCAACAAGTGGTATGAAATCCTTTGAAAATTTATGGACCTTTGTTTGTGGCCAACCAGCCTCCTTATGTCCACACAATAAGTAATCATAGAGCCGGTGCCATCTGGAAACCTGAAAACAGGATATTTTTCAAGTCTTGATAAAGAAGGATTTTTTTTTTTTAATAAAAGCAAGAAGGTATTAAAACTTTCTTCCTTTCTCTCAGTTATTCCAGATAGAGCTGTGGGAAATGTCTTCAGATGGCTGGTTTGATCCATTGACTTTTTTTTTTCTATGGTACCAATAAAAAGTTTGCATGAATAGACAGAAAGGCTGAAGGAAGTGATTTCCAGATTTTTGCCCATGAGGCCATAATAAATATTCTGAAATTGGATCTGAACAAGAAGGGACCATGGGCAAACAATTTGAAAGCAGTCACAGTCCCTGGAGCACAAACTCTTGACAAAAATTAGTTTGAGATATTGATAATGAGACATGAACAGAGATGCAATGCTAATCAAGTCCAGGCTGGCAGGTGCTCATCCAAAATTTGTTCCAGAATGTGCTTATCTAATGGATACAGAAGACTGAGATAAATGTCTGTTGCCAAAATTTCCTTGTTATTAATGCTAATTCAAACTCTGAAACAGGTTGCCCAGAAAGGCTGTAGAGTTTCCATCTTTGGAGATACTGAAAAAAATTATAGAACAAGCCCCTGAGCAATCAGATGTAATCTCAAAGCCCTTTTTTGAGCAGGGGTTTGGACAAGAGGATTTCTTGAGGTCTTTTCTGACTTTAATTTTGTTATGATTATGGCAACTGTGTGCACACTTCTTAAAGGAGTGTGCACTGCAGAAGGTGCAGGGAGAGACAGCAAGGGCAACAAAAAGCATTGCTTCACAGCAGAAAGCTTTTGTAGGTCAACCATGACTCATTCTTGTCCCAAAATCGTTCAGAAATCATTCCTAAACACAAACCTTGCACACCATAATGAGCAATGCTTGTACACCATGTAGTTGTTTGTATCTGATGTGCTTGTACAGATACCTGCAGATATAAGGCTGTGCCAAACATAAGGGTCAGCAGGACTTGCACACGGGAAGATGGACACAGCTGTGAAAGAGGAGGGAGTTGCCCTTTCCTGAGGCAACAGGTTGTTATGTAGTCAGTCAAGTGCCAGAGATAACACATGCAGAGAGGCGTTTGCCTTTCCAAATGCTTGCCTTAATTAAGAGGAATATGAAGACTGTCACCTTAATAGGAAATGGATAAACCAAAGCTGGAGAGGAAAGCTAACCATGTTCCCCTCTGGGACAGCTGGATCTGAGGGCAGTAGTCTACAAGGATGTATCCTGCACAGTGAGGGATACAGAAGGAAAGGGTCATTGTCAAGCTGAATAGCAGAGAAGTGTACAGTAAATCAGGTGAATAAAGGTACAGAGGGAGAGAGGTCCATGTTTGCACATTAAAATGTATTTTTCTTTCATTTCTTCACATGTTTTTTTAATGAACATTTTGAATGTCTTGCCACAGGTCAGTAAGAATGCCAGAAGTCTGAGTGGAGAAAACCATCAGTGGCTAAATTAAAAGGGCAAAAAAATCCATCAAATGCAAAGATCACAGCTCTGTTAGTGGAAGTTCCTAATACTAGAAAATTACCATTGTGTGCTGGCCCTGTGCCAAATAACTGTTCACCAATTATACTAGGTCTTGCTCAACACTTTTGTTCCCCTTAGTGATTAATACATAGTTTATTATACAGGTCTAGAGCTGACCTGCTGTGAGAGATTACTCATTCCAGGCCATTGTCTGGCAGTCACATTGCAGCCTGCACAACTCTGGAAAAATTCTCCAGAGATGCCCAGAGATGAGAGGTGATGACAGCTCTTTTTTCAGCACAAGCAATGAATTTGTGGCAGAAATTGCCAGCTGTGGAGGTATGTCCAGGATGAGCCAAGGAGTCTGATTACATGAATATATTTGCTCCCCTTATTCATCTGTGTATTGAGAATGGGGTACCCTAATGCTTTGGAGAAGCTGGATGTTACACCGCTGCAGAAGGAACCTGAACTTTTAATCCTGAAGGATTTGGAAAGAAATTGTCCTACTGGCCAAACTGGAGCTGTATAGCAAGACCCCTTTCTTGTTGAGTCAGAGGAGTAACTGTGATGCCTCTCTATTTCAGCACAAAACCTAACCCGTTTACATGGCTGTTACTCACATGCCAGACATTAGCATACTTGGAAGCCTTTAGCAGAGATAACACAGCCGCAGAGGTTGCCCTGAGGTCAAAGCTGACTGCTGTGGAAATGAAATATTTGCATAACCTTTTCTTTCAAGAATTTATGTGATGCACAAATTCATTCATGCTGCTTCCTTGGTGCTTCCCTGAAGCTGCTGGACAGGGGAGAAACAATGCAGTGTATTTCTGGGAAAGAACGCAATTATCAACCCTAAATAGGCATATGGTAGAGCTATGATAGTACAAGCACAATTGCCCCAGGGAGAAGGTAACTAGATGTAGCCATCCCTCTCCAGGCCTGTGTTCCTGCGATAGTGCATAAGCACATCTTGCATCTGTCAGCCAATTCATTGCTTGGTCTTTCTGGACACCCTGAGCAGCAAAGATGTGCACATCAGTAATGGGCAGAGCTCTTCTCTCTCCCTGTGGCTGTAGATGGAGCAGGGTGGCTGGGGCAGAGTGATAGTGGGCATTGCCCACCCATTGCACATCTTGGAAGATAAACGTGTCTCCTGCAAGACAACTGCTGCCCCTGCTCACCAGACCAACTCAAGAAGTTGCTCTGCAATTAAGCTTAGGGCTAGGAAGCCTTTGCTTTGGGCTCAGAATTTGCAGCGACTACATTTGTCCTGAAATTGTGTATGAAATCAGCATTGCTGGGCTTACCTTTGGCCCATCCCCCAGCAGGACTAACTCCCCGGCAATTTCTCATCTAACCCTTCCTGACGTGTATGAGTTGTTGACTGTGATGCCAGCATGCACCAGCACGTGATGTGGCCGAGGGTAGGTCTCAGCCCCACTATTGACTGTGGCACAGTGGCTTCACATTTTTGCATTGCCCATAGGAAACGTGTGGCTATATGATTTCACTACCAACTGAAACACAGTATAGCACCTCTTGGGATCAAGGGTGTTGTCCTGGTACAAGAATGGTTGAAGGAAAAAAGTAAGTAGACTGTTCCTTTCTCAAACAACTTGACTGAACTGCTAGTGCTTGCTTAGCAGCTTCTTCACACCTTCCTTGCTCTCCTCCCACACTTTGACTTCTCTTGATTCCTTCCCAATGTATATTCCTATCTATCAGGATGAAATTAGACCTCTGCAAAGCAGAGTCTACTAAATAATTTTGTACCCCACGGCATGGAAAGTCACCTACAACTAGCACTTACTGCTGTGTGCTTGAGTGAGCTCTGAATTTTAGGGAAGAACAAGATATATTTCAAATATGTAACTAAAGAGATTAGTGCTCACAGTGGTGGGGGTAACAGCAAACCTTTGTGGCCCTGGGTGTCATGGGACAAAGAACTGAGCAGGGTTTTCATTTTGCTCTGTATTTCATTTTTCCACAAATGAGAAACCGGTGTGTTGGTTCCTGAGAATTCCAAACCCACTGCTGAGGCTTTTGTGGTGGTTATTCACATTTTAATCTGTCTCCTGGTCACAAATGTTAAAAGTACCGTTGCATTGAAGTTCTGGATCATGGGTTCAGTGTCTGGCTGACACAGCCAGTGGGACCAAAGCAGTGGGGGCAAAGAGGTTCTGATGAAGCAGGCTAGCTCTTTGGTAAAAGAATCATGAGAGCCAGAGCCAGAGCTTGTCTTCTCTTGTTTGCTGACTTACGCGCTTTTTTCTGAATGTATCCAAAGATTATTATTTGATGTCCCCTTTTTAGTGTCTCCAGGTTTCCCACCTGAAGGCAGATTTCCCATAGTCTGGCATGGAGATTTTATTCAAATCGAATCTCTGTCATTCTAATCCCCATCCTCTTTGGCCTTCTAAGGTTATTAAATGTCTTGGACTTTTTTTTTTTTTTTTTTTTTTTTTTAACCCAGATGAGTTCAAGCTGAAATGCAAAGGGATTACACATGGTTGCCATATTACTGTTTGTATTGCTGCCTTTCTGGTATCTGGTATTACTGATCTTGTGCTACCCAGAAAGACAAATGTTGCCAATGTTCCCATTCTCAGACTACTCAGTTTTGGGTTTTTTTCTTAAAACTGCCTGCTTTGTTTCTCCTAAGTTTTCTTTCAATCTTCTGTCCATAACTGGAGAAAGCTGCCAACCACATCTGCCCAGAGAGTGACTATCAGTGGACACAAGTGGGCATTTATTGTTTCCTTCTTGTTAAAAAATAAACCTTTTCATTGTATATAATATGCTGTTATACTCTCAGAAAGTATCATTCCACACTGATTTAATCTATCAAAACACACTGGTTGGTTTGTATTTATTTATTTTTCTTACTTCTTGGAATTTTCAAAGCAGTGAAATCATCTATCATATTTACTCTTCTGTTTGTGCATGAAAATCAATAGTTATTGTGCTTTAAATGTATCAGAAACATTCTTAGGTGTGAGATAATCTTATCCTTGCCAATATTATATGGAATAAGTACACCTCCTAAAGAGACATCTTCTATTAATTTACTCTGAGATGTGCCCTTTAAAGAAATGCAATCTTAGAATTAGAGATTTGACAAGACTACAAGAAATCCCACCATGACCAAGGAAAAAACAAATGTTCAGTCCTCAGCATTGAGGTCGTCTGCATAACATTGCTTCAAAACCTACCAGAAATAGTAGTTGGCTTTTCCTGGATGGTCTCAGAAGGGTCTCAAGATTGAGAGGGAGTTTCTATGCAGGTAAAGTGCCTGGAAGGTCAAATTCATGGTTTGCCAGGGAAGTGTTGAGCCAGTCAAGATACCAAGAATGAAGAAGGCTGAAATATGAGGCCATGTTAGCTAGTGCCTGTTTAACATGCAAACTAGACTTGTGTGAGCAGGAGCTTGAGCACATAGAATGCAGGCGATACATTCCTGTTTCATGAGTATTTAAGGCTATTATGCCTGGGCTGGAACACTGCTTGCTCTAGAAAAACCTCAATTTACTTAGTTGTTGAGGGAGTCTGAGATGTCTAGGAAAAGTTTTTGCTCTGGGGTTTCCATATCACAAACTATGGACCTGTTGAAGACTGCAAGGTCACCTTTAAATTATGATCAGAGGGAAAGTCTGTCTGTGCATATATATGCTAAAATCATAAATGGATGAGAGCAAAAAAAGATTCATTTCAGGTAGATAGACAGCATTGCTACAGCGTATTCTTTCTTGTTTGCACTTCCTTTGTTGAAGAGGACACTGCTGATGGTTACATGCTTAACAGGTGAACGCCCATTGCTTTCTACTTCAGGCAAACTGAAGGATCTGCTGGCTGAACCAGTCAGGAAGCTGTAGAGATGGCTGCTCACACCTCCCAGGAGAACACACTCCATCAGAAATGGGCTGAAATGCTGAAGTGCCACCTTCAGTGTAAGGGAGCAGTAAAAGCCCAAGGAAGAGGCAGGTCCTCAGATGCTGCAAACTGGCAATTTATGCTGGTGGGAGGCTGTGCTCATAGGTATTTTGTGGCTGTTGCATGAAGAGCAGTGGTCACTCACAATGTCTGGCAAACTTCAGAGAAGTCCCAAACATGGGGGTGAATGCTGCTTGGCAAACCCAGTTCATTTTAGTGTACATTCAGCTCTATATCTTTGATATGGGAAGGAGCTGGGGAGACATCACCCTGGGCTCCTTCTTTTCCTGCTAAAACCCCCAAGAAACACCAGAGGATAAAAGAGCAAGAGACAAAAGCCAAAGTTCCATCTAATAAAGCAGAATTTCACCCAGCTTGTTGGGTTGTCTCTGACGAGATGAGACACCTGAATGAATCTCGCAGCTACAGCTTCATGATTTTCCCTTTTGATGCCTCTGTATCGCTTCCCATCTGTTTGCTTACTCATGGGAGAAAAAATGTATTCATTATTTACTTCTCTTTCTGAAATCATGTTTATGGACTTGATTTCATGTCTTTGAAGCTTCCATTTATGTCCTGCAGAGGTCCAGACTCTTTTGTTAATACACATTTTGCTCCTTTTTCAGAAACTTCATCAGAAGTTAAACACTGGTCAGAAATGGATGCTATATCTGATTTATTAGATCTAAAACCCTAAAATTCCTACTAATGCACATCCCAGTCTTGCAGAAACTTGTGTGTGAGTCATCTCACTGAACTGTATTTGTGCAACTGCACTCTCTGTAGTGTTAGGCAGATGTGTACGTCTGAATGCATGCCAAGATGCCAAGAAAACACAGAGCTGGCTAAGGAAGGAAGTGCCAACGGACTTGTTTTACTGTAAACTGTTCCTTCTCCCTAGCTTGAAAATCATTTGGCCGGACAGAATTATCCTTCCTGCCTCACCAGGCTTCATGGTTACTTTTCTTTTATGAGAGATAACTACTTTTGTAAAAATTACAGCAGTAGTGCAAAGCCCACCTTCACACATAAGAGAAGGCCAGAGCAGGACAGTATAAATCAGTCCAGAAGAAACCCCTGCCTTGATAAAGAAATCAAGAGTGAGGATTTTTTTGGACAAAGTCAGTATTCCCATTTCCTTGGTGTTCTTGTCCTGCCCTCAAGCAGGACGGTCCTCCAGCAAAGGCTGGAGCCCAGGACCAACCTTGTCAGAGTCATTAACCCTTTCCCAAGCAGGATTTTTTTGTTTGCAGATTGAAATTCCATGTCCTGAAGCTCTAATGCATTCAGATAAGCAACTGTTCTTGGTGAAAAAGTTATACTTTGCAAATCCCAGAGCCTTCCATGAGAAGAAGTCAATAATTTAATTCCAGCCGCTGCAGTAAAGCAGAGACAGTGTACTGAAGTCTATGTTCCCTCCTGGGATCAAAGCCCTGTAGAAGCCATGAGCTCAGCCTGGCTGGAGTTCATTTGGAAAACTAAAATTTCAGTGAAAATATACACAGAAAGCCAAAAAAGTCAGATTTTATTTCTCTCTGGAAAGTAGCGATATCTTGCCTTAGCAAGTAGCCAAATCCAAAGCCTGTAATTTGCAAACAGCTCTTATCCTAAGTTGTTTTTACTCTGCTTGCTTATACAGCACAAAGTGCATGGAAGGCAAACACTGGATATCTGTGGGAGGAGCTGTTGATCAGGGCATGAGCAAGTGCACCCAGAGTTACAGCAGAAGCAAGCCTAGGGTACCGAAGCCAAGGTGAGAACATGGCAAAGTGATGGTATGCAGCAGGATGAAGGGGAAGGCAGGAGCTAGTAGCCTCATGGGTCCAGGGAGGGTCAGGACAAGAAGTTGAAGGTGCTGAGAACTAGGAATGGTACTGAACAGACCAGAAGAAGAAATAATAACTGGGGACACCAAAGAGCTGTGGTAGTCCAACAGGGGACAAAGCTGAAAGAATAGGAGGTGGATGCAAGGACAATGCTTGGATCGAGACAGGGAAAGGATAAGGGGGCTAAAAGTATAACTATGGACCAAAGTGTGTGGATTTTTAGTTTTATGTTACCTATGATTTTTTAGGAATCATTGCTGTGATCTCCTATTGCCAATAGCAGAGACATACACACTTTGTTTGGGTGGGTACAGCTCTGGAAGACAGCAGAGGAGGATGAGGATAGAAAAATGTCCCAGGAGTGTGCAGATAGTGAGCTGGTGGGACAGGTAAATTCAATGCAGGTGCTGTATATGGAGAATAATATATATATCCTAGTTACAAACATGCTGTAGCCATAGCGTCACTGTGTATACAGTGAGATTGCCACACAGAAACTTAGTCCTGCAATACGTGTTAAGTCCAAGCATCTTTCTCAAGTGCTGGGGTGATAGGAAACCATAGGAATACCCAGGTAATCTGACACACTTTGGAGGCTTATCATCAATATTTGGCATGGGAAGGAACCAAAACTGCAGTGCTTCATGCTGTCATTCCTGCTGGTTCCTCTTTGACTTTAGTGGTGCAGCCTAAGTCTATGGAGGAAGAAGATCTGGGTTTTCTTGTTGCCTTAATTGTCTTTGTGAAATATCACTGGGCCATAATCATCACCCTAAAATAAATTCATCTGTGTCTAGGGTCTAGTTTCTATGGCAATGTTTTATGGGTAAATAAGGGTCCAAGCCCATCCTTTGGTGTGGAGGACACGTAGCAAGTAGGCGTGTGTACGATTAAACACTCCTACCTGAAACGGGTGATTCATTCTACCCTTTGGGAGCAGCCCCTGGCCTGTGCTAGTCCTCAAATATTTAGACATTGCCTGGGAAAAAGCTACCTGAAAGGGGACACAATTGCTTCAAGTTAAGATGGAAGTGGTCCAGCTGGGGGCAAATCAGTGCCCAGACCTGTGTCCTTCTGACCTTTCTGGTGTAGACCACTCTGTATGGACAAAGAGCTGGATGCAGAACAAGGATGAGTCTGCAGTCAGAGCTTGCCAAGAAGCTTTTAAACATGTTGTTGAGCTTGTGACAACCTCTGCGGCTGATACTTGATCTGCATCTCATGTACTGTCTCTCCTTACTCTTGTCCTGTTTAATAAATATTCTGAGCGTGGACCTGTGTGTGTGATCTTACTGCAGCCAGCAGATACCTGGCAGGGTCTCACCTCACTCTCCCTGCTGCAGGAAAACAGCACTGAGCCCCGAAATGTGAAGCAGATTAAAAATAACCATTGTTTCTGCACATAAAAGAGCGTCTTTCAGAGCCCTTTGACTTGCCAGTGCCCTGCCTGGATGGCTGCTCGGCTGAGACAGCTCTCGGACTGAGATGGAAAAGGCACAAATAATGGTTCAGGTCATGCACACAATTTATCATTGCCCTGTTAATCAGGGTGGCTGCTTGTCCCCATTCCCTTCCAACACACACATCCCTGACTGGGTTTCATGATCTCAGAGGCCTATTAAAAAGCCATTTTTAGGGAAAAAAAAAAAAAAAAAAGAGCCATGCCCAGCATTGCTGCATGAAAAGGAGTATTTGCTGCTGTGGTGATGTTTGCCATTAGAGCAAACATTTCTTACAAGCCTTTAGTAACATGCGGCAACACCAGGATGGTATTGATCAAATTATGCTGGAACGGGTAGCTGGGCAGCTAGTGCCCTTCTGGCACAAGAAATGCATCAATGGTATTTGGTCAATACTAGCACATATATTGCCTGAAGACATGGTTATCTGAGGAAGAAGTGGGGAGACAGACTGTGGGCAAGCAAAGCCCAAGTAATTTGTGAAATGTTAAATAAAATGCCCTAAGCCAATTTGTAAATATTGGACTTGTTCCCTTTACACAAGATGCCTTAGGCCAACAGCTTCTAAGACAAAGATAGTCCAAGTTAAGGAAGTCATTTTGTACCATAGACCTCTTTTGGACTGAGCTCATGCTGTTTCCTAAGAAAATACATCTTCTTTAGGTAGATTTCTGTCTTTGACAGGGATACAATAGATTTCTTAGGTACTCATTACACCTCACAACAAAAATAGCATTTTATGAAGTGAACAAAGCTTTAAAAGCATCTTCTTGAGAGTATGTGTTGGCACTGGCAACTAGGCAAAAAAGTGTAAGCTAGGAGGAAAAAACTAGCTCAGACTTTGAAGTAGCAGAAGATAAGACATCTTGCTGGTTTTGTCAATTTATTTAGCTTATTTTTCCATTCCCAAACCATGTCTCCTTGCTTTCACATGTTTCTGTCACCTTCCAGACTCAGCTGTGGGAATTTGAGGTTCTTGGTGGAGGGCTTGAGGCAGAAAGGAAGGCATTACTGGGACTAACCTGAACCTGGTGTCATAGTCCTTAGAACCTTTGAGCAATTGAAATGATGCTGGAAGCTGAATACTGGGTCAGTATTGGAAAGAGGGGTCTGAGGGACTGGTGTGACACTGGTGTTAAAGTAGGGGCTTGGACTGATATTGGTGGGAGGAGGCTGGACCAAAAGCTGTCTGTTGGAGTGAAGGGTTGTGTGTTTGTGTGTGCACTGAAGGGATGAGGGGCTTTTGCTTGCAGGAAGGATGTAAGCAAGTCCTGGGTTCACAGAAGGACATAAGAAAGGATGTATTGGTTATGTAGCCTACTGTCCTGTTTCTGACAGTGGTCCAGGGTGATACCAGGTATAAGAACAAGGTAAGCAAATATTTCTCTAAATTACCCTTCTGGCATCTGACCACTCGGTGTTCAGAGATTTCCTGACCTGTATGCTGTTTGTGTGTCTTTTGTAAGATCAATGGCTCTCTTGGCGTGAACGTGCCCATGAGTCCTTGCCAACTTTCAGCACCCACATCCTGTTGCGAATAGCTCCCCAGCTTCATGGTGAACCTCCCTGGGCTTGTTTTGAACTTGCTTCATGGGCTGATTTGAAGCCTGTGTCCTACCTATTCTTACTCTCTTTCTCTGTCTTATCAACTGCACTAGAGAATAAAGTGCAGCAATGGGAGAAGTATCTGATGGGACTAAGAAAGGGTTTGTTCCTCCACCAAGTCACATCAGAAGGGCATGCCCAGCCAAGCCTTGCCACTGTTGCTTTCTTCTCTAGTGACCTTGGGGAAGCCAGGAGGGACGAAGGGGTAGAGTGATAGAGGAATGAAAGGATGGAAGGGCAGAGAGATGAAGACATGGAAGCATGTATGGATGAAGCAGATCCAGTGACCACTCTGTCCCCACAGCTCCCATCTGCATGTTCAAGCTATCAGTGAGGCCCAGAGATATCAGCTCTCTCCAGGACCTGCAATTTTAAAATGATTTAAATTTCTGGTGATGCATTCAATGGAAATAGGGCAGGTGGCAACACTGCTGATGCTGTTTATGAAGAGGTCCAGTTCCTGCTGCACACTGACCTGACAAAGACCAGCCAACACTATTATCAGTGTCCTCAGGATTCTTTGGTTAAATAATGAAAGCATATGCATTTTGTTTTTTTCCCCTCATTAGATTTCTCCCCTGTCACTGTTGTATTCTGACCACATCCCTCTCCAGCTGCACATTAGCATTCTTGCTCTTCGCAAATCCTCCTCCCTCGTTTCCTGCCCATGCTGCTCCCTTTCCTCACTCTTCCAGAGAGCTGCTTATCATCACACAGTGAAACAGGAGTGACTGCGTGGACACTAGTATGGAGCTGTCACTCACTGTTACTGCATTGGAACCAGTAGGGCAATGTCAGCAAGAGGGGCAGATTTCTTCTTGCTGTCCCTCTTTGCTGCATAGCAGAGCTACCATGCTGCCATTGTAATTTCCGAAGGATGTTGCCTCATTTTCCTTTACCTGGCAGCAGAAGCAGTGGCCAGGGTGTGTTGTCTTGGGAAATTGATAGCTCTGTGGATGGTGCTTCAGAGATAACACTTCATGGGGTTGTGCAATTTAACAGGAATTCCCACCTGCAGTATCTGTTATGGAGCTATGGCTCTGGAGTGCTTACTGCCACCCATACATACACTTGATAGGACACTGCCTATAGCTTGATATAAAGACCTCTAGACAGTATAGTAGGTCACTGGAAAAGAAAAGATGTAAAGCTAACGTATTCTCAGCAAGTGATCAGCTGGTCCCTGGTTGCAGAGTTGGCGGTGACAGAGCAAGAGTGCTGGTGAGGGTTCTCCTGTTTGCAGCCTTTCCCAGAAGATGTGGCAGTAAGATTACACTAGGAGCTGCAACTTTTTGTGCATCCTGGATGCAGTTTAAATTGAGAAATTGCAAGCGATCTGAAGTGAAAGGAAAATCATTTGTTTTGTTCCCTTTGTTTGCAGCACATTTTCCCTCTAAATTAGCTGGCATGATAGTTCAGTCACTGAGAAAGGAGAAGAAAAAAGAGGCCTGAGAATCCATTCCGTTGTGTTTCATACAGGGCTGAGTTTCAGCTAATAATGCTTTCATGTGTGGCAGAAGGGAATCTGCTCTGTGAGCGAAACAGTGCTGAGACGCTTGCATGCAGTGAGCTGAAGAAGCATGTCACTCTCTGGATGTATGATGTGGGTGCACCCTTCACACATCACTTCTGACCTCTTCAGTCAAACAAACCCCCATGCAATGAGAGAAAAGGGGTTGTTTGACCGGGAGCCTTTAAGATCAGGTGAGAGCAGCCTGCTGGGGTGCCTCTCTCAGTGCATGCCTGTGAGCAAATTCTGTCACTGTCAACCTTTTTGAAGTTAATATCTGATCTTAGAGACCTTTTGGTAATGCCTTACTATTCAGTCAAAGACATACCAACAATTAGATGATGAAATTCTACCCATTTTCTGGACCTGATTCACTTAGATCTGTATATATGGTAGGTATGAGAATAACTAGGCATTTTTGGTTCTGCATTGACTGAAAAATAAAATACAAAGAAACACATGAGCACTCCTCTCCCCACTGACACTGCCTTTCATTCAGTACTTTTGAAACAAAACCCAGACCTGAACATTGCTTGAGGCTAGTGTGTCCTTTTAAAATGGAGCTCATGAATATTTCTCCATATGTACAACCCTTAACAAAACATTCTGGTACTTGAAATTTTGGAAATCCAATATAGGACAAGTTTCTGCCTAAGAATGGGATTTGTAGTACGTACTGCTGTTTTGGGATGTAGGAAGACTTCCATGTAGAACAAAAAAGAGACAGTTTTGGGAAGGTTTTGTTAGACCTCTTTTAGTGAGGGCTCTGTAGTTGAGACTGGAGGCTTAGGGACTCCTTCAGTTGACTGAGCATGTCACTTTTGGTCAGTTCCTCATCCATGACATGGGGCAGTTGGACTGAAACAAATGGAACTTTTTGGCTTAGCCAGTTTTGTTAACCAAGTTGGACTAGATGATCATTGTAGGTCCTTTCTAACAGAAATAGTCTGTTCTTTTCTATTCTAACTGATAGCAGCTTCAGGAGGTAAAAAATGTTTTTTTTTCTCATGCTTTCCTCCAAAATTTTCTAACCTCCTAGTTCTTAAGTTCAAGGCACATCCTGGCTATAAGTCTTGTCACAAACTTAGTGCACTGAACAAAATCACAGGGAAAATACAGTAAGATTTGGGAAGGACATTCCTGGGTCCATCATCACATCTTGCAATGTAGGAGGTAAGGTAAAGCACATCTACACAGGGGTCATAACAGACAACTCAGGAGTGTCAGACCTGTGAAGCAGCCAAGCCAGGACAGATGAAACATAGGGTGTGTAGGGCTCTTTCCAAAGCAAAATAGATGTTGCAGGACTTACAGAAAATCTGCTGTTATCATGCTGTATCTCTCATTCACAGAGGTGCTTTCCCAGTGATGATTCCAGTGGCAGGAATTGGGCCAGTAAGACCTCCCTGTAGGAAACTTGGCTGGACTGAGTTCTTCTGTAGGCTGCAAACGCTTCCACCCAGTGTACCTTTCTGAGGGCAAGCTGCTGGCTCTTCGTATTGGTTTGGATCAAGGGCAGTAGTGGTGCCCTGTTTTGTATAGGGTAGAATTCATGTGACTGAATGGGCTTCTAAATTACGACATTTATGTAAAAGCATGTCTCTTAGATGCTTTTTCACTCCCTGGGAGCTAGTTAGTAAAATAAAGTAGGAACGTGATTGTGTCAACCTAAAGCAGTTGTCCACGTTCATTACTTCAGCATCTATTGCCATTGCTTAGCTTGCCACTTGGGCTGCCTCGAGGGTAATCCTCTGGCTGAATAGGAGATACCTCCTGTAATTGTAAATGGTCTGGGATATTTTGGCTAGTCTCCAACTGCACCCACCCTGCTGGAAGGGCACTGGTGTCCCAGAACTCCTTTACTTTACCTGCCAGGCTCAGATGGCTCATGTAGTCTGTTATATCTCTTGTTGCATGAGGCACACAAGTGTAGGTAAATTAATCTTTCCCAGCAAGACCACCATAGATGTAGATATCCATATGGTAGATACTTACATGTGACACATATTTACAACAGTTAATGTGACATCCCTGTGTCCCAGCTAATGTGATTTTTTAATATAAGCTACTCAAGAATGACTGGCCTACTGATTTATTAACCATTTCAATATATCTGCTTCTTTTAGCAAGATAGTTGATACCACAGGATACAGAAGAACATTGAAGCTGCCTCTTTTTTCCATGGAAAGTTTGACAGACAGAGCTGTCACCTTGTAGGAGTTCATTCAATTTATTTTTGAAAGCTGTTCTAAGTGAGGGTTTATACCTTTCCCTTGGTGAACTTCTCCAGTGCCTGGCTGCTTGGCTAAACAGCTCACAAAAATCTGTGCTCTTATTTCTGTAAGCTTACTTCAGACACAAAAAGTCAAGGCTTGATTTACCTGAGGCAATCACCAATGTAAAGCATAAGGTTGACAATTACTGTTAAAGAAGAAGCAGATGGGATGACACTTCTGCTACCTGACCTTACTTCCCACTTGGAGGACAGCTGTCACCTGTAAGACCCGTGGCTCTGTAGCAGTGCTGAGTTTCTTGCCTCTGCTAAATGGACTCTATTTACTCTTCTGTTCATAACAGTGGTTAGTTGGAAAATGTCCAGTTTTGTGAGTAACAGCTGTTACTTTAAAAGTGACAGGCTCTATTAATCTAAAACAATCTCGGATCTGAGCTGTACAAGCAAATGGACCTATCCCACAGAAACTCTGTTGCTACGAATATGCAATGCATTGAGACACTGAGAAAGGCAGAAAGCATTTATAGTTTGTCAGGAAGATAAAACAGCTTAGGTGAACATGATCTTAAGTACTAGCAGTATCTAGGCAGCTCTTTTTGCATCAAATTTTTCTGTTGGGTACTGGCTCGGTCCTTAAGAGAAGCAACAAAGTAGACAAAGTGTGCTACCTTCCCAATGTTGTTACCTTTTATTCTGTGACTTCAAGGAAATATCAATGGGACCAATTCTCATTGTGTTAGTATTTTAAATAATTTGTGAAAATGGTCACCCTGGAGGTTCCATCAGGAAGTGGAGTTATCACAGCAAACTGAAGTCACCCTGCATTAGCTATGCAATTATCACTCATGGGACTTTCTTTGGGCCTATTGCAAGTAAGAATTGTGTCAACTTCAACTTCCTCCATTTTTTGTCAGCGAGTGATGACAAAAAGCTTCTGGAGCTGCAGTAACTCAAACCTATGTCTCATTTTAGAAAGTCACAGAATCACAGAATGGCTGGGGTTGGCAGGGACCTCTAGAGATCATCCAGTCCAGCCCCCTGCTCAAGCAGGTTCACCTAGAGTAGGTTGCACAAAGTCACATCCAGGCAGGTTTTGAATGTCTCCAGAGAAGGAGACTCCACAGACTCTCTGGGCAGCCTGTGCCAGTGCTCTGTCAACTTCAAGGTAAAGAAGTTTTTCCTCATATTCAGATGGAACTGCCTGTGCTGCAGTTTGTGCCCATTGCCCCTTGTCCTGTCGCTGGGCACCACTGAAAAGAGCCTGGACCCATCCTCCTGACACTTCCCCTTAAGGTACTTGTAGACATTGGTAAGATCTCCTCTCAGTCTTCTCTTTTTTGTTTTTTCCTGGTAACATTGCATTCCGTCATGACAACACTTTGCATTTCTGTCATTCCTCTTTCCCGTGGACTTCATTAAACTTAAAAAATGAACGAACATATCTTCACTCCACTCTTAATTAGACATTTTTTCCCCTTTTCAGGTTTGCAGGGACAAAAAGTCTGGTTTTATGCAATACATTTGCTTTCCTTTGCAGAATGCCATGTGTGAAAGTCACAGGGTCTCTTATTTGTTTCTGTGACAAGGGTTCAAGAGCATCTGGAAACTGTGAGCCTACAGAGAGCTAATAGACTCAAGAAAGTTTGAAAAACAGCAGCTCCTGCTTAGATTTAGCAACTTCAAAGACCAGGCAGAGCCTATCATGCATAAAGCACTGAGGATAGACAGGGGAGAGCCCAAATTAACAGTTTAAACCTGGCCACATGTATACAAGAAGACAACAAAAGGGACAAGTTGGGATGACGTGTAGAGGAAATTTGTCCTGATCTCCATTTGAGATTTGATGAGGATTGGATGGGGAGGTGCCTGGCATACTTCTAGGCCACCAGCTTATTTTCTTTCTGAAACACAACCTTGTGCTAATGCCTGTGTTGTGCTTTCCTGTATGTAAAACAGCAGCCCTTCCTGGGCTCTGAAGTTCCAGTTAGCAGAGGAAATCACAGAGTATAAATGACTTGCCACCTCCCCTGGTCTGTTCTCCAGAGGCAAGTCCCAGAGCTGAGTTCAGAGGGTTGACCTGTGCTTGTGTTTGCTGAGATTTCAGATCTCTTTGGGCTCCTGCAGGTGTTCCAACTCTCACAAATTCAGCAAAATTTTCGATTCCTGGAAGTAAGTAAACTAACACTGAAAGGTTATTTCAATTGACTTCCAGCTCCCTGGAAGTCTGCAAGGCAGATATTTTTCTCAGGCCTACCCTTGACTTTCCTAGACACTTCCCACAAATAGACTTACCTGTGTTATTGCTCTGTCCAGATAAAGATTATGGGATCTTCTGCTGCCAGGACCTCCTTATGCTGCTTCCCCATTTAGTTACTTCCTTCTGATGCCCTCAACATAGCCTAGAATAAAAGGGTTAGTCCATGTCCTTGTATTTGCGTGTGTGTGCATGCATAGAAATCAGAACTCCCTCCTCCCCCAAATAAATGATTCAGGAATCTTTTTGATTACATACCAATTCATTTAAAAAAGATAGCATGGACAAGAAAGGTGAGTGCTTAGAAAAATGACCTTTGCATTCCATTTTTCTTTGCCTCCTCATCTAGTCCCTATCTTTAGTGTCCTACCAGCATTGCCTTCAACAGTCCTTTAATGTTATACATGCATTTGGTCGTTTTACAGCTTCCCAACCCTTTATGGGTTTTTCTTCTGGTTTCTGTGGTACAGCACTATTTCTCATACTCTGCTTCTCAAGGGATCCATTAGTGTTTCATCCCCCCTCCTGGACCACTAACTGCTAGCCACATATAAGATGTCTTCACTTTTCTACCTATTAACTCAAAGAAACTGCAGGTAGTGATAGTGGTAAAAAGCCAGAACATTCAACAGCTCTTGAAGATAAAAATAAATGCAAGCAACTCAATCAATTGGTGGCATTTACAACAAAATTCAGAAAATGTATAGCACACCAAAAGGCAGGCACTTTGAAACCCTAAATTTTGTTGAAAGGCTGCAAAAATGTCTGAGAATTGTAAAATTGTTTTTGGCTTGTGGATAGCCTCTCATCACTGCAATTTCCTGATACTATAATAATAAAATCCAGAAAGACTGCTCGGCCCAGCTTTTCAGATTAACTTGATTGACAGAAAGACTAATTCCATGGAAAACACAAAATCTGCCCCATTTTCTTCTTCTAAGACCCTCATGCATGACTGAGTCTCATTTACCTCTGCACAATTTAGCATAATTGCATCTCTCTAATTTAAATAGAACTTTTTTATGGCAAAGATGGTTGGAAAGATGAGATTGAATGCCTTCTGGAAACTGCATGGGGCTTTATTTCCTGCACTATAGAAAAATACAAACTTCATTCTCCTGATTCCTTCATGGTTTCAATCTCTTTTGTTTCCATGTGGGGTAGAAAAGGGGCGTAATTCCTGTCTGGTACTTGTTTTCATTCTCAGAATTCAGCTTTTTCTTGCATACAGGCACTTGATTAAAATCAGTATCAAAATTTGTGGAGAAAATCAAGAATATTTCTGCCAGCTATACCGCTGAAGGAAAGAAGAGGAAAATTTGGGGTCAGGCAAGGGGAGATGTTGATTCTTTAGAAAACACATGGTAAAATATTGTCAATGACAAGGGTAACTGAAATGCACAGTGCAACAGACTCAGCATGCACAATGAGATGTCTCTTATTTTTCCAGTCATCTTTGGAAACAGAGAAGTTCCTGTAGCTGTTTTGGTTTGTGAAGCAGGGACTGACAAAAATCTATATTTTTGCTAATCTTCATGCTTTGAGCAGTATATAAATAATTACAAAAGAAGTCAGTAACAGCTTCTCATCTCTGCCCCCAAGCTCCGTGTGTGAGCCATAGGAGAGCACACACTAGCATGGTGACAGCAGGAAAGACAGGGCAGGAGCAGATTTTTTGCCCATTCCTGATGTATTCCTACTCTCCTTGAGGCTTTGCAGTTTTGGGAGAACTACAGAGATTTCTTCTGGAATCCTGATTGCCACCAGTGTCTAAGGCATGTTACCACCCCATGGGCAGAAACTTCATAGATGTTTGCTTTATGAAGTGAACCATTTCCCACTCTTGGGACTTTCTTTCAAAGTTGTATTTCTTTTCCCTTGAGGAAAATGGCCACTGCCACAGAGACTGGGCCAGTCTTCAGCCCATCAAAGGTCTGTAGGACACTAGGCTCTGCAGGCTAACCTGAGGTTTGATGACGAATGAGCAGAGCTCCCAGTTGAGATGCTCATTGCAAATGAGTGCTATGCAGCAAGTTGTCCCCTCCACTCATCAGAGCTTTTTCGGTGCATGCTTCTCATTCCCAAGGTTTTACTGCTGTCCTAAATCACCCCTGGAAGTTACGAATGCTAACAGCATAGCGGCCAATAGCAAACCTGCCCAACAGTAGTGTGCTCTTGGGCCCTGAATGATGAATTTGCATTGCTGCAGCACCACAGATTCTCACAAAAGGACCAGGGCTCCATTTGGTGGGGATCTGTATGAATAAATAATAGCAGAGTTCTTAGCCTCGGGGATAAGAAATGGGCAACAGCTTCTAAAACCAGTAAGAGAGGAGGTGTGAGAGTAAAAGAGGAAAACTGCTTACCAGAGACAATTCAAGCCATTGTTCTGCTTAGTTCCAGCCAAATCTTTGTGCAAGTCTACCAAGGCTTCATAAGCAGATAAACCATACACAGACACACCTTCAGAAAAAATGAAGATAATTTATTTTATATTAATGAGCTGTTGTTTAAGGTGGTTTAGTTTCGAAATAGACTATGTTAAAGGTGACGTGGAATGTGTACAGGACACCACTGCTAAGAAAAACGAGTTTGAACACACTATTGGCTTTTAATTTCAGGACCTGACAAGCCACTTGAAATTCATTGCACTCCTGGTTTTGAGTGTAAACCTCAGATCAGGATCTAACAGTAAATGTGGTCAAAGGGACAACCAAATGACATATAAAGCCCCTTCTTGGTTGCAGCATAGCTACTGAGGCAGGGAAGAGACAGCAGAAGGGATGCTGCTTGAAGAATATCAGTATGGGAGGCATAAACTTATTTATACTGTTAAATATTTTTAAAGTTTGATACTCTGTCTGACTGTTATCTAAGCCATTCCATGACAAAAGAATTCCTCCATATGCAGAAAAGAACGTTATTTATCCTGTTTAAAAAACCAAAGCAAACCTAATCTGTTTTTTATACCTAGACTCTTACATGGACAGCAGAGCAAAAATCTCATTTTACAGCCTGCATGCAACACCTTTCCCTATATGAAAGTGACTCTGTGGCATCTTACCCACAAATTTGTGGTTATGGAAGACAAAGTTTGGGTGACCTGAGGGCTAAGTTACAGCCACTTGTCCAAGCTGTGGAGCTGGCAGTCACCCTGCTCCAAACAGCTTGTTGGGTCTGGGTGATGCTCTCTACAGCAAATGTTTAAGTTGGAGCCGCAGAAAATATTCTCTGTTGTCTCCCACAGTTCTGACATGGAGAAACTCCTTGCTCTGTGGGAAATCAGGCAGGCAAAATTCCTGTTGTGCAGCTTCAGCTTTTTTTAATTGGCATAGAGGAGTTGAAGAAGAGGGTGAGAATAATGTAGCAATGCTGGGCTAGAAAAGATTTCTCATCAAGCCATTTCTTCAAGAGGGTACTGATTTGGGTTGATACCACGACAGTCTAACCTTTCCTTAAATATCTCTGCTGATGGAAATTTTGCAGCTTCCCTGTTAATGTTTAAATAATTTCTGTAGGGTTTTGCTTTCTTTTCCTAATTGCTTTGTAAAGTTAAATGCTGTAACAATTCTTCATCTCTCTCTCATTACCTTTTTTGTCTTCTTGAATTTCTCTGTTTTACCTATATTGTTGCTTCTAGACCAGATTTAAGCTGTGGCTACAAGTGTGCTACATGATTATGGAATGTAATCTTCTTTAAGACCCTTGTATGTCTACCTAAAGATAGAATCAGACTAAAAGACCTTTTTTAAAAAAAAATTAATAAGACTTTTGCCATGTCATTATATAGATGAAAATTCATCTTCTAATCAGAGACTGTCATATATGCATTTAGGTTAATGGTGTAAAACAACACCTGTGGGACTTTTAAACATTAGACAATTAATTGCCTGTAAAACTTATATTTCAAAATTTGAGGTGCCTTGTGCTGCTAATGACTAGTAGAAGATGTTGCATTCCTTTACTAGTGAAATCTCAGGTATCTGTATCTGGGAATGCCACAGACTAGCAAAGTGCTTGCTTTGTACTTCGATACTTGGTGAGAATTTAAAGCACACAGCAAGAAATACTGGTATTTCTTTTTAGTTTTGAATAATCTTTCCTTCATGCTTGATTTCTCTCCAGAGCATAACAAAAGGAGAGCCAACAGCCCAGGAGCCCTGTTACAAAATTCTTAAGGGATGCTGGCAAGAAATTCTGACTCTGATGAATATCCCATGGTGGACACTTGAAAGGTAAGCATTGCTCAGATACTTCTGGCATAATGTTTAGCATCAGCCTTATCTTGCCTTCTCTCCTGTTGTCTGTAATGACTCATGGCACCATTAAGGTCACTTAGATTGCACTTCTTGAATAGATGCAGGAAACACTGTATATCATATCTCTAATTATTTTCTTTGCAATTAAACAGTATTTTTCACCTGGACCTTCCTTCCCACCAGTTTTAGATGCTGTCCAGATAAACTGCCAACAATATTCAGTGTGAATCCTTGAGGCCAGCAAATCCCTTCGTTGTCACTTTATTCTTGTTTTCATCCCAGCCATGGGGTTTACCAGCTCTCCCATTCTGCTCCCAACTGCAGGGTATACCTGGTGAATCTATTCATGAGCTACTTCTGGAAGAGGGACGTGGGCAATCACAGTATTCAACAAAATGCAATGGACCTCGTAAGTGAAGTGGCTGGCATGAGAAAAGCTGCCTCTCTGCCATGTCTTTTGGTCTCCCTGAGCCTCTTTGAAATCATTGCAAACATAGCAGAAGTGACAGACATAATCCGTTAGCATGTTAATACGCTTTGCACTTGATGCCAAGCCTTGATGTCAGTGCTGGAGAACAACTACAAATCTGATCTGTGTTGATCCCCAGCATCTCAGAGGGATATTTCTGCTGAGCAGGGAGAAGTCGTCACTGTGCACAGGAATGAGAAAACAGTCAGTCGGTGTCATTTCTTAAACAACTTCATCATGCTGGAGGATGGGAGAAAGCTGGGCTATCTCAACTCTTTCCACGTGGCTGAGGTATCCTGCTGTGCCAAAAAAAGCTTTAGCAGAGCAGAGCGGCGGAAAGGGCTCTTAAGAAAGGACATACAATGTTGTTTCAAGAGGGAATTTACACCCAGCTCAGTGCTCTGAACAAGTTTAAATTGGATTTATTACTCGACCAGAGAGCTGTTTGTGAGGTTGGGGTCTGTACATCCAGACCTGAACTCTGATCTGACTCCTGTAAACAAATAATTTCTCTAGGCCTTCACAGTTGACAAACACACCTGTGATTGCTGTCCCTCTGAGTGCAGATCATGTTCCAGGGTTAATTGAACCAAGTTCAGTTGCTAACCTGGTCTAATTTCCC
The DNA here is from genome assembly GCA_035590215.1 of Microhierax caerulescens. Lineage (NCBI taxonomy): Eukaryota > Metazoa > Chordata > Aves > Falconiformes > Falconidae > Microhierax > Microhierax caerulescens. The sequence goes on along the minus strand of JAVJGJ010000037.1, from coordinate 85,969,235 downwards.
CCCCCCCACAAGTTTCTGAGTAAACAACCATCTATCCTCTGTCTTAAAAATACAAACTCAGCAATGGACTTGCCATGGGGGTGATCATTATAATTTTTAAAGCAGTGTTGTTTCTCTCTAGAGGTACGTAGGGGTTGTCTTAGACCTCTGTTGTAATAGACTATAATTTATGTTTTATATACCACTGTATCTTATTTTAACATAGTTGTAGCACAGACAGTGGCCTGGAGGATTCAGCTGCTAAGGCTTTCTGTGACTGTCTGGGAGTCATATAGGATGTCCCACAATTTCTATTTTGCAAATGGCTCAATTCTGATGACACTGATCTCTTCCGTCAGTGGGTATTCCCCTGTCTTCCATCAGCGGTTACTTGGGCTTCTAGTTGGTTTCCAGAAGAGTCACCTCTGATTTGCATGTCATTGTATTCCTGATGAGTGGCATGTCTCCTTATCGATGTCAGACAAAAACTTGTTCAAAGGCAAGTCCAGGCATTGACACTCATGTGGAATTAGTTTGTCAGATGTCGGCATCACCCTTGTGCAACATGCTTTCCTTTAAACTTGCAGATGTCTGGAGTAATTTTGTACAGTAGAAGGACAATATTCTCCTGAGTGCAAAGACCACTGCTTAAGCAATGTAACAGGTGATTTTTCCACCTTTTGATTTTTTGGTAGGAAAACTAGGGGTATTGATAAAATGCAAATGAAATCCAGGTTAAGTTAATGCCAATAACAGTTTTTGAAAAATGAACTGAGGGTAGTTCCAGCTGTACTATAGTGCAGCCATGAAAACCTCTGCATTGGTTCTCACAAACCCACCTCAAATCCACCAGCTCATCCTCAGCCATGGCTTCCACCTGCTCCTGTTGTGGATATCTTGCCTCAGTTCTGCTGAAGTCTGTGGGTTCTTGGGTGTTTGACCCTGCACTTCTCTTGTCTTTGAACAGGTTTTCCTGCAGCACTGATAGGGTTGAAGACCCAGAGCTGGGATTAATTTCACCTACCTTAGATGGTGTCTCAGTTTCTATCAGTGTCAGAAGAACCAAACACACCTTACAGGCACTGCAGAGGAACAGGCAGTATCCATCTGAACTGATTTTTAACATTTGGATTATACTTCATGATGGACTGTTTTTTTCCATTGACTCTAAAAACACCTTCATAGCTAGTTCAGATACAGACAATTTGGACCTTTTGATGAGATGAATCCAAACCACACAAGCTTTTGACTGAAGAATGTAATTTTATTTGGAAATGCTGTAAATCAACAATTTTTAACCTTCTTACTCTGAAGGTGTTACTTTTTGAAAACTAATATTTTCCTGTTTTTCATTTTTGGTTTTGTTCTTTTTCTTTGGCTCTTGTTCCCCCTTTTTTTTTTTTTCTTTTCTTTTTTTCTCTCCTGTTGCCAGTGCATTACATCCCTCTTTCTTAAAACAGTTTTATAACTTTTTCTTCAATTTCTGTTCAAAATGTAAGAAAGTTCATGAAAACTTAGACATAGAATTGTTTTCACATACTGATATTTCATAAGATGTTCAAGAAAGAATTTAAGAAAATTTTAAAGTTGATTTTACATTTTCAACAAGGGTCTAACTTCTGTTGAAACTAAAAGTTATGAACTCTAATTATAACATTTCAGATTTTCATCAATATTCAGACTGACTGCAAATGTAGGCACAATGAGGTCACTTTTACTGACACATCCAGAAATAGTTTTATCTATAAAATTTCCATGACATGGACCAAAGAACAAGTTGTCCAATTCTTGAAAGAGGTTTTTTTACTTAAATGTTACTTTTTTATTTTCTTTGACTGTAGAAAGGACATATAGTTAAAAAAACCAAACCTGAATGAAAACAACAAGAAGAGACAATGCAGAGACCTGGAGAATAAATGGTATTCAGGTTGTGGAATTATCTAGAACATATATTATGCTACGATTACCTCAATGGCAGTATCTCTGATCTGATTATGATGATTTGTTGTGTAAGTGCTAATATACAAGATACGAGCAACTTAGCAAACCTGAATAAAACCCCTAAATGCTGGTTCAGGGGGGATGGTGTGTAGATGCACTGTCCATGGGTCCATGTGGGCCTGCTGGGACATCAGGAACAGTGTGTGCAGTGCTGACATCCCAGTGTCAGAACGATGCTGCTGCAGTTTGATAAGGTGAAACACAATCAATCAAGGATGTTGGATTTCTCCACTTTCAAAGAGATGCAGGGTAGAGCTAGTGTAGTTAATTGGATGTTCAGCCATTGACTAGGGGTGCATGTTTTCTTTTTGAAAGCAAATTCCTTCTGGGCATAAACTCCTAGCAGGAGAGGAATTAATGGAGGAAACCTGGTGGTTTCTTCCTAGAGTGAAGATAATTTGAACTTGGTGCTATTTCCATTTTTTTGTGTAGCACCTAGTATACTAAGCTGCAATTATTCTTATTAATGGAACAGCATATAAAAAAATATCCACTTTTCTCTAAGATTTGCAGAGACATTTTATATTAAATTGTGGACAGTGAATCTTACATTGTATCCTTTTAATATAAAAATAGCTAAACTTCTAAAAGTGGTTAGATGTAAACCTAAAAAAAAAAGATTTGATCACAGAGAGCTACACCAAAATTTCAACTCTGTAAATATGCAAATCACAAAGTGCTGCACCACTCTGTCTATTAAAACATTATGTATTAACTGAAAACTTACTGTTGGTTACTATGGGAAGGGCACATAGCTCATGCTAACTTTATAATGGTGAATTTAAATATTTTTTGGGAAATATTTGAAATTAGGATGGGTGGCAAGATTGTGTAATCAGCCACCTTATCTTTAACTTCTCATCCAATTTCCATTTTGAAAGTCTTTAACACAGAAGCAAGGCATGTTTAATTGATTGCCATTAAAATCTTCAAAGGAATTGGCAAGATGAAAGCTGTTTCTAATTACTGCATTATGATGTAAGCTTAACGATGCACCACTTCTCCAAATTGATTTTATTAGAATTTAAGATGAGGAATTAATTGAGTCACTGTATTGATCCATTTTATTTTTCCACCATTTAACGTGTCCAGTGGAAAAAAAAAAAAGCTATTGAGCTGTGGAATAGTAATGAGGATCTAAGAAAGAAAGTCGAAGGGAAGATGGATTGGCCAATAAAAATAACTTAAAAAACCCACAATGTGATGGCAGAATATAGTGGCAGAGACCAATTTATCTCTAGGTTAATTAGGGTAAATAAAGGTTAATTCTTTTGTTATTTAACTTTTATTTCTTTGTCTTTCTTCATCCTACCTGTTTGTACTAGAATAACTGCTTGTCCTGTTAAAGCAATATTCTGCAAATTGCCTTCCATTTCTGTTAAATCTACCTTTGAAGATCTCTTTAAAATTAACCCCCAAACCTAAAAAACCTCTCCATGCATATATTTCATCTTCCCTAAAAATCTTCTCAAGGGTATTTAAGATTGCTTTCTTGGTCTTACTTTCTTAGAACTGATTCCTGTTCTTTAAATTGCATGTCAGTGCAAGACAGGTGCATTTAGAGCACAAGATACACACTTCATGCTCTCTCATAGACGTTCTCCTCAGATATGGGCACTGAAGATATCCTGATTGTCTAGATTTTAATCAGTTGCTGTTTGTCACCTAAACTGTAAATACCAGGCATACGACAATGCTTTTATTGTACAATAGCTGTACAACTACTCGTGGACACATCAGCTCCAAAAGTGTGCTTTAACAGAACACATCTAGTCCTTCAACAACGTGGGTGAAGCGTGCCTATCAGACCTGCTATGGTGAAATAAGCAGCAATTTGGTCTTACATATATAACCTATTAAATTATTTTAAACTGAGAGTTGTTTTCAGTGTTGGGTTGGGGTAGCTATCCCTAATATCACAGAATCACAGAATGGATGAAATAGGAATGCACCTCTGGAGATAATCTGGTACAACGTCCTACTCAAGCAGGTTCAGGAAGAGCAGATCAAAAAGGACTGTGCTCAGTTGGGTTTCAAGTATCTCCATGGATGGAAACTCCACAGCCTCTCAGGGAAACCTGTATGATCACCAGGGAAAAGATTGTCTTTGTGTCCCCTGCTGGCAGAGCACAGCAAACAACAGGGTTTCATTCTGTGTTTAGAGCTAAGGGCATGGTTTCACCTCATTCTTCTTCACAAATTCTGCAAGCAGTGCATTTCTTCTAATTTCTCTCTTGACTGAAGCTTGCCAAATGTGGGTGAAATGTATTCTGAGGGTAAAATGGTTGTCCAGAAGTTCATTGCTGTAGCTGACATTTGAGGAATGCTGTTTTGGCTTTGCTGCTGATACTGAGCAAATTAACTGTTATGTTTGAGATTTTGAAGTTCACACTGATACTTTATCTTTCCTATTGATTATGCAAACAAATATTCTGTGTATACAAAGAAATTGCAATATAATTAAATACATGATTTATAATTGTATTTTAAGCTCTGATACAATTTAGGAGAAGCTGCATGTATTTCAGCCTTGACGCTGTAAATTTGAGGCTGAGTTCTGCTGATACATAAAGCTGTAACACTGATCAGAAAGAAATGAGAATGGACATACAGGAGATGTTAATTATAACCATGCCTTGTTTATCCTTGGCATTTATATCTCTTCAACAACACTGCTCTCTTTCCTTTGAAGACAGAAATCCCCAAATCAATGATGTTCTCATTCCTTATGCAGGGAGAAGAAAAATTCTAATGAAAACATATTTTGATGGTCACCCCAACAACAACAAAAAAATCATCCTGAAGTAATAGTCCTCTTTTCCATTGGAAAGACACTTTGGCAAAGGGAGAATGATGCCAGCTTTTTAGCCAAGTGGAAGTCTAGCAGGTAATTTGTCTCTTTTGTCCCTAAATCATTTACACATGATGCAGAGCCAGTCTATTTGCAGCCATACAGCAAATACTTCCCAAAGCTCTAAGTAGCTCCTTTGTTAAACCAGTAATAGCCTCTTATTCTAAACAACCAACTCTAGTGGTCATGACATTACACACATTTACTAACAAGTGACATTAGCATGGATTAATTGACAAAGTGATTGCGGAGAGTGCTGTATTCAGGAGGAACTTTAATGAGCTCCTAGAAGATCAAAGACTTTTGGAAGTTCAGATATTGCCCATTTCTGAAGTTCAAACACTTGAGGAAAGCTACTAGCATTTGGAACATTGTGCTACAGGAGAAAGGAGCGTGTTCAGTAACAGCCCAACAAAGGAAATAAAAGGAAGCAGCAAATATCTCGAAATCTGGCTTTTTAAAATTCCGTTTTCAGTTAAGTCATCAGGTGTAAAGCCAAATAATCGTGTTGAGTTTTAAATTAAATGTTAATTACAGAAATCTTCAGTGAAGAATAGACATAAGATGCAGCCAGAAAACACTCGTTAAATAGGGAGCGATGGCTTGGTAGGGTAACTAAGTAAACTTTAAAAAGTTTTCTCAGTGGTAAAGTATCAAATTCCTTTTTGTTTATATGTTGCAGAAATATGGTCTTGGCTCCCAAATGGGTAGATACCTGCCTCACCAAAGAGACACTGAACAGCTGCTGAATTAACACAAATATTACTTGATTGCTTAAAATTAAAAGTAAAATGAAGAGCTATGAATCTTTATAAACATAAAATGTAACTATGCCTCATTTACTCACCCTCTGGCTGAGGAAGGAAATGTGATGAAGCACAAGAGGGTTTGATTAACCCTGTCTAATTTGCAGTGCCAACAAGAAAGGCTCCAGCAGAAAAGCTTGGAAGATTGGTAGAAAATTTGGAGGGTCTTGGTTTTATTTTGTCCCTAAGCTCTTTCTAGTGGTGACACCATGTAATTGTTAAGTCTCTTACATTGCCATGCACCTTCAGATGCGCACGCACATGCATATATTTGTATGAGTCGCTTCTTAAAAATATCCAGAGGCAGGGAAGGCAACTGTGTCTCTTTGGAAGTGCAACTTCCTTCATGCATTGTTCAGTCAAAAGGTGCAAAACCCCCAGTATTTTACAGAGTTCTAGAGTAAATTGCTGCAATTTGTTTCACCGCAGAGCATTTGACCAACGAATGGTGCTAATGTGCAAGCTAATGAATTCACCAGGGAATGAGAACAAAGTAAACATAAAGGATCCCTTAGGGGCTTTAGGTTCTTTTTCTTTATCCATTTCCCTCTCTTTCCCACTTGTTTGTGGATCTTATCTCTGCTCAGCAAAAAGGCTGCATCACTGCTCTTGACCAAGGCACATGCTTGGCTAATGGAGCGGAGCAAGGGGATTATGCACTGGTACTCTCTACCACTCTCACAAAATTTTCCCAGATCTATTGGCACTGATTACATGCCTGAGCAAGACCACACATTAATCTATGCCCACTGCACTGAATTCTTTCCATCATTAACTGTGATGTGCCTGTCAAAGCAGAGGTAGGAAAGCCACTGAGTACTTCAGTGGAGTTTGTGTGGTGCTATATATCAGAGATAAGGTTCCTCCCACCTGACTTCAGCTTTTAATCATCAGTTCAAATCTAACTGTCTAGGTTCCCTCAACAGTGAGAGGAAAAAGGGTAGAAGAGTCTTCAGAGGACGATCCACTGCATCCTAAATCAGGGATCCAAGAACTGCCTTTTTTTCCTGCAACTTTTGTGTCACCGTTGGCTCCTGAATGAAGGTGATCAACTGATTGTAATGGATGC